>CM053031.1:242909387-243535428 GCA_028564925.1 Lithobates sylvaticus | reverse complement strand
ACACACACAGTACAAAATAAAATGCTGTTTACTGCAAGCTGCCGCAGAGAGATAAGGAGGTGAGCAGGACATGTATAGAGGAAGGTGAGCTGGAACATGAGATTCGCTCTGTAATTGTCCAATGTGTGATCAGCGTTTTCCTGCGAATACCGAATAAGACCGTGCATACTGTTCAGTGCAGGCTGCAGTATTTGTGTGTAATACAGACTAGGCGGATAGCCATGGGATGTATATGTAGAGTGTTACCTGCTAGGTACTACAGTTATTTTCCCAGTGTAAACCAGCAAAGTGTTTTATATCCCTGCAGGGAGCAAAATCCAATTACAAGGAACTCAGCTCTGATCTTAAAAGAAAAAATCCAGTTTGGCCCCAACTGGCATAGCTTATACAACATGATTGCCTTATCAGTTTTTTTTATAATTTAAGCAGGGTTGTCAACCGCCAGTAAATTTACTGACAGTTTGTAAAAATCTGGTATTTTTTTTACAACTGCCAGTAAATATCAGGGGCTGATAATTTCATGCTGTGTTGACTTTCTAAGTGTAAATCAAGCAAATTACTTTGTTATAGGCATGGGCGTCCGCAGAACTTTTTTCAGGGGGGGGGGGGGGGCATCATTTTAGGGTCACCCATGCACTGCCTCTTTTCGACAATGTCATTATCACATTATTATAGTCAGAAACTGCAGACGTAGTACAGTCCCTAGGATAAGTAATGGATAATGGCCAACAGGCCCTCTTACCAGACCCAGCGAAACTACAGCAGTGATCCCTCCGGCTGGGCAATCACTCACTCTGGGTTCCCCGGGGGCGACTCTGGTCAGTAGTGTAGCATGCCTGTACCCTGGTAGTGGCTCAGTCGTTCTCTCTATGGTGGTGTTGGGCAGCGTAGCTCTCTCTGGTGGCACTGGGCAGCGTGGCTCTCTCTCTGGTGGCGCTGGGCAGCGTGGCTCTCTCTCTGGCTTCCGCCCAGCACACTCCTTATTCTTTGTCCTGTAGTGCTCTCTCCCTCAGTTTTTTTCCAGGCTGCAGTCTCTCAATCTCTCTCTTGATCGAGCTGTGGAAAATGGGGCAGACAATCTTTGGGACTACATGTCCCATGATGCTCTCCTCTCCTAGTCTCCTTTGATTGGCCCTCAATTATGGCCAATAGGGAAGGAACGGAGTGGGCAGGAAGCTGGGCGGGGAACCTGGTGAGAGCCGCCATCTCTTCTCCCTGACAGGAGAAGGGGGGGGGGGCGAGTGGGGGAAACCTCTGATAGCCCGCAGCTCACCTTTCTCCTGTAACAGCACCGCAAGCTCTCTGCTGGACTAAGCAGGGAAAAGATCCCAAAGTCACACTACACTGATTGGGGGGCTCAACAGCTTCTTGATGGTGTCACTCTACTGGCTGCCCGCACCCCGATAGCGACGCAACTGTGCTGAATTTAAGATCCGATTCCAGGGGGGGGGCACTTGACCCCCCTTGCCCTTACCAGCGGATGCCCATGGTTATAGGTATTGTCAGTGTTCCCATCTCATGTTTATACTATTCAAATATTCACTGTGTTCGTTTTTAATAGGAGTTCTGTAATTTCTCAGGTTGCCAGTAAAAAATGTACTCTGCCAGTAAATTTTCCATGTTTTGCCAGTAAAAAATGCTGCGGGAGGTTGGCAACCCTGAATTTAAGGTTCATCAAATTCTCAGATTCATTTTAACCACTTCAGCTCCAGAAAGTTTACACCCCTTCATGACCAGGCCATTGTTATTGCCAAATAAAATTGATGTAATTTTTTCCCACAAATAGAGCTTTCTTTTGGTGGTATTTGATCACTTCTGCGGTTTTAATTTTTTTTTAATAAGCTAATAAAGACCGACAATTTTGAGAAAAAAACTATTTTTTTATTTTTGACTTTCTGTTATAAAACACACCCAATAAAAAAAAAATCCAATTTTTTCATCAGTTTAGGCCAATATGTATTCTGCTACATATTTTTGGTAAAAAAAATCCCAATAAGCGTAAATGATAAATCTTCTGAAATATTGTCTTCAGTCAGATTAACCCAAACAGAACCGAGACTCACTACCAAACACTGTGCCATATGGTTGTCTAATTTTCTTGTGCTCTTGATAAGGTCAACCATTCTCTGCAGTTGTTTGACTTCACACATAAATATCCTGTTGGAGCATAAGCTCTTTATTCACAGAATATGTTGTCAATTGTTTCATGAGACTGCTGTTGTGACAGCTTATCTGGATCTCAACATTTTGTCTTCAATTTGCAAAACATGTACCAGAATTCTGCAATTCACATATTTCTCTCAACAGTTGGGCCTTTTTACATTGCCATATGAAGCTCCCTGACAATGGGGGGTACTATTGGTCTTTTTGGAATTTTCTGGTTTTATATGGAATTCTAGTTTGAAACTCTATTCATCCAATTAAACAAACTTCAAAACTGAAAGAGGATAAGGTACAGGTGCGGGTTAACTCCCCCCCCGATTTTTTCTCTCTTCTAGACGGCGACCACTAGCCACATTTTTTTAATCCTCTGTTTCGTACGCTAATGCCCCTTACATGCGATCGGAAATTCCGCCAGCAAAAGACCAATGAGAGATTTTGGTCGGAAATTCTGACCGTGTGTATGCCCCATCAGACTTTTGCTGGTGGAATTTCTGCCAGCAAAAGATTGAGAGCAGGTTCTCTATTTTTCTGTCGGAAAAACCATCCAAGATTTTTCCGATGGAAATTCCGCTTGTCCCCATCAACACAGACAGTGCTCACAGGGGAATCCCTTCTGCTGAGCAATTGTCTGCTCCCACCGGGGGGGGGAGGGGTAAGCCGTCAGCTGTCAGCTAATTGCCAGCTACCCTCTCTCCACAGTTACTCAGCTGTTAATGATATCTTGCTCGTCAGTCCTGCCTACTTAAGCCATCCAGTCCAGAGGAGCTCTGCCTTCACCTTGGTAAGCATCACAGAAACTTTATTCTGTGATCCTGTTCAAGACTTGCTTTGCTGACATCCCTTCTGGCTCCAGATCCTGCTTGCTGTTCTACTACATTGATCCCTGACTTCTGGCTTGGCTGACTATGCGTTACTGAACTTTGGCTATGTTTTGACTACGTTTGTTCTTTTTACTTTTATTATTAAACAAGTGTGATTTAACTGTACTTCTGCCTCAGCCTGATTTCATGACAGGGGCTCAGGTAAGTATTAGGGGGGCTGAGGGGGGCTGAGGGGGGCTGCTGCACACAGAATGCATTAAGATAAAAAAAAAGTCTGCCTTTAGAACCTTTTTAAACTTTTAAACTTTTATAGCCCAACTCCAGATACATTGAGCTCTTCAGCTATCTTGAGTGAGTCTCAACTTCTGGGTTGTTACTGCGCCTTGAAGGGGATAACTCCAGAAAAAGCTTCTCTGCGCCTTCCTTTCCCCGCGAACCCCCATTTCTTGTATAGATGTCACAGTGACAGACATACAGTAAATTTAAACCTGACATAAATTGTAAAGCTCACATCATAGAAATACAGAAAGGAGCTCCAGATCAAAAATGGATGAAAGGCTCCAAGACAATTTTAATTCTTGGAAAAACAGCCAACACGTTTTGGAGGAAACACTGCTACTCCTTCATCAGACTTTCACGGATAAACAAAATATATATTTAAAATGATAAAAGATGGTGTCTAATTATGCATGCATACATTTTAAAGTGGAACTTTCAAATAATAGACATTTGGATAAATCTATTCTTCCCTTGTAGAAAACTATCTTACAAAGTTTTTTCAACTCGCACCCTTTATAATAAACTACAATAGAAATAACAATATCTCTAATTACTGATGTGTAACTTGATTTTTGTGTACATTTAAATGTTCTTTAAAAACTGAATTAATATATTGTCATGCTAAATGATATAACTTCTGTACCATGCCTACAGCCTTCAAGGGTTACTCTTGTGCATTAAAACTTCAATCAAACTTTACCAAAAATGAAAAAACTTAAAACAAGTCTTTTATTATAACACTTTCCACATGCAGGTACAAAAAAAAATGTAACTGAATAAAATGTATAAAATAAAACCAAATGGAGCATTATTTCTCAAAATGATTTCTCAAAATTTGAAATCATTACCGATCATACTAAATATTCTAATTGTAAACTTTTATAGGTGTTCTAGTTACCTTTTTCGTCAGTATTTTAAGGTGAAAAGATGAAAGGTAGTATTGCCATGTACGCAGAGCCCCCTTTTCGAGGTATGTATAGGAGCTGTTTTTACATAAACAAGTATCGGTGACAGTTTTCTGTTTACAGTGCATATAAGAACACACATTGGTGTGTGTAGGTGAAGTTAAAGGCAATATTTGTATTTGGATGTACAACAGAACTAGATATTTTTTATATGTATGGTTATTTATGGTATATGTATGTATGTTATGTTATATATGTTATGTATGTATGTTATATGTATGGTTATGGTTATTTTATATGTATGGTTATGTATGTATGTATGTAATGTTATGTTATGTTATATATGTTATGTTATGTATGTATATTATATGTATGGTTATCGTTATTTTATTGTATATATGGTTTAGCTTTTTACTTTATTTTTCAGCTGTACAATGCTACACAGGAGTACCCAAGGGAATTTTACAGTATGAATTGTTTTGCATTTTAATCAGTCATAGGGCTTGGGTACACTGGTGTTCCATTGGTTCCTGAGGCCCATGTAAGTTTAGTTCTATTCATGGCATTATGAACAAAGATCTTGGGACTGCTCAGAGGTTACTGATCTCTATGTGGATAGGACAGCCGTGAAATATATTCTAAAGATGCCTATACATTAGGGCTCAAGCAAATAACTCATTAGGGCTGGACACAACCCAGATCAGTGAATTTCTCTCGCAAGCACAGCCAGGTATTTCTGATTGGCTGCAGACAGGAAGTCTGTAAAAATCAATGTCAGGCTGAAGCTGTTCAAGGCTGTCCGTGGCTGTTCACATGTAATCACACATGGAGTGATTACCCAAGGTTAGTTGCACATATGAGCCCCTGAATGTGAACTGCCTGCGTCCAGGAGCACACTTCCATTCCTAACCACAGGTAATAGCTACATGTGTGATTACATACAAACAGCTGGGCCATAAACAGTGTCAGGCTGTCATTGATTTGTACTGGCTTTCTGTCCAAAAACACCTGACCATACCTGGTGCTTTGTATGGCCCTAATCAGCCATGTGCATGAGCCCTGAAAGTGGAGTTCCAGCCTCCTAAAAAAAAAAATGTAAAAGTCAGCAGCTACAAATAATTTAGGTGCTGACTTTTAATATAAGGACACTTACCTGTCCAGGGGGGCCGCAATATCGCCCCCCCCCCCAAGCCAAGTGCAACTAAGAGAAACCACCAGTGAAGCCTTCACGCTTCACAACCAGTTTCCTACTGCACATGCGCGAGTCGCGCTGCACTTTCTGAATGGCCCGTCATCTTCTGGGACACATGCAGATCACAGAAGGCAATGGGGGACAGGAGGAGGGGCTGATCTAAATCTGGAGATGACATACCTTGCCACGGCGGTGAAGGATGGAAGCCCTGCTGGAAAAAAAGAAAAAAGATACAACCCCCCCCCCCCCCAAAAAAAAGGATATCTAAATAAGAAGGGGGGTGGGGTGCTTAATTGGATTACACCTACTGATTTTAGCCTGGAACTCCACTTTAAAAGGGGCAGTCAGAAAACAGAAATATTCTGATAACTCTCCTGACATGCGTTTGGACAGCTGATAAATAGCTAAGAACACTTGACCTGGCTGAAAGTTAGTGTTTATGCCTTGGCAGAGCATGGGTCGATGCTAATTTGAGAAGAACAATAGCAACTGGAAAATTATTTCTAACCCATCCCTTCTCCAAGAGCAGCCATCCGTCATGTATCTGATGGTTCTACAAACATGATGGTAATCTCTTGTCTAATTATTATTATTATATGGGATTTATATAGCGCCAACAAGTTGGCAAGCACTTTACATAATAAAGGCAGATAGCACAGTTACAGTACAATTCAATACAAGAGGAATCTGAGGGCCCTGCTTATTAGAGCTTACCATCTAAAATGAAGGGTCAAGTGATACAAAAGGTAATAACTGTGGGGGATGAGCTGATGGAGAAAGAATTTCAGTTTATTAGTTAAAGGCAGAATAGTACTCATTGAAGAGAGGGGTTTTCAGAGATCACCTAAAGGTGGATAGAGTAAGCGATAGTCAGACAGATTGGGGTAAGGAGTTACAGAGGATGGGAGATGCTCTGGGGAAGTCATGGAGCATGGGAGGAGGTGATGGGGGGGGGGGGGTTGAAGGTCTTGGGAGGAGCAAAGAAAACCTTATTTTTAAAGAAGGTTAATGATGTAGCTGGGGGTGGAGTTGTGGATGGCCTTGTAGGTTGTTGTTAGCATTTTGTTGGGTAAATGGAAGCCAATAGATGGATTGGCAGGGAGGGGTAGCAAACACTAAATAGTTGGTAAAGTGGATGAGTCTGGCAGCAGTATTCATGATAGACTGAAGGGGAATAGCCTATGTAAAGGTAGGC
This sequence comes from Lithobates sylvaticus, assembly GCA_028564925.1. Taxonomy (NCBI): domain Eukaryota; kingdom Metazoa; phylum Chordata; class Amphibia; order Anura; family Ranidae; genus Lithobates; species Lithobates sylvaticus. The sequence continues at coordinate 243,528,873 of CM053031.1, read as the reverse complement.
CAGTGAGGAGGGAAATGTAATAGTCGAGGCAAGAAATAACCAGGGAATTAATTAATAGATTTGTGGTGTCGTTGGTTAAAAGGGGGCATATTTTGTACAACATGTACTTTAAGTCAATACAAGATGTAGAGAGCCTGAGTGTATCTCATTGAAATTATTTGATAGGAGGTCTGTTGCATGAATCAAGCTATCTCTTTTCTGCAATAACAGCTTTGTAATGGCTTTATATAAATGATATGCAACCCTGATAATTTCCAAGAACTTTTAGGTGCAGTTTATATTTCCTGTGTCTTTCGGTATAATTTTTACCTTGATCATAATTACAATTTGGCAAGATTTGCTGCAACTTATACTGTAGATCTTGATCAGTGGAAATATCCAAAGTTATCTATTTCTGTGCTATGCCTTAAAGTGGTTGCAAACTCTCATGTTACACTTTAGCTCATTCTAATCTACACAGATAAGGCTGCAGATCTGTGCTTTACTTGTGCAGTTTCCTCAGAATCCGTCCTGATTTGGTAAATGACGTCACCGGCGCATGCGCAGTCCGTAGTTGCGTTAACGGCAAGCTATGTGTGCCGTTTCTATATACGCAGGATGCCGGGTCAATTCTTTCCACAGTGAAAGGCACACAAAGGAAGCCTCACAATGGTGTGCCCTTCTCAGCTTCCTGGTTCTCGGCGATCAAGAAAGGCGATCTAGATGGAGGCTTGGCTTACACACGCATGCGCGAGATTTAGACAGGGGAGCAAAGGAAGGGCGGAAATAACGTCCGCACAAGATACAAAGATCAGTAGTAAAGATGGAGCTGCCGATTCCCGGAAGAAGGTATATTTTATAAAAGTAAAAAAATTTATTTATAAACCTTGTTTTAATTACCGTATATACTCGAGTATAAGCCGAGTTTTTCAGCACATTTTTTTGTGCTGAAAGTGCCCCCTTCGGCTTATACTTGAGTCAAGCACTTTTCTGCAGCAGAGAATGACATTTTCCGACCCGACTTTGGGGCCCCGTATCTCGGGTGTGCAAACCCAGTGGAACCAACACTACAACATATACAAATTTGGGGTTCCTAGCACCAAGTGGCCCCGAGATATGGGGCCCCAAAGTGGGTTCGGAAAATGTCATTCTCTGCTGCAGAAAAGTGCTTGACCCGACTTTGGGGCCCCGTATCTCGGGCCACTTGATGCTAGGAATGCCAAATTTGGTGTGCAAACCCAGTGGAACCAACACTACAACATATCCATTTGGGGTTCCTAGCACCAAGTGGCCCCAAGATACAAGGCCCCAAAGTTGGTCAACTGTGTCCATCTGCAGCAATGTCATCTCGGGACCCTTTGGGTCCAGAGACCCCAAATCTCTGCAGCTAGGGAGCATCTAGGAACCCTTAACTACCAAGTTTGAAGTTCAGGGGACCTATGGCTGCAAATGGGCACAGTGAGGCATGGAAATGGGCACAGCGAGGCATGCAAATGGGCATTGTTGACCCTCTTTTCCACTTACAGTAGCTGCGCATTTCTCACCCTAGGCTTATACTCGAGTCAATAAGTTTTCCCATTTTTTTGTGGTAAAATTAGGTGCCTCGGCTTATATTCGGGTCGGCTTATACTTGAGTATATACAGTACATTTTAATATGCAAGGCATTTATACACATTGCTCAATTATAATATTTAAAAAAAAAAGAAAAACAATTCTGGGTTTACTCCCTCTTTAATATGCATCTGACAAATCAAATCTACTAGTAGGTTTGCATGCCCGGCGTTGGTTAGTTCTATCTTGCAGGTTTGCTAAAGGTCATAATAAAAGACCTTGCCAAGTTTCAGTCTTTTAATTCTTTCCCTTGTTTCATTACAATGAATAAGGAAGCACGGTGAGTAAGTAGCAGTTAGGGGGAAAACAGAAGTCATTATTTAGACGGAGGGTCACGAGTTGGAGAATTCTGAAGGACAGTGCTGTTACAGACCACAAGAATCTAAATTAAAGATAATGTACTTCTTTGTATGTAACTTTTTTTCCCTTCATAGGTTTTCCTGGAGCCTTTTATGAAAGTCCAAGGATTTGCGAAAAAAAAAAAAGATATATGAAGACAGGAACTGCTATATACAGGGTAGTGTTCCTAAACTCATTGATCTTACCCAGCTATTATCTTATTTCAATTCTACACAGAATATGAAAAACAATTGACAATTTATTTTTTTTATTTTTTTACTTTTACGCTTTATTTTATAGTAGCCTGAAAGTGGAATTCCAGGATATATCTAACTACTCTTAAAACTGCTGACTCCCCCCCCAACACCAATGCCATCTAACCTGTAGTAGTACTAGCCGAACCATGAGAATGGTAGGCAAATATATTTGGTGAGTTTCCACCTGATGGGAGTAGGTCTGATGCGACACTACAGTGGTGGGTACTTTATGGTGTTTTTTCTTTATTAGGACATCTCTGGGAATATCATCACATTTTTTTTTTTTGTTCTGTAAAGAGGACTGCTATTGGACTCTTGTTTAGTTTATATGCACATATGCATATATGCAGGGCTTTTTTTCAGGGGGAACTTGGTGGAACTCAGTTCCACCACCTCTGGCTCAGACCCTTTGGTGCCTGCTCACCACAATCACTTGTAAACACAGAAGTCTGGTTTCTGTGTTTACAAGTGACAGCTCTGCACTCTGCGTGTAACCCCCATGAACTCTGCACTCTGTATGTAATGCAATCCTGATATTTATTGCCCCTTTAAGACCTTTCTACTGTTTGTGAAATATGACCACACCACTATTTGATGTGATTTGGAGGGTGTGTGTGGGGAGGGGTTTTGGGGGGTCGTGGTTGAGTTCCAGCACCTATTGGTTGAGAAAAAAAGCCCTACATATATGTATTTATACAGCAATTTGAGTTGAGGGGGTTTAAGGTATGCACAGAAAATTAGTATTTGCTTTCAGAAGTCAAAAGAGCTTACAGTCAAATGTTCATACTACAGTGATATACATGCACAATAATGCCAATTTGGGGTGGAAGTCAATTAATCTAATATTTGAGGAAACTAGGAGCAATGCCACACGGACAGAAAAAAAACCTACACATTCCATTCAGACACTGTCTTAGGCCATGGCTACACCTCTTTCAGGGAAAGGGTTACACATTCTTGCAGTGCATCATCAGTTATTAAGGAGCAGAGTGTGTTGATTATGTACACAAAGGGTTGTGTCTTTGTGTACTGTAAGCACAGTTCAAGATGACAGAATACAAAGCGTCTTCTAGGAGAAATCTTTCTAATCTAAAGACACTAAACAGTCTTTGCGTGTCACCTGTGTTTGAGCACAAATACAGCGCTGAACTCTGCGGAAAAGTTGTTTGACTGACATGGCGGTGGTAGTACTACACAGACGGAGCGGCATAGCAGACATACCAAGAGCAACAATTATTTAGAGTGTAGCTCTATGATCCAATGCATCACAGAACCCTGCCAAATCCCTATATTGAGGGAGCACTCATCCAATCTCTGATCGTGTGACTATATGAAATAGATTCCATTGGCCTTGGCATTTGGTGACAGGCATAGGACACGTAGAACAGGCTGCTCTACTGGCTTGCAGCAGATTTATCCAAGTCAGTATATACATATACAGGTGTATATTTATACATAAAGAAAGAGCACGTGACACATTTACTCAGACTCACTCAGTATTATTAGAATTTATTCAAAATTTTACAAAGTACATAAGAATGAAATGGACAACTACATCACCAATATAAAAATAAACTCTTGAAGTACATGTGTGTATTCTTAATAATTGTATGCATTTCATTTATTTATGCTGGTTTGGGTTGGGAGAAATCGTACCAATCAGACAAGGTTTTCTAACCTTTTTGATTGCTTTATCTCTCAAAAATAGTTACTCAAAATTGCCTGAAGGCCTTCCTTATACAGAAGAAATTAGCAACTTGCATTGCTGGGTCGTCAGGTGGGGGAGGACTACGAGACACAGGAGGTGCTTAATTGCAATCATTTTAGGGGCTGCAAGAATTTAAATTGCTAGATCCTGGAAATCGCAAGTTATCCCTTTTGAATTGGTGAAAAACAAATTGTGGTGGACCGTGGTCAACGAACGCCTTTCAGAAATTCTACACGACAAACTGACCCTTTTTGAGAAAATCTGGGACCCCTGGATTAACTACCACTGGAACCACTTAAAGCGGAAGTAAACCCATCGATTTAACAGTCTAAAAAAAAAAGGCATGCCATGAATGCTAACTGCACATTGGCTGTGCTCTCAACCAAACAGTGAAACCATCCAATGGCTGGTGTCATAACAGATCACATGTGCAGCACTGTGGCAGTTGAAGATTAAACAGAGGCAAAGATGGCAGCTTCCTTGGCTGAAAACGATAGGAGGGTTTACTTCCACTTTAACGTGTTAGCAATAGAAAAGCTCTGGATGGGGGGGGGGGGGGGGGGGTTTCTTTCTGCCCCACTACGGGGGTTTTTCCTTTCTAAAGTCTCTTTCGGAAGTATATACTGTATGGTGCAGACAGGTGATTAAACACATACGATTGCTCAGGCAGCTATAACCTTAGCTTCTTTGGTTAAAGTCTGCTTGTCCAGTACGAACTGGATACCTGGGTCTTTAAATTAGAACTTTAGGCAAAACTTTTTTAACATTTTGGATAGAGCGCAGGAGGGTTATAACCCCTGTCAGATTTTTACCATCTGTGTCCCATTACCGGGACTTCCCTTCACTTCCTGTCCCATAGCCAAAACAGGAAGTGAGAGGTAATCCTTGCAAATTAAGGGAATTCCTTGGGGACCCCCAGGTCACCAGAACCAGTGTCCCCATTGGAAGATTTCCCCCCCATTACTTTCCTGTGGACAGCCCCCCTAACACTTACCTGAGCCCCATCTCGATCCAGCTTGTTTAGGATTGTCTCGGCTGTCAGGGACTCCCCTCTCATTGGCTGAGACAGCAGCGTGGCACCATTGGCTCCCATTGCTGTCAATCAAAGTCAGTGAGTCAATGAGGAGAGAAAGGGGGTGGGGCAGGCCACAGCTCTGTGTCTTAATGGACTAAGGGAGCCATGGCTCAGCTCGAGTGCTCCCATAGCAAGCTGCTTGCTGTGGGGACACTCAACAGGAGGGGGGGGGGCACCAAAGAGTGGCCAGAGAAGAGGAGGATCGGGGCTGCTCCGTGCAAATCCACTGCGCAGGAAAGGTAAGTATAACAAGTTTGTTATTTTTAACTAAAAAACAACTACTGTTGTTCTTTTAGCATCTTAGTTTGTATTGTATAGAAAGTGAGACATGATGTTGCATGTTATACCACTGGCATTGTTTATATTACCTTTGTAAACTCCTAAAAAAAATTATTGGAAAGAAGAAATTAGCAACTCAGGAAGTTGATATGTAATGTCCAAGGAAGGGATATGGATACGAGTTGCTGGATCTTATTTTAATAGTCAGTCAAGGCCCTACTCTTAAAGCGCAATGTTCTGGATAAGGTAGCCAACACCCGGTATCTCAGGGAGCAGCCCAGGGGAAGTCCAGATGTATAGAGGCACAAAGTGAATGCCAATATATTAGTCCTTAGTTGGGTGTCACGAGATGTTACTGCAACATGTTTCAGGGGTTGCCTTCATCAGGAGGCAAAACTCCTCAAAACAGGGTTTATGATTGTATTAGTCTATGTGGTGCAGATCTATTGTACCTAATATGGGTCCTCAGGTGCAGCATGGTCCTGCTTTACATAAGCTGGGTCTCTGCACAACTACATGCTCTATAGAGATAAATGAGAGAACAGCAGGCACAACTACAAGCTCTATAGAGATAAATGAGAGAACAGCAGGCACAACTACAAGCTCTATAGAGAGAGCTTTTTCTTTTATTTTCTCCTGGTGATCCTGCAAATAACACACTTCCTCTCTCTCTATGGTTACATTCACTCCTCCATTTTATCAATAGAAGGAGCCCTGGTTGTCACACAGGCTGGACAAAACACATACTCAAGTGCTATAGCCAAGCATTAGTATAAGAAGGGCAGGCCATAGATGAAACGAACCATGTGTGGGCAGACTGAATGTACCAAGTTGACCGATCAACTTGGGTACAACCAGCCTGCTGGATTTACTTGTGATTATCGCTAACGGCTGCTATAGCTGCTGAATGAATGAATGAGTGACTTGTATAGCGCTACCTATGCGAACTGAATCGCCTCAGGATGCTTTTTGCCGCTGGTGTCCATCTGCAGTATAGTGTGGTCCTTTTACCCCAAGGGGTCCCGACGCTCTTACAAACACATACACATATTTGGCCAATTTTTCGACAGGATCTAATCAACCTACCAGCATATCTTTGGAGTGTGGGAGGAAACCGGAGTAACCGGAGGAAACCCACACAGGCACAGGGAGAACATGCAAACTCCAGGCAGATGGTGTCGTGGACAAGATTTGAACCAGCGACCCTATTGCTGCTAGGTGAAAGTGCTAACCACTACACCACTGTGCTGCCCTTTGCTAGTAATAATCACTGTCTTCTCCCAGTGGAGATGACTTCCTCTGCCTGCCAGGAGCAGACAATTGCTCGGCAGGAAGTATTCACTGTTTGTGTTGATGGGGGGATCGTGCAAATTTCTTTCCTGCAGGAAAAAAGTTTGCAGGTCTATGGCCAGCCTAAGTTAGCACTGAAAAAGAGGGCTTGCCCCTTGAAACTTGTCAGCTGACTTGCTCTAATTGAAGGTTTCTGAAAGTGTGCTTCTATGGCCATGTTTACACTTGCAGTACACTTGCAGTTGGGGAGGGGATGTAAAAATCACCCCCACTTAAGCTACAAATGCAACAGATGGAGATGTACACATGCCATTGCTGTGATGCTTTGCATTACACTGTGGCAAAAGTGGTGTCCCCCCCCCCCCCCCCCCCATTGCACTCAGCATACAGAAAACTGTATTTCCAGTTAGATCAATGGGTGTTTTCTGTACTATGAACCCAACCCATTTAACCGCTCACAGGCCAGCTTGTGTTCTCCTTTATACCTGCAATCAGCTGGGTGCGAGGCCATGGAGTTCGCTCTTGCTTCACTGTAGTCCACCATCCAAATAAAGGGACGACCAAAGATGTTCAACTCCAGCCAAGGTTTATTGAAATTACAGCACACCACTCATTCCCACCCAACCCCATGCCCCCAACATGTTTCACCTTCAGCAGGGCCTAATCATGAGGCTTAATCTGGTATTTTCTGTACTTGCTGAAAATATTCTTAACCTGAAAAAAAAAAAAAACTAATGAAGCCATCACATTTAAGAACTGGTAAGCTGCAATATATTACATTTTTAAATTTGAGTTTAGATAAGCTTTAGGCGTACCTGTTGCTTTACCCCTGATTTTTTGGAACATTCATGTTAATAAAAACTCATATCATCCCTTTAAATGCTGTAATTTTTAAACTTAGCTTAAAAAAAAAGAAAAACACAAATGCCGCGTACACACAGTCGGAATTTCCGATGGAAACAGTCCGATGGGAGCTTTTCAACGGATTTTCCGACCGTGTGTATGCCCATCGGTCTTTTTCTGTCGGAATTTCCGACGGACTTTGGATTGAGAACCTGTTCTCAATTTTTCCGACGGAAAACCTTTCTATCGGATTTTCCGGTCGTGTGTATGCAATTCCGACACGCAAAATTCTGACGCATGCTCGGAAACAATTCGACGCATGCTCGGAAGCATTAAACTTCCCTTTTATAGTGCAGTCGAATGTGTTTTATGCCGCCGTGTTATTGAACGTCGGAATTTGGTGTGACCGTGTGTAGGCAAGACAGTTTGAGCAAAATTCAGTCGGAATTCCGACGGAAAAACCATCAGAGCTTTTTTCGACGAGAATTCCGACCGTGTGTACGCGGCAAAAATAGTACTTTTGGCAATAATTCTTTTTATTTTGTCCTTTGTATTGCTGAATGGATACTGTGAATATTGTGCATAAAGATTTTTCACCACTCCAGGCAAATGAGAGATGATTGCTTTGTAATGTTACTTCTCTTTTTGAGATTTTGGTCTGTGGTTAGATTAAAATCACAACACGTACAAAACCTTTACACTTCCCTAGACACCTAATTGTACTACTTATGTAAGTAGTGTGCAACAAATAATATCAATGACAAAGATTAATTGTAGCTTGCTGGGCTGGTTTGATAGTAGTGACCCCCCTCGATAGCTAGCATTTAGCTACAGTGCCTTGAAAAAGTATTCATACCCCTTAAAATTGTCCAAATTTTGTCATGTTACAACCAAAAACGTAAATGGATTTGATTGGGATTTTATGTGACAGACCAACACAAAGTGGCGCATAATTGTGAAGAGGAAGGAAAATGATAAATGGTTTTCAAAAATTTCTACAAATAAATATGTGAAAAGTGTGGCGTGCATTTGTATTCAGCCCCCCTGAGTCAATACTTTGTAGAAACCACCTTTCACTGCAATTACAGCTGCAAGTCTTTTTGGGGATGTCTCTACCAGCTTTGCACATCTAGAGAGTGACATTTTTGCCCATTCTTCTTTGCAAAATTGCTCAAGCTCTGTCAGATTGGATGGAGAGTGTCTGTAAACAGCAATTTTCAGGTCTTGCCACAGATTCTCAATTAGATTTAGGTCTGGATTTTGACTGGGCCATTCTAACACATGAATATGCTTTGACCTAAACCATTCCATTGTAGCTCTGGCTGTATGGTTAGGGTCCTTGTCCTGCTGGACGGTGAACCTCCACCCCAGTCGAAAGTCTTTTGCAGACTCTAACAGGTTTTCTTCTAAGCTTGCCCTGTATTTGGCTCCATCCATCTTCCCATCAACTCTGACCAGGTTCCCTGTCCCTGCTGAAGAAAAGCATCCCCACAACATGAAGCTGCCATCACCATGTTTCATGGATGATGTATTTAGGGTGATGAGAAGTGTTAGTCCTCCAACACACATCGCGTTTTGCTTTTAAGCCAAAAAGTTAAATTTTGGTCTCATCTGACCAGAGCACCTTCTTCCACGTTTGCTGAGTCCCCCATATGGCTTCTCGCAAACTGCAAATGGGACTTTTTATGGCTTTCTTTCAACAATGGCTTTCTTCTTCCTACTCTTCCATAAAGGCCGGATTTGTGGAGTGCAGGACTAATAGTTGTCCTGTGGACAGATTCTCCTACCTGAGCTGTGGATCTCTGCAGTTCCTCCAGAGTTACCATGGGCCTCTTGGCTGCTTCTCTGATTAATGCTCTCCTTGCCTGGCCTGTCAGTTAAGGTGGACGGCCATGTCTTGGTAGGTTTGCAGTTGTGCCATACTCTTTCCATTTTCGGATGATGGATTGAACAGTGCTCTTTGAGATGTTCAAAGCTTGGGATATTTATTTATAACCTAACCCTGCTTGAACAACTCCACAACATTATTATAAATTACACACAGGTGAACTCTATTTCCTAATTAAGTGACTTTAGAAGGCAATTGGTTCCACTAGATTTTAGTTAGGGGTATCAGATTAAAGGGGGCTAAAAAAAAAAAAATGCCCGCCACACTTTTCACATATTTATTTGTAAAAAAAGTTTGAAAAAACATTTAGCATTTTCCTTCCACTTTACAATTATGTGCCACTTTGTGTTGGTCCATCACATAAAATCCCAATAAAATACATTTATGTTTTTGGTTGTAACATTACAAAATGTGGAAAATTTTAAGGGGTATGAATACTTTTTGAAGGCAATGTGTACTGCATACAACATCCACCCTTGGGATTAAGCTGATTTCAAATTTTTACAGGGGAAATTCAGAGTTGTCATTAATATGGGCCTAGAAAACTTAGTACAAAAACACATGAAATGTTAAGGGCATATTTGATTCAGCTACTGTAAGTGAAAATAATTGGCTGCATAAAGCTCCAACTCGATCTGTATGTATGCCTACTGGAACATCTATTTGGAGCCTATTGCAAACTAGTCTTCTCATACGACATCAATATCCGGTCTCTGAAACAGCCAACAGCTAAACCCGCTGTTGGCTGACGTCACAGAGCAAATCCAGGCTCTGAAGGGATCCCAACAATAATGTCATGCTCTGTCCCAATGCCTGACTGGCAGCTGGCTCTTCTTCTGAGCACAGCGCTGAGACGCTCCCCTCCAGTGCCGATCCTGACCTCCCTGGGGCCCTAAGCAAAATTCTGCTAAGGGGCCCTCTACCTGACCCGTGATGCCGTGAGCTATGTAAACCATTTGCCATTGCCACACAGTCACACCTGACACTTTAGCGCTCCCAATACAATCCTCCCTCCTTAAAAACAAAACAGTCAAAGAATAAGTACAACAATATAGAACAGACATTATATATTTATCTTTACATATCTGAGTGTGGATCCCCCACTTACATCAGGGTCCCCAGAGAGCCCCCCCTTACATCAGGATCCCCAGAGAGCCCCCCCTTACACCAGGGTCCCCAGAGAGCCTCCCCTTACACCAGGGTCCCCAGAGAGCCCCCCCCTTACACCAGGGTCCCCAGAGAGCCCCCCCCCTTACACCAGGGTCCCCAGAGAGCCCCCCCTTACACCAGGGTCCCAGAGAGCCCCCCCTTACACCAGGGTCCCCAGAGAGCCCCCCCCCTTACACCAGGGTCCCCAGAGAGCCCCCCCTTACACCAGGGTCCCCAGAGAGCCCCCCCTTACACCAGGGTCCCCAGAGAGCCCCCCCCTTACACCAGGGTCCCCAGAGAGCCCCCCCTTACACCAGGGTCCCCAGAGAGCCCCCCTTACACCAGGGTCCCCAGAGAGCCCCCCCTTACACCAGGGTCCCCAGAGAGCCCCCCCCCTTACACCAGGGTCCCCAGAGAGCCCCCCCTTACACCAGGGTCCCCAGAGAGCCCCCCCCTTACACCAGGGTCCCCAGAGAGCCCCCCCTTACACCAGGGTCCCCATAGAGCCCCCCCTTACACCAGGGTCCCCAGAGAGGCACCCTTACATCAGGATCCCCAGAGAGCACCCCCCTTACATCAGGGTCCCCAGAGAGCACCCCCTTACATTAGGGTCCCCAGAGAGCACCCCCCTTACATTAGGGTCCCCAGAGAGCATCCCTATAAAGCCCCTCCTTACATCGGGGTCCCCAGAGAGCCCCCATACATCAGTGTCCTCAGAGAGCCTCCCTACTTACATCAGGGTCTGCAGCATTGCCCTTTACATCAGAGTTCCCCCTTGCACTGTAAGGTGGAATCCTGCATACTATGATGTAAAGGGGAACTCTGGGAATGTGGGGAGGACTCTGGTGACCAGAGAAAGAAAACACTAAGATAAGGGGGTTTACTGATATAAGGGGCAAACCTTTGCTCTGGCTCTGGTTTTATCCCATAGTTTCCTCTCCACAGTCCATACATGTCTGACTTCTCCCATGACCCCCATCCTGGCTGCGCTCCCTCTCTTGACTCAGGGGAGGTCAGAGGCTGCGGATGGGACAGGGGAGGTCAGAGGCTGCGGATGGGACAACAGGAGAGGTCAGAGGCTGTGGGGGGGGGGGCAACAGGAGAGGTCAGAAGCTGTGGGGGGGGCAACAGGAGAGGTCAGAAGCTGTGGGGGGGGGCAACAGGAGAGGTCAGAAGCTGTGGGGGGGGGGCAACAGGAGAGATCAGAGGCTGTGGGGGGGGCCAACAGGAGAGGTCAGAGGCTGCGGGGGGCAACAGGAGAGGTCAGAGGCTGTGGGGGGGGGGGCAACAGGAGAGGTCAGAGGCTGAAAAGGGGGGGGACAGGAGGTCCGAGGCTGCGAAGGGGGGGGACAGGAGGTCAGAGGCTGCGAAGGGGGGGGACAGGTGGTCAGAGGCTGCGAAGGGGGGGGGGACAGGAGGTCAGAGGCTGCGAAGGGGGGGGACAGGAGGTCAGAGGCTGCGAAGGGGGGGGGACAGGAGGTCAGAGGCTGCGAGGGGGGGCAGGAGTTCAGAGGCTGCGAGGGGGGGGGACAGGAGGTCTGAGGCTGCGAGGGAGGGCAGGAGGTCCGAGGATGCGAGGGGGGGGGGAGGAGGTCCGAGACTGAGAGGGGGGGGGGACAGGAGGTCTGAGGCTGCGAGGGGGGGGACAGGAGGTCCGAGGCTGCGAGGGGGGCGGAAAGGAGGTCCGAGACTGAGAGGGGCGGGGACAGGAGGTCCGAGGCTGCGAAGGGGGGGGGACAGGAGGTCCGAGGCTGCGAAGGGGGGGGCAGGAGGTCAGAGGCTGTGAGGGGGGGGACAGGAGGTCAGAGGCTGCGAGGGGGGGACAGGAGGTCCGAGGCTGCGAGGGGGGGGGGGAAAGGAGGTCCGAGGCTGCGAGGGGGGGGACAGGAGGTCCAAGGCTGCGAGGGGGGAACGACAGGGGGTCCGAGGCTGCGAGGGTGGGGGGGACAGGAGGTCCGAGGCTGCGAAGGGGGGGACAGGAGATCAGAGGCTTTGAGGGGGAGGGGGGACAGGAGGTCAGAGGCTTTGAGGGGGGAGGGGGGACAGGAGGTCAGAGGCTTTGAGGGGGGGAGGGGGGACAGGAGGTCAGAGGCTGCGAGGGGGAGGGGGGCCCAGGAGGTCAGAGGCTGCAGAGGGGATGTTTTATTTTTTAAAAATGGCGCCACTCAGTGCCATCGTGTCACTGCGCTTTGGGCCGCTGCCGCCGCTGTGAGGGCAGCGTCGCCTGAAAAAAAGATGGCCGCGGGGCCGACATGCAACTGCGCATGCGCCAGCGCTGTTGCCGCTGCTCTGCAATTTCCGGAAAGGCGCAGTTGCATGTCAGCCTCGCGGCCATCTTTTTTTCAGGCGCCGCTGCCCTCACATCGGCGGCAGCGGCCCCAGGGGGCCCCGAGCAGAGCCGATCCGCCCTTGGGGCCCCGCACAGCGGCGGGGCCCTACGCAGCTTGCGTAGTCCGCGTATAGGGCGGATCGGCTCTGCTCCCCTCCATAGCCTGGCACTCCAGTGAGCGCAAAAGGGGTAAAGCAGAGAGCAGTCACCACTCTCCCCTCATTGAAGACTGAGAACTGAGCATTCAACGGACGTGTGATTGCTTGGTTCTCAGTCTTAGAGGCAGCAGGGGATAGCTGCCGCATTGGATCGATGCCTTAGCCACATGGGTGAGTATGGACGTTTGTTTTTTTAAATCCCGCCCTTGCCTTTTATTAGGCACACAATCCCACATACTCCAAAATCTTGTAGAAATCTTTCCCAGAAGAAAAGGAACTGTTATACCCACCAAGGTGGGGCGGTAACTCTATATTAATGTCTATTAGTGAAGACCTGAAACTTCGACCAAGGAAAATTATCATCCGAAAATAGAGTTTTCTGCGTTGTGTGATTTTACCTCGACTTTACCTTGCTTATGGTGTGTTTTTCATAGGTCACGTAACTCAAAAAATGCATCAAAAATGCAAAACGGGTGCATTTTTGATACCTTCTTGCTGCGTTTTCAAAGCATTTCAATGGGGAGGTGCGTTTTTGGTGCGGTATGCCAAATATGCACCAAAAATGCAGCAAGCAGAGCTTTTAACACTGCATCAAAAGGTGCCGATGATGACCGACAAATTCATATTAGTTTAAATTCAGTATATTAATTAAAAAGTCAAATATAATACAATTATTTATAAAAAGAAAATTTTCACTTTGGTGCACCTCTAATGTCCATGGCATTGGAAAGGGATGTACCACAACCTCGTAAAGTTTCAAGTGTGTATAACAAGTAAGTAATGCCCGTGGCAGACCAACATCTCCAATAAAAGAGATTGTAATATATCTGATGTGTTTTTGATGTTGATACAACAATGTAATGCTGGTGTTATATGGTGAGACATCATTGGATTACCAAACAAGCACCAAATAGTCAACATTGGGTGACCGGTCATCCATTCAGCTGTCTGCATTCTCTCTGACTAATTAAGCCCTTGTGTGTATAGCTATCTTAAAGCAAATTTATACTAAAGCTGTCTGTAAATATTGCAACCTTTTTGTACAATTTTCTTTACATTTAGCAACAACTATGTAGTAGAAGGGCCTGCCTGTCTGGATATAGACTGAGTGGGTTGTTTAGATAGTTCCTCACATTATATCATTTTGGTAAATCTATAGGAGTTTGTAGAGAGATTGTACATATAGACTTGTAACATGTGTAGCGCCATAACCCCTGTGGGGCGGCTATGTATTTTCTGGGCTTACTGATTACCTCCTCCTTGTAGCTCTTTGTTTAGTACCCAGTAATTGCAGAGGCCGACACTCAAAAGTCCTTTTGAGGATTTTTTATTTGCAAAAAGAAACATTAAAATATAACACAGTCTCTTAGTTGGGAATAGAGGGCATGGTGATAAAGCTCAGGCACTTCAGAACTGCTGACATCAAAACAAATGTCTCTTTAGCCCAGAGAGTAGCCACTCGCAACTGGACACTTCACTGTTGGATAAACCTTTGTCCGTAGATCTAGCAGCCAACAAGTGATTCAAAGACTAGCACAGTCTCTGCCACAGACTAGGTTGTGAAACTTCAAGTGAACAATGTGAAAGTCTCTGCCATAGACTATGTTGTAACCGAAGGATGTGTTTAGGAACTTTTCCTATGGTACCTGAATCTTCCAGCCGTTTCGGCGATACAGTAGGAAATGCGGATTCACTAGTGTCCATACAATCTCAGCTCCCAGGCTCTTACCGAGCAGCCAGCTTCTTGGCCCTCCTCCGAAGAGTCCTCCCCTGGTCGCTTGTACGAGTTGCTGTGCCTCTCCAATCCTGAGAGGACACTGGGACACTTCAGAATCCTCCTTCAGTTACTGGGCCTCGAACTAGCCAGTTCTGAGGCTCGGGAACGGACAGATCCCCACCCCAGACCATGAGGGCCTCTGGGGCTGGTCAGGGTGACCAGGCTTACGGGGGCAGCAGACACTCCTGCGTCCGGGACCCCTCACGGGGTTGGTCCGGACTGGAACCAGGAATCAAAAGAGCAAGCCGAACCCTGAACACGTGACTTCAGCATCTTAAATACCCCTTCCCGGAATACACAGCGGGGCCAGACGCGCCCACTGATTGGCTCTGAGAAAGATTGGTACCTAACACGTCCAACCAGACTGCGTTCTCAGCCTGTCACAGGTGCTCACTTCACCTATGACCAGGCAGAACTCCAGTACAGCCCAGCCAAACTGATGCCAAAGTAAAAAAACCTAGAACAATTAACCCCCAGAACTCAGTTACAATTCTGGAAAAACTAAATTTAGAGAGTAGCGCACACTTTAGAAAAGTGTCGGCGCTACACATCTATATATTTAATATCAAAAAGAATAGGGAGCTGCACAGCAGTTGCCAGTCCTTAGTCATAGCGGTCTTTATGACTAAGGCTGTCAGAGGGTGAAACGCATCAGGGGGTGTGGCTTGGGAGGAGAAGCTTAAACCATTTTTCTACACATGGTGATTGGGCTGGCAGCTGGTGTGTGGCTCCCTATTCTTTTTGATACTATTGATACTAATTTTTGGCAGGCTGGACCAGTCCTGTTGGATGCCAGCACCCAGCAGCATTGAAGCCACCAGGTTGTTGTATGTACTGTATGTGTTTCAGCAGGGCTCTTCATTATTTTTTATGGGTCACAGTGTATATACAGTATTTAGCTTTAACATCTAATGTTTTACTAAACCCAGGACCCTGCATTCACCATATCTGGTCTCCCACAGTACACAGAAAATGGAAATGCAAAAGTTTTAGTAAATATAAACTGCTAAATACCTTTTCTCATCAGCAGTATATAGCAGTCTTGTGACTTCTATCAGTGTCTGCTGTTAAAGCTTGAAGGAGGAGTTTTCATTCTCCCCTCATTAACCTATGAGGCTGCAGGTCCCCGACCCTCTGTCTGGACAGTACTGATTGGCCCTGTGCTGATCAAATGCACTCTCTCAAGGAAAAAAAAACTCTTTAGCAATGCATACCAAACAGAGCTTGTGCAGATTACCCCCAAGGCTCTGTACTATCAGGAGATAGTTTGGGGACTGTGGAAAAGGGGGAGGGTCAGAGAAGACAGGATCAAACAGCCTTTTTACACAGTGGGGTGGAATAATCCCTTTCCACAGTGAGTATAACAAGCATGCTTTACTGCATATATACACACTGATTTTACTGTTGTGGGTTTAGTAACACTTTAAATTGGTGTTGTGTTAACAGTCCAGGCACATGATACAGCAAAGTGGAGCCTGAAAAAAATACCTATTGCCAAGCCATTAGTAACACGATCGCTGCTGATGGGGGAGGATCACTTTTCAGACAAAAGCATCAATTGGCCAGTTTTAACAGAAGATAATCTACCAAAGACCTTTAGCAGAGACTGCGTGACCAACACCTAGGTCATATAACTATGCTCTACAGAGATTTAATTTAAGACCATCAAAACTGTCAATGGATGGAAGCATCTGATCACTTCAAATTAAATGATCAAACCCCTGAACAAGCCTCTTTTCTTCTGGCATACATTTACACTACCCTGAACATGACAGCTAAGAAGCAGGAAGGAGAAGCAAGCAAGATCTCAGAAAAGATGGAATAACATTGGGTGAAATTCCACAGTGTCCAGCTGCTAGCTACGTTGAACCTAATATAATGATATGTGCCCCATACATACGCAGGTTGATTATTGCCCAATCAGTTGCTTTGCATGCAGAGATGGATTAAGGTAGAATACCTCCATAGGTAAGGTAGCAACTTTGGCCCCCACATTCCTTAAAATGACATTGATAAGCATTGCAATAGACATACTGAAGTCGCAAGCTTTGCATAATCTGTAATGACAAAGCCAACCCCATCAGATGCCAACTTCCTACAGTGAAATTACATTCAGGTGCACAGTTTTGACCAATTCCTTAATCCTCCTGGAAAATGAAGGAAGTGGCCGGGCCCCCTGGATGTCCACTGTACCCTAGGCTCATGCCTAGGTTGTCTTGTGGATGATCCAGCTCTGATTTCCCTGAGGGTAAAATATCTATTGGTGTGAAGCTACCTCAACACAATTCCTTTTGTGACAAAATAAAAAAAAGGACCATTGACCTATGCCTCCATAGGTAAGGTAGCAGCTTTGGCCCCCACATTCCTTAAAATTACATTTATAAGCATTGCAATAGACATACTGAAGTCGCAATCTTTGCATAATCTGTAATGACAAAGCCAACCCCATCAGATGCCAACTTCCTACAGTAAAATTAAATTCAGGTGCACAGTTTTGACCAATTCCTCAATCCTCCTGCAAAATGAAGGAAGTGGCCGGGCCCCCTGGATGTCCACTGTACCCTAGGCTCATGCCTAGGTTGTCTTGTGGATGGTCCAGCTCTGATTTCCCTGAGGGTAAAATATCTATTGGTGTGAAGCTACCTCAACACAATTCCTTTTGTGACAAAATAAAAAAAAGGACCATTGACCTATGCCTCCATAGGTAAGGTAGCAGCTTTGGCCCCCACATTCCTTAAAATTACATTTATAAGCATTGCAATAGACATACTGAAGTCGCAATCTTTGCATAATCTGTAATGACAAAGCCAACCCCATCAGATGCCAACTTCCTACAGTAAAATTAAATTCAGGTGCACAGTTTTGACCAATTCCTCAATCCTCCTGCAAAATGAAGGAAGTGGCCGGGCCCCCTGGATGTCCACTGTACCCTAGGCTCATGCCTAGGTTGTCTTGTGGATGGTCCAGCTCTGATTTCCCTGAGGGTAAAATATCTATTGGTGTGAAGCTACCTTAACACAATTCATTTTGCGACAAAATAAAAAAAAGGACCATTGACCTATGCCTCCATAGGTAAGGTAGCAGCTTTGGCCCCCACATTCCTTAAAATTACATTTATAAGCATTGCAATAGACATACTGAAGTCGCAATCTTTGCATAATCTGTAATGACAAAGCCAACCCCATCAGATGCCAACTTCCTACAGTAAAATTAAATTCAGGTGCACAGTTTTGACCAATTCCTCAATCCTCCTGCAAAATGAAGGAAGTGGCCGGGCCCCCTGGATGTCCACTGTACCCTAGGCTCATGCCTAGGTTGTCTTGTGGATGGTCCAGCTCTGATTTCCCTGAGGGTAAAATATCTATTGGTGTGAAGCTACCTTAACACAATTCATTTTGCGACAAAATAAAAAAAAGGACCATTGACCTATGCCTCCATAGGTAAGGTAGCAGCTTTGGCCCCCACATTCCTTAAAATTACATTTATAAGCATTGCAATAGACATACTGAAGTCGCAATCTTTGCATAATCTGTAATGACAAAGCCAACCCCATCAGATGCCAACTTCCTACAGTAAAATTAAATTCAGGTGCACAGTTTTGACCAATTCCTCAATCCTCCTGCAAAATGAAGGAAGTGGCCGGGCCCCCTGGATGTCCACTGTACCCTAGGCTCATGCCTAGGTTGTCTTGTGGATGGTCCAGCTCTGATTTCCCTGAGGGTAAAATATCTATTGGTGTGAAGCTACCTTAACACAATTCATTTTGCGACAAAATAAAAAAAAGGACCATTGACCTATGCCTCCATAGGTAAGGTAGCAACTTTGGCCCCCACATTCCTTAAAATTACATTTATAAGCATTGCAATAGACATACTGAAGTCGCAATCTTTGCATAATCTGTAATGACAAAGCCAACCCCATCAGATGCCAAATTCCTACAGCAAAATTACATTCAGGTGCACAGTTTTGACCAATTCCTTAATCCTCCTGGAAAATGAAGGAAGTGGCCGGGCCCCCTGGATGTCCACTGTACCCTAGGCTCATGCCTAGGTTGTCTTGTGGATGATCCAGCTCTGATTTCCCTGAGGGCAAAATATCTCTTGGTGTGAAGCTACCTCAACACAATTCATTTTGCGCCAAAATAAAAAAAAAGGACCATTGACCTTAATTTCAATGACAAGCTGTGGTTAGCTTTACCCACACATGGGACCAAGTATCCTTTATGACCTAGACAAGTGTGGCAGCAACTTAGAGGTTATTTCCTCAGCAATGCTCCAGTCTGGCTGTATCTAGATGCTTTGTTTTCCATCCAAACAAGACTTCTTGGAGGGAGGAGGAGATATTTTCTGAAGGAGGCTGTCAAGGTGCAGCTTTCTGGCTGGGCTCAGCCAGGACAGGCAATGACACACTCTGATAAACCAGTTAGATCTTCCTTGTGTCAGTATATAACAGAGAAACATGTCACGGGGCTGAGATGGTGTGTTTATTGGTGAAGATACATCAGGGAGGGGGACATCGGGACAAAGAGGGTCTGTTAGAGTATACACTGTGACCCCTGAGCCTGGGGCAATGCTCAGATGGGAACTGATGGGCTTTTGTCAAGTAGGCACTAATACAAGCAAAAAAAGCAAGGGGAGCGCTATTGTTTTGTCCTGAAATCATTGAACAATTGGAAACAGTAAACCAGTGTGGTTTATATAAACAGATCATATAATTTGAATATGCGTGTGTAAATATTAGGTATTATGGACCAAGAAGTGCATTTTATACCATGTATAACTTCCTGCAGGTAAATTCCTGAGAGGGATGCCATCTGCTTGGAGTTTGTATGCCCTCACTGTCTTTGTGTGGGCTTCCACACATTCTGAGAGCATATTGGTAAGTTTATCAGCTTACACCCAAACCGGACTTTGTCTACGTATGTGTAGGTATGACGGAACATTAGAGAGCATTCATTGCATTGGTATAAGTGGGCTAGGCGTTGTATGAAGAACCATAGAAACATGACAGATCATGCTGAAAGACTCTTCTCCCTCAGTCTAAAATGGTTACTATAGATAGTGTAGGGGATCATACTCAATGCAGGGACAAACTCACAGTTTCTTTAGGAAAACATCATGTTTAATCCACAGGATATTCCCAAACAGAAGAAAAAGGCGTCTTGCCATCAATTAAACAAAAATAAACTTCTGCTATACCAAGCCTTCCTTTTCTGTCCGTAGTCTGACCAGCCCTTAGAGACACACACTCTCTCTGAGAGCTAGGACCAGCTGCCTTAAAGTGGTTGTAAACCCTAAAAAAATTCCCCCCAAAAAAACATGCAAGACAAAGGCATAATGAGCTAGTATGCATAGCATACTAGCTCATTATGAATTACTTACCTGAGAACGAAGCTCCCGCAAAGGGTCCTCGTTCACCGCTCCGGCGGCTGACATCTCTCCCGGGGGATACTTCCGAGTATTGCGGCTCCGGCGCTGTGATTGGCCGGAGCTGCGATGACGTCACTCACTTGGGAGCCACAGGTAACGGCACAGTCTAACTGCGCATGTGCCGATGATGTCGGCACATGCAAATACAGGGATATCTCCTAAACCATGCAGGTTTAGGAGATACCCAGTATAGCTACAGGTAAGACTAATTATAGGCTTGCCTGTACAACCACTTTAATCAAGACCTAAAAAGAAAACATTAAACTGCGGTCCTCGGACTTGGGAGTCTGTCCCACCCAGAGCTCTATCAGACTCCCAATAAAACCAGCCCCGGAACGGACTTTACCAATACAGGGTAAAGAACTATCTTTCTTTACCCTGAAGTCTTTGCTGGTATTATCTTAGATTGCAAATCTAAGAATCCGTGGAGGAACATATATCCCATCAATTACCGTATTTATTGGCGTATAACACGCACTTTTTCCCCCTTAAAATCGGGGGAAAGTCGTGGGTGCGTGTTATACGCCGATCCCCCCCCCCAAAAAAGTGACAAAAAAATCGAGCAGCGCCGAAAAATAGCGTAGCGCCGCCGAAAAAGACCGAAACGCCGCCGAAAAAGACAGAGCCGACTCTTCGGCTCCGCTCGCAGTCCCGCCTCCCTGCGCTCGCTACCGAAACAGCAGGGAGGCAGGACTGCGAGCGGAGCCGAAGAGTCTGCTCGGTCTTTTTCGGCGGCGCTTCGGTTTATTTCGGCGGCGCTTCGGTCTTTTTCGGCGGCGGGAAATTTAAACGTGGGCAAGGCTGCAAATGACGCTGGCAAGCTGCAAATGACACTGGGAAGCTGCAAATGACACTGGGAAGCTGCAAATGACACTGGGCAAGCTGCAAATGACACTGGGCAAGGCTGCAAATGGCGCTGGGCAAGCTGCAAATGACAATGGGCAAGCTGCAAATGATGCTGGGCAAGCTGCAAATGACGCTTAAATGTAAGTTTTTTTTTTCCCTAAACTTCCCTCCTAAAACTTTTTTTCCTTAAAATGCCCTCCTAAACTTGGGGTGCGTGTTATACGCCGATAAATACGGTACTTTTCCTGTAATTTTAACCTGTTTCACAGGCACCCCGCAACAATAGAAACAGAGGGTGCACTGGCCTAGTGCATTTTCCAACAACAGTTTAATAAAAGTAGAATATAATAAATAACTACTCACAAACATAGGTAGTAGGGTAGCTTAGGGGAGACCTCACCAGGGTCCCTGCTGGCTGACACGTTTCAAAGGTATGTCCTTCTTCATCAGAGTTCTGACTCTTGTTGGCTCTGATGAAGGACATACCTTCCAAACACGTCAGCCAGCAGGGATCCTGGTGCTGTCGTCCCTAAGCTCAAGCTATTGGCTAGCCTGGTAGAGTGCCATGTTTGTGAGAAGTTATTTATTATATTCCACTTTTAATAAAATGTTGTTGGATAATGCACTAGTGCGCCCTCTGTTTCTATCTATTTTTACAGTGTGTTCTGAGGACAACTCCAGTCCTAGAGGGCAGCAAGGCTCCAAGAGAATTATCCACCTTTTGCAACAGAGTAACTTTCTTATTGGGCTATCACACTTATGCGCAGGGAATTATCGTTGCAGTAAAATGGTTGACAACATGAACCTGTAGGTTGTGCTAAATGTTTCTAAATAAAATGCCAAATTTCACAAATAATCTACAAGAGTGGAAGTTTTATATACACAACTATAAATTGTATATGTAGCTCATTTATAAAAAAAGGAAAAAAAAAGCCAGTTGTGTTTTACAATTGCTAGCTCTATCAAAAGTACTAAGTAAAAAAAATCTAATCAAAAGCAATATCTTTGTGTTGGTAGAGGCATTTAAAGGAGAAGTCCATCATTTGCAAAAAATAATAAATGCACCCATAATGTAAAAAGCAAAAAAATTTCCTTTTTTATTTCATTTAAATGATAAGTTAACTTTTTAAAAAAAATTATAAATGCACATTTTTTTTGCAGGTAAAAAAAAAAATGTGCATTGTTTTTTTGTAGGAGCCTGGAAAGCATTGCACCTGTGTTCAGCAGTAGGGATGGGTCCGGTGCTCGATGCGAACCCATGTTCGCATCGAGCACCGGGTGTTCGCTCGCTCGGCGAACCCAGAACTATTTTGGCCGCTCGCATCACGTTCGTGTGATGCGAGCGGCCCCGCAATGCATTGCGGCCGGCCTGGCTGATGATTGGCCAAACATGCACTGTGACCCCGCATGCTTGGCCAATCACAGCGCCGGAAACTCGAAGAGCCATAATTGGCTACAGGCAGGACGCCTGTAGCCAATTACAGCTCAGGGGCTTTAGTACACGCCCCCTCTTATAAAAGGCCGCCACGCCGTCTGCGCCGGTCACATGCTGTTCCGGCGTAGATAGAGCAGGATCGTTCTGTGTCACTCTGCTAGATTTAGTTAGAGAGATTTACTTAGAGAGATTGAGTTAGATAGATTCATTTAGAAAGATTGATTTAGAAAGAGGGGCTTGTAGTGTGTTCGTGGCAGGCAGGCAGAGCTCCTATATTTTGTTCCCAGAAGCACCTATAGGACTTGTAGTGTGTTCGTGGCAGGCAGGCAGAGCTCCTATATTTTGTTCCCAGAAGCACCTATAGGACTTGTAGTGTGTTCATGGCAGGCAGGCAGAGCTCCTATATTTTGTTCCCAGAAGCACCTATAGGACTTGTAGTGTGTTCGTGGCAGGCAGGCAGAGCTCCTATATTTTGTTCCCAGAAGCACCTATAGGACTTGTAGTGTGTTCGTGGCAGGCAGGCAGAGCTCCTATATTTTGTTCCCAGAAGCACCTATAGGACTTGTAGTGTGTTCGTGGCAGGCAGGCAGAGCTCCTATATTTTGTTCCCAGAAGCACCTATAGGACTTGTAGTGTGTTCGTGGCAGGCAGGCACTGGCAGCAAACAGAGCTCCTATATTTTGTTCCCAGAAGCACCTATAGGACTTGAAGTGTGTTAGTCCCATCACACAGAGATCATATATTTTGTTCCCAGAAGCACCTATAGGACTTGAAGTGTGTTAGTCCCATCACACAGACCTATATTTTCTTCCCAGAAGCACCTATAGGACTTGAAGTGTGTTAGTCCCATCACACAGAGATCATATATTTTGTTCCCAGAGGCACCTATAGGACTTGAAGTGTGTTAGTCCCATCACACAGACCTATATTTTCTTCCCAGAAGCACCTATAGGACTTGAAGTGTGTTAGTCCCATCACACAGAGATCATATATTTTGTTCCCAGAAGCACCTATAGGACTTGAAGTGTGTTAGACCCATCACACAGACCTATATTTTCTTCCCAGAAGCACCTATAGGACTTGAAGTGTGTTAGTCCCATCACACAGACCTATATTTTCTTCCCAGAAGCACCTATAGGACTTGAAGTGTGTTAGTCCCATCACACAGAGATCCTATATTTTGTTCCCAGAAGCACCTATAGGACTTGAAGTGTGTTAGTCCCATCACACAGAGATCCTATATTTTGTTCCCAGAAGCACCTATAGGACTTGAAGTGTGTTAGTCCCATCACACAGAGCTATATTTTGTTCCCAGAAGCACCTATAGGACTTGAAGTGTGTTAGTCCCATCACACAGACCTATATTTTCTTCCCAGAAGCAACTATAGGACTTGAAGTGTGTTAGTCCCATCACACAGAGCTATATTTTGTTCCCAGAAGCACCTATAGGACTTGAAGTGTGTTAGTCCCATCACACAGAGATCATATATTTTGTTCCCATAAGCACCTATAGGACTTGAAGTGTGTTAGTCCCATCACACAGACCTATATTTTCTTCCCAGAAGCACATATAGGACTTGTAGTGTGTTAGTCCCATCACACAGAGATCATATATTTTGTTCCCAGAGGCACCTATAGGACTTGAAGTGTGTTAGTCCCATCACACAGACCTATATTTTCTTCCCAGAAGCACCTATAGGACTTGAAGTGTGTTAGTCCCATCACACAGAGATCATATATTTTGTTCCCAGAGGCACCTATAGGACTTGAAGTGTGTTAGTCCCATCACACAGACCTACATTTTCTTCCCAGAAGCACCTATAGGACTTGAAGTGTGTTAGTCCCATCACACAGAGATCATATATTTTGTTCCCAGAGGCACCTATAGGACTTGGAGTGTGTTAGTCCCATCACACAGACCTATATTTTCTTCCCAGAAGCACCTATAGGACTTGAAGTGTGTTAGTCCCATCACACAGAGATCATATATTTTGTTCCCAGAAGCACCTATAGGACTTGAAGTGTGTTAGTCCCATCACACAGACCTACATTTTCTTCCCAGAAGCACCTATAGGACTTGAAGTGTGTTAGTCCCATCACACAGAGATCATATATTTTGTTCCCAGAAGCACCTATAGGACTTGAAGTGTGTTAGTCCCATCACACAGACCTATATTTTGTTCCCAGAAGCACCTATAGGACTTGAAGTGTGTTAGTCCCATCACACAGACCTATATTTTCTTCCCAGAAGCACCTATAGGACTTGAAGTGTGTTAGTCCCATCACACAGAGATCCTATATTTTGTTCCCAGAAGCACCTATAGGACTTGAAGTGTGTTAGTCCCATCACACAGACCTATATTTTCTTCCCAGAAGCACCCATAGGACTTGAAGTGTGTTAGTCCCATCACACAGAGATCATATATTTTGTTCCCAGAAGCACCTATAGGACTTGAAGTGTGTTAGTCCCATCACACAGACCTATATTTTCTTCCCAGAAGCACCTATAGGACTTGAAGTGTGTTAGTCCCATCACACAGAGATCATATATTTTGTTCCCAGAGGCACCTATAGGACTTGGAGTGTGTTAGTCCCATCACACAGACCTATATTTTCTTCCCAGAAGCACCTATAGGACTTGAAGTGTGTTAGTCCCATCACACAGAGATCATATATTTTGTTCCCAGAAGCACCTATAGGACTTGAAGTGTGTTAGACCCATCACACAGACCTATATTTTCTTCCCAGAAGCACCTATAGGACTTGAAGTGTGTTAGTCCCATCACACAGACCTATATTTTCTTCCCAGAAGCACCTATAGGACTTGAAGTGTGTTAGTCCCATCACACAGAGATCCTATATTTTGTTCCCAGAAGCACCTATAGGACTTGAAGTGTGTTAGTCCCATCACACAGAGATCCTATATTTTGTTCCCAGAAGCACCTATAGGACTTGAAGTGTGTTAGTCCCATCACACAGAGCTATATTTTGTTCCCAGAAGCACCTATAGGACTTGAAGTGTGTTAGTCCCATCACACAGACCTATATTTTCTTCCCAGAAGCAACTATAGGACTTGAAGTGTGTTAGTCCCATCACACAGAGCTATATTTTGTTCCCAGAAGCACCTATAGGACTTGAAGTGTGTTAGTCCCATCACACAGAGATCATATATTTTGTTCCCATAAGCACCTATAGGACTTGAAGTGTGTTAGTCCCATCACACAGACCTACATTTTCTTCCCAGAAGCACCTATAGGACTTGTAGTGTGTTAGTCCCATCACACAGAGATCATATATTTTGTTCCCAGAGGCACCTATAGGACTTGAAGTGTGTTAGTCCCATCACACAGACCTATATTTTCTTCCCAGAAGCACCTATAGGACTTGAAGTGTGTTAGTCCCATCACACAGAGATCATATATTTTGTTCCCAGAAGCACCTATAGGACTTGAAGTGTGTTAGTCCCATCACACAGACCTACATTTTCTTCCCAGAAGCACCTATAGGACTTGAAGTGTGTTAGTCCCATCACACAGAGATCATATATTTTGTTCCCAGAAGCACCTATAGGACTTGAAGTGTGTTAGTCCCATCACACAGACCTATATTTTCTTCCCAGAAGCACCCATAGGACTTGAAGTGTGTTAGTCCCATCACACAGAGATCATATATTTTGTTCCCAGAAGCACCTATAGGACTTGAAGTGTGTTAGTCCCATCACACAGACCTATATTTTCTTCCCAGAAGCACCTATAGGACTTGAAGTGTGTTAGTCCCATCACACAGAGATCATATATTTTGTTCCCAGAGGCACCCATAGGACTTGGAGTGTGTTAGTCCCATCACACAGACCTATATTTTCTTCCCAGAAGCACCTATAGGACTTGAAGTGTGTTAGTCCCATCACACAGAGATCATATATTTTGTTCCCAGAGGCACCTATAGGACTTGGAGTGTGTTAGTCCCATCACACAGACCTATATTTTCTTCCCAGAAGCACCTATAGGA
Source organism: Lithobates sylvaticus (assembly GCA_028564925.1). NCBI lineage: Eukaryota > Metazoa > Chordata > Amphibia > Anura > Ranidae > Lithobates > Lithobates sylvaticus. The sequence continues at coordinate 243,502,471 of CM053031.1, read as the reverse complement.
CTTGAAGTGTGTTAGTCCCATCACACAGAGATCATATATTTTGTTCCCAGAGGCACCTATAGGACTTGAAGTGTGTTAGTCCCATCACACAGACCTACATTTTCTTCCCAGAAGCACCTATAGGACTTGAAGTGTGTTAGTCCCATCACACAGAGATCATATATTTTGTTCCCAGAAGCACCTATAGGACTTGAAGTGTGTTAGTCCCATCACACAGACCTATATTTTCTTCCCAGAAGCACCTATAGGACTTGAAGTGTGTTAGTCCCATCACACAGACCTATATTTTCTTCCCAGAAGCACCCATAGGACTTGAAGTGTGTTAGTCCCATCACACAGAGATCCTATATTTTGTTCCCAGAAGCACCTATAGGACTTGAAGTGTGTTAGTCCCATCACACAGACCTATATTTTCTTCCCAGAAGCACCCATAGGACTTGAAGTGTGTTAGTCCCATCACACAGAGATCATATATTTTGTTCCCAGAAGCACCTATAGGACTTGAAGTGTGTTAGTCCCATCACACAGACCTATATTTTCTTCCCAGAAGCACCTATAGGACTTGAAGTGTGTTAGTCCCATCACACAGAGATCATATATTTTGTTCCCAGAGGCACCTATAGGACTTGGAGTGTGTTAGTCCCATCACACAGACCTATATTTTCTTCCCAGAAGCACCTATAGGACTTGAAGTGTGTTAGTCCCATCACACAGAGATCATATATTTTGTTCCCAGAAGCACCTATAGGACTTGAAGTGTGTTAGACCCATCACACAGACCTATATTTTCTTCCCAGAAGCACCTATAGGACTTGAAGTGTGTTAGTCCCATCACACAGACCTATATTTTCTTCCCAGAAGCACCTATAGGACTTGAAGTGTGTTAGTCCCATCACACAGAGATCCTATATTTTGTTCCCAGAAGCACCTATAGGACTTGAAGTGTGTTAGTCCCATCACACAGAGATCCTATATTTTGTTCCCAGAAGCACCTATAGGACTTGAAGTGTGTTAGTCCCATCACACAGAGCTATATTTTGTTCCCAGAATCACCTATAGGACTTGAAGTGTGTTAGTCCCATCACACAGACCTATATTTTCTTCCCAGAAGCAACTATAGGACTTGAAGTGTGTTAGTCCCATCACACAGAGCTATATTTTGTTCCCAGAAGCACCTATAGGACTTGAAGTGTGTTAGTCCCATCACACAGAGATCATATATTTTGTTCCCATAAGCACCTATAGGACTTGAAGTGTGTTAGTCCCATCACACAGAGATCATATATTTTGTTCCCAGAAGCACCTATAGGACTTGAAGTGTGTTAGTCCCATCACACAGAGATCATATATTTTGTTCCCATAAGCACCTATAGGACTTGAAGTGTGTTAGTCCCATCACACAGAGATCATATATTTTGTTCCCAGAAGCACCTATAGGACTTGAAGTGTGTTAGTCCCATCACACAGAGCTATATTTTGTTCCCAGAAGCACCTATAGGACTTGAAGTGTGTTAGTCCCATCACACAGAGATCCTCTATTTTCTTTGCAGAAGCACCCATAGGACTTCTAGTGTGTTAGTGGCATCACACAGAGCTCCTATATTTTCTTCTCAGCAGCACCCATAGGACTTCTAGTGTGTTAGTGGCATCACACAGAGCTCCTATATTTTCTTTGCAGAAGCACCCATAGGACTTCTAGTGTGTTAGTGGCATCACACAGAGCTCCTATATATTCTTCTCAGCAGCACCCACAGGACTTCTAGTGTGTTAGTGGCATCACACAGAGCTCCTATATTTTCTTTGCAGAAGCACCCATAGGACTTCTAGTGTGTTAGTGGCATCACACAGAGCTCCTATATTTTCTTTGCAGAAGCACCCATAGGACTTCTAGTGTGTTAGTGGCATCACACAGAGCTCCTATATATTCTTCTCAGCAGCACCCACAGGACTTCTAGTGTGTTAGTGGCATCACACAGAGCTCCTATATTTTCTTCGCAGAAGCACCCACAGGACTTCTAGTGTGTTAGTGGCATCACACAGAGCTCCTATATTTTCTTTGCAGAAGCACCCATAGGACCTCTAGTGTGTTAGTGGCATCACACAGAGCTCCTATATATTCTTCTCAGCAGCACCCACAGGACTTCTAGTGTGTTAGTGGCATCACACAGAGCTCCTATATTTTCTTTGCAGAAGCACCCATAGGACTTCTAGTGTGTTAGTGGCATCACACAGAGCTCCTATATATTTCTTCTCAGCAGCACCCACACGAATTCTAGTGTGTTAGTGGCATCACACAGAGCTTCTATATTTTCTTTGCAGAAGCACCCATAGGACTTCTAGTGTGTTAGTGGCATCACACAGAGCTCCTATATATTCTTCTCAGCAGCACCCACAGGACTTCTAGTGTGTTAGTGGCATCACACAGAGCTCCTATATTTTCTTTGCAGAAGCACCCATAGGACTTCTAGTGTGTTAGTGGCATCACACAGAGCTCCTATATATTCTTCTCAGCAGCACCCACAGGACTTCTAGTGTGTTAGTGGCATCACACAGAGCTCCTATATTTTCTTTGCAGAAGCACCCATAGGACTTCTAGTGTGTTAGTGGCATCACACAGAGCTCCTATATATTCTTCTCAGCAGCACCCACAGGACTTCTAGTGTGTTAGTGGCATCACACAGAGCTCCTATATTTTCTTTGCAGAAGCACCCATAGGACTTCTAGTGTGTTAGTGGCATCACACAGAGCTCCTATATATTCTTCTCAGCAGCACCCACAGGACTTCTAGTGTGTTAGTGGCATCACACAGAGCTCCTATATTTTCTTTGCAGAAGCACCCATAGGACTTCTAGTGTGTTAGTGGCATCACACAGAGCTCCTATATATTCTTCTCAGCAGCACCCACAGGACTACCGACTACAATGGCTGGAAGACCGCCAAGGGGAGGCAGAGCGTGCAGAGCCAAGAACACAGGGCAGGCAGGCTCTGTTTCTAGTGGACGTGGCCGTGGCCGTGGACGTGGTCGTGCATCGTCATCAGCACGTGGCCATGGGACACGCGCGTCTTTGTTTTCGGCAGCTGGACATGTGGAGCCGCATCATGCTGAAGGCTTGGTAGAATGGATGACCAAGCCCTCCTCATCCTCCTCATCCTCTCTCACCCAGGCTCAGGGTACTGGCAGAGCAGCTGCCAACGCGTACTCAATGGCATCATCAGCCACCCTTCCCTAGACCCACCATGTCCTCCTGAGGAGTCCCCCGAACTCTTTGAGCACAGTGTTGGGTACATGCTCCAGGAGGATGCCCAACGATTCGAAGGCTCGGATGATGATACCCAGCTTGAGGAATCTGGCAGTACTGTTCCACCAGCTGCAGCTTACTGCCAGGTTTGCTCTAGTGGTGAAGAGGGAGGGGATGATGAGGTCACTGACTCCATGTGGGTGCCTGAAGGGAGAGAGGATGAGGAGGAGGACGAGGAGGAGGAGGATGCAGCGTCACATGTCCAACGAGGCAGGATGCCCCCTGGAGGCCAGGTAGAGGCCAGCACAGCAACTGTGCAACACCGCAGAGCTCCGCCTGTGCAGGGCGCTGCCTCTGCACGTTATCAGAAAAGTTCTTTGGTGTGGGCCTTTTTTGAGACGAGTGCATCAGATCGCACCACTGCTATTTGCAATATTTGTCTCAAGCGTATCTCGCGTGGCCAAAACATCAGCCGCTTGGGCACCACAAGCATGACCAGACATATGTCGACCTGCCATGCAGCTCGTTGGCAGGCACACATAAAAGACCCACACCAAAGAACTAAGCGGACCTCTCCTTGCTCCTCATCAGCTGGGATCTCCATCCCCACTACACCTTCAGTGCTCTCTGAAAGCTGCTCTGAGAGGACTGAAGGTGTAGAATTAGGTGTGTCACAACCAAGTACTTGCAGTACACCGACGTCCGATTGCAGCAGGCAAATTTCCCTGCCCCAGCTGCTGGACCGTAGAAAGAAGTACACTCCCAGCCATCCACATGCCCAGCGGTTGAATGCTAGCTTGGCTAAATTGCTAGCACTTCAGCTGCTGCCTTTTCAGTTGGTAGACTCGGCCCCCTTCCGTGAGTTTGTTCAATGTGCGGTTCCTCAGTGGCAGGTTCCCAAACGCCACTTTTTCTCACGGAAGGCGATTCCGTCTCTCTACCGGCATGTGGAAGGCAATGTCCATGCCTCGCTGGACAGGGCGGTCAGCGGTAAGGTGCATATTACCGCTGACTCATGGTCCAGCAGGCATGGACAGGGACGGTACCTTTCTTTCACGGCCCATTGGGTCACTCTATTGGCAGCTGGGAGGGATGCAGGACAAGGTGCAGTAGTGTTGGAGGTTGTTCCGCCACCACGCCTCCAAAACGCTACTACTGCTACTGGTTGTGACACACCTCTCTCCTCCACCCCCTCCTCTTCTTCTTCCTCCAGTGCTCTGTCCTTGGAACCAGCGGTGCTCCGTAGGCGTACAAGGGGCTACGCAAGTACGCAGGCAAAAAGATGCCATGCCGTGCTTGCGCTGGTGTGTTTGGGGGACAGGAGCCACACTGGGCCAGAGGTTCTGGCAGCTCTGCAGGGGCAGGCCGAGAGGTGGTTGACGCCACGTCAGCTTAAGCCAGGAATGGTCGTTTCTGACAATGGCACCAACCTCCTCTCCGCCCTGCGACAGGGGCAGCTCACCCATGTGCCCTGCATGGCTCACGTCCTCAACCTGGTGGTGCAGCGGTTCTTGGGCAGGTTCCCAGGCTTACAGGATGTCCTGAGGCAGGCCAGGAAAGTCTGTGTGCATTTCCGCCGATCTTATAATGCCAGTGCTCGGCTGACTGAGCTGCAAAAGGAGCTGAACCTGCCCAAGAACCGCCTAATATGTGACATGCCCACCAGGTGGAACTCAACATTGGCCATGCTGCAGCGACTGCACACGCAGCAGAGGGCCATCAATGAGTACCTTTGCGACTACGGCACCAGGACAGGGTCAGGGGAGCTTGGTTTTTTTTCCCCACGTCAGTGGAGCATGATCAGGGATGCATGCACTGTCCTCTCACCATTTGAGGAGGCCACGAGGATGGTGAGCAGTGACAGTGCATGCATCAGTGACACTGTCCCTCTTGTCCACCTGTTGGAGCATACGCTCCGTGGGATAATGGACAGGGCACTTGAGGCAGAACAGAGGCAGGAAGAGGAGGACTTCCTTGCCTCTCAAGGCCCCCTTTATCCGGACAGTGTTCCTTCTGTCCCACCCATCACACAGGAAGAGGATGAGGAGGAGGAGGAGGAGGATTGTGTGAGCATGGAGGTGGAGCCTGGCACTCAGCATCAGCAGCAGCAGTCTTTTAGGGATGATGTACAGTCCCAACAAACCAGTGGACTTGTACGTGGCTGGGAGGAGGTGGCTGGCGATCATGTCATCCTCAGTGACCCAGAAGACTCCGGACCGAATGCCTCAGCTAACCTACGCTGCATGGCCTCCCTGATCCTGCAAAGCCTGCGGAAGGATCCTCGTGTTCTTCGGATCAAGGAGAGGGACCATTACTGGCTGGCCACTCTCCTTGATCCGCGGTACAAGGGTAAGGTTGCGGACCTTATCTTGCCGTCGCAGAGGGAGCAGAGGATGAGACATCTCAGGGAGGCCTTGCAGAAAGGTCTGTGCAACGCGTTCCCAGAAACTGGGAGGTTACAAACTCCTGGTCCTGGGCGACGAGTTGCTGAGGCTTCGGTCAGTAGCAGAAGGAGCGGTGGGGAAGGTGGACGTCTGACCGATGCGTTCAGACAATTTTTTAGTCCGCAGCCCCAAGGTATGATCGGTTCCAGCAACCATCGCCAGCGTCTGATATACATGGTGCAGGAATACCTTGGGGCAAGGTCAGACTTGGACACCTTTCCCACCGAAAATCCTCTGGCTTACTGGGTCCTGAGGATGGATCACTGGCCAGAGCTTGCACAGTATGCAATCGAGCTACTGGCCTGTCCTGCCTCCAGCGTTCTTTCCGAACGCACATTCAGTGCTGCTGGAGGATTTGTCACCGATCATAGGGTGCGCCTGTCCACCGCCTCGGTTGATCGACTGACCTTCATCAAAATGAATCAGTCTTGGATCACCACCAGCTACCAGGCACCTGAGGCGGATATAACCGAATAATTTATAATGTCACATCCCTTCAAGACTGCCTATGCTGATGCTGAGTGACTGTCCTCTTATGTTCACTGACTATCCTCTTCCTCCTCCTCAATGATCCATGCCACCACACCAGTGCCTAAGGCACAATTTTTCAGCCCCTGTTTAACAGGGGCGTGTACATACAATTTTTATAAAAAAATGCTTCGCAACACGTGTGACTGCTGTGCTCCAAGTACAGTATCTGTGAGGGGTTGCAGTGTTGTGGCACCAGCACCAGTGCCTAAGGCACAATTTTTCAGCCCCTGTTTAACAGGGGCGTGTACTTACAATTTAAAAAAAAAAATGCTTCGCAACACGTGTGACTGCTGTGCTCCAAGTACAGTATCTGTGAGGGGTTGCAGTGTTGTGGCACCAGCACCAGTGCCTAAGGCACAATTTTTCAGCCCCTGTTTAACAGGGGCGTGTACATACAATTTTTATAAAAAAATGCTTCGCAACACGTGTGACTGCTGTGCTCCAAGTACAGTATCTGTGAGGGGTTGCAGTGTTGTGGCACCAGCACCAGTGCCTAAGGCACAATTTTTCAGCCCCTGTTTAACAGGGGCGTGTACTTACAATTTTTTAAAAAAATGCTTCGCAACACGTGTGACTGCTGTGCTCCAAGTACAGTATCTGTGAGGGGTTGCAGTGTTGTGGCACCAGCACCAGTGCCTAAGGCACAATTTTTCAGCCCCTGTTTAACAGGGGCGTGTACTTACAATTTTTTAAAAAAATGCTTCGCAACACGTGTGACTGCTGTGCTCCAAGTACAGTATCTGTGAGGGGTTGCAGTGTTGTGGCACCAGCACCAGTGCCTAAGGCACAATTTTTCAGCCCCTGTTTAACAGGGGCGTGTACTTACAATTTTTTTAAAAAATGCTTCGCAACACGTGTGACTGCTGTGCTCCAAGTACAGTATCTGTGAGGGGTTGCAGTGTTGTGGCACCAGCACCAGTGCCTAAGGCACAATTTTTCAGCCCCTGTTTAACAGGGGCGGGTAATTACAATTTTTTAAAAAAATGCTTCGCAACACGTGTGACTGCTGTGCTCCAAGTACAGTATCTGTGAGGGGTTGCAGTGTTGTGGCACCAGCACCAGTGCCTAAGGCACAATTTTTCAGCCCCTGTTTAACAGGGGCGGGTAATTACAATTTTTTAAAAAAATGCTTTGCAACACGTGTGACTGCTGTGCTCCAAGTACAGTATCTGTGAGGGGTTGCAGTGTTGTGGCACCAGCACCAGTGCCTAAGGCACAATTTTTCAGCCCCTGTTTAACAGGGGCGTGTACTTACAATTTTTTAAAAAAATGCTTCGCAACACGTGTGACTGCTGTGCTCCAAGTACAGTATCTGTGAGGGGTTGCAGTGTTGTGGCACCAGCACCAGTACCTAAGGCACAATTTTTCAGCCCCTGTTTAACAGGGGCGGGTAATTACAAATCTTGATCTAATAGTTCACAGCAGGGCCCATTCCTGCGCCCACCAAGAGTAACTATGAGGGCCTACAGTCTTGTGGCAACACCGTCCACCACCACCGCCAAAGGCCCAATTTTTCTGCCCTGTTCATCAGGTGCTTGCAATTACAAATCTTGATCTAATAACTCACAGCAGGGCCCATTCCTGCGCCCACCAAGAGTAACTGTGAGAGCTTACAGTCTTGTGGCAACACCGTCCACCACCACCGCCAAAGGCCCAATTTTTCTGCCCTGTTCATCAGGTGCTTGCAATTACAAATCTTGATCTAATAACTCACAGCAGGGCCCATTCCTGCGCCCACCAAGAGTAACTATGAGGGCCTACAGTCTTGTGGCAACACCGTCCACCACCACCGCCAAAGGCCCAATTTTTCTGCCCTGTTCATCAGGTGCTTGCAATTACAAATCTTGATCTAATAACTCACAGCAGGGCCCATTCCTGCGCCCACCAAGAGTAACTGTGAGAGCTTACAGTCTTGTGGCAACACCGTCCACCACCACCACCACCCCCAATTTTTCTGCCTGTTCAACAGGTGCATGCAATTACAAATCTTGATCTATTAACTCACAGCAGGGCCCATTCCTGTGCCCACCAGTCTTGTGGCTACACCAACATCTAATAGGGCACATTTCTGCAGAGTATATACGCCAGGCCCCTACTTTCAAACATCCAACTTACAAATGACTCCTACTTGCAAATGGAAAGAGAAAACAGGAAGTGAGAGGAAATCTACCCCTAGGAAGGGAAATTCTATCCTGTTAGATTTAATTTGGGAAAAAGGTATCTCCTCTCTACTGATACTTTATCACCAATCCTTGTTTCAATTAAAACCCCACTTTTTCCAAAAACATTTGTCATTGGGACGGAAAGTGAGGTGACATGTTCTGAACAGATGTGCAAAGACAGCAAATGTTACAGGGGTGATAACCCCTCCCTATGTTCTCCAAAAAGCTTAAAAATAGATTTTTTTGGGATGGAGCTACACTTCATAATGTACCTGTTCAGATTCTACTTAAGAACAAACCTAAAGCCGCAAGTGGTTTTAAATGGCTTCTTTTTTTCCTTTACAAATTTCATTTTGTGCAAGGACAGTTCTAAACACGGGAAACACATGCCACTTCACAGGCATACTTTAGACACCCCCCAGGTACCATATTTAAAGGAAAATTTCACTTTTTTTTTTCACTTTATGCATCATTAAAATGACTGCTCCCGAAAAAACGTTAGTTTTTAAAAGTTCTTTTTGCATTGATATATGTCCCCTGGGGCAGGACCCGGGTCCCCAAACCTGTTTTATGACATTAACATGCATATTGGCCGTTGTAATTAGCACTTTTGATTTCGAACGTTCGCGTCCATTATAACGTATAGGGTTCGAAAATTTGCGCGAACTTTCGGTCCGTTCGAAGGTTCTGGTGCGAACCGAACCCGGGGGTGTTCGGCTCATCCCTATTCAGCAGATTGTGGGTGCCATGCAGGTCTCCTACAGACTGCCAGTATAAGCTGTCTGTACGCACATTGTACAGGCAGGCAGTTTCACAAAAACAGGAAGAATCAATGAACTACTAGAGCACGCAACAGTGCCCTTGTAGTTCATTGAGAACTACAAGCCGACAGCCGCAAAAAATAGTTCATTCATTCACAGAACTCTGTGAATGAATGACACGGCTGTGTGGGCGGATCTCTGCATGGCCACGCTCTTTTCAAATAGTGATAGCAGGTGCGGGGAGGAGATCCCTAGTCTGCTGTCACAGGGAGTGCGGGGATCGGGGAGCAGCTGCTCCCTAAAAACGGGTGGAACATGTATATGTTCCCGAAGGTGAACTTATTCTTTACGCCTGCAAAGCAATCAGTTAAAGTGGAAGTAAAGTCAAAAATATAACTTTTACCTACAGGTAAGCCTATAATAAGGCTTACCTGTAGGTAAAAAAAATATCTCCTAAACCTGTACGGTTTAGGAGATATTCCCCGTGCAATGCGCCGCTGACTGCAGCGGCGCATGCGCACGGGGGATTCTCGGCTGAAGGGCCGGCAGAATCTGAACCCTGCCGGGAAGAAGTCTCCCGTGCGCATGCGCGGGAGTGACGACATCGCGGCTCCAGCCACTCACAGCGCTGGAGTCGCGATACCCGGAAGACACGCCGAGGCAACATGTCAGCGACCTCGGCGTGGACCAGGTGAGTTACCGACGCTTCGTTCTAAGGTAAGTATTTCATAATGAGCTAGTATGCGGTGCATACTAGCTCATTATGCCTTTTCCTTTACAGGTGTTAAAAAAAAAAAAAAAAAGTTCAGCGGTTTTACTACCGCTTTAATCGTGGGTGCAAAGCGATGTCTCTTGCAAACTCTTACTCCAGCTCAGGTCCATACTGAGGTATGGACATTCAGTTATGGAAATGGAGGAAGGTACCAATGAGCTACAATTACAGTGACATCACCGCACTTGTGCTTCATTGAGTCCCTCTGCTGCAGTGGCCGATGTGACTTTAATCTCTCCAATCACAGATACCTGTGAATGAATGATGCAGCTGTTCAGGTGGAGCCATGATTAAAATTTGACAGGAGCAGGCGAGGAAAAGTACCCCTGGATGTGACTCCTCTGTATCATAGAGTGCTCAACAACGGCTGGGAATATTTGGGAGAGAATATATCACCCATAGGCTCCCATGGCCTAGCCAGGGCTGTTTTTAATATTGATTGGACCCTTAAATGTAAGTTTTTTTTTTCCCTAAACTTCCCTCCTAAAACTTTTTTCCTTAAAATGCCCTCCTAAACTTGGGGTGCGTGTTATACGCCGATAAATACGGTACTTTTCCTGTAATTTTAACCTGTTTCACAGGCACCCCGCAACAATAGAAACAGAGGGTGCACTGGCCTAGTGCATTATCCAACAACAGTTTAATAAAAGTAGAATATAATAAATAACTACTCACAAACATAGGTAGTAGGGTAGCTTAGGGGGGACCTCACCAGGGTCCCTGCTGGCTGACACGTTTCAAAGGTATGTCCTTCTTCATCAGAGTTCTGACTCTTGTTGGCTCTGATGAAGGACATACCTTCGAAACACGTCAGCCAGCAGGGATCCTGGTGCTGTCGTCCCTAAGCTCAAGCTATTGGCTAGCCTGGGAGAGTGCCATGTTTGTGAGAAGTTATTTATTATATTCCACTTTTAATAAAATGTTTAAATTTGCATTTCTTTTTTCATTTAAAGGATAAGTTCACTTTTTAAAAAAAATTATAAATGCACATTTTTTTGCCTGGAAAGCATTGCACTTGTGTTTAGCAGATCGTGGGTGCCATGCAGGTCTCCTACAGACTGCCAGTATAAGCTGTCTGCACGCACATTGTACAGGCAGGCAGTTTCACAAAGACAGGAAGAATCAATGAACTACTAGAGCATGCAACAGTGCCCTGGTAGTTCATTGAGAACTACAAGCCGACAGCTGCAAAGAATGTCCGTACTTATAGTTCATTCAGTCACAGAACTCTGTGAATGAATGACACGGCTGTGGGGGCGGATCCCTGCATGGCCACGCTCTTTTCAAATAGTGATAGCAGGTGCGGGGAGGAGATCCCTAGTCTGCTGTCACAGGGAGTGCGGGGATCGGGGAGCAGCTGCTCCCTAAAAATGGGTGGAACATGTAACATGTTCCCGAAGGTGAACTTATTCTTTATGCCTGCAAAGCAATCAGTTAATCGTGGGTGCAAAGCGATGTCTCCTGCAAACTCTTCCTCCAGCTCAGGTCCATACTGAGGTATGGACATTCAGTTATGGAAATGGAGGAAGATACCAATGAGCTACAGTTACGGTGACATCACCACACTTGTACTTCATTGAGTCCCTCTGCTGCAGTGGCCGATGTGACTTTAATCTCTCCAATCACAGATACCTGTGAATGAATGATGCAGCTGTTCAGGTGGAGCCATGATTAAAATTTGACAGGAGCAGGCGAGGAAAAGTACCCCTGGATGTGACTCCTCTGTATCATAGAGTGCTCAACAACGGCTGGGAATTTTGGGAGAGAATATATCACCCATAGGCTCCCATGGCCTAGCCAGGGCTGTCTTTAATATTGATTGGGCCCTGGGCAAAAATGTTCTTCCCGAATCCACTAATCGACTATTTGTGGGCAGTGCAGGCTCAAGGGGAAGCTGCCTTGGGCCCCACAACAATCACTGGGCCCGGGGGAATCTGCCCCTTTTGCCCTGTGTTAAAGATGACCCTGTGCCTAGCCATTGTTAATGCGCCCAACTCTTCCCTGCATGTACTGCTCACTGACACAGGGAAGCTGGAGCTGCATGGTCACATTACCAGAACGGAGCAAAATAAACAAAAGTAAGTATACAGATCTTTTTTACTTAGGGTAGGCAGGATAGGTAGGAGAAGGGGGGAAGGAACATTTTTAGGAATAGTTAGTGTGACGGATCTTCAGTGTCTCTTCTGAGAATCTCCGCCAGACCTGTGTCTCCTGTCCTCCAAATGCACCCGCAGCCTGCAGATTCGCCATAACCAGCCCTTAACCCCTCAATCACGAGACAAGCCACACAGGTGTTGAGGGTTAAACATCCAGAGCATAAACTGTTTATTAAGTTTCAAACATACACTTTTAAACACAGTTGGGGACACCCCACTTAGCCTTGTCATAGAGGGGGTAGGGGACAAGATAGAACCAATGGAAACTCAACACTTGTATATCCAAACAACTACAGTTGAAACACATAAAGGGATTATGATAAGCAGGCAGCCCCTCCTAACAGATCCCCTGCTGGGAGATGTCTCCAGTCCAGACCTTTCGTCTACATGCCATGACCCAACACAATTAACACAGCAACAAGAGGGGGGGGGGGGGGGGGGAAGGGATGCAGCATTACATCGCATTATCTCAATGGCACTTTGTCCCCAAGTCTCTCCCAAGTCCATTCTGGGCCATAGTCTGTGGGTAGGAGGCCAACGCCCAGCCCCTTCCAAAACACACAGTGACAGTGGGTTCTGTCACATTTCTCCCCTTTTAAAAACAGACTAACCAGGTCCTTGACCCTCAACTGGTCTGGACCTGCGTTAGTCACAAATTCCCACCCCAGGCAAACCGAAAAAGAATCAGTACGACTCTGGCGCTGGGGAGCAAAACCGCACATACGGTCTCCCGTGAATAAAAACAGCCGCTTTAGAGCAGGACTGCCTGTCCGCACTCCCATGATCCGGGGCCTGGTTGCATGTATTGGGGGGAGCTGAATAATCCTCTGCCCCGATGCCAGCGCTTCAGCTGGTAGGGAGCATAGGCTGGTAGTGCTAAGCCTTTGAGGAAGAAAAGGAACTTGCTCTTCTCCTGGTGTAGTTACCAGCCGCTGGGGAGGTATCTTGCAGGGACTATCTCCCAGACTCTCCATCTCTTTTTCTGATGCTAGGCAGAGACCAACAGTGCTCTGCCCCGTAGCCAGCGCTTCTGCTGGGGGGACATATGCAAAGATATTCAGCCGCTGAAGAGGGGGAAGGGTTTTTTCCCCTCCCGGTTCTGTGACCAGCTGCTGGGGCAACTTTTGACAGGGGCCATCTCCCAAACCCTCCAAAAACATACTGAGGGCTGGGCAGGGGCCAGCGGCACTCTGCCCCATAGCCAGCGCTTCTGCTGGGGGGATAAACACTGGGGTAGTGTCCAAGTGCTGGGGAAGTAGAATGGCTTTCTCCACTCCCGGTGGGGATTTCCGCTGCTGGGGAAACAGCTCATGAAGATCATCTCTCGGACTCTCCGGATCCAATTCTGAGGGTGGGCAGAGGCCACCGGCACTCTGCTCCGTCGCCAGCGCTTCTGCTGGGGATATAAACACTGGGGTAGTGTCTAATTGCTGGGGAGGGAGAATGGCTTTCTCCACTCCCGGTGGGGATATCTTCTGCTGGGGAAACAGCTTACTGAGGTCATGTCCCAGACTCCCTGGATCTAACTGTGAGAGTGGGCAGAGGCCAGCGGCACTCTGCCCTGTAGCCAGCGCTTCTGCTGGGACACCGGATGCGATACTCTGGACTTGCTGCTGATCCCCATCTACCAGCCTTCCAGCGCCCGTCTCAACTCCCCCTTCTGAGACTTTTATGCTATTAGCTTGTCTCGCTGCCTGGGGAACCTCCGATGCCTTCCGGCATTCAAGCACTCGCAGTGCCCTCTGTATCATCGCCGCTTCTTCCATTGTGGTTAGAACGGGAAAACGTAGGGGTACCCCTGGCCCCATTTGCTCTGCATCTTTGCGACTGTCCGCTTTTTCTCCCGGACAGTCCCAGGCAACGGGAGCCATGCCGGGCTGCTGATCACCGTCAAACAGCCGCTTGTAGGCAATCTCGAGCTCCCATTCCTGCTCAACCAGGAACTCCAATTCCCCCAGGTCACATGCCTCTTCTGGGAGGTCCAGCACCTCATCTCGGAAGTCCAGGATGTCTTCAAGCCGCCACTCCTCGATGCTCCCAAAGTCTGGGTCTCCGTACATTTTTTTATGGAGCAGCCCCACGCTGCCGTAGCCAACGCCTTCTGTCGGGCTGCCATCTGCTGTACCTGGCCACAGTTGAGCCGCAAACCACCGGAGGGCTCTGTAGCTGGCATCCAGCCTCATCTCCTCCCGGACCAATCTTCCGAGCTCCGTCTTCCAATCATCTCGCGGTTGTTCCCTCAGAAACACCTCTCGTGCACGGTACTGTGTCCAGTACATCTCTGTAGAGGAGGGAAGGATCTTCCCCTGATGGTGCCGCTCGTGGCTTAGCATCTCTTGCCAGAGTTGCCGGCGGATCACATCCTCCCAGCCGAGCATGGTGTGCTCTGTCGCTGGTCCCCGATGTTGCTTCCGCATGCCTTGCAGCCTCCTCCCGAACTCCGCTCTCATGCTGGCTGGTCCCCGTATCGCTCCTCGATGGCTGCCCGGATCTTGAATCCCGGTGGTGATTTGGATGTCCTGGACTGCAGGAGACTTCCCACTGCTCCCACCACTGTGACGGATCTTCAGTGTCTCTTCTGAGAATCTCCGCCAGACCTGTGTCTCCTGTCCTCCAAATGCACCCGCAGCCTGCAGATTCGCCATAACCAGCCCTTAACCCCTCAATCACGAGACAAGCCACACAGGTGTTGAGGGTTAAACATCCAGAGCATAAACTGTTTATTACGTTTCAAACATACACTTTTAAACACAGTTGGGGACACCCCCCTTAGCCTTGTCATAGAGGGGGTAGGGGACAAGATAGAACCAATGGAAACTCAACACTTGTATATCCAAACAACTACAGTTGAAACACATAAAGGGATTATGATAAGCAGGCAGCCCCTCCTAACAGATCCCCTGCTGGGAGATGTCTCCAGTCCAGACCTTTCGTCTACATGCCATGACCCAACACAATTAACACAGCAACAAGAGGGGGGGGGGGGGAGAAGGGATGCAGCATTACATCGCATTATCTCAATGGCACTTTGTCCCCAAGTCTCTCCCAAGTCCATTCTGGGCCATAGTCTGTGGGTAGGAGGCCAACGCCCAGCCCCTTCCAAAACACACAGTGACAGTGGGTTCTGTCACAGTTAGTGTTAGATTTTTCTTTCACTTTACAATAATGAATGTAAGATGATGTCATATTAGCATGTAAAGCTGCTTACTGATGTGATATTTAGGTGAAAGGGGGGAAAGGTCCATTTTAATTTACACACATAATAGAATGATCAGAAGAAAGACTCCTTCCCCTCCCTGCCCCTCTGTTTCTGCTTTGTATTCTAACTTTCAATGAGAGAGAGATAGTCTAAAATCAAACCACTTCTACAGTGCTATCTCTTTGGATAACCCATAAAGCTCTGTACCACTAGTGTACATGCTGTTCTAAATGTTTACATAAAATAAATATTTGATATAAATATTAACCACTTCCCGCCCAAGGCCGTCATAGGATGTCCTGGACTTTGAGTAGGGATATCTGAATGATGCCCGCAGCTGCAAGCATTATTCAGATATCATATTTTTCAGCCAGCGATTCCCTGCACTGTAAGAACAATCATAGCAGCAGCTCAGCTGCTTGATCATTTTTTACAGGCGGCGGGGGGGGAAACCCCCCCAAAATACCCCAAACCCCCCCATCCCGCCGTCCTCCGGTGTTTCTACCGGCTCGCCGCACGGTGGAAGTTCACCATAGAGAATACTGGAAAATACTGGTGACCGGATGGTCCCCGGTAATCTCTATGACTCTCGGAGGCCCAGCCGCGACGTTATGATGTCACGTCCGGCCTGGCAGTTGTAAATACTGCTGTGTACTCGACTGGAAAAGCCAAGATCTTTTTTTTTTGATCTCTGCCTTTCCTGCCTTTCCTGCCTAGAGGAGAGATGTGGGGTCTATAAGACCCTCCATAAAGAGGGAATGCATTAAGGTGAAAAACGGCGAGGGTTTACAACCCTTCTATGCTGACCATAAATGGATCGATTCTTGGCCTGTCAGATTTTTTACACACGATTACTGCCAGTGGCTATAGTCGCTAGCAGTAATCATTGTGTTCTGTTGGCAGTAGGGTTGCACCGATATTGATGCTGATACTAAGCATTTGCACGTGCGATACCTTTGCAGTGCAATTTGAGCTCATACAAAATGAATACAAAGAATCGCATGTGATTTGAATGGTGACACGGTGCGATTCCTGTCCGAATTACATGGGGTTTCCCCTACCGCTTCTGTGTGAACTTAGGCTTGTCATAGTGACTTCAGTCTGGGTTCACACAGGAGCGGTGTGGGAAACCTCATGAGATTCAGACAAATTGTACTGCATTCCTGTTCAAATTGCATGTGATTCTTTGCATTCATTTTGCATGGGCTTAAATTGCACCCAAAAGTATCGGTACTCAGCGAGCACTTGACAGAAAATATCGGTACTCGCCCGTAAAAAAAACAGTATTAGTGAAACCCTAGTTCCCAAGAAAGGCTCCCTGCCAGCAGAACACAATAGCACTGTGGGAGCAATTTTCTTTCCTTCCATACATGGTGGAAGGAAAGAAAATTGCATTATCTATAGGCTGTTTAACCACTTCCCTACCCGCCCATAGTCATATGACGCCCAGCAGGTGGATCTCCCATCCTGGGTGGGCGTCATATGATGTACTCCCATTCCCAGCCGCCTAGGTGGCGCGCGCGCGCCGCCGACGTTGCTCGGGACCCGGTGCGAGTGCCCGGCGGCCGCGATGTCCGCCGGGCACCCGCGATTGCCCGTTAAAACAACGGGACCGTGCGGGACCGTGGAGCTGTGTGTGTAAACACACAGCTCCACGTCCTGTCAGTGGCGAGGAGACCGATCATGTGTTCCCAGTACGGAGGAACACCGATCGGTCTCCTCCCCTTGTGAGTCCCCTCCCCCCACAGTTAGAATCACTACCTTAGGGAACATTTTAACCCCTGCAGCGCCCCCTAGTGTTAACCCCTTCCCTGCCAGTCACATTTACACAGTAATCAATGCAATTTTATAGCAATGATCGCTGTATAAATGTGAATGGTCCCAAAAATGTGTCAAAAGTGTCCGAAGTGTCCGCCGCAATGTCGCAGTCACGAAAAAAAATGCAATAAATCTATCCCCTATTTTGTAGACGTTATAACTTTTGCGCAAACCGATCAATATACGCTTATTGCGATTTTTTTTACCAAAAATATGTAGAAGAATACATATCGGCCTAAACTGAGTAAAAAAAATAGTTTTTTTTTTAAAAAAATGGGATATTTATTATAGCAAAAAGTAAAAAATATTGTGTTTTTTTTCAAAATTGTCGCTCTTCTTTTGTTTATAGCGCAAAAAATAAAAACCGCAGAGGTGATCAAATATCACCAAAAGAAAGCTCTATTTGTGGGAAATAAAAGAACGTCAATTTTGTTTGGGTGTAACGTTGCACGACCGTGCAATTGTTAGTTAAAGCGACGCAGTGCCGAATCGCAAAAAGTGCTCTGGTAAGGAAGGGTGTAAAATGGCCCGGTGTTGAAGCGGTTAAGGCATTCATTAGTCTTTTTTAACCAGTGGGTTGAACTAAAAAAAATGACCTGATTCCCTCATCCACACATTCAAGGTGGACGGGGGAATCACTCCTGCTGAGCTATTATATTCTTCCCCACCAATTACACCGATCTTGTGCTGTCAGCTATAGGCGGTGGCGCTGATTTGGGGAAATTTTCCAACAGGCTGGTTGCACAGAAGTCGATCGGTAGATAGGTGTCTTTACAATCAGCCTGCCCATATGTGGAATTTGTCCGACCCCTGTGGAACTGGCCGAATTTCAATACATGTATAAGCTGGCTTACAGGAGAAGTACAGCCAAAGCTTGTTCGTTCTGCACACCTGTGACCCTTTTACAGCTGAAGCCCGCTGTCGGCTGACGTCACAGTCCCGGTCCAGGCTGGGGAAAGATCACAACAATGAAGTTGGGATCCGCTCACATGCTTGGACTGGCACCCGATTTAGCCTCTCAGCAAGCCGCTGAGAGGCTGAGCCGGTCGTTCCCGCCCCCTCCACAGCCCAGCGCTCCAGTGAATGCTGGAGGGGGCAGAGCCGCCTGCGGTGACAAACAGTCACCAGCTCTCTGCTCAGGAAGCCCTGAGAACCGAGCGATCGGCGGTGTTTGATTGCTCGGTTCTCTGTGTTAGAGCCGACGGGGGACAGCTGCTGCATCCACCTAGGTAAGTATGATTCTGCAAAAACAAAACACATTCTTCTCTTTTAAGATAAAATCAAGTAGATCCGAAGCAATCACTAAAGTCTCATATAATATTTAACACTTTAATGTAATTTCAAATGTTTATTTAAATCTTTTAAAATCTGCAGTGTTCATTAAAATAATACCAGGCAATCCTGCCATGGGATAGTAGGGACAGTGTACTTTAAATGGACACCAATTGGATTACCTGAAGTGGCAGGCCACCCACAGAATGCACATGTGTGGCAGTAAAAACGGAGGATTTTAACCGTAACATATATATTCATCTTCTGATTTGTTTGCTCTTATCTGTCATAGATCTTTTACACCTAAACTATTTGACGGGACCACCTGACCCCCCAGCAGCTGTCCTGCATCTTGTTTATTCTGGTTTGTTTTAAACTGTGAGCTTATACTTCATATACTCCATATTTATGTAGTAAGTATTATTTCTTTATCCAACTAGTTTATTATATATTCTAGTTTCTTTATATATGATTTTTTTTACAGTTTAGTCAATATACAAGATGTTATTGGCCTCCCCCCCCCCCCCCAAAATGCAGCATACACCTTATAGACTTTATGGACACTTTGTCCATGTCCTTTTGGTATACCCCCGGACTATACAAGATATCATGTTATGTACGCCCCCATAGTTGCCTGGTTTGCTTGTCTTGCCCCCATGGATGCCCTGTGGGCTGTCCCCCTTTGAGTTATGTGAAACGGAATGCCTTATTATTAACTACAGTGGAACCTCGGATTACGAGCATAATCCTTTCCAGGAGAATGCTCGTAATCCAAAGTCAACTTTCAAAAAGCGGGGGTTTGGGACTTTGAGTGAGGTGAGCAAATGAGACCAGAGGTCAAACACCATTCTATAAAACCATTTATGACCTCTGACCAACTCTACTTGGATCATTACTATATCACTTTGCCACTGTTCAGTAATAAATGGTTTTATAGAATGGTGTTTGACCTCTGGTCTCATTTGCTCACCTCACTCAAAGTCCCAAACCCCCCTTTTTTGCTCGTAATCCAAAGTACTCGCATATCAAAGCGAATTTCCCCATTGAAGTCAGAGGAATCTAAAATTATTTGTTCTGCATTGACATCAATGGCGTGCAATACGGCAATGCGGCCAGAGCCGGGGGGGGCACCGGAGAGCCTTGGAAATGTCCGAAAACGCCTGAGGACACCTCGGCTAACCTAGGCAAACCGCGGAAAGACTTCGTTCCCGACATTTGCCGAGGTCAGCAGAGCTGTCCTCTGCCCTTTCTGTGCATTTCCGAACGGCGCTGATCGGCGATGTTCGGCTCAGCTCCAGCACCCCCCTCACCTCAGGCCAAACGCGGTACTGCACACCGATTTGGCCTGAATCGTGCTCATTTTCCGAGACAACACTCGCAAACCGAGTTACGATTTTTAAAAATACAGAGCTCGTATTGCGAAAACGCTCATTAACCGTGTTACTCGCAATCCGAGGTTCCACTGTATATTGTACTTTATACATGTTTATATTGTATTCTATTTATGTTCTTTCTTTTCCACATTTGCTAGTCATTCTGATACTCCTGAAGAAGCACAAGGCGCGTAACATGTAGAGCCAAGATCCAGTCTACATCGCTTTACTGCAATATAGCCGCACTCTTGGATTCATTACTACAATGAAATGATACTCTCATCTTTCACATTCCATGTAGTTGCAAGTTGGTTATATACAGTTGTATTACTTTAATTAGTATTTGACTCATTAATGTGTATTTTAATATATCTGTTGTATTTTATGTTTATATAATACAAATATATTTTTGTGCATTCTGTCTGGTCGTGCCTAAATAGTCCAAGCCTCTTTTCCAATTCTTCAACCGCACACATGCGTTCTATGCTGAGAGAGGTCCCAGCACAATGACCGAGATGTCATCGTCACGATCGTGAGCTGGCTGGATGGGCTCCCAATCATGTGACCACTGTACAGCCAGTCACAGTAGTCAGGTGATCAGGAAGTCCGTCTCACCCTACAGGAAGGTGTTAAAAAGTTTTATAATCAAATCCAACTGGCCTACCAGTTTTTATTTTCTAATCTGCCCTATGCAGGAATGACTGGATTTAACAATTAGAATCAGAACGGTTGTCGCACTGTGGACAGACCTTCATTTTGCAGTATTTGTACATCAGCTACAAAGTATCCAGTTTCACTTCTGTGTAGTATTGTCTTGTTTCCTGTAAGATTGCAAAATATCCTCAAAAGGTCGGTAGACTCGGTACATATACTGTAACTGTCACAAAACTGCTAGAAGTGTAACTGTGCATGTCACCTCCTAAACTGGCCATACCTAGGGGCTGAACAAAAAAATCTCACATATTCTGTCATCCACACTTATAGTAAGGATGGACGAATCTCCAGTTGCGGCTAATGTTATTTGGAAAACAGACATCCAAACAGTGCCTGCATCAGATTGGATGTAGCCACTGTTCGGGCCAACAATGTTCCACCTGGGTCCTTCGATGTCAGGCAGAAGGATACCGACAGCACCAACCCATGGAGAAAATTTTGGCTCCATCTGGAATCAGATGAAATTCGGTCTGTGTATGGCCAGAACGTAAGGAGTTTCTAAAGGCAGTTAACATTTTTTTAAATATTCTTACATGCTCTGCACAATGGTATTGCACAGAGTGGCCCAAAACCTCCTCTTCAGGTGTTCCCCGCCAATTCTGTCTGCTCCTCCTCTTCTCCGTCTGCCCCCTAGCATACTGCAGTGCTTGCTATGGGGGCAGACATGCAGGCTTGACACTGAGGCGGGCCGTGTGTGCCCACAGGCACAAACAGTGCTGCTCAGCGCAGCCTCCCGCTCCCTCCTTACAGCCAGTGGCTCCCGCTGCTGTCTTAGTGTCTGTGAGTAGAGGGAGAGAAGAGATTCAGCAGTGAACAGCGCTGGATCGATTGAGGACTCGCAATTGAGGTGCCCTGATGACGTCAGATTTGACGAAACACGTAGGGCAGAGCTTATGCACATGAAGTCACCACGCTCATCTATACCAGGAAGTGTTTGGATCAATTCCCAGGATATAATTTTTCTATTTTAACTTTGCGACTAGCATATTTATCTTTCCCTCTTATTAACGTTTCATACAGTTTCATACTATGTGAGGTTCCCTACTTTGCTTTCATGATACGTGAACCATTTGGGGACCTGTGAATGACACTATAAGCCAAATTATACCAGAGATTGGGAGACATCATAGGATCTCCTGGAGATGGCTTTTATATACTGTAGATCCTCCATTGATGAAATGTTAACCTACATGCCTATTTGACACTATTATAAGGATCCAAGGCTCTGGTAAGAGTCCTTCTAACTTGAGGTGACGCTGCACCTCGGAATTGCAAGCAGTGGATCACACAAGATTTTTATCAGCACAGTGGTGGATTTCTTTACACAATTGGGACTGCTATATATTATTATATAATTTTACCTTTTTCATTCTGTTTGTATTTATTGTTGATGTTACACCTTTATGAGTTTTAAAGTGTCACTTAAAGCGCGACAATTTGTACCTATTTCCATATACAGTCCATCTAACTGTTTTTTGCCAGCAACTACTTTAAGATCTGCCAGCGTGATTTCTATTATATTTAATTAGTGCAACTTTGTAGCAGCCAAATTCAATGTATGCATTTGGAGTAGAGATAGGTGGGGATTGGCAGGCAGAGCTGCAACACTGTTCGTGATCTAACATGGGGAAATGTGTATGTATTGCAAAAGATGTACTGCATCACTTTTTTTTGTATTATTTTGCCCTGACATATATTTTAATGGCCAGTCTTCCCAGCTGCACATAATTATCTTTCTTTCCTTCTGTGCCACTAATTTGGAGAACAGGAAGCTCTGTGTAAGCTCTGTGTTATGACTTGGAGCTTACACAGGGCTTAGCGCCACCTGTCAGCTTGAAATGTCAAGTTAGGTTTGCTGCAGCCACAACGCAAAGCATTTTGGCCACAGCATGTGAACAGCCCCCTTCCAGCTGAATGATAGGCTTTAGTTAGATGGATGGGGGGTGGGGGGTGAGGATTAAAACCTTAATTTGTTAATTTAGAGACCTTTGGATGTCAAATTTAAGGGCAAGCATGTCTCTTTAGGACACTGCTCTGCAGCCAGACAAGATTAATTGTCAGCCCTGTACAAGCTCATGGGGATTTCAGAGACTAAAGCCAGCCATAGACCAATCGAAATTCAGGATCTGGGTGAATTTTGATCTATCTATGGGCAGGCTGGTTGTATTGAAGTTTTCTCTCACTCTTCTGGTAGCGACAATGGCTGTCAATACTGCTAAATCTGTGGCCTAGTTGTAGGAGTTAATGGCAGCTTCTAGCTACCTACTATATGTTGGACATTATTGCTGATTATCACCACTGTGTGGCCCCTGTTTGGGGGTCTCCTGCCCCTTCTACAGCTCCTGGACAGAGAGCTTTCCATTTTGCTTCTCCACTGCACTACATTGTTTTTTTTTTTTTTTAGAATGAAGTATTGATTTTCACTCATGTTGTTTGGTTGGTGGATATCCTAGAAAATACTACTATTCCCTGAAGAAGTGAATGTTATTTCAGCTGTCATTGGAAGAAGATCAGCTCTGTCAGAGGGACATCGGTCCCACACACGGACACCCACTGCTGCTAAGCAGTGCCCACCAGTGCCAACTACCAGTGCCACCTGCCAGTGCCACCTATCAGTGTCCTTCAGTTCCACCTCTCAGTACCACCTTTCAGCGCTCATCAGCGCCACCAGGGCCGGTGCTACCACTAGGCAGCCGCCTAGGGCTCACTGTTGCCTCAGGCGTCCAGCCACTGGTGTTCCTACTCTCTTCTCTCTGCAGCAAGTAACTAAGTCTCAGCATCAGCAGGCACCCGCCATAGTGGCGATGGAGGACTGTGTCTGTGTCCCGACTCCCCAATGCATGGAAGCAAGACAACATTCATTGATGGGCGCTGGTAGGCTGCATTGATGGGCGCTGGTGAGGCTGCATTTAAAGGGCGCTGGTGGGCTGCATTTGATGGGCGCTGGTGGGCTGCATTTGATGGGCGCTGGTGGGCTGCATTTCATGGTGCTGGTGGGCTGCATTTGATGGTGCTGGTGGCCTGCATTTGATGGGCACTGGTGAGGCTGTATTTAATGGGCGCTTCATTAAAAAGCTGGGGTATACATAGGCAGGGCAAAGGGTGTGGAGTCAGGGGTGAAGCCGGGGGGGGGGGGGGGGGGGGTTTTCGCCTAGGGAGTCAAAAATCCTTGCACTAGCCCTGAGTGCCACCTATCAGCGCCCATCAGTGCCACCTATCAGTGCCGCCTCATCAGTGCCCTTCAGTGCTACCCATCAGTGCCCATCAATGCCACCTATCAGCACCCATCAGTGCCACCTATTAGTGCCCATCAGTGCAGCCTCATCAGCACACATCAATCAAGGAGATAAATTACCTGTTTCCAAATTTCTATAACAAACTATATATCTTTTTTTTTTTTTTTTTTTAGCAACAAAAATAAAAACCCAGCAGTGATTAAATACCACCAAAAGAAAGCTCTATTTGTGTAAAAAAAAATGAAAAAATCTCATATGGGTACAATGTTGCATTACCGCAAATTGTCATTCAAAAAGTGACAGCGCTGAAAGCTGAAAATTGGCCTGGGTGGGAAGGGGGTTTAACAGGGGTCAAGTCCTGGGGAAAAAAGTGTGGGAACTGCCACCCAAGATCCACTCGCCCACCAAAAAAAAAATGATACGCTCATATGCACGAATGCTTCAAAAGTTCATCCAATTTTCATATTGTGTGTATGAAGCTTAACTGTTAGTACATAAAAAAAAAACAATCCTCAATAAACATAAATACGGGAATTCTCTGAATAATCAGCATTCATTCAATTGTGCTTCCATGCAAATGTGAACATCATGTTCTGATCTTTATTGGGGAATTTTATTTTGTATATAGAGTGTTTATGTGGTGAGTTTACACTTTTCATTGAACAGTTTGGATAACACAGGGTTAAACGGAAAGGTTATAAATGATCTGCACATTATCTGGGCAGAATGCTTAGGGAGATAGTGATGTGTTCCTGCTTAGAAGATGTATGTTAGCTTGGGGGGCTCCAACACACACACTCGCTGCTATTCCAACCCTTCACATTTTTCCACATAAACTTCCCTCCTGGCATTAAACTTTGCCAGGTATTGTGCTCAGCTTACCACCCCAAACTGATGTTCCTCTCTGAGCTCACCTCTCTCCCTGCATGTCCTGTGAGCAGAATAGCTGTGCTCCTCCTCTGGGTTCTCTCATCATATGGCACCGAAGATAGAGGAGGGGGGATTCAGCGGGACACACAGAGCAAGTATGCAGGAGACTGGGGGGGGGGGAGAGAGATGAGGAGACAGAAAATCAGGAGGGCCGGCGGGGAGGAGCGCATCACCAGAGGTCTGACTAAATACAATCTCTTAGCAGCAGGGACCTGATCTACCTGTCAGCTGTGACAGGTAGATCAAAGCGGAAGCTGTCATGGGGCCCCCTACTGGCAATGCCTGAATGGTCAGGTTTGCGGCACTTACTATTGCGAGCTGTGTCGGCAGCTGCTGGTGTAGCACCTGCCGACACAGCTCGCATACTTCAAAGTCTTGCAGGACATGGCTGATAATTGGAACTGAGTTCCTGTTGTGGAAAAAGTACAGGAACTCCGTTCCCATGCGTTCCCGCAGGACTTGAGCTGGGGTTTAAGTGCCCAGTAAGCAAGTAGTTAAAGTCCCATGGGCAATTTCTGTAGTTGAAAGGTCTCATATTTAGGGAATGAGCTGCATCATCATTTATTGCACCTTGGCTTTATGTTTTTTGTGCACTTGTATTGAAGTTGATCTATCCACTGATTTCAGTACAACCAGCCTGTCAGGCTTTTCTTGTGCGATCACTTTCATCGGCTATAGCCACCAGCAATGATTGTTACATTTTGATGGCGGGGAAAACCTCCCACTGTTAAAATACCATAGCGTGGCGGGAGGAGGGATTCCCCCATCAACACTGACTGTATTGATGAGGAGATTAAGCAATTTTCAAGGGTTGAAGGAAAGAAAATTGCCTAATGTACTGTATGGCCAGCCTAAGCAATGTGCTGAAAAGAGAAGTACCAAATCTTACACCTGGTGAGCTTAAAACTGAGAAAAGAACACTACACTACACAGAGATCTATGAAATCTGAATATTCTCTTTAAAGCAGACTTTGCCTGAAAAGTTACAGTCCAAGGCCACGTTTGCATGGGCAGGTCCACGTTTGCATGGCCAGGTAGCTGAACCATGATTTTATTTCACCCCCTCAACCACCAAGCTGCAAGTTCAAATGACCAATGGCCATGTTAGTCACACCACCTGTCGTGATGGCAAATTGAACTGACCCATACAAATACATACCTCCCAACTTTTTGAGATGGGAACGAGGGACACCTATTATCAAAAGTATGTAGACATAGGACACACCCCCTGCCACGCCCCCTTTAAAGGAGACATATACAAAAAAAATGGTTAGTTAAATCCACAAGTGTTTTTTTTTTTTTTGTTTTTTTTACTACTACTATTCCTTTATATTGGCTATTGAAATGGGACATTGCTCCAAATCAGGGACAGTCCCTCAAAATCAGGGACAGTTGGGAGCTATGCAAATGCCCGGCACCCTGCCATGACTGCTCTGAAATAGCATGTAATACACGCGGTCGCAGTGCGGAGCTGTGGCCTTTCAGAATATTTTTTTTTTTTTTTTATATATTCTTTATTTTCGTGTTAATATTTTTTCTTTTTGATGTTTTTATAAGAATAGCAATCAACATTCCGTACCACATTCCTTATTTAGATCACTTGCTACACCCCCTCTTTTTATTCTTCCCACCCCCCTATATCTCCATCATAAGCCTTCTTTGGCTTATGCCGATTGGGACTCTCTGAGATTCTCTGAGATCCCTATTGGCTGGGTCCTGAGCCCTCATTGAAGACAGTGTACGCTGGCTGAGAACGATGAGGGTGTACACGCCCACAAATCACGTTGGTATTGGCTCCTTCGCACTGTCAGGGATGACACTGCGATGTGGTTTCACCTTTGGTAGGCGGGGTTTCCGCTGCACCTTCTGTGATGACGTTGTGGCGCTGCCATGCTCCCATTTGCGGGAGCGTGTGTGCGTATGACACGCATCAGCATGACGCTTATACCCCGCCCTCCGCGATGACGTGTGGCACTGCCGCGTTCCTGGTAGTGGGAGCGTGTGCGCGTGTAACAAACATCAACGTGACACTAATGCCTTCTAAGATGTGATTGGTGCGACATGACCTGGTGCCATTAGTATTTTATGTGTGGTGTTCTCTCATTGGCCATCGCCTTTTATTATTGAATCAAGATGAGGCTTGGTATGAAAGGGGGTTAAGCATTGCAGTTGACCCAGTGAAATTTTGTAGTCATTGTATGCATTCCATGCATTTGTTTTAACATTAGTGTTTAGTTCAGAGACCATTTGTTTATTTTTACCCCTTGTAGCCACTGAGACTGATATAGAGGCTTGGAGGGCAAGCTTCTGGCCCCATTTCTGGTTGTGCACTGTTGGGAGCATTGTTGGCAATTTACACAATTACGAACCAGTTTATAAATATCATAGCAATGTGGGGAGGCAAGAGATATGCCCCAGTTGATGACCTATGGTGTTGAAACGCGTCAGCTTGCTTATCTTATGCCTCCCACATTGCTTTTATACAATTTTTGTGATCACATCTTTTTTTATATTTTCCTGCATACCCGCCTTCCCTTGAGAACGTCCACCTCCATGGCTATCCTCTGGATCGACCTACGAGTTGGTCCATCGATGTGGTCTGGTCACATGGTTCTGAGTCCAGGGTTCCATCCGGCTTTTCCATCTCCACCATATTAGAGCGCTAGGAATACAGCGCCCAAAGCCCATCAGACTCACTGCCGTATGTTAGGTGTGCCCATCACATCTGGTAAGAGTGTTTTATCTCATCCATTTTGAAAATAGATCTTCGCATGTATCTCAGTTATCTCATTGAAATTGAGCCATCTTTTGTCTTCAGAAGTGGATTTCTCATTGTTGACACTTTCTTGGGTTTTTTTTTTTTTCAATCCTTGGAAACACACATCATGTGTTGTTCTAATGTCATATAGTGAACTGTTTCCTTTATGCATATCAGTGTATTCACCTTGTGTGTACCATTGTAATTATGGTCTATTGTTTTTGAATTGTTCTCTGTTAGCACTTTTGCACATGCACTTTAGTGAGTGACACATCACTCTCTTATTAGTAAATCTTTATTACTGCGTGCTTCCTTGCAAACAGAGGTATTTCACCATTCAGCGCTACACTCATTTTTGTTTGAGTGTTTAGCAGCTATTATCTTATCACTTTCCATCACTTGGTTTAGCGCAGTTTTTCCCCCCACTTTACATACCTCCATGATTGACATATATCCATCTGATTTCTTAAACTCAATCCAGTTTCGCCAAATCTTATAGTATATCCCCAGTGAGTCCTCTATTGTGTGTATTGTTTCCTCCATGGACCTCACCCATTCCACCCTTGCTACCCACTCCTTCATCTTTGGGATCTCCTGAGTTCTCCATAAACTCAGGATCAGACTTTTAGCTGCATTCAGGAGATATGGGGCTAGGGTATTTTTATAATGGGAGACTAGCTTTCCTAGTATCATGGAACAAACATACCCAAGGATCTTTCTGAATCCGTTCTCCTGTTATTTGAAAAATTGCCCCTATAATTCCCTCCCAATAGGGTTGTATTTTTATGCATTCCCATCAAAGATGCGCAAAGGTCCCCGGGGCATCACAGCCCCTCCAACAAGTTGGAGGGCTCTCTCCCCCATATATATGCGCCCTTTGGGGGGGTCACATACCACCTAGCCAGTAGTTTATAACACATTTCCATCAAAATCAGGGGCAGTTGGGAGCTATGCAAATGCCTGGCACCCTGCCGGTGTTCTGCGGAGACAGTTCCCCCCCGCGGATAAGGAACCCCTGTACTGCGCAGGCGCAGCGCTTGCACAGTACGAACCACAACGGAGCCGCCGAAAATAGCCGAAGCTGAACACAGTGAGTCAGCTGTACACGGCGCCTGTGTGCCAACACTGTTGTAAAAAACTACTTTGTAACAGGGCCCCTCGCGGGCTCGCTTCGCTTGGATGGTGGGGCTTGAACCTGGACTCAGGGCAGAATGTAGCGCGCAGGCGCCGTGTACAGCTGCCGATCAGCTGTTCATCTTCAGAGACTTTTGGCGGCAACGTAGTTGTTCGTACTGGGCATGCGCAGTACAGGGGGGCCCTTATGCACCGGGGAACTTTCTCGGCAAGACACCGGGACTGCTCTGCAATAGCATGTAATACACGCGGTTGCAGTGCGGTGCTCTGGCCTTTCAGAGGTTACTACAGGCTTTAGAGTTGCCTGTCAAATGAAAAGCAATCTGCTGTAAACACGGCTGAATGTGTAAATGTCATCAAACAGTGTCACCCCTACAAGCTACACAACATTGCAAAGCATGTGAAATCTGGATTACCTTTGTTATGTCTGACCCTGCCCACTCCATGTTGCAACAGCACTGGAACAATGCTAAACTGATAGGACAGCCGTGTGCTGAGTTCCTACCCTACTGATCATGTGATATGTTACATCAGAAAGGATTTGGTTCCAAAAGGGGAACAGTCCCTCCAAATGAGGAAGAATCCCTCCAAATAAAGGACAGCAAGGAGCTAGGTGCAGAGCAGTGACCACAAAGACTTGTAGCTCACAAAGTGTGGTCACATTCTTCATGCCGCTTAACATGTTACACTAGAATGAGCAATGTAGACTCCAGAAACACAAAGCATGAAAAACGACATAATAAGAACATGATCTGGTCCTGAGCCTCAATCCGACTTGAGGATTACTATTATGTCATAGTGTAATGATATTGTAGGCCACTATAAAATGCATTCATTAATTGAGTGAGGCAGCCATACATTAACGTTCACAATTCTCCAAGGAGGGAGAAAGAGGCCCCTGGGTGAGCAGATTATCAGTAGCGTCCTCTTCCAGCTGTATAGTATGCATTATTAACACACAGAGCTGTAGGAAGCCGACAGAATAGGCCAGCAACATGTCTCGTGCAGCTTTTACTGAAAAGAGCCATTTATAGCCATCATCACAAATGTGCGGAGCCTTGTAGACACACCGACAGCACAAGCCTTTGATGTTCCCCTAGTAAAGGCTTCTAATCACTCACATGTTTATGTAAAGGTGGAGCTGTTTAATATTAAATTCAGGACTCAGGTTTTCTCCCACTAAACCAGGATTCATTTCAGAGGGACTGTTTAGAAGCGAAAGTCCATTTTCTGGACATTATATAGGATGCATTTTCATTGCTCCAAATCAGGGACAGTTGGGATCTATGTCCCTCATTCTTCCTCATTTGTCCCTCATTTTGATCTACCATATATACTCGAGTATAAGCCAAGTTTTTCAGCACATTTTTTTTGTGCTGAAAATGCCCCCCTCGTCTTATACTCGAGTCAAGCATTTTTCTGCTGCAGAAAATGACATTTTCCGAACCGACTTTGGGGCCCTGTATCTCGGGGCCACTTGGTGCTAGGAACCCCAAATTTGGTGTGCAAACCCAATGGAATCAGCACTACAACATATCCTAGCACTAATGTGCCCAAGATATGGGGAACCCAAAGTGGGTTCGGAAAATGTCATTCTCTGCTGCAGAAAAGTGCTTGACAATTTCCGAACCGACTTTGGGGCCCCGTATCTTGGGGCCACTTAGTGTCAGTGGATATGTTGTAGTGCTAGTTCCACTGGGTTTGCACAACAAATTTGGGGTTCCTAGCACTAAGTGGCCTTGAGATACGGGGCCCCAAAGTCGGTTCGGAAAATGTCATTCTCTGCTGCTGAAAAGTGCTTGATATTTTCCGAACCGACTTTGGGGCTCCGTATCTCAGGGCCACTTAGTGCTAGAAACCCCAGCTATGGATATGTTGTGGTTCTAGGTTTGCACACCAAATTTGGGGTTCCTAGAACTAAGTGACCCCGAGATACAGGGCCCCAAAGTCGGTCAACTGTGTTCAACTTCAACAATGTCATTTCGGGAAACCCTTTGGGTCCAGAAAGAGACCCCAAATTTTGGCTGCAGCCAGAGGGCATCTAGGAACCCTTAACTACAGAGTTTGAAGTTCAGGGGATCTAAGGCTGAAAATTGGCACAGTGAGGCTGCAACTTGGCATTGTTGACCGTCTTTTCCACTTACAGTAGCTGCGCATTTCTCACCCTAGGCTTATACTCAAGCCAATAAGTTTTCCCATTTTTTTGTGGTAAAATGAGGTGCCTCGGCTTATACTCGAGTATATACGGTAATCTATATAGCTGTATATAAAATGCAATTTTTATCTTTCAAAAAGTGTTTCTTAGTGCTCAAACTTTCATCCAAATTCTAAATTGCTGCATTTGTACATTTTAAAAGCCAATATAAAGGAATAGTAGTGGTAAGAAAAGCCCTTGTGGATTTAATTAACTTTTTTGGGGTTAATTCTCCTTTAAGGGGGTGTGACAGGGGGTGTTTCCTATGCCTACATACGTTTGCTGGTAGGTGTCCCTCATTCCCATCTCAAAATGTTGGGAGGTATGCATTTTCTGAACATTATATAGGATGCATTTTTTTCATTGTGTTTACACTTCCAGGTATAATTACCTCTCACAGAGATCACAGTACTCCCCGTGACAATGCCTTTATCATCGTTCTTCAGACATCACCCAGGGTCAGCATTTGAAACATATTTTATATATAGGGTTGCCACCTGTCTGGGACTCACATGGGCAGTATGGGTTTTGAATCCTGTGCCCGGGTTTTCGTCCACCCCAGACCCGGGCACATCGGTGGCAGCCCCACAGCACTAATCCTCCTCTTTCTTAGACCTGTTTAATATCATATGTATTTTTCTATATAATTACTAAATAAAATTACTATTCTATCTGTATTGTTTGTTGGTAGTGCCTAAAAAAATCCCGCCCCTAGGGTTTTTCTTATTCTATTTCTCATGGGATGTGGCACACTTTGGAAATCTTTCATATCAGAAATTCTCCTTCCTTGGACCCCTTTCACACTGGGCCGCGGCCACATTAGCGCTTAAGCGCCGCTCGTTTTAGTGGTGCTTTACCTCTGTTTAAGGGGCACCTTTTAGCCGCTAACGGGGGCGCTTTTAACCCCAATGAAAAGGGGTTAAAAACTCCTGTATTGCGGTGCTTCAGAATTATTGCTTCGGAAGCGCTGCCCGTTCATTCAAATGGGCGGGACGTTTTGGGAGCGCTAAATACAGCGCTCCCAACCCGCCCCAAAGATGCTGCTTGCAGGACTTTTTGGAATGTCCTGCAAGCGCCCTGCCCCGGTGTTAAAAGTCTCACTGAAGTAAATGGGAGGCGGTTTTTTTAGGTGCTTAGCAGAGGCTATTTCCATCGCTAAAGCGCTCTGAAAACCACCCCGGTGTGAAAGTGAGTGAAAGGGAGAATGGCTTCAGTAGTATGGAGAACAAAAGTAAAGCAGCAGTGACCGCCCACCCTTTTACATCCAAGAAGTGTCTGGCGCCCAATGACTTTCACCATCTTTGCACCCACTATGCCTCACAACCCACCACCTATTGAAGGATGTCAACTATCTTTGGCCCTGGAGGTAATCATTAGACCAAAAGAGGTAAAAGACCTTGCTACATAAACTAGACTGATTGTGTGTATATATATATATATATATATATATATATATATATATATATATATACACATACAATCAAATACACTGCCACTAACTGAATAACCTGCCTGCTTAATCTAACTCAAGCTATCTCTCTGGCCACGCCAACAACACTACACACGGCCGCTATGTAAGCAGCCTTATATAGTGTTGAGCGTGGACTTAGTCCCCCTGAGCCATGATCAGCCAAATGATGTCTCTCTCAGCAGAGCGCACTGTGATTGGCCAAAGCATGCATACAGCAATGCACTGCAATCTCGCAGTGCATTATGGGGCATTCCGCAGCACTCTAATTTCCTGCGAACGCCCCATAATGTTCGCTGTTCTGCGAACGGGCAAACACCCGATGTTCGAGTCAAACTTATGTCCGACCCGAACAACAAGCTCATCCCTACTATTGAGGACAGGCTGACCTGGGGGGGGGGGGGGGTTATACTTGAGGACAGACTGACCTGGGGGGATATACTGGGTGACAGATTGACCTGGGGGGGATATACTGGGGGACAGACTGACCTGGGGGGGTTATACTTGAGAACAGACTGACCTGGGGGGATATACTGGGGGGACAGACTAACCTAGGGGGGGTAATACTGGGGGACAGACTGACCTTGCGGGGATTGTAATGGGGGACAGACTGACGTGGCCACACCCACTGTTCATCATGGCACCGCATTAGTACTCTTCTTGGGGCACCCAAAAGGCTGTCCCAGGTCTTTCATAATTATATAATGTATACTGCAAAAATAAAAAAAGCCATGTGCCGCTAAAGTGTTCAGGTTTGGCTTGACGAAAAAGGTGGCAACCCTATTTATACATGAAGCAAGTAAAGGACAAAGGACTCGTCACTGGTATTGCCTGTGATCCCTCTGGAGCTGATCTGTTTTCCTTATTACTGACTTGCCATGGCTTGTTCTGCACTGTGTCCGTCGTGGTAGGGGAAATGCTTTGCTTCTTTTCTAAAGTTGCCCCCCCTTGATGACTGGTACTGGAAGGGGAACAGTCATGCAGCAGCAAGAGATTTCAAAAGCACAGATTTAAAGAATGAATGGAACAGGGAGATCCTTGCACTGCAGATCTTCAGGTACAGCATCCTCTCCAGCAAGGAGAACAGTGAGCAGCACAGTACTGTCATCACCTCAAATCTTGTGGGACAATTTTTCAGAAGAAACTCAAGACAAGAGTTAATGCTAACATTTAATGTTCTAATAATTTATTGTCAGGACCGGGATCTGAGTCCACGACCTCTGATGCATCCGGCAGTGGCTCTTCCTGCTGAGCCACCTGATTATGCTGGACTGATTCCTTGGATAATCTTACCTTGTTTCTGGTGAACCTTGAACTCCTCGCTCTTCCCATGATTTTCCTATTTAAGCCAGGCCTTTTCACCTCCTGTTTGCCAGATTATTGTCCTCTCGACAGCCTATATCTTGCTACCTTGCGTATCTGCAGCTGTCCTTATCACCTCTACAACTCGTTACCAACTTTTGGCTTGTCCCTCAACTATGCTTCTGCTTGGTCCCAACCTGCAATTGTTACTGACTTTTGGCTTCTTATTTGACTCCGCTTCTGCTTGATCCCAACCTGATATATCTGCTATTGTACCCCCAGCTTGCTCACCTCCTAGACCATGACCTGGTACTAACAAGCAGCAGAGCCGGTACAGGGGGGGGGGGGCTTAATGGGCGGATGCCCTGGGCGATACAATTTATTGGGGGTGGGCGCAGTGAAGTGTCCTTCTAAAACAGCCATCACTAAATGGTGGCCCGTGGTCCAAGTCCATACCGAGTGACGCTTCTGCCCGGACCGCCAGTATAATTGTAAATGTCAGCAAGCGTTGGTTTGCTGGGACCACGGGTTCCCCCAGCAACCGGTGATGCTGCGTGCGCCTGCCCCCTGCTCCTCACCGCAGGTCTCGGAGTTGACAGAACAGCTCGCACTCACGGGCCGCGAGTAGGGATGTGACATCACGTGCGTGCCCCTGCTACTCGCGGTTCCCGGGTCCTGGATCTTACTGGCTCTCCCTGGCTCTCCATATCTCGCCGCTTCCGCCCCTTCGATATTTCAGTTGTGCCCTCTTGCATTCAAGGTATGTGGGCCACATGTTAACTAGTGATCACTAATGGGCATATTTTTATTGTGCACACTGCTGGGCATATTTTGTTAAATGTTACACAGATGGGCACCTTTTTTATGTTAAGGGGCACTCTGATAGACAAATTTTATTTTAAGGGGCACACTGATGGGTATATTTTCTTAAGGGGCACACTGATGGACACATTTTGTTGTGCCCATCAGAGTGCTCCTTAACATAAAATGTGCCCCTTTAGAGTGCCCCTTAACATAAAAGGTGCTCATCAGTGTGACCCTTATTTTATGTTAAGGGGCACGTTGATGGGCACATTTTATGTTAAGGGGCACTCTGATGGGCATATTTTATTTTAAGAGCACCATTGATGGCCACATTTTGTATTAAGGGGCACTCTGATGAGCAGATTTTACGTTATAGGGCACGTTTTGTTGTGCTCATCAGAGTGCCTCTTAATATAAAATGTGTACATCAGGGTGCCCCTTAACATGCAATTTGCCCATCAGAGTCTTCCTTAATATAATAATAATAATAATAATAATAATAAGTATATTCTTGTTTTGAAACTACTTGTTTTCTTAAAAACGGGGGGGGGGGGGGGGGGGGGGGTGGGTTTGGGGGGGGGGGGGTCGTGCGCAGTTTGCCATCTTCGCCCTGGGCACCAAATGGCCTGAAAAGCAGTCATCACCGCATCTCTGTTGTTGCGTGATAAATTGCGGAAAAATTGCAATGCGCAAAGCTCGTCGCTCAAAAAGGAGCAGGAGCTTTTTGGGCAACGGCTTAGAGAGCTGCAGTTTGCCGCGATTGCGTGATTTATCGCTGCGATTGGGTGCCATTAAGAAGTAAAGGCATCGCAAACACTTCCTGCGTTTTGCACCAAATCTGGAATCGTGGGAAGAATCGTCTGATTCTGCCAGTGTTTGCAGAACGCCCAGGTGTGAATGAAGCCTAAAAGTCTGGAGGAGCGGACATTCCTAAACAGACTGCATTTGCAAGTAGACCCCACCCTAGGTAACACCCACATGTAACGGAAAACCTCTATTGATAAAAAAAAAAAATTAAATCCAATGGATAAAGGAGTGGGTCAGGGACAGTAAGGCTGGATAAGGCTGATCTCCTGCAGCCAGGAAATGAGAAGAACTCTATCTGACCTGCTGCAGATTCTAATGCACACTGTGAAAAGCCTACAGTGTGCAGTGTAAGCAATTTTAGTACAGGAAAGGAGCCTGCACATTTGTGAAAGACAAAAGCTAAGGCTTTACATATACTTTAAAGCCAAATCTCCCTTAACTGGCTTTTTTGGGTGGTTGGTTCTCCTTCAGTGCCAGTAGGATGTACAGTATTTGTACTGTAATTGCAGTTTTAAATTAAAGTTTTTATTTTGGCACAGAACTGTTTAGGTTTAGCAATAGTAGCAGCTGCTTGACATGTTGCTCCTATGAAGGCCCAGCTCCTCTCTTTGCCGTCTCACTGTTACAACATTATTTTGCCACTTCCCTTTTCTAACACTTCCACAGTCACATGCCTGATCCCTGCCCTTCTCCTTTTCTGAGCTATTTCATAAAAATCAATGGTAGCCTATTCTTCTGTCTGGCCCTGCTTGCCTATGCGAGACTCACAGTCCTCACGTCACCCTGCCTTCTCCCCTCCCTTCTTTAACCGATTCTGACACGTTTTAGTGTAAAATCAGAGCAGGTCCTTTATCTGCTGGAGAATTTTTGTATTGCTCTGTGGATGGCAGTGGCGGTGCGTCCATAGAGGGCGCAGGAGTGCTGCCCCCTCTCTCCTGCACCCGTCAATCTTCAATAGATGAATCTATCCATTGTCGTCGCTGCCGCCCCCTATTCAGGTGTCCGGCCCCTTGTCGGGCACCGGGCATCTGAATTACAGCGCCGGGGGTGTTTTCGGAAGTGCCTGATTAGAGCTGTTGGCTCTAATAGGCTTCCAAATTGGTAAACAGCGGGCGCACTGCTGTGCGTTCACTGCTTACGTAGTGCTGTGTTAGGGAATCAAATAAATCGCTTCCCTAACACTGACCCGCCTCTCAGGGGTCTGGTTACCTGTCACCTGATTGGCTGAAGCGACAGGCGAACTGGTGGCAATTGATGGGGCACACTGGTGGCAATTGATGGGGTATACTGGTGGCAATTGATGGGGTAAACTGGCGGCAATTGATGGGGCACAGTGGCGGCAATTGATGGGGCAAACTGGCAGCAATTGATGGTTACAGTGGCTGCGCTTGATGGCACAGTGGTGGCAATTTATGGGTACAGTGGCTGCGTTTGATGGGCACAGTGGTGGCAATTTATGGGTACAGTGGCTGCATTTGATGGCACAGTGGCTGCATTTGATGGGCACAGTGGTGACAATTTATGGGTACAGTGGCTGCATTTGATGGCACAATGGCTGCGTTTGATGGGCACAGTGAGGCTGCAATTTATGTTTTTTTTCAGTTTGCGCCCCCCCAAAAATTTCAAGCACCAGCTGCCACTGGTGGATGGCGCTGTCCATGTGCACCTTTCATCTTCCTAGCTTTAACCACATTTACTGCTACAGGGCGGCCACCCTGCGTAGGATCAAGTTTATATACGTAATCCTGCACTTCCGGGTATCGGGTGCGAGTGCACGGCACCAGTGGTTCGCTCCCGCTGTGATTTTACAGTGGGAGCTGATCAGCAGGTCCCGCAGCCTCGATGTTTGCTGGTACCCACTGATCATTCTGTACATCGGCAGAACGGCGATCTTCCTATGCAAACATGTGTTTGATTGACAGCAGCAGGAGCCAATAGCTCCTGCCTGAGTCCCTCTGTGAAGAGGAAGAGGCTACAGTGAAGGTTGCCTTGTGCTATGTGACTGCCAAACGCACCACAGGGAGAACGAGTCTCCCCACTTCTTTTCTGTGCCCTTGCTGGTGTGGTGATTTTGTTATATATATTCTTCTGGAGATTTATTGATCTGGCCCTACACTGTGTTCATGGATGAAAATACAAGGGGTGCTTCCGCATGATGATTGGACAACTTCACTGTGGCGATTGCTGCCCCATTTATGTTTAAGATTTGATAATGGCAGATGTATTTTGGACACTTGAAAGCTACAGAACATAACCCCTACTGTTCTCCTGAAGAAGCCCACCTAAGCGAAACAGGTTGGGATTTTGCTCTGTGGTTTATTTGAGGTTCTATCAGCACCCTGGGTGCAAACTACAATAGACATAGATAGATTTGTGAATCAATCACTGGGCAATTATCACAGTGCCGCAGGGGTTTGTTCTGTTTTACTTTCCAAAACAAAAATTTCATGTTTTAACCTGAAGGAGGGGGTTTTGTTGTACCTCTGTTTTTTTTTTTTTTTTTTTTATATCAAACATTCATAAAATAAAGCGGTTTGTTATTCTGAGAGATCACCTACCTAAAAATCCTTGAATTTGTTTTTTGCAGGTTTACCCATCATATATTGAAGAGGAAGAGGGGAGAGAAGAGATCCAGCCGTGCACAGCGATGGATCGATTGAGGAGTAACTATTTGGGGAGGTGTGGGAGGACAGCAAGCTGTAAGATTACTTTCACACCGCGGCGCTTTACAGGCGCTACAGCGCTAAAAATAGTGCCTGTATAGCACCTCTCCTGTGTCTCCACACTGGAGCGGTGCGCTTGCAGGACGGTCAAAAAAGTCCTGCAAGCCGCATCTTTGCAGCGCGATAGGAGCGGTGTATTCACCACTCCTAAAGCGCCCCTTCCCATTGAAAACAATGGGGCAGCGCCGCAAACCCGCCGGCAAAGTGCCGCTGCAGCAGCACTTTGCCGGCAGTTTTAACCCTTTTTCGGACGCTAGGGAGGGGTCAAAACTGCCCCGCTAGCGGTGGAATAGCGCCGCTAAAATGACGGTAAAGCGGCACTAAATATATATGGGGTGCCCACCCCAGTCTGACAGTAGCCTAAAACTTTTTTTTTTATTTATTTTTACCTTAAAGTAGACTTTTAGCCAGACTTGGTGACTTTTACCTATAGGTAGTGGAAATATCTCCTAAACGTGTGCTATAATATAATAGGAGATATTTCACTTGTAGTGCGCTGATGTCGTCATTGGCACATGCGCTGTGAAGAAACAGACCACCGTGCCGTTTCTTCCCCCAGCGTGTGCCGTGACTGACAGCTCCCGCGCGCACATCACGTGACTTCAGCGAGTCACAGCGCTGGTGTCCGTGGCCCCGGAAGGAAGAGGGGCGAAGATGGACGCGGCCTGCTCAGGGGACAGCGCAGGCTTCGTTTGCAGGTAAGTTGCAGATAATGGGCAAGTATGTGATGCATACTAGCCCATTATGCTTTGCAGGCCTTGTGTGGAGAAAAAGAGGAAGTAAACTCATTGGGGTTTACTTGCTGTTTAAGTTCTGCTAGATCACTTCATACTGGCCCCTTTGCAGGTATAGCTATGTAAAACATAAAAAAAAAAAAAAAAAAAAAGTGTCTATGCTGTTTAAGGTCTAGTAATACACAGTCTCACTCTGCTCTGCACATGCTCAGTTGCTCTCTATTTTTAGGCATTGCTGAGTTTGTAGAGGCCGATCTGCTGACAGTCTTAAAGCGGAATTAAACCCTTGTATCCTTTACAGCCAAGGAAGCTGCTTCTGTTTAATCTGCAACTGCCATGGTGCTGCACATGTGATCAGTTATGACACGAGACATTTGATGCATAGCTCCCAACTGTCCCTGATTTCGAGGGACTGTCCCTTATTTGGAG
Source organism: Lithobates sylvaticus (assembly GCA_028564925.1). Taxonomy (NCBI): domain Eukaryota; kingdom Metazoa; phylum Chordata; class Amphibia; order Anura; family Ranidae; genus Lithobates; species Lithobates sylvaticus. The sequence goes on along the minus strand of CM053031.1, from coordinate 243,463,511 downwards.
CAACGTCTCTCCTCATTTGTCCCTCATTTTGGTCTGATCTATATAGTTGTATATAAAATGCACTCTTTATCCATCAAAAAGCGTTTCCCAGTGATAAACCTTTCATCAGATTTCCAAATTGCTGCATTTGGAAATTCCAAAAGCCAATGTAAAGGAATAGTAGTGTTTAAAAAAAATAAAAATAAAAAAGCACTTGTGGGTTTAACCAATCTTGTTTTTCTGTACAATTCTCCTTTAAGGGGCGTGGCAAGGGGGTGTGTCCTATGCCTGCATACTTTTGCTGATAGGTGTCCCTCATTCCCATCTAAAAAAGTTGGGCGGTATGTTTGATGGTTTGACAGTTTGGTTGAGGACACAATCAAACCAAACAGTTTTTTGACACTGCTGGGGCTTTTCTTAAACCGTAGAGTCGGAACTTCCTATCTGCTTGTTCCAGACGAGTAAATGAGAAAATATTTAAAGTGGTGTTTCACCTTAAAAAATTTTTTTTCTTAAAAGTCAGCAGGTGAGAAATTTTTTTTACTGCTGACTTTTAATAAGTACACTTACCCTCCCAGGGCGCCCGCGATGTCGTTCGTGGAGGCCGAGATGTCCCTCGGCGATCCGGATCTAGCGCCGCCATCCTCAGTAAGGGGGACGGCTTCCCGTTTAGTCTAATTTGTGAATGGGGAACGCGATGTGTTGTGGGACACAGTTCCCATAACACACCGCGCCCCATTCACTAGAAGACAGAAGGAGAGAAGATCACCGCGGCGCTGGAGGAGGCAGATTAGGACGATCTGCCTAGCAACAGCCATTTCTGGTAAGTAAAAAAAAAAACATTTTTTTTTTTTTTTTTTTTTTTCATTTTAAATTGTTACTAACATTTTTTTAAAGTTTTTGTTTTCAGGGTGTCCCACCAATTTAATAAATTGGATCAGCATGAATGTGAGGGAACAAACATTTCAGAAGTCAGCAAAGATGGGCTCCTTCGATAAGTAAAGCTCAGTCCCAAGGAAAGGGTTAAGCTTGCCCAGTGCGAGGAGTAGAGATGAAGTGGTTAAATGTTTCCAGGAAGGAGGAAGGATGACGATCGCTTTGTGTGGTTTCCAGTCATCTGATCGGTCTTGGTGTGACTGTCCAGTGTGAAGTGTGAAGTTTACCTGGCCTAGAAAACTACTGAAAACACAGAATATTCCCAATGACAGCACTGCTTAATGGAGTTTTCAAATCTATGATTATTACTTATGTAAGGCCCCTTTCACACTGGGGCGGTGCGGGGCGGCGACGGTATTTAGCGCTGCTTTACCATCGTTTTACCCGCGGTATGCGGCCGCTAGCGGGGTGGTTTTAACCCCCGCTAGCGGCCGCAAAAGGGTTAAAAACCTCCGCAAAGCGCCGCTGCAGCAGCGGTTTGCGGGCGGTATCCCCGCGGTTTCCCATTGATTTCAATGGGAAGGAGCGGTATAAGGCCTAAATTGATGAAGACCTTTAATTTTTTTTCATCTTTTTTTATTTATATTTTTTATTTTTTTTTCAAAGTTGGTCTTTTTTTGGGGGGTTACATAGTGCAAAAAATGAACACCAAAGACCAACAGCTTTGAAATTTTTTTTTAAATAAAATAATATTTTTTTTTACTTTCTGCCATAAAACACATTGAATAAAAATAAAAATAAAAAAATTGAAAAAATAAATAAATCAAAAGGTCTTCATCAATTTAGGCCACTATGCATTCTACTACATATGGTTGGTAAAAATAAATCCCAATAAGTGTATATTAATTGGTTTATGCAAAAGCTATAGTGTCTACAAACTATGGGAATATTTTTTAATAGTAATGGCGGCAATAATCGACTTATAGCGGGACTGTGATATTGTGGCGGGCAGTCAGACACTAATACAGTGATCAGTGCTAAAAATATTGTACTGGCTGGGATGGAGTGCGATCAAAAGGTTAACCGTGTGCCCGAACAGTGTTTTAGTGCAGTGTGGGAGGTACTTTTACTAGGGGAACACAGGATCCATGCCTTCCTTACTGACAGAATAGCGATCTGCCTTGTTTACATAGGCAGACCACCGTTCTGTCTCTGTGATCGTCAGGTTCCGGTGGACATTGAGTCTGCGGTACCCACATATCAGCTACCAGTGGCATGTGCGCTCCAGAAGTGTCGGATCATGTACTGGGTATGTGGTTCGGTGCAGCAGTGCCACCTTGCCACGATATAAGTTTTAAGGGCAGCAAGTGGTTAATCTGTCAAAAATACACTCAGATCCAAAGCCCTGTTGTGGGCTGACAACACACATCATTTTTGTGGACTGAGTGGTATCAGCCCCGCCCAGCGTCTTTTGATAGATTACTTGGCCACTCCCACTCCCAGATCTCTTCAACTGAAAAGGCTAAGAACGAGGAGGACACAGAGCGCGTACAGAGGACACAGAGCGCGTACAGAGGACACAGAGCGCGCACAGAGGACACAGAGCGCGCACAGAGGACACAGAGCGCGCACAGAGGACACAGAGCGCGCACAGAGGACACAGAGCGCGTACAGAGGACACAGAGCGCGCACAGAGGACACAGAGCGCGTACAGAGGACACAGAGCAGCTCTGAATTGACAAGATTAAAGTAGTTGTAAAAGCTATTTTTTTTTTTTTACGTCAATGCATTATCTGCATTGTGGAAAAAAATAAAATAAATAAAAATTAAAAATGAAGAAAAAAAAAAATACACTTTTTAGTTGCAGCCCCCCCCTAAATACTTACCTGAGCCTGGTACAGTGCTGCTCTCTCTCATTCCTCATTGGACTCAATCAAATCCAGTGCCAAGGCAGCAGGGTGGGGTCTGAGTTGGCGTGAATTGATTTAAAAAAAATAAATAAAATAAAAATGGTATTGCATATGTTTTATAGCAGAATGTAAAAAAAAATATTTAATTTTTTTCGGAAGTATCGGCCATTTTTTGTTTATAGCACAAAAAAAAAAAAAACGCAGCGGTGATCAAATACCACCAAAGGAAAGCTCTATTTGTTGGAAAAAAAAGACACACCGTATATACTCGAGTATAAGCCGAGTTTTTTCAGCACATTTTTTTGCCCCCCTCGGCTTATACTCGAGTCAAGCACTTTTCTGCAGCAGAGAATGACATTTTTCCGACCGGACTTTGGTGTGCAAACCCAGTGGAACTAGCACTACAACATATCCAAAGATGGGGTTCCTAGCACCAAGTGGCCCCGACATAAGGGGCCCCAAAGTCGGGTCGGAACATGTCATTCTCTGCTGCAGAAAAGTGCTTGACATTTTCCGACCCGAATTTGGGGCCCCGTATCTCGGGGCCACTTGGTGCTAGGAACCCCAAATTTGGTGTGCAAACCCAGTGGAACCAACACTACAACATATCCAAAAAAAATTGCTTGACGTTTTCCGACCCCTCAGAGACCCCAAATTTTGGCTGCAGCTAGGGGGCATCTAGGAACCCTTAACTACCAAGTTTTAAGTTTTGGCTGCAAATGAGCACAGTGAGGCATGCAAATGGGCACAGTCAGGCTGCAAATGGGCATATTTGACCCTCTTTTCCACTTACAGTAGCTGCGCATTTCTCACCCTAGGCTTATACTTGAGTCAATACGTTTTCCCAGTTTTTTGTGGTAAAATTAGGTGCCTCGGCTTATATTCGGGTCGGCTTATACTCGAGTATATACAGTACATTTATTTGGGCACAGCGTCGCATAACCGCGCAACCGTCAGTTAAAGCAACGCAAAAATGTTACAGGCACTATTTTATGGAGTGAACTGCAGGATATTAATTTGTGCTCAAGTGCGTGCCCATCAAAAGGTGGAATTGGGTGCTATTCTGAATAAATGGCATTGCATCGCACTGTCAACATTGCCACAAAAAACATGGTGTGAACAAGCCTTTAATGTCTAGTAACAGGCTGGAGGATGGTCCATCATAGCCTGGGCTCAGAGGACGTAGGCTAAATGATGATTGCTGTTAGAAGACTGACATCTAGTGGCAGAAAAGCATTACTGTGGGATAGTTCTGGATTTATACAGAATATTGCAGCAAAAGTGGATTATTATTTTTTTTTTTTTATCCTTTAATGGGCCAATTTTTTTTTAATGGAGTTTTGCTTTAAGAGTCTTTGAAGGCACATCAGACACCAAATCAGGAAATATAATAAAGGAAAGAGACTGATTCATTTATTCCATAAGGAGTGTAATGGGAGCACACAGCTTGTAAATGAGTGGCTGAAGCAGTCCTGAGCCCGCAGTTACAACCAGAGGTGACTGGTTAATAGGGCCTCTTTCTTCTGACTTTGATAAATAAGGCCAAACATGTCCTTGTGTGATGGGAACACAGGAACCAGAAACAAGCTGCAAGGCTTTGTCAGGAAGGCGGCTCAAGGTTTGGCCTTGTAAGTGTACTGCTTACCCCCGTAGGAGCCACTGGTGGTGACGGGTCCTCTGTTCTGCCAAGACTCTTGAAGCCGACACACCGGGTTATAGATAGAAGGCCGCTCACACCTGTGTAACTTAACCAATTGCCGCCAACAGTATAGTAAATTGACAGCGGCGGGGTGGCACTCGGGGTAGTGCCCCAGAGCAGTTGCTCCCACGTGCCCGCAGCTCGGCTATCGCAGCTGCACCGTGTTCCTAGGATACGGCGTGACCACACCTCTTTAATCATGTGATCTGCGGTGTCCAATCACATGTAAACAAGGACACACACCTTGCCTTACTCTGGATCAACTGTGGGTATGTTGGATTGTACGATAGTTTTTATTTTTATTTATTATTTCTTTTTGTTTATGGTTGAACTGGATGGACTTGTGTCTTTTTTTGGGCCTAGCTAACTAACACTGGGTGGTGAGGAAAGCCGATCAGCAGCATCTCCCCACAGGGGAGACCTGTACAGGTAATCAGGGCATTGCTCATCAGTTCCCCCGATTACAGGACAGCCCTAGCCATGCCCCATCAGTGACACCAAGCAGTAGACATGTGCAATTTGTTTAACCACTTCACCCCCCCCCCGGAAGAATTTACCCCCTTCCTGACCAGAGCACCTTTTGCGATTTGGCACTGCGTCGCTTTGACAATTACGCGGTCGTGCGATGTGCCTCCCAAACAAAATTTACGTCCTTTTTTTCCCCACAAATAAAGCTTTCTTTTGGTGGTATTTGATCATCTTTTTTGCGCTATAAACCAAAAAAAAAAAAAAAAAGCAACAATTTTGAAAAAAAAAACGCATTACTTTTTGCTATAATAAATATCCCCCAAAAATATAAAAAAAAAAAAAAATTTTTTTTTCCTCAGTTTAGGCCGATACGCATTCTTCTACATATTGGGTTTAAAAAACAAACAAAAAAAAAAATCGCAATAAGCTTTTATTGATTGGTTTGCGCAAAAGTTATAGCATCTACAAAATAGGGGATAGTTTTATTTAATTTTTATTAATATTTTTTTTTTCTACTAGGAATGGAGGCGATCAGCGATTTTTATTGTGACTGCGACATTATGGCGGACACATCGGACAAGTTTGACACATTTTTGGGACCATTGGCATTAATACAGCGATCGATGCTATAAAATTGCATTGATTACTGTAAAAATGTCTCTGGCAGTGAAGGGGTTAACCACTAGGGGGCAGGGATGGGTTAAGCATGTCCTAGGGGAGTGTTTCTAACTGTCTGGGGGATGGGCTTGTGTGACGTGGACACTGATCGCTGCTCCTGATGACAGAGAGCAGACGATCAGTGTGCTGTCATTAGGCAAAACGGGGAGATGCTGTTTACATCGGCATCTCCCCGTTCTTGAGCTCCGTGACACGATCGCAGGTATCACTGCGGTGATCGAGTCCGCGGGTCCCACGGTCACGGAGCTCGCGGCAGGTGGGAAATTCAAAGTAACGTACGGGTACCTTACTTTGCCCAGCCGTGCCATTCTAATGATGTATATGTGCCGACAGCGGTCAGCAAGTGCTTAACAAATTCAGTAAATATCAGAATTAAAAAAAAAATTTTAACTTTTTTTTTTTGTTTTCCTGGAAAATCAAAAACCCCAAAATGAGAAAATCTGAAATAACTAAACTATTAAATGATAGGTATTCAAATTACATTTCAAATTTGGCTGTTAGCGAACGGAATGAATAGGAATTTATCCGAAGTTACGATTATCCAAAATAACGAATGCCATATATAAACAAATGGAATGTAACAAATTAATAATAAAGAACAACTTTATTATAATTAATTTGTTCCATTTGTTTAGATGCGACATTTGTTTTCAGATAATTCTTAACTTTGGATAAATTCGTATTCAATACATTCACCAACAGCCAAATTTGAAAGGAAATTCCAATACCTAGAATTTAATAGTTCAGTTATTCTTTCAAATTTTCTGATTAACAAATTGCGATCATAACAAATGACCCGAAAAATGAAAAAAAAAAGAAAAAAAAAAAAAAAGAAAAAAAAAAAAAAAAGAAGGAGGAAAACACAAAATGAAATGAAAACCAACAAATTTTTTTGGCAGTGCACGTCTACCAATCAGTGCCCATCAGTTGAGCGGATCACACAGCCAGCTGCATCTGGCTACACAACAATGAAGTCCGGCCTCCAATTCCAATAAGAAGATCATATGATATTTCTAGATTTTACTGCTACAATCATTAGCTTCCCCTAATCTGGTCTGTGTACTTCTGCCTGTATGACTGCAGCACTGCCACCACTTTGGGGAAGTCAACTATTGCATTTATTGTTTTCTATATAGTATGTCAAGCCCTGTGCAAAGGTCAGCACTAAATACATGAGAATAGTTTTCTCCCGGTAGGATGGGTAACGGATGAATTAATGAGAGCAGCCCATGTGGCTTTGTCCAACATTTTACAGGCTAAGAGGAAGTAAGACCCTGATGGGTTTTACTTCCTCTTTATTTTAGGGCTGTGGAAATTAAAGATTAATTCCTCGATTAATCGATAATTTTTTTTGATCGATCGAAACTCTTCATCGGTACTCGCCTCTCCGCCGGCTTCCGGGTCTTCAGGGAGTTCCGTCGGAGATCAGGTGACGTCACAAACATCGACGTCACCGGACTCCTCTCCCCTTCCCCAAGTGCCTCCGTCTGCTAACGAAGAGAGGGGGGGGGGGGGGGGGAGGAGTCCGGTGACATTGACGTTCTGATTGAACGTAACGCGTACGGGGGAGGAGCTACGCATGACTTCACCCGCTGCTGCCCTACGGAACTAACACGATTGTCGGCTTTACATGCTGTGTTTTTATCATCTTTATGTGAGTAGTTTGTGTTTGAACACAAAAATGTAATCTGGTGAGAACTTAGATCTTTTCTTTCTACCCATGACCTGGCGTCCTTGCTGAGATCGAAGGAGACGTGAGAGAAGTTTATGGTCCGTGTTAACCCTTTTGATACCCGCTTGCATGACCACCTGTTTGCACAGGGGTCCATGCCATAAGGTGAGAGAGTGATTAGTTAGACCGGAGGTGGAGGGATTGTCACGCTACTGTGGGGGGGGGGGGAAAAATGACTTATGTCAGTGCTACAGTTTGAATTTAAAACATTTGTGTTAACTGTGAAGTTAAGTCATGGATTGTGGAAACTAACTAGTGTCGGGTGATTGTATATAGTGTATACCACATTTACCACTGACTAATGTAGAGTTGCAATGCAAGGAGATCAGCTTAAAGTCACTGGATCTGTATGTGCGTTATAATTAATCAAAATGAGTCGATAAAAAAAAAAAAAAAATCGATTAATCGAACACAACATTTTTAATCAATAACAGCCCTACTTTATTTCCCTGAAAAGGTAAAGCATAATGGACTAGTATGCATCGCATACTAGCCCATTATGTGTCACTTACCTGAAACCGAAGCCTGCAATGTCTCCACTAGCAGCGAGCATCCATCTTCACCCCTATTCCTTCCGGGGCCACGATCTCCAGCTCTGACTGGCCAGTCACGTGACGTCACTCCCACACATGCGCCGCTAGTCACGGCATGACCCCTTTAGAAACGGCACGATCTGCCCTTTCTAAAGTGCGCATGTGTCATTGATATCCGTGCATGGCTTCTTTGTAAATATCTCCTAAACCGTGGAGGTTTAGGTGATATTTCAAGCACCTGCAGGTAAGCCACTTTAACATATTTAAAGCCATATTTTCCCCTAATCTAGGTCTCATTAGGGAGATTTCCCTTGACTTCCTGTCTTGTTACTCAATATGAAGTGAAAGGCTATACATTATATTGTCAAATGTATTGGGACACCTGCCTTTACACAAACTTTAATGGCCTCGTATTCCGTAGGGTTCAATATTGAGTTGGCCCACCCTTTGCAGCTATAATGGCTTCAACTCTTCTGGAAAGGCTGTCCACAAGGTTTAGGAGTGTGTGGGAATGTTTCCTCCAGGGTTCAATATTGAGTTGGCCCACGCAGAAGCACATTGCGAGTTCAGGCACTGATGTTGGATGAAAAGGCCTGGGCTCGCAATCTCTGTTCTAATTCATCCCATAGGTCAGTGATGGCGAACCTTGGTACCCCAGATAATTCCCATGATGCTCAACAACACTGCAGAGTGCATGAGCATCATGGGAAATGTAGTTCCAAAACACCTGGAGTGCCAAGGTTCACCATCACTGCCATAGGTGTTCTATCAGGTTGAGGTCAGGCCAGTCAAAGTTCCTCCACCCCAAACTCCCTCAACCATGTCTTTACGGACCTTGCTACACAGGGTGGGCAAACTCAATATTGAACCTTACGGACTAAGGCTGACATGCCATTAAAGTTCATGTGCGTGTAAAAGGTAGGCGACCCAATACTTTTGGAAATATAGTGTATTTCCAATGGGAATGAAAGTTCCGCCGACTCCTGCCACAGTGATAAGTGTCCCCATTGGAAGATTTCCCCCTCTATTGGCAGCTCTAAACTTTGGATTTACATCCTTACCTTCATTCCAGGTGGCGAGGACATTTCCAAGCAGTGAATTTCACAGGGATATAGACTGCAATGATGACAGTGGTTCTAACCCATCACCACGCTAAGAAGAATTATGAAATATTAAGTAGTTGCATGAAAATTACATGTTCTTGTGCCTGTATGGGTTTCCTACAGCTTCCTCCTAAACCCCAAGGACATGCTAGTAGGTCAATTGGCTCCTGTCCCAATTGGCCTGTGTGTGTGATAAGGACCTTAGACTGTAAGCTCCATGAGTGCAGGGACTGATGTGAATGTACAGTATTGTAAAGCTCTGCATAAATTAAATTACTATTGCGCTCTACCTGGAATAAATAAAATTGAATAATTAGAGCATATGGTCATATATGTCAATGCTGCCATCTAGTGGACACTTGAGAATTGGCAGTGCACATGGCCAGCATTGTGCTTAGTAACAAGCTTCAGCAGGGGGCAGTGGTGTAGTCTTCAAATTTAAAAACATAAATAAATATAAATTAATAAAAAAAAAAATGGCCTTCGATATCTTAACATTCATGATAAAATAGAGAAACAAAACTAGAATACATAAACACGGTATTGATTCTGGTTGAAGGGAAAGTGGTCATTGTGTTGTCCGTATTGCTAGAGCTTCAACTCAAGTACACAGAATGCAAGTTCACTGGCTGCCTGCATGCTTCCAAGTCAAAGATTCAAAGCATTGGCCCTACAGGCCAGAAAAATAGCATTTTCAGGAAAAGGCCTGCAGTTTGTCAGTGCAAGTTTCCTAATTAAACAAAAACACAGGAAGACCGAGATAAGGGTTTAGGAAAGTGGATGATCTTGAAACTGTGGTGCAAAAATAGAGAAGCTAGAGAGGCATTTAAAGCCCCAACATCTATATCAAACCAAAATAGTTGGATATATGCGTAAAAGCCAGCATAAAGTTCTTTAAACGATTTTGCTGTAATGGATAAATGGATCAACAGGTGGGCCAAATGCTGCCCCAGCACCCACCCCCCCCCCCCCCCCCCAGTGACAGTGTCACATGATCAAAGGTCTAGGAATTTAATCCTGTACACTATATTGCCAAAAGTATTGGGACACCTGCCTTTTCATGCACATAAACTTTTTTTAATGGCATCCCAGTCTTAGTCCGTAGGGTTCAATATTGAGTTGGCCCACCCATTGCCGCTATAACAGCTTCAACTCCTCTGGGAAGGCTGTCCACAAGGTTTAGGAGTGTGTCGATGGGAATGTTTGACTATTCTTCCAGAAGAGCATTTGTGAGGTCAGATACTGATGTGGACGGGAAGGCCTGGCTCGTAGCCTCTGCCCCAATTCACACCAAAGATGTTCTATCGGGTTGAGGTCAGTCATGTTCCTCCACCCCAAACTTGCTCATCCATGTCTTTATGGACCTTGCTTTGTGCACTGGTGCGCAGTCATGTTGAAACAGGAAGGGGCCATCCCCAAACTGTTCTCACAAAGTTGGGAGCATGAAATTGTCCAAAATGTCTTGGTATGCCGACGCCTTAAGAGTTCCCTTCACTGGAACTAAGGGGCCAAGCCCAACCACTGAAAAACAATCCCGCACCATAATCCCCCCTCCACCAAATGATTTGGACTAGTGCAAAAAGAAAGGTCCATAAAGACATGGATGAGCGAGTTTGGGGTGGCGGAACGTGATTGGCCTGCACAGAGTCCTCACCTCAACCGATAGAACACCTTTGGGATTAATTAGAGCAGAGACTGCGAGCCAGGCCTTCTTGTTCAACAGTGCCTGACCTCACAAATGCGCTTCTGGGTGGGTCAACTCAATATTGAAACCTATAGACTAAGACTGGGATGCCATTAAAAGTTCATGTGCGTGTAAAGGCAGGCGTCCCAATACCTTTGGTAATATACCAGGGACGTGCGGTGAGGCACTGGCTAGTATCAGAGATAGATACACAAGGTTACATACGCCACGAATGTCAGAGTGAGAGCAATAATTCTAGCACAAGACCTCCTGTGTAACCCTAAACATGTAACCTGTAAAAATCTTAAAGCGTCGCCTATGGAGATTTTTTAAGTAACAAAGCTTGGCGCCACTCCACAAATGTACGCAATCTTAAAGCGTGACATGTTAGAAAAATTTACTCAAGCAGGTGGCTTAATGGACAAATTACTGACGTTTGAAGTTATAACTTCAAACCAGTAATTTCATAGTAAATAGATAATAAATTATTATGTTATAACTTAATCAAGCTAAATCATTATTGTGCTATATAAAAACAGTACCTTTTCAGCAGTAGAAGATTTTCATTTTCCCTCTTAACTGTGTGAGAAAAAAAAAAAACATCTGCTAATGGGTAAATCCTATACCCATAAACCTATGCTTTTTCCTTCTAGTTAAGAGGGCTGGGCTGGAAGGGAGCATTTGTCTTTTAGACACATGCCCCTTCTATGACACTGTAGTGAGAGGAGAGCCTCCACTTCAGCATTTTTATTTGGCAGCTGGGGCCACTAGTGCTTTACCATTGGTCCAAGGCTCCAAGCTGTCCATTAATCTCAGTGCCTCTGACAAGAAGTGAGGAGAGGCACTGTGAGCTCAACCTCTCAGTCTGCTGCAAACAGAGCGTGCCAGCTTGTATTTAAACTGGCCGCGCAAGAAGCCCTCCATCTCCGGAACTATAAGTGGAAGAGGCCCCAAATTTTGACCAGTGGTGGGGTAGGACTTCAGCTACCTACCCCAGGTCACAGAGCTACGACCCTCAAATCGCAATCTTTTTTTTTGTTTGTTGGGTAGTTTTTTTATTCTATGTTCATGGCATGTCCCAAATCCTTACATATTGATGCCTCTTCTTTCCCCCTGGAAGAGAATGGCCTGTGCACAATAGTGAGGATGCTGGTCCTGTGCCTGGCCGGCACGTGAGCAGTAGGGCTTGGTGGCACACGCACAGTAGGGGCTGCTGTTTTAGAGTTCTGGCTCTGAGAAAATAGGGGGGGGGGGGGGCACTGGCAGTGTGCCAAGCCGGTGCATGCACAGTAACGTTGCTGGAAAGCCAAGCACAGTACAGCGCATGTGCCTTCCGGACACAGAGCAGACAGCAGCCTCTACGCACATGTGCTGCCAGACAGCACCAGTTGTTCTAGACAGACTTGCTATAGGTAAAAAACTCAGGGGAACATTCAAAGGCTGGTAATGTTTTAAAGTCTAGATAGGAGCATTAACCAGCCTATAAAAACAAAACAAAAAAAAAAAAAATACACAGAACTGGGAACAGGTATGTAGCTACATGTATTTTTTTTTTCTAGGAGGGTTTACTCATTTTAAAAACACAAGACAGCCATGGTTGCAGCAAGTGTACCCATCAGTGTCCCATAGAACCCATTGGCAGGTTGTTTGGAAAAACAATGCTCCGATTTAGGATGCTTGTAGCTGGTAATGAGTTTCCTTCAGACTACACCCGCCATCTGGGGATTCCAAACATGTACTGCAATTCCCATCAAACACTCACCCTCCCCCATCTACAAAATGCCAGGTTTAGAAGATTCCACTCGCCTGATGGCAACTGATCTGTAACCTTCAGGTCAAGCATGTCTACAGCTCATAATAAAAACTAGGAACCAGGTAGACATTACTAGACAGAATTAAAGTGCAAAGTGAATAATCAGAGCTCTACCCATCTCTACTACCATGACTTACATTTTCTGTGGCTCCAATGACTGATATGCATACCAGTACTACATTAGCCCCAGGAGGTCATTTAAAAAACAGCCAATTAATCTACCAGCTGGAGTGTGGGAGGAAACCTTACCCAGAGGAAATCCCAGTTTCCAATTCAAACCAAGGCCCCCAGTGCTGCAAGGAATAAGTGCTAGCCACTGTGCTGCCCCCTTGAGTTCTCCTTAAAAATTATACATTTATTTAAAAAAATAAAAAAATAAGAAATGACAGGACCAATCAATGCCTGAGATTCACTTTTATTCCTAAAATTTCCAACATGGTGACAGACTCAGGACAAGTGAATAATCCCCAATCCAGACTCTTTAGTTCTTTTTAAGATTTCTTATTTAATGTTACAAATGATAGCTGGTTTCTGAGGGAGGAGAAGGAAAGACTGAATACACAAATACACGAAGACAGTACAAATAGCTGCATGTGCCAAGCACACAGGGCACAGATACCACAGCAAACACACTCGGAATGGGCGTTAGTCACATATCCCTGGTGCAAAGACTAAATGATAAGAATTCTTGATATGCTATGGAATGAAGATGAAGTTACCTCAACAGACATCTATCATTACTCTCAGACTCAGGAGGTCATAGTATGGTCCTGTACAACACAACAGATACACATTTCAGTCCATCAGACAAGAAGCAGTAGTGAACAGCAACTCCAGCAGACCTCCTGTGTACCTGCTTAGCTGTCCCAGAATTCTGCACTGGTGACATCGGTCATTGACAAATGGCTCAAGGTAAAGTTGAGGGACGTTCCTCATGGTGGAGATTGTCCTCAAAACCCCACACCTCTATTATTGCCACCTGGAAGGTTTCGGAGCACAGAGGCTGGTTGTTGAAGGTGTTGCAGTGGCTGGTTCTTCCATAATTCAGATCAGAGTCCAAATATAAAGCTTGTCCATCTCCGCCACCTAGTGGAAGGAAAGATTCAGGCAGGACCAGTTAAATAAGACAATAACAGGTAGCAATGCAGCAGATCTAAAGGATTCATCTGACAATCAGTAAACTAAACATTTTCAAAAAGAAATAAAATGCACACATTAAATGACCTTCTGAAAATGCTGGTTATCTGGCTATTATACTGACATATTGGCTTTAGTACTGTCTGAAGTCAAGCAGGTGGATCAGGTCAGAAATTATTTTCATCTGCACATTTGCAAAAGCTGAAACTAAGGCTGCTTTCACACTGAGGCGCTTTAGCGCTAAAGATAGCGCCTGCGTAGCACCTGTAAAGAGCCTCTGTCTCTCCGAGTGCTTTCACACTGGAGCGGTGCGCTGGCAGGACTTAAAAAAAAAAAAAAAAAAAAAAAAAAAAAAAAAAAAAAAAAAAAAAGTCCTGCAAGCCACATCTTTGAGGCACTGTGTATACACCGCTCCTACAGCTTCCCCTGCCCATTGAAATCAATGGACAGTGCCGCCGAAGTGCTGGCTGAAGCAGCGCTTTTAACCCTTTTTCAGCGGTTAGCGGGGGTTAAAAGTGCCCCACTAGCGGCAAAAAAAAAAAAAAAAAAAAAAAAAACTACGGTAAAAATAACGGGGGTTTACCGCTGACACGCCCCAATGTGAAAGTAGCCTAAAAAAGGTGCAAAATACTTACCTCTTCTCTATGGTCCGCGAGGTCCCTAGCCTTGATTAAATGCCACAAGATGGACTCCTATGCATGTGCAGGAAATCATTTATCCCAACATCAAGGCGCTGTGACGAGAATGTACCAGTTGCTGAGAAAATTTGTTTATTTTACCCATAAATGCAAACTTTAAGATTTAGTGAGAATGTACCAGAAATAAGATGATCAGCATGAAAGCCAGACAAACTTTTGCAGGATTAGAAGTCAGCAATGGTGGCCTTCAAGTTTCTCCCAGGAAGGTTTTTCCTTTAAAGTGGTTGTATGCCCGACCAAAAAAAAAAAAAAAAAACCTATTGCTATCATAGGAGATAGTTACATTCCCTGTGAAAAAAAAAAATAAAAAAAAAAAAGCAAAATAAAAAAAATTCATGCACCCGTCCCACGTGTAAGTCTCGGTCTAGTGTCATAGGTAAACAATTGCACCATGCATGTGAGGTATCACCACAAACGTCAGAGAGCAGTAATTCTAGCACTAGACCTCCTCTGGAAAGCTTTTAAAAATGTACGTAGTTTGTCGCTGCTGCACGGGTGTGCGCAGTTTTAAAGCATGACACGTTTGGTATCTATGTACAATAATTGGGCAATATATTGCTTTTTTGTGAAAAAAAAAAAAAAAAAAAAAAAAAAAAAAAAATGTCTTTTTTCCCAAAATATAAAAAATAATTGCGTTTGTACTGCGACAAAAATGGCAACACCCACCATTTTATTCTGTAGGGCCTCGGCTTTAAAAATATATAATGTTTGGGTGTTCAAAGCCATTTTCTAGCAAAAAATTGTTAATTTTCTTCATGTAAACAAAGTGTCAGAAAGGCTTGGTCTTCAAGTGGATAGAAGAGTGGGTGATGTGTGGCATTAAAAAAAAAGAAAAAGAAGGTCAGGACAGTTCAAACACCACCCCCAAATGACCCGTTTTTGGAAAGTAAACACCAAGGTATTTGCCGAGAGGCATGTTGAGTGCATGGAATTTTTTTTTTTTTTTTTTTTTAAAGTTTGTATTTTCAGAAACACAAAAGGGGTTGATTTACTAAAGGCAAATCCACTTTGCACTACAAGTGCACTTGGAAGTGCAGTCGCTTTAGATCTGAGGGAGAGATCTGAAATGAGGGGAAGCTCTGCTGATTTTATCATCCAATCAAAAATGCGGTTTTGCCTTGCATGTCCCCCCTCAGATCTACAGCGAGTGCACTTCCAAGTGCAAAGTGGATTTGCCTTTAGTAAATAACCCCCATAGTTGTCAGGTAAGTTAGAAGGCTGGCTGGAGGTTAGCCTGCATTTGTAGGAGGAGTCTGAAGGCTATATATCCCTGCTCCTCCATCTGATCCTTCGTCGGCTCATTTTTGGGTTCCCACCCACCCGTTCCCCCAAACGTTCATTTAAAATTTACATTTCTTACATATTCATTCAGGGTATGCCCTCTTTTAGGCATACTGACCAGCTATGCCAAGTCACACCTCAGGTCTTGGTAGTTAGGGTTATCGCATTTCCAAGTGAAGACTGACTACAAATGATCTATTGCTCACACATGCCGTGGGTATATGTGAAATTGCACCCCAAAATACATTCTACTGCTTCTCTTGAGTATGTGGATAGCACATGTATGAGACTTTTTGCAGTCTAGCTGCTTACAGGCCCCCGAAAACCAATCCCAGCCTTCAGGCTTTATAAGGGTGTAAAATGGTGATTTTACTTCCTCACTACCCATCAGTTTTGGAAGCCCTGAAATGTCAAATGACCTCTTTTTGGAAAGTAGACATGCCAAGGTATTTGCCAAGAGGCATGGTGAGTATTTTGCAGATCTCATTTGTTGCCACAATTTTTTGTAAAAATAAAGAAAAAGAAAAGGTTTTCCTTTTTTGAATTTTCAAAACATTGTGACAAAATAGTCAACATGCCTCTCAGCAAATAGCTTGGGGTGTCTTTCCAAAACGGGTCATTGGGGGTTGTGCCATCTTGGCTTTTCATGGCCTCCGAAACTGTGATAGGTAGCGAGGAAGTGAAATTAGCAATTTACACCCTTTGAAATCCTGTAGGTGGTGATTGGTTTTCAGGGTCCTGTGTGTGGCTAGACTGCCAAAAAATGTCACATGGGTTATCCCCTTAGAAGCAGCAGAATGTATTTTGGAGGTGCAACTTCACATATGCCCATGGTATGTGTGAGCAATATATAATTTAAGTGACAACTTTGTGTAAAAAATAAAAAAAAACACCCAAACACACACACACGTTTGTAGACGCTAGAACTTTTGCGCATTTTGGCCTAAATGCATGACAAAATTTGAGTTTATTGCATATTTTTTTATAACAAAAATTAGTTCAAAATTTTGGTATTTTTTCGTTTATATTACAAAAAGTAAAAAAAATAAAAATAAATAAAAAACAGAGGTGATCAAATACCACCAAAAGAAAGCTCTATTTGTGGGAAAAAAGGACAACAATTTTGTTTGGGTACAACAACATTGGATGACCACGCAATTACCAGTTAAATTCACGCAGTGCCAAATTGCAAAAAATGCTCTGGTCAGGAAGGGGGTATAACCTTCCAGAGGTTAAGTGGTTAAACATTTAGAACAATAATAAAATAGGCCTGTATTACACTTTGTGCTCCAACTACTCACCTATGAGAATGCATTCTGTGCTCCCAGCCATGAACATGGAGGCCGTTTTGGATGGAAGGTTGAAGTGGCGAGTGGCCAGAAATGGAGAGAGGCGATCAGAAGGGTCCGTGCCATCAGCTGTGTCTTGGGAAGAGTTTGATTCTTGATCAGCTGTTGCACTTACTCTGCCGAGCTCGGGGTGTTTGATGATCACCCACTCGTAGCGCTCCACCTCTGGCTGAAGCTAAACAAACAGAATCAATTAAGACAAAAAAAAAAAAGACAAAAAAAAAGACTAACCTATCTAGCCTGTAAAGCAAAACTCGCTATACATACCTTTTCTGAAGCCGATCCGTTCCCATGCTGAGCTGCCATTGGTGGCTTCTCTGTGTAGGCGGGTGCCCAAAAGGGAAGCGACAACGGAAGCCCCATAGTAAGTCTATGGGTGACATCACTTCACTGGCATTTCACAGCCGTTGCAGGCTGCGTCCTGCACAGAGTTTCCGCTGCTGGAGACCAGACCGAAGCGGCTTCAGAAAAGGTATGTATAGCGAGTTTTGCTTTACCGAGCTAGATAGGTTAATCTTAGATTGGGTCTGCAAGTAGATTTACAGATTTTAGTTTTAGGCTTGGCTTTCACTTTTAAAAAGACAAACCTGTGAGTTGCATATGCAAAATTGCCTTACAAGAACACAGTACAGATTTACTTTAAGGACTAGCATGTAAAGGCTTTAGTTATTTCCTTCCAACCTCTGTTTGGAAAGCAGTTTGGAAGGATTTGGAATGCGCTTTTGGCAGGGGCGGACTGACAACTCATGGGGCCCCCGGGCAATAGGAGATTATGGGGCCCCCAGGCCATCAGAGATTATGGGGCCACACAGTATACACATACATGTACACACAGTATACACAGACATGTTTCTATTGGCTGAGAAGGTACTGGGAGAGGTGGGGCAGCTCGGGAAGTGCCCGAGTGGCCGAATGGTCAGTCCGCCCCTGGCTATTGGCATTATAAAAATAATCTTACAAAGCCATGTACACCTCCATTGAAATCCCTGCATTTGTTTTGCTTGCATAAATGTAACATTCAGCTGCGTCTGAACCATTTTACCCCCGCCTGTCAGACTTACAAGTCAATGTGAGAGCAACCTAAAGCAGCTCAGAAGTAAGGCAGACCATACATTATGTAATTTTCTTTCCTTTAACCATAGATCGAAGGAAAGAAAAATGCTTGATTCCCCCCCCCCCCCCACCCCACTGACTATTGATGGGGCAACCCTCCCGCAGCACCATTTTCTGTAGGTGGGGAGCAGTGTTGCCAACTGTCAGTATCTTTACTGGCAGCCAGTAAAAAATGGGCACTTTTCTCCTGCTAGTAAATGCCAGTGACAGGAAAAGGTTGCCAGTAAAAAAAATATATGACTGACTCTCAGCACTGAAGTTCTGGTCTGGAGCTGACCATCAAAGTTCCTGCTACAGTGTCTGTAGCGGGTCTGGCGGAGGCGGTGCCTGAGCATGTTGTGCGATATCATGGTGCAAGGGAGCAGAGGGGAACGGCTGGAGCCTCATGTCCAGGTCTGCAGGACGGGAGCAAGGCAAGCCGGGAGTGGCACGGTCAGTGATGTTTGTACTGAAGGGACCACCTGGTGTGGGGAGAGGCTCACAGTGACTCAGGAGGGGACGTGTCATCTTTGCTGCACATTGCTGTCAGTTTCACTGCAAGAGTCAATTTTATGTGTGTGTGCCTGCCCATTCTATTTTCCTGTCCCTGAGCTACTTACTATATCAAAAATAAGATTAAAAAGGCAAAAAACATATTTACCATCTACCTTAAAGCGGAGCTCCACCCAAAAGGGGAAGCTCCGCTTGTTTGCCTCCCCCCACCCCCCTCCGCTGGCACCTTTTGCTGGAGAGGGAGGGAGGGAGCAGGTACCTGGCTTTGACAGGTACCCGCTCCCAAATTCGCCAAGCCCCCACTCCTACCCCCGTAGCCGGCCCATTCACAGAGCGCAGTGTGCTTCGCACAGGCGCAGTAGGGAACCAGCTGTGAAGCCACACGTCTTCACTGCCGGTTTCCCTCAGTGGAGATGGCGGCGGCAGCACCTGACAGCCGTTTGAAAAATAGTTTCGGGTGTGGACACCACTGGATTCCTGGAGAGGCAAGTGTCCCAATATTTGTAGCTGCTGACTTAACTTTTTCTGAAGGAGCCTGGAGCTCTTCTTTAAACACACATTGTTAATTACATATTGTACTCATTAGTAGCCCAAATACAGAAATTTGCACTTAAAACTAATTTTGTAAAATTTGGAAATGGCAGTAAAAAAACTTGGCTGTGCCAGTAAATGTTCGTCAGTAAATTTCAATGTGGTAGGTTGGCAACACTGGTGGGGAGCGCAGAGAGGCTTTCCCATTGGCAGAATTCAGTGATCACTGCCGGCAGCTATAGACTTCAGTACAACCAGCCTGCCCATAGACGGATAGAAATTTCGACATCACATAGGCAGGTTCTGCTTCCTTCAATGACTGTGCTGAACTGCTCATTTCTCTTCATACAAGACCAAGGGTGGCAGAGATCTCTCCAAGAATGGTGAGGGTAGGGAGATGTCTGCCTTCCCTTCAAAAAAGCTGCATAAGCACCAGGACCCACTGTGACCCTATGCAGCTTTTATAGTGTATGCAGGTTACTTTTATGCCATAGGCCTTGTTTACACCATAGGTGCAGAAAACCTGTGCAGATTTGACTTGTGTAGAATATTTTAGTCTTGTTCACACCATGGGCAAAAATGCACACATTTGTTAAGTAGGTCTCTGCAAGAAAACCATTGTTCTCTATGTGCCCTGTTCACAACACTGCTGTTCTACAAGTTTTTTTTCTGTGCAGGAATCTGCAACAAATTATCTGCAGGGGCACAAAAAAACAAAACAAAACAAAAAAAACAAAAAACATTGTTCTTTATGTGTGCCCTGTTCACACCACAATGTTGATGTCAGGTGATTTTTTTTCTTCTGAATACATGTTGCAAATTTCTGCACAGAAAGAAAATCTGCCATCTCCCCTTCAGTTAGAACACACACTAGGGAACACAATTAACCCCTTGATCGCCCCCTAGCGTTAACCCCTTCCTTGCCGGTGACATTTGTACAGTAATCAGTGCATTTTTATAGCACTGATCACTGTATAAATGCCAATGGTCCCAAAATGGTGTCAAAAGTGTCTGATGTGTCCGCCATAATGTCGCAGCCTTGATTAAAAAAAAAAAAAAAAAGGTATATATATATATATATATATATATATATATATATATATATATATATATATATATATATATATATATATATATATATATATATATATATATATATATCCATCTCTCTCTCCCTCGCTATATTTTAATAATAATAATAATAAATAATAATTACATACCATAAAACTATCCCCCATTTTGTAGACGCTATAACTTTTGCGTAAACCAATCAATATACACTTCTTGCATTTTTTTTTTTACCAAAAATATGAAGAATACATATCGGCCTAAACTGAGGGAAAAAAAATATAGTTTTTATATATTTTTGGGGGGTAATTTATTATAGCAAAAAAAAAAAAAAAAAAAAAAAAAAAAAACACAGCAGAGGTGATCAAATACCACCAAAAGAAAAGCTCTATTTGCAGGGGGGTAAGGACATCAATTTTGTTTGGGTGCAACGTTAAAGCGATGCAGTACCGAATCACAAAAAGTGCTCTGGTCAGGAAAGTAGTAAAATTGTCCGGGGCTGAAGGGGTTAATCAGCTCCAAAACAAAAGGGTAAAAGGGTAAAAAAAAAAAAAAAAAAAAACACACGGCCTATAAAGTTGTGAGATTATCCATATCCAACAAGCTAAAAAAGGTGTTTATAATGTCCTTTGGGAGTTCAGAAACCCCATTAGAAGCAGTGTAATTACTGGACTGCCCATAGGTATGGCTTTACTGAATGTATAAAGGAGGACTGTAGGAAGAGCTTCTTACCCGAAAAACAAAACACTCTCCAGTTCCAAAGAAGCTCAGCTTGTTTCCGCTTTTCTTACGTGAATTCCAGTCAGTAGACAGATATGCACCACACACCTAGAAAAACAGACAAAAACACAGAAAAATGGAGAGACACTGAAAACGATCAGTCAACATGAGTAGGCGTTTTCCCCCCCATGGTCAGCAACTACAGGTTTACTATAGATTTCTGCCAATATGTAGCAGGTAAGTTGTAAGCAACCTATGCAGTCAGTCAAGACTTCCGTGTTCCTTTCACTAGTCCTAAAGATAGGAGCTGCCCAACACAATGATAACAGCCACCACCTACTGGGATTACCGCAATTCTACAAAGTGCACCAATGCTTTCTCCAAGAAGGAAGGCATGTAATTATTCCTTTATGATCAAAATATGCATTCAGAGTTGATCGCACACAGCATCTGGTGCCGCTGTAAATAGTAACCAATCAGCTTCCAACTTCAGCTTGTTGAATTAAAGTGTCACTAAACCCACATCATAAAAAAACAAAAAAACAAAACACCTATCAATAGATGCTGTATTACATGCTGTTCATACTTGCAGTCATTATGGGTCTTTTTACACGAGCGTTCTGTTTGTTTCAGCAGTTCAGTCACGTTCAAAGAAAAAAAAAAAAAAACGATCATTTGTTTTTTTACATCCACTACCAATGCAAACGGACCATTTGTCTGTTTACATCCGCTTTTGGTCTGTTCTGTTTTTTATATTTAAAAACTGAAGAAAAATATGGCTTTAGACCAGGGGTCTCAAACTGGCGGCCCTCCAGCTGTTGCGAAACTACAAGTCCCATGAGGCATTGCAAGGCTGACAGTTACAAGCATGACTCCTAAAAGGCAGAGGCATGATGGGACTTGTAGTTCCGCAACAGCTGGAGGGCCGCCAGTTTGAGACCCCTGCTTTAGACCATTCCAAAAAAGATGTTGACGGAAGCGGATGTAAATGGATAATCATCCGTTTACATCAGTTTTTCCATAGAGATGCATAGATTTCCGTTTACCATCCGTCAACGGATGGATGACAAAGGAACGCCGTGTGAAAGGGGCCTATGAGATACATTTTCTGTGTTCTGCAAAAAACTTGGTGGATCCTGCTGTTTTCCATCTCCACCTTCTGTCCATGTCCCCAATTCAACTAGGGATTTTGCAACAGTGTTTGCAGCTCTGCACATGCTCAGTTTCCAGTGAGTTTCTATGCTGAGCATTTCCTCCCCATCACATCAGAGCAGCTCATGTGACTATAGAGACATGTGAGCATACACACAGTGGTAAATTAAAGCCCACTCACTCCCTCCTCCAAGTCCACTAATCAGCTAAACACAAATGGGGCGGGATATTACATGTAGATTGATGGAGGCTTCAACTCTGTTATTCTAAGACACAGGCTAGAGGGGCGTGACAGACTGACTGGCAGAAATCCGCCCCCACACCATGTTATTGACAAAAAAATTAAAATAAAGATTTGATGTCAAATATACAGTATATTTGTATGACAATTTAAAAACAGTTTATAGATGTTAATTATTTTACTCTATTCCAAAAGATTTTTTATTTAATTTTTTTAAACATGTGACCAGTAGCAGAGGACTAGAAGCTCCTCCTGCTTATGTTTCCCTGCAGACAGGCTGGGAAAGAGCTGGGTCAAGTGACAGCTGTATATCCATTAGGGAGGGAAAAAAATAAAAATAAAAAATAAAAAAAAAGGTACTGAGGTTTTTTTAAATAAAATTACAGTGCCATCGTCCACATACAGAAATAAAATGGACAACGTCAATTAACCACTTCCCGCCCCGGTCAATAGTAGATTGACGTCCGGGAAGTGGTTCTGTTATCCTGACTGGGCGTCATGTCTTTCAGGATAACATGCCGCCGCATGCCCGTGGGGGCACGCATCACGGCGATCGTGGGTCAGTCTGACACACCGATCTTGGTAAAGAGCCTCCAACGGAGGCTCTTTACAACGTGATCAGCCGTGTCCAATCACGGCTGAGCACGATGTCAACAGGAAGCCATTGATCAGCTTTTCCTCACTCGCATCTGATAGACACGAGTAGAGTAGAGGAGAGCCGACCGGCGGCTCTCCTGACAGGGGGGGGGGGTCTGCGCTGATTGTTTATCAGCGCAGCCCCCCCTCAGATGCCCGCACTAGACCACCAGGAAACCCCCCAGGACACATGCCCAATTTGTGCCCACAAATGGGCATTGACTGGCACCATCATGCAACAGATAAAATAAGTGATGCCCAGCAATGCCACCCATAAGTACAAGAAACAGGGGTACTGCCAAGCAGGGCAGGGCTCGGAATGGTATGACACAGTACAATCAGTCCAATGATGGACCGAGAGAAACCAGGATGCCCTCAACTACTTTCATAATACAACTGGGTACCAACATTTATAGGTAAAGTTTATCCAGGGAAAATCCAATCCAAAAAGGGATGAAGAATTTTTTTTTCCCCTGCTGTAGGAAATTGGATCATGCTTAGTTGGGGTTTCTTGCCTTCCTCTGGATCAACTGTGGCTGAAGGATTGTGTATATGAGATTGTATAATTCCCCCCCCCCCCCCTTTTTGGTTAAACTAGATGGACTTTTGTGTCTTTTTTCAACCAGACTAACTATGCAAGTACGCACAATTCTGTGAAGTCGAGCATTGACACCAAAAAATAAAAGAATTACATGGGTTTCCAACAAGAAAACTAGTAAGCCCTACTGCAGGATTTTGCCACTACACCTTCCTAGATCAAAAACATAGAAAGTAAAAAAATGTGGCCAATTATATTTCTTTTTTTATAATGCACAACAGTGTACAGAAATGGTCATTAAAAAAAAAAAAAAAAAAAATGGACAGTTATGTGCCAATTACACTTACCTTATTGCAGTCTTTTCTGAGATATAGTTCTGCTGAAACTGAATGGAATGGAGTGATACTAATATTATGAACAAGAGCACCAACAGTTGTTTGTGCAACCCTTTACAATTATAAAGGCAGACAGTACAGATACAATACAAATCAAGAGGGTTAAGAGGACCCTGCTTGTGAAAGCTACTACTGCCGCAATGCTTCTGGGCTTCTAGAAAGCTATTGTGCGGCCATTGTAGTAACCAATTCTACTCAGAAGACAGCAAGGGCAGGAAGTAAATGGCAGACAGATCACAGCATGGAGGCAAGTGTAATTACAGCAGAAGTAGGGCCAAAAGGTCTTTTGGCCCCAATTCTCCTGTGGGTCCCGGGAGTGCACTTGGTTCTGCACTCCGGTGACCCAGAATCAGTTAAAGCCTGCTGTCGGCGGATGTAACAGAGCCGGTCCAGGCTCTTCAGGGATCCTGACAATGTCGGGGTCCACCCAGAAGCCTGGACCGACAGCTAGCTCAGCGCGCCACAGAGCCTGAGCCATCCACTCCTGCCCCCTCCAGTGAGCACCGGAGGTGGTAGAGAAGAGAATGGTGATTGACAGTCAGCTTTCGGTGCTCAGAGCGGACCTGAGAACTGAGTGATCAGCAGTCTTTGATCGCTCAGCTCTCAGTGTAGAAATGGCGGGGTACAGCAGCAGCATCGGATTCATGCTGCATCTACATTGGCGAGTATGTAGGTTAATTATTTTTACAATCCTTTTCTTTCAATAAATAAGAGAAATAAAAAGGGAGGCTGCAGGTTTAGCACTCCATGGTGTTCCTCCTTTTCTCACTGTAGAAAATTAATACGGATATTGGACTGATGGTTGGAAAAAAAAAAAGAAGAAGAAGGATAGAGAGATAGGAGTGTATATATATATATATATATATATATATTACACACACACACACACACACATACATATATATACACACATATACATACATACACACACATACTCTTTCTAATCAACTAGTCTTGCACTAATTGCTTCATATGTATGAATAGTCCTCGCATTTCTTGTATAACCTACTCGTTTTTATGACATTTTATGGTGTTTTTGTTCACCAAGCTGTCTCAATCCTAAATTTATTTTTATATTAAAAGTGAAAATAAAAAAAAATATGGGGGGGGGGCAATGTACACGAGTGCACACAAGTGCTCTGATGTATGAATCAGTTTGTAATGCATGTAGAAGAGAAGAAGTTTTTGAAAGTGCTGCACGCATGTTAAAATATGTTGGAGTCTTGGCCAATCAAAGAAATCCATGCTAATCAGCTTGGATGCAGAAGGAATCTCCATTTCCAGCTATTGTATTCTGACTCACTGGAAGCAACTGCTGTTTGGACAAGTTTTATGCTCACCACCTATGATTTTCAGACCAAAGAATGTTGCTCAGGAGGGTAAAAGTGCCACCCAAGGCTCAAAAAGTTGCTCCGTGTATGGTCAGCTTAAAACATTGTGCATAGGTTATGCGAGTGTTACCAACCAAAAATAGAACTGCACCATCACAAAACATACATCAGTACTTGTCCTGCAACCTGAAAGTGGTTGTAAACCATGGACATGAAATATTAACAAAGCATATCCCTTTATAGTGTGTACCTGTTCACAGTCCAGAGCGTTAAAAAGGTAATTTCTGTCTGCTGCTATCAGCATGAATCACTTCTGACAAGTTTTCCTGACACAGAAAAAAAAGAAAAAAGTGTAACAGGGGGATGGACCTCCAGCTGACTGACAGCCTCAGCTCAGTTCCTGTGTAAGTGGGAGGGGGTCCATTCCCTCCAATCAGCTCTCAGAGGTCTCCTCACTGAGCTCTGCCGAGTAACTCCAGCTCCCCGCCCACTTTTTTCTGAACTCAGACAAGCTTATAAATTCAGCACTTCATCTGCGGTCTTGTCTACAGGCCCTTCAAAACAGATACAACTTATGCAGGGGGGGGGGATTTGTTTCATCTCCATCACCGGTTGTGTGATCAGTGCGTTCACTGGGTATAATTGAAGTGTGTACAACCTCCTTAAGACTGAATTCACACCTAATTCCATCCATTTTATGTGCGTTTTGACGTGCATTAAAACGCTATGCATTTTGCATGTTTCTTGTGACATCACATCCTGCTTGTGGGTTAGAGAAGTAGTGAGTGAAGATATTCGTTTTTGAAGAGTTTTTTGGTAAACAGGATGTCTAGCAAAACAATTCTGACTAGAAAGCACCTGCTCTGCACACATTGCTCTCCCCCCTCTAACCAATTCCCCAAAGATGGCTGCTGGTAAAAAGGTACAAATTTCATGACAACGCATAGTTTTCTTCCTTGACTTGCACTACAACGCTGCATTGCTTTAAAATGTATGCATAATGCAATGCATGTAAACGTGTAAAATGCAAGTGGGTCACATTGAAAACCTCTGCTTTCTAAGTCTATGCATTGACCAGCATTATACAAGTGCACTAAAATACAGATCAATGCACTAGTGTTAATTAGCTAAGAATTAACCCCAAAATTAAAGACCATTTCGCAAGGGGACTTACTCACAGCAGCATGACCTAGCTTTCAGCTTGAATCTATCTGTGCTGTGAAGCCGTTTCTGGTCACCACTAGAGGGCGCTGCATAGAGACAGGAGGCCGGCTCTGCATTTTGCTGAATGGCCAACCTGTCACCCTAGACTAGATTCATTAGAACACAGCAGAAGAACGCAGGGGACAATGCTGCGGAAAAAAGGCCTTGACTATGTAAATGTCATTAGAGATGTAATACGAATAGGATGCAATACCCTACTCCCCGATCGGCCAGGCTCCCTCCATCTGTGCGATAAATGAGTGCCACAACCAGTGGGAGAGTCTTATAGAAGAGGCTTCGGGGGACTGATCACATAGATGGAGGAAGTCTGCCAGAGCGAGGAAATATAATCTAGTACACTCTATTTCTATACTTCTAGATTTTAGGAGCATTTAACGCGGTAGTTCGTTGCAATTCTCCAAGTTGGGCTTTAAGTCACAGACCCACAACAAGCTGCATACAAGAGTCAGCATTCCTTCACGTATACTTGTTCCGGGTCAGTGGGTCAAACTGCACTGCAGGTAAAGTATCAGCATGACCACCTGGGAACTAGCATACTCACAACAGGAAATCGGCATCCTTCATTCTCTCATGATGGGTTCACATTAAGTAGGAGTAAGGCCCCATACACACTATTCGATTTTCTGCAGATTTTTGTCTTCAGATTTACCAAAACCATATAATATATGAGGTCAAACCTTAAGAGTTTCAATTTGTATGCAATAAAAATCTGCAGAAAAATCTATCAATCTAATGTGTATGGGAAAATCTAATGGTGTGTATGGGGTCTTATCCATCAAACTGTTATTTATTTAAACAGGTAACCAGACTGCAAATTTTAGGGCTCCAAGGACAAGTAAAAATATATACGGTAAGTGGTGGGGATTTTTCGTCTAAGGTTGTCAAGACTCAAAACTGAAGGAATAAAAACCTGGACTTGTGTGCCCTTTACATGACCGTTCTGATTGGACGGTCCATTCACCAACATGGACCGGCAGGTGTAAACAGACTTGTGTCTATTTACACCTGTCCACCTCCAATTACGGTCCATAAAAAAAAAAAAAAAAACACACACACATACATACATACATACATACATACATAATAATATAAAAAGAAAAAAAGAAAACCCACACAAACACGGGAAGAGGATCCATTTTCCTTTGTCTAGGCCAGGGGTGTCAAAGTCAAATTCATCACGAGCCACATAAGCAATAAGGTTGCTTTAAAAAGGACCAGTTGTATCTGTAAGACTAGATGTCCAGAGCACCCCCACCATCAGAAGTCAAGAGTCCCCCCACATCACAATGCGCCCCCCTTGCCTTATGCTGCTGCCGGGAAGATACTGGGCTGGCAAGTATAAAAGGGTCTGGAGGAGGACTGGAGTCAGCTGCTGAATGCCGAGACCAAGGAAGGCAGAGACAAGGGGGTACTGCGGCTGCACAGAGAAGCACATGATCTGCTGGAGAAGTTCTGTCCTCTCTGCTGCCAACTACTGAGACAAGGCTGGGTTGGAGAGGAGGTGGGTGCCACAGCTGCAGGAGAGGTGCAAGGACCACAAGAAATGGCCTGGCAGGCCAGATTTGGCTCACAAGTCTTGTGTGCGACACATGGTCTAGGCAGATCAGATTGGAGGGCTGTCGTGTTTACATGGACAGCAGAGCCCATTTACATCTGGCCACCCATAGAGCACAGTAAAGCTTGCAGCGTTTAGGAGTGCTGTATAAACTGTATATAACCTCAGCTGCATACAGTATACAGTGCTTGATCCTGCAGCAGGATGAGACCTTCTCCTTCCACACTGGGAAGGTTATGAAGCACAATGTTACTTAAAAGTACCAGTGATTTTCAGATGCAACTAAAATTTCTGAAGTTTTGCATTTCAGTGCTAGGGTCCTCGTCTCAATTCTGTCAAGTGGCACAAACTGTATGCAATCTGCATGTTCTTCCTATTATTTTTGTTTCCTCTGACCATCCCTGATCCAAAAAGCATACTGGTATGTTAACTGGCATGTGATCAATTATCTGGACAGTGACTTAAAGTCGTTGTAAACCCTTTACAACCGCATTCACCTACAGGTAAGCCTAGATCAAGGCTTACCTATAGGTGCTGGTAATGTCTCCTAAACCTACACAGTTTATTTACAATTCCCTGTACGACGAGTTCTGTGCATACGCCGATGTATTTGGCACATGCGCACTTTAGAAAGGTCACGCTCTGCCATTTCTAGCTCGGGTCATGTCACGACTGGTGGCTCCCGTTCGCATGCGCTGAGTGAAGTCACCCAACTTCGGCAAGCCACAGAGACGGAGTTCGCAGCCTCGGAAGGAAGAGGGGTGAAGATGGACGCTCCCAGCCAGCGGGGACAAATCGCAGGCTTCTGTGTCAGGTAAGTGACACATAATGGGCTACTATGCATTGCATAGTAGCCCATTATGCTTTACCTTTGCAGGGAAACAAAGAGGAAGTAACACCCACCAGGGTTTACTTTCGCTTTAAGTGCTCTTTGTATAAATGTAGCATAACAACATTTTTAATTAAGAGCTTTTTTTTTTTTTTTTTTTTAAATGACCAAAAACACTTTTTGGGGGCATACTTCTCTTGTGGGCCACAGTAATGCGCTTAGTCATGCTCTCCTGTGACCCAGAATCAGATGACAGTCTGCCGTCAGCTGCCGTCACATAGCCACTCCAGATGCTGTTAGGATCCACCCAGATGCCTGATGGATAGTAGACTGAGCCTCTCAGTGTGCAGCTGAGAGTCAGAGCCAGCCACTTCCACCTCTTCTCCTGTCCCGCCCTCCAGTGAGCGAGAGACCGTTCTCTGCTCAGGGCAGACCTAGAACTGAGCAATCGGCAGTCATGTGATCATTTAGTTCTCAGGCTTGGAGATGGAGAGAGACATCACAGCGATGCTGCAGCATAGATGTGAATATATAGTTTGTTTTTTTTCCCCCATAACCCCATATCTCCTTTAAAAATACTGCAGATCTGAGCCTAGGTTACAATTATCAGTCTGTGTATGGCATAATACATACCTCTTGGCTGCTGGTTTTGATCAGGAGTAGGGTGGGCTCATGGCCTTCACAATGCAAAAAAAACCTGAAAACAAAAAAAAAAAAACAGAAGCGGTCAGATAATAAAAAATAAATTCCTGTGTAAATTGTGCAAAACAGAAACCACTACTACACAAAAAAAGAAAACAAAGAAAAAAGAAAAAAAACAGGAAGGAATAAATAATAATTTACATGTGGTGTTCATATTAAATAGATTTTGTATGCCTTACAAAATTGGAAGACAATATGCTGTTCTTTAACATGTGGGTATGGCTCCCACCTCTAGGAGCATTGGACACTATATAAAGAGGCCTAGCTCCAACCAGTGTCTATACCCCGACACCTAAATACAAGCGGAACTGTGTCCTAGAGAAAAAACATTTCTCCCAGCGTTCATTGCGTGATATGGGACTATTCTGCAAACGTGTAAAGTTCTTATAGCAGTTCCGGGAAAAGGGGAGAAGGAGGCGGAGGAGAAGGAGAAGAAAGGGGGGGAGGAGAAAGGGGAGATAATATGCATTTCAAAATGGTTTTACAAATAAATATCTGAAAAAAAAAAAAAAAAAAAAAAAAAAAAAAATGTGGCATGCATTTGTATTCAGCCCCCTTTACTGTGATATCCCTTACTAAAATCTAGTGGAACCAATTTCCTTCAGAAGTCTCTTAAGTAGTAAATAGTCCACCTGTGTGCAATTTAATCTCAGAATAAATACAGCTATTCTGTGAAGCCCTCAGAGATTTGTTGGAGAACCTTAGTGAACAAAACAGCACCATGAAGGCCAAGGAACACACCAGACAGGTCAAGGATTGAAATGCGTGTTGGAGGTGTGGCCTGATTGAGTCCAGGCCGAGGATACCACTCTACTCACCACTCCAGTCACCTAAATGTGCGACTTTAAGGGGCCACCCCATTGTTCTTTGAAGCCTTACAGGAGCCAGGATGGGTTCCATCCCGTCAGCACTTTAGCAGCGGCCTCGATTACATACCCCTACCACCGAGCCTGAGTGGCACACACATTTCCTAGAACCCACCAGACAAGTCAGGGACAATGTTGTGGAGAAGTTTAAAGCAGGGAATAATAATAAAACATAGATACATACATGTCCATAAATATTGTAACATTGACACAATTCTAATCTTTTTTGGCTCTATACACCACCACAATGGATTTGAAATGAAACAAACAAGATGTGCTTTAACTGCAGACTTTCAGCTTTAATTTG
The DNA here is from genome assembly GCA_028564925.1 of Lithobates sylvaticus. Taxonomy (NCBI): domain Eukaryota; kingdom Metazoa; phylum Chordata; class Amphibia; order Anura; family Ranidae; genus Lithobates; species Lithobates sylvaticus. The sequence goes on along the minus strand of CM053031.1, from coordinate 243,432,871 downwards.
AGGGTAGAGGGTATTTACATCCAAATCAGGTGAATGGTGTAGGAATTACAGTTTGTATATGTGCCGGTCCCTTTTAAAAAGGGACCAAAAGTAATGGGACAATTGGCTGCTCAGCTGTTCCATAGCCAGGTGTGCGTTATTCCCTCATTATCCCATTTACAAGGAGCAGATAAAAAGGTCCAGAGTTCATTTTATGTGTGCCATTTGCATCTGGAATCTGTTGCTGTCAACTCTCAATATGAGATCCAAAGAGCTGTCACCATCAGTGAAGCAAGCCATCATTAGGCTGAAAAAAAACAAAACTAACCCATCAGAGAGATAGCAAAAACATTAGGTGTGGCCAAATCAACTGTTTGGAACATCCTTAAAAAGAAAGAATGCACGGGTGAGCTCAGCAACACCAGGCTTTCCCTGGTGAAGAAATCACCCTTCACAACAGATTGGCCAGATCAAGAACACTCTCCAGGAGGTAGGTGTATGCGTGTCAAAGTCAACAATCAAAAGAAGACTTCACCAGAGTGAATACAGAGGGTTCACCACAAGATGTAAACCATTGGTGAGCCTCAAAAACAGGAAGGCCAGATTAGAGTTTGCCAAACATCTAAAAAAGCCTTCACAGTTCTGGAACAACATCCTATGGACAGATGAGACCAAGATCAACTTGTACCAGAGTGATGGGAAGAGAAGAGTATGGAGAAGGAAAGGAACTGCTCATGATCCAAAGCATACCACCTCATCAGTGAAGCATGGTAGTGTCATGGCATGGGCATGTATGGCTGCCAATGGAACTGGTTCTCTTGTATTTATTGACAATGTGACTGCTGACAAAAGCAGCAGGATGAATTCTGAAGTGTTTCAGGCAATATTATCTGCTCATATTCATCAAAATGCTTCAGAACTCATTGGACGGCGCTTCACAGTGCAGATGAACAATGACCCGAAGCATACTGCGAAAGCAACCAAAGAGTTTAAGGGAAAGAAGTGGAATGTTATACAATGGCCAAGTCAATCATCTGACCTGAATCTGATTGAGCATGCATTTCACTTGCTGAAGACAAAACTGAAGGGAAAATGCCCCAAGAACAAGCAGGAACTGAAGACAGTTGGAGTAGAGGCCTGGCAGAGCATCACCAGGGATGAAACCCAGCGTCTGGTGACGTCTATGCGTTCCAGACTTTAGGCTGCAATTAACTGCAAAGGATTTGCAACCAAGTATTAAAAAGTGAAAGTTTGATGGATGATTGTTAATCTGTCCCATTACTTTTGGTCCCTTAAAAAGTGGGAGGCACATATACAAACTAATTCCTACACCGTTCCCCTGATTTGGAGGTAAATACCCTAAGATTAAAGCCGAAAGTCTGCAGTTAAAGCACATGTTTGTTTCATTTCAAATCCATTGTGGTGGTGTATAGAGCCAAAGAGATTAGAATTGTGTCGATGTCCCAATATTTATGGACCGGACTATCCATCTATCCCAAGCTTTGAACATCTCACAGAGCACTGTTCAATCCATCTGAAAATGGAAAGGAGTATGGCACAACTGCAAACCTACCAAGACATGGCCGTCCACCTAAACTGACAGGTCGGGCAAAGAGCATTAATCAGAGAAGCAGCTAAAAGGCCCATGGTAACTCTGGAGGAGCTGCAGAGATCCACAGCTCAGGTGGGAGAATCTGTCCACAAGACAATTATTGGTCGTGTGCTCCACAAATCTGGCCTTTATGGAAGAGTGGCAAGAAGAAAGCCATAAACAGTCCCATTTGCAGTTTGTGAGAAGCCATGTGGGGGACACAGCAAACGTGGAAGAAGGTGCTCTGGTCAGATGAGACCAAAAATAGGATTTTTACGTCATACTTACCTGTAAAATCCTTTTGAGTACATCATGGGACACAGAGTCAGGCTAATCATTACCTGCTGGCATGTCCCAGAGCAATAGCCTTGAGGGGAGGGAAGACACCCTGCCAAACAATAGCCATAAGAACTTATACGGCAGCCCGCAGTACACTGCAGCCGAAAGCCAATGCCTTAGCTGCTCAAACATCCACTTAATCAAATTTTGTGAACGTATGCACTGAAGACCAGGTAGCAGCCTTACAAATCTGAGCCACAGATAACCGATGACGAAAAGCCCAGGGAGGTTCCTACACCCCTGGTAGAATGAGATCTGACCATAGGCCTGAATGACCAATTGACGGACCCAATTGGGTTTTTTTTTTTTTTTTTTTTATTAACCAAAAGAGTCTGATCCTTGGATCTCCGCAGATCTAGACAGATAAATCTTGACTACTCAGACAACGTCAAAATGCAGTCTCTTACGCCGAACGGGGCTGAGAGGAAAAAAGGCAAAATAATATATCACGATTTAAATTAAAGGCCGACACCTCCTTTGGCAAAAAGGATGGAACAGGTCGTAAGACTACTGTCATGGTGAAGGATCAAGTACAGTTCCCTGCATGCAAGGGCCACCAACTCCGACACCCTTCTAGCCGAGGTGGTAGCCATCAGGAAGGCTAGCTTGCATGACAGTAAATCTAATGGAATAGGTTCAAATGGTTGTTTCTGTAACAGACAGCACCAAGTTCAAGTCCCAAGGACACATAGGTATAAAGGTTCGGGTCAGTGAATGGGAGGCTAAAGGCCTTTGGAAGAATACCAATAGGGCCAAAACCTGTCCTCTGATTGTACTCAAAGCCAAATTTGATTTCTACAGCTGACTGTAGAAAAAAAAAAAAAAAAAAGAATTCTCCCAATCACATATTTCCGAGGATGCCATTTTCTGGCTTCACACCAAGCAATAGAAGTGTCCTTATGATAAATCTTCCTAGTGAGACAGCTTTTCTAGCATTCACTAGAGTAGACACCACTGGTCCCGAGATGCCACGGTCCTTTGACAGCATGGCTATTGAAGCCAGGGTGTTAAATTTAGAGACTGTAAATTGAGGTGGAATATAGGACCTTGAGACAGTAGATCGGGGAGACGTGGAAGCGATCATGGCCCATCTATCGTCAGTTTCCCCATCTCCGGAAACCAGGGCCTTCTGGGCCACCAGAATGACTGGAACCACCCCCTCTCTGAATCCTGCACAACAAATGTGGAAGGAGAGGAATCGGCGGGAATGCATAAACCAGGGAGCACCGGCTCCATGGAACTATCAGAGCATCTGCTGCAATTGCCAGAGCATCTCTTGTTCGAAACACAAACTGCTGTAGCTTGTTGAACCTGGATACTAGTAGGTCGACCTCTGGCCATCCCCCACATTGTTGGAGATTTCCTGGAACACCTCTGGATGTAGGGACCATTTCCCTGGGCAGATCTGCTGGCGGCTGAGATCATCTGCTTTCCAGTTCTCTACTCCCAGAAAATGGACTGCAGATATCATTGGCACATGTCCCTCTGCCCAGGATAGTATGTTAAGTTCAGAGGAAGTGATCAATCGCTACCTTGATGCATCAATGGCATGCTTCCATCCCTGGTTATTTAGTAAAAAATTGGAAAGCAAAAAATGGGACTTTAAATGAAACATGTCATTGTGGGTATGGATAATAAAAAAGGTAGATAAAATTAGATTAATATTGATTTCATTTGATGTCATTAACCCCTGTCCATGATTTTTTTAAGCATATAAAAAAAAAAAAAAAAAAAAAAAAAAAATAAAAAACACACATTTAGAATCAAAAAAAAATAAATAAATAAAATAGAAAACAGGCATAATCATAAAATATTAATATATTTATAATCATACATTTATGCAAACAAATCAATGGACATAAATTGATGCAATTCTTACAAAGAAATACATGATTCATAAATTTACCAATCAAAATTACATAAATCACATGTGGATACAGGCTCGTAAAAATATTGTTGATTGAAATCATGATTAAAATGGGCTTAGCTCGGCACCCTTAGTTTATAACCCGATGCGTTTCTTGGCTTCCTGCCAGTCATCAGGGGTGGGATGCACGCGTTTACTAAATAAAAAAAAATAACACACACACACACACACACACACACACACACGAGAATGATTATTAATATATGTAAAACCTTAATGACATCAAAATTAATCTAAAAATGTATCTACCTTTATTATCCATACCCACAATGACATGTTTCATTTAAAGTCCCATTTCCGCATTCCAATTTCTTACAGGCTAGTATGTAGTTCACCTCCAGAGCTGAACGACTCCTGGTACCGCCTTGGTGGTTTATATAGGCCACTGCCGTGGCATTGTCGGACTGAACCCTGATGGGGCAGTCCTGAAGCTCCACCAATCAGGACCGCAGGGCCAGACGTACTGCCCGTAATTCTAGGACGTTGATGGGCAGGGTCTGTTCTGTCCCTGACCATTTCCCTTGAGCTGTGAGCCTATCTAAAGGTGGCTCCCCAGCCTCAGAGACTGGCATCTGTAGTCAGTACTCTCCAAGTTACTGGGAGAAAGGATTTTCCATTTCGCAGGTTCTGATCCTGCAACCACCAGTTTAGGCTTAAGCATGCCTGAGGAGATAAGCACATTGGATAATCCAGGGCTTTTCTTCCTCCGTTCCAAGCCAACTAGATGTCTTGTTCTAAAGGTCCGGAATGGAACTGGGCATAGGGCACTGCCTTGAAGGAGGATACCATCCTCCCTACAAGACTTGTACAGAGCCAAATGGAGGGTTGTCTGGTGCCCCTTATCTGACACACCTGATCCTTCAGGGCACAGATCCTTTATGGGTGGCAAGAATACTTTTGCTTGGACCGTGTTTAGAAGCAGACCTAAATATCTCAGACTTTGGTCTCAAGGCTGACTTTCCGGTATTTATGATCCAGTACACGCTTTTCAAATACCTCCCTGTATATTATGCTCCGCTCTAAAGCCTGTACTGAGCGATCTCCAAGCAGGAGGTCGCCCAGATAAACGAGCACCATGATCCCTTGGGCCCTTAAAAGACCCAGTACCTGGGGAGCGGTAGCAAGCCAAAAAATGAGACGTTTTGCTACTGCAAAACATAGGAACCTCTGATGAGGCTGAAAGATAGGTACATGTAGGTACGCGTTCTTTATATTGATGGAGGATAAAACAAGTCTCCCCTCTGGAGTGAGGTTACTACTGAGCGGACAGACTTCATCCGAAAGGACTATCAATAGTCGCAAATCTTCGTGCGCCCAGATAAAGGCTACGGCGCATGTGCGGCGAAGCCGCGTGCGCCACGGCTGCCAAATTGCTGAGCCCAGCGGCACTGTTGCAAACGCACCAAGGTGAAATGGCGCACCGTCGTGCGCCATCATACAGGTAAAACACAGCCAGACAAGCCAAAAAACTAAAAAAGGGTACACTTTGCAAACGCCAACAGCTAGCCCATAACTCCCCAATATGGTCACCGCACACAGGTGCCCAGCCTTTAGTTAGCTTGACTGATTGTAACAATCACTGGGACACCCCACAATAATAAAACGAAGGGGTTTCACATATCCATCCAGGCGCAGCGCCACTTAGAAGCTAAGGGCCAAAGCTTCACCCTTTAAAGGCGGGTTCCTGTCACTTGGACCTTCAAGGACTGGGTACCCTTTCGTGTTTAGGGTCCACTCCCTTGGACCTGTACTGCACCCTGCAGGAAATGCCTTTGCGATGTAGTGTCCATGATCTCCACTCCGCAGGGTCCAGCGCCCGGAGGCAACATTACAGGCAAAACCTCGGAGGATCTTGAGTCTTCTTTGCGAGGCTCGAGTACCATTGATCTAAGCATAAAAGCCTGTGTCAAATGGATCTGATCAATCCCTCGATTCATTTTTGGAACAGGTTTGTGGGTCTAGAGACCTGGAGTTCAGAGAGCTCAAACAAACCATGCCATCTACCTTGCAGACACTGGTAAAAAAAAATAAAAGTACTTCCTGTATGGGAGGGGTTATATAGGGGATCACTTCCTGTCTGAAGAACTTTGATCTACCAGTGTCCATTCACCTAATGAATGGACAACATGTGTCCCATGATGTATGAAAAATCTTTTTGATTTTAGGCCAAAAAGGTCAATTTCTACGTGGGGCGGAAAACACTGCACATCACCCTGAACACACACCATCGCCACCGTGAAACATGGTGGTGGCAGCATCATGTTGTGGGGATGCTTTTTTCAGCAGGGACAGGGAAGCTGGTCAGTTGATGGGAAGATGGATGGAGTCAAATACAGGGCAATATTAGAAGAAAACCTGTAAGTCTGCAAAAGACTTGAGACTGGGGTGGAGGTTCACCTTCCAGCAGGCCAACGACCCTAAATATACAGCCAGAGCTACAATGGAATGGTTTAGATCAAAGCATATTCATGTGTTTGAATGGCCCAGTCAAAGTCCAGACCTAAATCCAAGTGAGAATCTGTGGCAAGACGTGAACATTGCCATTCACAGACGCTCTCCATCCAATCTGACAGAGCTTGAGCTATTTTGCAAAGAAGAAAAAAATAAAAATATATTACTCTAGATGTGCAAAGCTGGTAGAGACATCCCCAAAAAGTCTTGCAGCTGTAATTATAATGAAAGGTGGTTCTACAAAGTATTGGGGGCTGAATACAAATGCACGCCACACTTGAGATATTTGTAAAAAATGTCTAAACCCATTTATCATTTTCCTTCCACTTCACAATTATGTGCCACTTTGTGTTGGTCTATCACATAAAATACATTTTCATTTTTGGTTTTACCATGACAAAATGTGGAAAAATTTTAAAGGGGTATGAATACTTTCAAGGCACTATAAATCGAAAAAGGAGGGTGAGATCTCTGTATATTGCAATTAATCTTTACTTCGAAGATCCATCTTCATGTACAGTAAACAATCCAAATTTATGGATCATTAATTGTATATGAAGATGGATTTTCGAAGTAAAGATTAAATTGCAATATACACAGAGATCTCATCCTCGTTTTCTGCTGTAAATTTTTGGTGAAGCTATTGGGAGGCCGCTGTGTGGTGAGAAGTGTATAATACGGCAGGAGTGACTATTAAAAAAATGAATAATAAATATTACACATTTATACACACACATAGTATGTATGGCACAGGCATGACCATTCTGTCTGCACATACACTATATTACCATAAGTATTGGGACACCTCCCTTTACATGCACATGAACTTTAACCACTTCAGCCCTGAGCCTATTTTTCAAACTTGTTGTTTACAAGTTAAAATCATTTTTTTGCTAGAAAATTACTTTAGAACCCCCAAACATTAGAATATATTTATATATTTTTTTTCCTAACACCCTAGAGAGAAAAAAAAAACAAAAAACATCACCACACACGTTTGCTTGACGTCGCTTCTGCCCTGCACTGGTATGGAGCTGGGTGGGGGCCATCTTCCCCTCACTCAGCTCCATACTACACACGAAATAGGACCTGGTCGCAACCGCCGCGACCGACGGCTCTGGTAAGCGGTGAAGGGCACCAAAGCATGTCAGGAGGTGTTGGGCTTGGCCCCTTAGTTTCAGAGAAGAGAATTCTTAAGGCGTCAGCATACCAAGACATTTTCGACAATTTCATGCTCCCAACTTTGTGGGAACAGTTTGGTGATGGCCCCTTCCTGTTCCAACATGACTCCACACCAGTGCACAAGCCAAGGTCCATAAAGACATGGGATGAGCGAGTTTGAGGTGGAGGAACTTGACTGGCCTGCAGAGTCCTGACCTCAACCCAATAGAACACATTTGGTATGAATGAGAGCAGGGACTGCAAGACAGGCCTTCTCATGCAACATCAGTGCCTGACCTCACAAATGTGCTTCTGGAAGAATGGTCAAACATTCCCATAGACACACTCCTAAACCTTGTGGACAGCCTTCCCAGAAGAGTTGAAGCTGTTATAGCTGCAAAGGGTGCGCCAACTCAATATTGAAACCTACATACTAAGACTGGGATGCACAGTGGTGTAGTGGTTAGCACTTTCACCTAGCAGTAATAGGGTCGCTGGTTCAAATCCCGACCATGACACCTTCTGCCTGGAGTTTGCATGTTCTCCCTGTGCTTGCGTGGGTTTCCTCCGGGTACTCCGGTTTCCTCCCACACTCCAAAGACATGCTGGTAGGTTAATTAGATCCTGTCAATAAAATTGGCCAAATATGTGTATGTTGTATGTGTATGTGTTTGTAAGCGTGTCAGGACCCCACAGGGCAAGGACCGCACTATACCACAGATTGACACCAGTGGCAAAAAGCGCCCTGAGGCGATTCAGTTCGCATAGGTTGCGCTATACAAGTCATTCATTCATTCATTAAAGGTCATGTGCGTGTAAAGGCAGGCGTCCCAATACTTTTGGTAATATAGTGTAGCATCCTCTGGCCGAATGTACACTCTTCAGTTTTAGTAGATCAACCCAGTCTACTGCTTTAGGACACAAAGCTGAACTGGGCTTGTATGCAGGGATACAGCCAGCCAGAGGGAGGTGTGCATCTTGATGTGCTTAGTGTCCAAACCTTCTAGGAGGTGGGAGCTTCACTTACACATTAAGGCAAGAGTCCTGTGTTCTGTAAAATTCTGCCTCTTGACTACATAATAAGCCCAGCAGTAGTAAATACCTTTACATAAAAGCTAGGAATTCACATCTTGTGCATCATAATTACACTTGATGGAACGCCAGCCAAGCATGGGAAGGGATTATAACCATCAGGTTTCCATTGCTCTTTGTGCCTCCATTTTGGAGAATTTCCCATGAATCCTGTCCTGGTGACAGGACAGAAAGTAAGTGGAAAATTACCCAACAGCACAGATGTTCTAACCCTTCTTTAGAGTACAGAGGGATCAGAAAACCTGCCAGCTTTTATTGGGGTCTGTGTCCCCGGAGAGTCATCCTCTCCATTTGTACGGTTTACCATTATCATTGAAAGAAAAAAGAGAAGGGAAATCTTCCAATGGGGACACTAGTTCTGGTGACGTCGGGTCTCCAAAAGAAACCCTTCATTGGCACGGATTTCCTCTCACTTTCTGTTTGGCTATAAGGCAGGAAGTGGAGGTAAATTTCCACAATAGAACAAAGATGGCAAAGGGGTTATAACCCTGCCTTCCTCTATCCAAACTGGGAGGGGGGGGGGGGGTAAACAAACAAACAAACAAAAATAAAAAATTTAGCATAGTTCTACTTTACGTTTTGGTTGAACAATCCAGCTGGCAGCAGAAATGGTAGCGGCACTGCAGAAATCCGGGGCTCTCACCTGCTGAGGCTATTGCCATGCTCCTGGTTGGTGAAGAGCAGCAGCGGCTGGCAGAGGGCAAACCTTTCCGGAATCCAGGACCAGATGTCTCGCATCTCCTTCACACTCACAATCTCAGACTTGAAGTTTTCGGCATCTACAGCCAAGTGGACATTCTGTCTGTCAGACACAAAGGGTTACAGAAATCCATTAGCTTGCATTATATACAGTACTTTGGCTGTATATCCATTTTGAAAGTCCTAACTGGTCACTTTCATGGCAAGTTTAGGAGCAGGATTTATTTTTTTCTCTAGTAAGGTTTTTTGGGATTTTTAGCTCAGTATCAGTCACCTACACAAGTGAATTGTGTGTAGCCCAACCAATTAAATTACTGCTCCTCAGCATGGTTTAGCTTCAAGAGGAATCCCTGAATAAGAATTGCCACGTACAGCACAGTAACAGATGTTCCAGATGTCAAGCATCAATTTCTATATTAATGCCAGTCCCGCTGGTTTAGGAGATAATGAGCACCTATAGGGAGTCAGATGTCTACACGTTTTCAACTTGCTGGACAAAATCTTTCCATAAGTGGGCCAGATTCTGTACTCATAAAAAAAATTAAAAAAAACACACGTGAAGGAAGCACTGCACGCAAGCGACTGGGGGTTGATTTACTAAAACTGGAGAGAGTGCGAAATCCAGTGCAGCTCTGCAGAGAAACCAATCAGCTTCCAGTTTTTTTTTTTTTTTTTTTGTCAAAGCTTAAGTGAACAAGCTGAAGTTAGAAGCCGATTGGCTACCATGCAGTGCTACACCAGATTTTGCACTCCCCAGTTTTAGTAAATCAACCCCACTGTTACAGCCATCATGGTGGTTAGACTTGCTCAAGGAAGGGCATGCAGGTAGGTTAATTGTCTTCTTTCCAAAAATTGGCCCTAGTATATGAATGGGGACCTTGGATTGTGGGCTCCTTGAGGGTAGGGACTGATGTGAGTGTGAAATGTACAGGGATAGGGACAATTGTAGACACTCGCTCAGGTTGAACTGGATGGACTGATGTCTTTATTCAACCTTACTAACTATGAAACTATAAGGGCAGATTTCTGTACCAGAGTTTCCCAGGGAGAGGTCTGCTCATCTATGGAATGACCACACTTTGGGGCCACATTACACAGCATTTTTGTAAAGGTAATTTGCAACAGTAACAGAACGGCTCCCCTTTACCCTTAATGGCTATACACATGGGCCGAATAATCGGGTGGCATCGGCTGGTTGAAAAGAAACCGGCCAACATTCAGCACGTGTGTACGGTAGCTGGTCCGGCAGAAGCTATCTGTTAGGTCGGCTTCTGGGTTGAACGAAAAAAATTCTAGTACGTACCAGGCTTTAGCCTGACGTTAGGACTAAAACTGCAACCAATGAATATTTTCAACAATTCCAGCTTAATTACTGGGCAAGTGATTATTTTCAAATCTGTTGAGCTAACCATGGAGCCGCAAATTCCAGTACACAATATCCAATGCAGCTGCTGAAGTTCATGGCGCACTAGCCATTTGTAGCTGCATAGTGAAGTACTGCAGCCTGCTACATGTCGCAGCTGATGAGAAGTGATCCAGTCTTTGGTGACAACTCACCAACCAAGAACTCCAGCAGACCACTTACCTTTTACTACGAAGGCCCTTCCTTGCTAATCAGACAAGCAAAATGTCACTGGCTGACATTCTGCAGCATTCCAGGCTAGCAAGGGAGCCACTTTGTTATGGGAAATGGTTCCTTTGCCTTGGTCATCTGGAAGGGTCCCAATTTAATAAAGCAGGGCAATTTGTAGCCGCCACAACATTGCTGGTCCCCTTGCACAGCTCTGGGCCGTGTCTAAAAAGCAACGTCTTGGCTCAATTTGGAGATTGAGCATCTCCATTCTCAAAACAAATGCAGAACACATTGAGTATTTTGGTGCAAAAAATTCCCTAATGTTGCGATACAGCTAAAATCTGATAGGACACAAGCTACTGTTCCCATTACTATGCAGCAGATCTATTCACTGATGCCAGCCAAGAGCTCAATAAAAAGGTCTTCCCATAATTCTGATTAGACTAAAAAAGGCAGCTAGAGAACTGAATAGATTATTAGCTCATGAGAATATGGTAGCAAGGGGGGGGAATTCCAAAAAGGTTGGTCAAAATCCATCCGATGATTGCAAGTAAAGCTTCAAATTGAGAGCATTGTTATAAGGCCATGGTTCGACCACTTGTACCAGTCAGTCATTCTCAACCTGGGTTCTGTGTACCTTTAGGTTGCCTTCAGAGGTTGCTAGGGGTTCCCCGAGCTGTGGTTAACTGACACCATCTGATGGTGCCTTCAAAGTTCCAGGTCCAATGCCACATGGCAGAGCAGGCAGGATGGTTGCAAGGGTGTCATTCTGGCCACCATTGCAAGGGGGGGGGGGGGGGGACATTCTTCCCACCACCAATGCAAGGGGTATTTTCTCAATGAACCCCATGGACTAAATTTTATCTGGGGTTCCCTGAGACCTGGAAATTTCAAGGGTTCCTCTAGGGCAGTAATGGTCAACCTTGGCACCCCAGATGTTTTGAAACCACATTTCCCATGATGCTCATGCACTCTGCAGTGTAGTTGAACATCATGGGAAATGTAGTTCCAAAACATCTGGGGTGCCAAGGTTCGCCATCACTGCTCTAGGGCAAAAAGGTTGAGAAACGCTGAGCTATACTGTTGATGTAAAGACAAATTTGATCACACGTGCAGCTGACAATTCACGCAGGTTCTGCAAATTAAAAGGCAACACTTTTTGCGCAGCGCGCTTTAACAAGTCTAGCCGATAACTTGAACTTACTAGGCTTATCTGTTTCTTAGCAACAGAAGAAAAGCCTGAGAAGATTACGCTAATCATGGATCAAGTGCCAAGACAAAACAGCAAGCATTGAAAAAGTGTTTGACTGATATAGAGATATCTATCTATCTATCTATCCATATTCTCAAGGTGGCCGGGTCGGATGCAGCCCTAAAACAAGCAAGAAATAAAAAACAGACTGAGCATTGGCTGAGAAGCTTGGATTGTGCACTTTGTTAGTTAACCAAAGAGCAATAACATGCATTTCCAAGCTAGCATGTACAGCTGCTGAAAATTTCTGTATAGCTTCACCCATTTTCTATAGCGTTATGATGCAGACCGCAGCATGTTCTCACAAAGTGCAATAGAAAGAACACCACACCTTCTACCAGACTTGTCAGTGGCAAACGATGCCCGCAGGACTCAATTTTTCACTAGAACTGCAAGTGATCTAAGAACCATTATCAGTTATGCTATAAAAGGTATAATGGTTCTGTGGAACAAAATGCATCAGTCCGTGACTAGCAGTGACGTCATCACGCCAGCGTGGTTTGGCGATGCCGTTTGTATTCCATGCTGTTCCTACTTCTGCGAGTATATATACAATGTCTTACATTTCAGTAAATAGGTCCAAATGTACTACACTATGAGGTCTCTTCCTTGCCTTCCTTTTGCCTATATACTGCTGGATGATTGCTTTGAGGATCCATTACCCTATATGCTGGGAGAAACTACGAGCCATGAGAGTTGGCGATTAGATTACAAGCAATGTCAGACCTCTGTAATGCAGGGTACTGAGCTCAGGTATGTGAGCTATATTGGTGGTGGTATCACAGTGGATGGCAAAGGAGTCTGTCTATTGATGGATTTTACAAGTGGATATATTCACAAGTTTCACTCTATATGGAATGTTTTATACTTTTATGGTATATGTATCATTAACAGAAGCAACACATTAGGAGAATACAATGTCAGTATTAACCAGCAAGTGACAGAAGTGCATGGGGGGTCTATTGTACAGGTCACTTAACCGGTTCTAAAATTTTCAAAAAAAGGTGAAAATGCATGTCCAGCAGGGTTTTGGTCGGACGTACTCTTTATCCAATGCCCTTCTGAACCCTCTTCTAAAGTAATTTTTTCCCTTGTGCCTTTTTAAGGCTTTAGCTTTTTCTGGAAACAGAACAAGGGTGCACACACCGCGTCAGGCAACAAAAAAAAAAAAAAAAAAAAAAAAAAATGGACACACCCGATCCAAGGTGCTAATCCCGGCTCATCACCATAGGCAATATCAAGAAGAGAAGAAAAGATTGATCGCACACTTGAATCCAAAAGATGCTGTAGAAATTTCTGTATTGTCATGAGCCAGACAAAATTGCAATGATGATCAGTTGACGTGTTTCACACGAAAAGAACCGTGCTTGTTCACAACAGTTGTGAACAAGCACGGTTCTTTTCGTGTGAAAAGCGTCAACTGATAATCATTGCAATTTTGTCTGGCTCATGACAATACAGAAATTTCTACAGCATCTTTTGGATTCAAGTGTGCGATCAATCTTTTCTTTTCTTGATTTAACTTTTTCTGGCTAGGAAAGGACGCGCCTCCTTTTGTTTAGGTTTCCTCTTCATAATGGTGGGTGACCAATATGTCCCCAGCATTTCAAACAGAACGGCCATTGCTCTTTGGTTAATTACCTTTCATAGGCCTATCTGTTGTGGGGGGGGGGGGTGTTAGGACTTCTAATGCTGCTGCATGGGAGAAGGCTGGATGAGTCAAAGCCAGACAGATTCAAAAGACTGTTCATCAGGTCTTGACTGGGACAAAAATTATGCCCGGGCATTTTAGACTGATCAGCAGGGCAGGGGGGTGGGAGGAGCTGCAGATCTGGATCATATTAACCAGCAGGTGATTACCAGCTTGTTAATATAAAAAGACTCCCACTCTGTGCAAATGACAAGCTCCCCCCACCCCCTGCTCTGCAGACAGGATGACATTGTTGGCAGGATGGGAGAGCCAGGAGAGGAGACACAGGCATGGCTGCATAGTGGGAGGTGCGTGGCGACCATAGTCTGTATTAGCCATGTCTGGACCGTGGTCACTGCCAACCTCCCGCTGTGCAGCCCGGTCATCCACAGACAAGAATGCGGCCCGGGGGCTGGGGACCCCTGCATTAGCCAGGCAAGTGGCCGGTGTACCCTATGGCCAGTCCGGGCCTGCCGTGGATAATAAAAAAATGGATCCTAGTGCGCAATGCATTTTTTTTTTTTTTTTTTTTTAATACATACAGGCTCAAGTAGTCAAACATATCACATACACACTGGCACTTTTAATCTGTTTAAATTGGATAGTTCTCTCCTCTGGTAGAGCCAGTGAATTCCTGTTGGTCTTTACTATACCCCTTGTCCCATTAAACATGCACCCCAGTTAGTATTTCCATGGATATGCTTGAGGGACGTGCAGTTTGCCATTAGCCATGCGATGAGAGACAATAAGCCGGTATTGTATGTCATGCAATCTGCTATGCCCTTCTCTCCCGGCCATCCCTTGGTTGGCATTTGACAAAAGGATTTGCCTTTAGTGAACAGAGAGCCTTATAAATATAGCATTAAAAATTTATTCTGTCACGTTATCTGGGATACTTCACCATAAGGCTGCCAACCGTGCAGAAATCTAAAAGGACAGTCTGTAAAACAAGGAAAGTTAAAATAAGCCTTTCCTTCATAAAATTTGTGGAAAAACTTAATAAAAAAAATTATCAGACCATGTGCTCATACAACCAGGTCATCACTATAAAGACCCATGTAAACATGCTCAGCTCTTTGCAAATACATTTGGGGTAAGGGATACTGATAGAGCCAAAACAACTATGTAAGGTGGTCTTGCTGCTGAAGTCCACCAACAATAAACAGCTCCTGGGCGCTGTATGCTGCCAGATTCCACTTTTTACCAAATATCACAGACCAATGAACTTTAGGTTTGGTTTGTCGTGAACACCTTTCATTTGGCCATCCCTACGTTGTAGGAGATACAAGAGGAATTGATTATTTTATGGAAGTCTGTTAGAAGAGAATATAAAATTGGATTCTGAACGTGCAAGCACACTATATTCTTTATTGTACAGCCACAAGTACAATTCCCCCCCCCCCCTCGTTTTGGAGGTTAAGCCCATCATGGCAAAGAAAGACTTTGCCTTACACTGCCCAACAGTTCAGTAAATCGGGCCTCATTGGCCAATCTAGACCCTCACATTAGACAGTTTATTGGAGGCTGGACTTATTTGCTCCTGTTTGGTACTTGCAAAAACCCATGCATGCATAAAGCTGATGAATCTCCAAAAACATCTATCCCAACAGGTTCTCTTTAAAGCATTCTTAATATACCTCCAACTCTGAGCACATGCACCAAAATTTCCAATAATTCTTATGCAAAGGACCAGCTCACACTAGTGGGATCGCAGGACTCTTTAACACAGGATTACAAAAGCAAGTGTCATTCTTTGCTTGCATGTTTCAGCCCTGTGTAAGCTCAATGTGTGAAGGTCTACAACTTGATATTGCTACCGTGGCTCTCAGGAGCCTCCTGAACACTGCACACTTGCACCGGTCCTACATGGACTCTCGGGTTGAGCGGCAGGTATTTAGTTGTGCAGCCAAAATCAAAAACAGAAAAATCAGCACAAGGGTCATTCAGTCAATGTGAGATGTGCCTTGTGACAATTCCTCTTCTGTTAATATTTCTCCACCCTGCCAACCCCCTTTAAGAAAGGCCGACTATGCCCACCCTTTATGGAAGCCGTACTACACCTTATATGAATGGAACATGATCTGTGGATAGAGGACGGGCAGATGATTGATCGCTCCACCCCCTCCATTCATAGAAGCAGTAGTACGACTTCCATGACAAAGCTGGAACGGCATAGACAAAAACACTTGATGAGTGTCAGTGGACAGGACAGCCCTTTAGTTGTGTTAACCCCTGCCACACCAGAAGTAATCAACACAAGGGGCACATTACTACTGACTGCATGTTATGTCATTATGCTGCTTTTTCTTTTTTTTTGCTGCACTTTAAAGCGGTAGTAAAAATAAAAACAAAAAGAAGGTTTCCCCAAAGGTTAAAGTGGATGTAAACCCACTCTCATCCTTTCTAAAACTACTGCAATATTGGTCATCTAGAAGGATATACATGCCTCCTGCATGTATACTTATCTGTCATATGTCTCCCCTCTGTCTGCTACGAGACCCAAAAAACTGCAGATTTTGTGGGTGGGTCTGTTTTCCAGAGCTCAGTGGGTGGAGTCGTGATGTCAGTAGACTCCCCGCCCACCTCTACACTGCCCTTAGCAACATTTGTTTTCTCCTATGTATTTCTTACACTGAACTTCTGCTATGATCACTAACATCCAGTCAAAACTCCAAAAAAGTGCCCACATGACTTCAGCATGCCAAATTATGAATTTGAATTATGAATCAAAGAAAATTAGACTAACGGAATTGCGAATCATTTCGTATAAACGAAAATAAAACTGTTACGAAAATACGAACGAGTCCGAACATGAAAACTCGCGTCTTACGAAATTATGAATTGTTACGAATCAACGGAAATGTAAAGAAACGTAACAAAACTAAACAAAATTTTTTGTTGTGCACATGTCTAGTAAGAGGTACATGATTTTTGTTTTGACACAAGCTGAAATGCTAAAAAAAGGTCAGCAATTGTGAGAAAAGAAGGAGGGAGGTTGAAAGAAGTATTCTTGTGGAAAGTAGTTGAAAAGGGTAAAGGTCCACTTTAGGTACATATTTAAAGGAATTCTTCACTAAAGAGGAAAAAAAAACAGGAAAAACAAGAAACACAATTTTGCCCTGCTAAAATCACAATGCAAAGTTATCTGTGAATGTCTTGAATAATGGTAGAAATGCAGGACTTAAGCTGGATACACACAATACAATTTTCTGTAGATTTTTTTCCTTCAGATTTACCAAAACCATATAATATGAGGTCAAACCTTAAAGCAGAATTCCACCCAAAAATGGAACTTCCGCTTTAAGTGATAGTGACCCCTGACATGCCACATTTGGCATGTCATTTTTTTTGGGGGGGGGGGGGGGGGTGGGGTGGATACCCTCTTTTTAGAGGCAACCAGTTTCCAGTTCTTCCCGGGGCTCTGTGGGGCCAGAAGGAAGTTCACCTCTCCCCCCTCCCTCCCTGCAGTCTTCTTGGACACATCACAGGTCCCAGAAGATTGCCTGGCCATTCACAGCGTGCAGCGCATGCGCAGTGCTTGCCCGGCTGTGAAGCCACAGCCAGGCGCCCACAGTTACAATGCCGGCACCGCAGAGAGGAGGGGGAGAGAAGCGGGGCTTTGTTCGCCCGCAACGCTGGACCCTGGGACAAGTGAGTGTCCGATTATTAAAAGTCAGCAGCTACACTTTTTGTAGCTGCTGACTTTTAAATGGGTGGAACTCCGCTTTAAGAGTTTCAATTTGTTTGCAATCAGGCAGGCCCTTGCACTACATGGGTTTGGTAAATCTAAGGAAATTGACAACAAAAGTACACTACATAATATAGATTATATTTTGACAAACTACATAGAGGGCACCCAGTTTATTGTTATGTTAATAAGATCCATCATGTACCATATTTATCGGTGTATAACACGCACAGGCATATAACATGCACCTTAATTTTAAGGGGGAAGTTTCAGGAAACAAATTTAATTTTAAATAAAGAACTTCGAAAGAAGATAAGGGTCAGTGTCCATCAATGCAGCCTCACCAGTGCCCATCAATGCAGCCTCATCAGTGCCCATCAATGCAGCCTCGTCATTGCCCATCAATGCAGCCTGATCAGTGCCCATCTGCAGCCTCACCATTGCACGGAGATTAGAGATGCCGGATTAAAAAGTGGGGATCTCCCGTTTACTTGCCTAAAGCTCTATTCCTGGATCTTCTTGTTTTCTGTCACTTCAGTTCTACTATCTGAAGAAAAGAAAGCAGGTGGATTGCTAACATATCCCAAAACAAAACTGAAACCAAACAACCCCTTCTGGTTTTTTTTTTTTTTTAAAGTAAGAACAAAACTAGAAATAAATTCTTCTAGAATTTTTTAAAGTGGTTGTAAACCCTTACAAAGCACTTTGACTTACAGGTAAGCCTAGATTAAGGCTTACCTGTAGGTCCAATAAATATCTCCTAAACCTACATGGTTTAGGAGATATTTAGAAAAAAACAGGCACTGCTGTGTACGGCGCATGCGCCGTAGACAGCGGCGTGCAGGCGCACCGCGCATGCCGAGATCACCGCGATATGCCACCTTCGTGCGCATGCGCGGGAGTGACGTCATCGCCGCTCCAGCGAATGACAGCGTAGCTCCAGCGAATGACAGCACTGGAGCGGCGAGACCTGGAAGTCACTCCGGGAATGATGGCGACGGAGAAGATCATGTATGAGGACCGCTTTGGGGGCTTCGTTCTCAGGTAAGTTATTCATAATGAGCTAGTATGCTATGCATACTAGCTCATTATGCCTTTGCCTTGCAGGTTCCGTTTTTTTTTTGAGGAAGGTTTACTTCCTCTTTAATAGGTTCTAAAGCTGGTGCTATGCTATGCAAAGTTCCCATGTTTTAGGTGAAAATATAATTATGAATAAACAATCACATTTAAAAAAAATGGACAGATCACAATAATGTAACTAAATAATTTGGATGTTCTCTGTGTGGGTGTCTTCTGACTATATGCTGCAGTTAAAGGAAAAGTACAGCCAAAGCTCATTCAATGTAGGGGTGAGGTGCGGCGTGCAGAATAGAGATGACATCATCTCTCACTGCCCGCCACACATCAGCAGTCTTCCGCCCTCACAGCGCGGTGGAGTGGAGGTCACGTTCTACCTGTCATCGGTGGAGCTCCACTTTGCAGCCAGACCCCCTTGCTTCAATATCAGAGGTGCATCGGGGAGCAGCGAGATGACATCATTTCTCACTGCCCGCCCCGCATCACCGCTCTCCTGCCCTTTACTAAGTGGACCAGTGCTGCCAGCCTGCCACCAATGCAGTGTCAATGCACATTTGGTGGCACTGGCTGGCATGGCAAGTGACAATCCACATCAGTTGGCAAGTGATGTGGCAAGTGACAATCTGCAAATGGTGGCAGTAGATGTGGCAAGTGACAATCTGCAAATGGTGGCAGGAGACGTGGCAAGTGACAATCTGCAAATAGTGGCAGGAGACGTGGCAAGTGACAATCTGCAAATGGTGGGAGGTGACGTGGCAATCTGCAAATGGTCGCAGGTGACGTGGCAAGTGACAATCCACATCTGCTGCCAGGTGAAAGTGGCAAGTGACAATCCACATCTGGTGACAGGTGACGGTGGCAAGTACCACGCTGCATCTGGTGACACGCGACGGTGGCAAGTGACACGCTGCATCTGGTAGCAGGAGAGATGGCAGTGACAAGCCCAGGCCCCCCACTGATTCTGATTATGGTGAGTTGAACCACTTCATTATATATTAGAATGTAACAATAGAAACAATGCGCTTCAATTACCCTGACACCATATCAACCATGGTGCCTTGATGATTGAAGCGCCAACACCAGCCATTGCCCGCAAAAAATTGCTTACCACCAGGGTGCCCCCCACCCCCACTGGCCTGCAAAAGGGTTGGTGACCACTGCTATGGGCTCTAGACCCAGGTCTTTTGCAGACCTAGCAACGCCCCTGATCGCGAACATATGGTCGGGATCTGCCCACATGCCTGGATCGACACCTGGTTCAGCCTCTCAGCATGCCGTTGAGAGCCTCAGTTGGCCGCTCCCGCCCCTCCATAGCCCAGCGCTCCAGTGAGCGTGGGGGGGGGGGGGACAGAAGAAAGCCAATTAGTGACAATCACCAGCTCTCTGCTCAGGGAGTCCTGAGAACCGAGCGATCAGTGGCCTTTTAAAGTCAGAGAATTGTATTCCGTAGGAGGAAACACTATATAGTCAAAGTTTTTGGACACCTGACCATCAAACCTACATGAAATGATCTTGTTGAGCGTCTCTTTCCAAAACTATGGGAATTTATATAGAGTGGACTTCTGGGCTAAAATCATGCATAAATGCTTCAGACTTGAAATTTAGCTATGGGGTCAAGTTCCTAGCTATAAGTATTGGTGAGGATGGGAAGGGGAAAATTAAAGAAAGGGGAGGGCTCTGGGGTAGGACTAAGCGCATGGAGAAAAGGAGAAAACAAAAAAATGGAAGAAAGGGGCAAGAGAGGAACAGAAGATGATCATTATGAGAATAGCTAGCATGTGGCTTCCCATAATGACTAGTATATAAATTGCAGAACTAATAATATATATGTAACATATTGGTAATGGTATGGCTTCATTGCCTTGCATGACAGAAACAATAGTCAAGCAAGTTGGGATCACACTATATAGTGTTATCTAACACACAGAAAACCTCCTAATGTTTGGGAGATAACGTTCACAAAACGCTTCAATAATGCATCAGATTAACCTGTGATAGACATACTAGGATTGGCTGATCTGCAAATGTATTACAAAAATCAATAAAGTTTTTGGGTTGTTAATTATTTATTTTTACAGGTTTTGTAAATGTGTAGATCAGCCTTTCCAAAGCTTTTTACCCCAGAGAAACCCTTGAAATAAATTTCAGATCTAAGGGAACCCCTGCTAAAGTTGATTCTTCAGGGTTCAATGGGCAGAATGTCCCTTATACTGTATTGGTTGTCAGTGGGGAGAATGCTCCTTACATTGTTGGTCAGCGGCAAGAATAACTCCCTTACATTGGTGGTTAGGGAGAAGAATGCCTATTACAATGGCATTCAGTGGGAAGAGTATCCCATACTACACAATTGTACATTGGTGGCCAGTGTGAAGAATGCCCCCTTTATAGGGATGGTAAGAATGTACCCCTAATGCCCTGTACACACAGTCGGAAATTCCGACGGAAAATGTCCGATCGGACCATGTTGTCGGAAAATCCGACCGTGTGTGGGCTCCATCTGACTTTTTCCGTCGTAATTTCTGACGGAAAAAATTTGAGATCCTGCTCTCAAATTTTCCAACAACAAAATCCGATCGGACTTTTTCCAATCGTGTGTAGAGAATTCCGTCGGACAAAGTGCCAAGCATGCTCAGATCAAATTAGGAGACCAAACCTATTGGCTAATAGCCTCTACGTAGTCCCATCGTACGCAACGAACGTCACCACGTTCAGAATGATCGGATTTTCCGACAACTTTGTCCGACCGTGTGTATGCAACACCAGTGTCGGACAAAATCCGTCAGAAAAAATCCGACAGATTTTGTGGTCAGAATTTCCGACCGTGTGTACGGGGCATTACAGACAGCTAAGAAGATCATTGATGTCATGCTGCTGGCTCTGCCAAGTGCCATTGGATCTGGAACTATCTAGGCACCATCAGATGAAAGTTCAATTAGCCACAGCTCAAGGAACCCTAGCAACCTCTGGAGGAATCCTCCAAGTTGAGAATGGCTAGTGTAGAAGTATGACAACCCATGGACAGAGATGAGTGTTTTGGAGGGATCACATAGGTTCAACATACACAAGTACATTTGAAGTGTGTGTTTAACAGTCCACAGAATAAACTTATAGCTGTGCTTTGAAGGGGTGTATCTACCAGCAAGAGGAAGTTGGCAGTATTAAAAGAACTCATACACACGAACCCAGGCTGTAGGCTTTGATAGACTGCTAGATTGCAAACCATAATGAGAAAACAAACAGTCCGGGTCATTTACCTGTAAACCTTTATAAAAATTATACAAATCCTATCAGTCTTCACTAGAGGGGCCAATTCAGTTAGGTGCATTATGGTATAAGTACAATAAATGGGCAAACACCATGCTGCTGCTGCAATGGTATTCATGGCACCCCGGCGCACTATTGCCAGACCTTTCTTTTCAAGAACACCCTTTTCATAAGATTAAATGTGGATTCAATGTATTTTCGGTATGTTAATGTACATGTAAAAGCCTCTCTTGTGTAGACGTTCAAAAGGGCTGAGATTGCAGGTGGGGGGCTGCCATCTTGGATGTGATATCAGCAGCCCCAGCAGATTCAGAGCTGTCAACCAAACAACACCCTATAGTATTCCTCTTCGCTTCACCCCCAGTCACTATAGAAATGGTTATGTAGGTTGGTGACGAGAGGGGGTAGAAGAACTAGGCCAGCACAGGCAGTAATTAGACCATAGCTCCTAACTGTCCAGGGCTCAAGTCCTGCGGGAACGCATGGGAATGGAGTTCCTGTACTTTTTCCACAACAGGAACTCAGTTCCCATTATCAGCCATGTCCTGCAAGACTTTGAAGTATGCGAGCTGTGTGGCAGGTGCTACACCAGCAGCTGCCGACACAGCTCGCAATAGTAAGTGCCGCACACCTGACCATTCAGACATTGCCAGTGGGGGGCCCCATGACAGCTTCCGCTTTGATCTGAGCGGCGTGCTGACGTCACCACAATACCACGCGAAACCCGGAAGCAACGGGCAGCAAATGTGAGCCGGCCGGCTAATTATTTCTACACGCTTTTAACTAACTACAATTTTGTAAGTGCAATTCTTTATTTTATAATAAATCCTTTCTCGAGTGATACACTATGGAGTCTTTATGTTCTTATCCCTGCATGGTACCTGCCCAATCTGTTTGAGAAACCCCGTCCAGCATCTAGTGAATACCATCCCACTTCCTACAGAGACCCGTGGCTGGGAAATAAGCCATAAGCCTGTAAGATCTCTCTAACAGGAGATCTTGCGTTCTGGTAAGAGTCAGCATCTCTCGTTGGTGGAGGTTTTTTCTTCTTGTCAGGCCACTTTCTTCTTGGGTGCTATAAGAGTGGTGTCACCTTTTGAATCTGGAGTTCCTCTTTGTGGACAATTTTCGATGCATGCAGTTGATCAGAATTGGCGTCTTTATATAATCTCAAAAACTTTTTTGATTGACTTTACTGTAGAAAAAACATTTTTTCACATCGGATGGTTTTAACCTATTGTCAATTTTTCACAAGTCGTATTATTTGTATGTTTATTATATGATACACTTTTTTTGCATATTGTATTCATTTATGTACCGTTACTTCTAATCTTCAGTAGGTACATGTATGCTCACCTTCACAGTATTTTACCACTGATGTGTTAGTTTATATTTTGCAGCGCAGTCATTTTCCTCTATTTCCGCTTTGATCTACCTGTCACAGCTGACAGGTAGATCAGGTCCCTGCTGCTAAGAGATTGTATTTAGTCAGACCTCTCGTGATGCGCTCCTCCCCGCCGGCCCTCCTGATTTTCTGTCTCCTCATCCCCCCCCCCCCCCCAGTCTCCTGCATACTTGCTCTGTGTGTCCCGCTGAATCCCCCCTCCTCTATCTTCGGTGCCATATGATGAGAGAACCCAGAGAAGGAGCACAGCTATTCTGCTCACAGGACATGCAGGGAGAGAGGTGAGCTGAGGGAGGAACATCAGTTTGGGGTGGTAAGCTGAGCACAATACCTGGTAAAGTTTAATGCCAGGAGGGAAGTTTATGTGGAAATATGTGAAGGCTTGGAATAGCAGCGAGTGTGTGTGTTGGAGCCCCCCAAGCTAACATACATCTCCTAAGCAGGAACACATCACTATCTCCCCAAGCATTCTGCCCAGATAATGTGCAGATAATTTATAACCTTTCCGTTTAACCCTGTGTTATCCAAACTCTGTTCAATGAAAAGTGTAAACTCACCACATAAACACTCTATATACAAAATAAAATTCCCCAATAAAGATCAGAACATGATGTTCACATTTGCATAGAAACACAATTGAATGAATACTGATTATTCAGAGAATTACCGTATTTATGTTTATTGAGGATTGTTTTTTTTTTTTATGTACTAACAGTTAAGCTTCATACACACAATCCGAAAATTGGATGAAGTTTTGAAGCGTTCGTGCATATGAGCGTATCATTTTTTTTTTTTTGATGGGCAGGTGGATCTTGGGTGGGAGTTCCCACACTTTTTTCCCCAGGACTTGACCCCTGCAACTGTCCCTGATTTCGAGGGACTATACCTGATTTGGAACAATGTCCCTCTGTCCCTCTTTCCTCCTCATCTGTCCCTCATTTTGGTCTGATCTATATAGTTGTAAATAAAATGCACTTTTTATCTTTCAAAAAGTGTTTCCCAGTGCTAAAATTTTCATCCAATTTCTAAATTGCTGCATTTGTAAATTTTAAAAGCCAATATAAAGGAATAGTAGTGGTAAAAAAAAAAATCACTTGTGGGTTTAATTAAACTTTTTTTTTATTTATTCTCCTTTAAGGGGGTGTAACAGGGGGGCGTTTCCTATGACTACATACATTTTCTAGTAGGTGTCCCTTATTCCCATCTCAAAATGTTGGGAGGTATGTTAGACACTTCTAGAGGAGGAGAGGACTATGACTTCCAAGGAGGAAGGGAGGGGCTGTGCCAGGGAAGTAGTCAAATTTGCTGCAAGTTCAGTGGCACTTTATTGCATGTCAATAAAAAATCATTTTTGAAAGCAAAAATTATGTAAATAACACTTGATTTTCACCTGTAATTTTTTAAGTTGGTAAGAGGGTCTCTTTACGGTGCACTGTCAACCTATTTAAATAAATGGGCTGCTTATGTAAACGAACAGCAATCCCACATATAATCTGAAGGGGGCCACAATGAATATGTAAACTCAAGCACTAAAATTTCATGTAAGCTTTAACATATTAAAGTCAATCACCGCCTTTCCACTTAAACTCTGTAAGAAAAATAAAAATTTCACCTGCAATTCAATGTCATAATATGCTTGTATGCACCGCATACTAGCACATTATGAAAGACTTACTTAAAACGAAGCCCTCCAGCGGCACGTTGTCACCACTGCAGAGGCTTCAGTCTGCACTCAGTCTTTCTTCCGGTTTTGGGGACTCCGGGCATCTGATTGGCCGAGCCGCGATGATGTCACTTGGCCGCGGCACACAGCTCTGAAGGAATGGCTCGAGTATGCTGTTCCTTCAGAGCGCATGCG
Organism: Lithobates sylvaticus; assembly: GCA_028564925.1. Lineage (NCBI taxonomy): Eukaryota > Metazoa > Chordata > Amphibia > Anura > Ranidae > Lithobates > Lithobates sylvaticus. The sequence goes on along the minus strand of CM053031.1, from coordinate 243,407,825 downwards.
CCGGTGACGTCACCGGCTGCTGCTCGCAAGAATATCTCCTAAGCGGTACACGTTTAAGAGATATTAATTTTAGCTTTATTATGAGCTTACCTGTAGGTAAAAATACAAATGCCGGATTTGCTACCACTTTAGTAAAACTGACAACAGCAAAACAAACATAATTAAAAAAAACAATACAATTAGTAATGCTTGGTTACATCTTTCTATTATGTCTTCTTCAATCTACATGGTCTGTTCTCCCCCCAGCATGTGCTGGTATTTATATATTTTTTTTAAAAGCATGATTGGCAGTCAGCTTCTTTTTCTTATTCTGTGCTGGCCCACCAATAATGTTTGCGCCTGATTTCGCATACGTACGAGCTAAAACTGCACTTTTTATTTTATTTATTTATTGGTATGTGTCAAAATAACACAACATAACAAGACAATATGAATGGATAAAAATAGGCCATGAACAACAATCATCAGCAGAACAAAATTAGAAAACAATCAAACAAGAGTGTACAGAAGACTGCACCCCCCAATAGAAATGAGTCACTAGTGCCATAAAGGAACGCTTCCCAATCAAAACTACCATTGAAAGGAAATGTGATAGACCTCATTAAATTCCATATACATACACTTTAAAATAGCGGCTTGTGAAAAGAGTTTATGTGGACTACAAGATTCAGAACCTGTACACATGGCCTGTGAGCAATCATACCCATGGTAACAACGCACACCAGAAAACAATTTTAAATATTTTTAATAAGGAGCAGTGGCGGCCGGTGCTCAACATTTTTGGGGGGCGCAAACAAACTGAAAAATTCTGAAAAATACTGAAAAAAAACATCAATTGCAGCCTCACTGTGTCCCATCAATTGCAGCCACTGTGCCCATCAAATGTAGTCATTGTGCCATCAATTGCAGCCACTGTGCCCTCAATTGCAGCCACTGTGCCCATCAATTGCAGCCACTGTGCCCATCAAATGCAGCACCTGTGCCCATCAATTGGAGCCACTGTGCCAATCAAATGCAGCCACTGTTTCATCAATTGCAGCCACTGTGCTATCAAATGCAGCCACTGTGCCCATCAATTGCAGCCACTGTGCCCATCAATTGCACCCACTGTGTCATCAAATGCAGCCACTATTCCATTAATTGCAGCCACTGTCCCCTCAATTGTTGCCATTCTTAAAGTGACAATTTTAATTTTTTTATCAGCTTGGGGGCGGCGCCCGAGCGCTGCTTTCAAACTGATTCGCAGGTGCAGAGCAGTTTACCTGCGGGTTATCTGCACTGAGCCATAGACTTCTATTATTGCCTGCGAGTTTGGTGAGTTTTCTGAAAGTGCACCAAACCTGCAGAATATAATAGAAGTCTATTGCAAACTGCAGGAAAGCCAAAGGTACACTGCGTTGCACACGTGGTGTAGGTAAACCGCAGCGCATCAGTGTTAAAGCAGCCTTGGACCCCTTTCACGCGGTCAGTCCGACCAATTGGACCCTCCATTCACCTCTAAGTAGTGGCAGACCTAAACCGACTTGTGTTTTACCTCCAATACGATCCGCTAAAAAGTATCGTGGGCTGCGTCCGTGTCCACCCGCTCCACTCATTTTGGCCCACGACCGGTTACCAAGTCTCTTAAGTGGCCCTCGCTCTTCAAAAGGTTGGGAACCCCTGCCCTAGGGTGTCTGAGGGGGAGGGAAGATGTGAAAAGAAAGGAGAGAGAGGACAAAGGGAGGGGTAGAGGAAGAAGTGGAATAAGTGGGCGAATGGAAGGGGCAGGGGTCTCCAGTGGGGTTGACGGATATGCAAATTAAATCTAATGCAGAAACAGCTTTGGTTAGCATGTTGGTTAGTGCATTGTGCTCCTCTATTTTGTTTCTAAGGTTGGCAGTCAAATTAAAACTGCACTTTTTATAAAAATGTTACCTTGTGCAGGCACTTCCTGGTATAGGGTGAAGATGCAGTATAGTTGATTTGTTAACTTTACAGAAATGGAGCCCAAATAATTTACCAACTGGGTTTTTTCCAACATCTTATCCCCCTTGCACATCAAACAGTATGGGACCATGTGTGCGTGTGCGCTTGACTCCCTGGTGGGTCCAATCTACTACAGTTCCCGGTATAGACACTATAGGCAGCCTCCAGGTTGGGGTCTCGCAGGTTCTAGGCTCCGTTCTTTTGTGAGTATATGTGGAAATTGTTTTATTACTGTCTCTTACATATTATTATATTCATTTTCCCTGTATACACTTTATTATACTAGCTTACTCATATGTCTCTATTTATTTAGATGCACCTGCCCCTGAGGAAGTGTCTCTTAGCCATGAAACACGTTGAGCATATCTGGATGCATCTTGTGTCTTACATAGACGGTCTATTTTATTTTAGCTCAGTTGGATTTATTATAAACATGGAGGATGATATTTCATGCCACATTGTGTAGTGTTATGTTATGGAGGGGAATTATCGAGCTGTAAAAGAAGAAAGGCTCATATAAGGCCATGAAGAGGTGCAGTAATGTTGGCAGAGGTTGACCCGACGCATTTCGTCTGCTTAGACGTCATCTGGGGTATGATACGAAAAAGCTTTGCATGCACTTCCTAAACGTGAGTGTTCCATTGTTACTTTTTTAACCACTTCAATACAGGACATTTTCACCCCCTTCCTGCCCAGACCAATTTTTAGTTTTCAGCGCTGTCCCATTTTGAATGACAATTGCGCGGTCATGTGACGTTGCACCCAAACAAAATTGATGTCATTTTTTCCCCACAAATAGAGCTTTCTTTTGGTGGTATTTGATCACCTCTGCGGTTTTTATTTTTTTCGCTATAAACAAAAGAAGAGCGATAATTTTGAAAAAAAAACACAATATTTTTTACTTTTTTCTATAATAAATATCCCATTTTTAAAAAAAAAATAACACATTTTTTCCTCAGTTTAGGCCGATATGTATTCTTCTATATATTTTTGGTAAAAAAATCGCAATAAGTGTATATTGATTGGTTTGCGCAAAAGTTATATCGTCTACAGAATAGGGGATAGATTTATTTATTTACTTATTTTTACTAGTAATGACGGCGATCTGTGATTTTTTTTTTGTGACTGTGACATTGTGACGGACATATTGGACACTTTTGACACATTTTTGGGACCATTCACATTTACACAGCGATCGGTGCTATAAAATTGCACTGATTGCTGTGTAAATGTGACTGGCAGGGAAGGGGTTAATACTAGGGGGCTAGGGAGGGGTTAATTATGTTTCCTGGGAGTGATTCAAACTGTAGGGGGAGGGAACACACAAGGGGAGGAGACCGATCGGTGTTCCTCTGTACTGGGAACACACCACTGGTCTCCTCTCCTCTGACAGAACGTGGATCTGTGTTTTTGCACACACAGATCTACGGTCTTGCTGTGTTCCCAGGCAATCGTGGTTGCCCGGTGGACACCTCGGCCGCCGGGCACGCGCACCGGGTCCCGAGCGACGCGGCGCACGTGCGCCCCCTAGATGGCCGGGAAGAGGAGGACATCATATGGTGCCCGCTCAGGATGGGAGATCCCATCTGCGGGCGTCATATTACTATAGCTGGGATATGAAGTGGTTAAATAAATGAAATTTTTAAACGATATCACACTATGTGGAACCTTTCTTTGATTTTTGTTTTCAACGTGTGAGCAAAGAATATCCTCTGGCCTTCCCTCCTTCCATTTTGAGCCTCATGTGCCTGTATTCTGTGGATTTGATGTTAATCAACACCATTCAAAGATCTGTCCAGGAGTTATGATGGTTTTCTATATACGTTTTTTATTGCCATAAGCCTGTTCGACTTAAGAGGTATAAGCCCCTTTAAGTCCATTACTTCCGGTAAACCTACATGCAATTGGTGGTGGTGTCTTTTACAAGCTTCTCCTCACCGAGTCTCTTCACGTTAATGTCACTTACCGTATATACTCGAGTATAAGCCGACCCGAATATAAGCCGAGGCACCTAATTTTACCACAAAAAAATGGGAAAACGTATTGACTCGAGTATAAGCCTAGGGTGAGAAATGCGCAGCTACTGTAAGTGGAAAAGAGGGTCAACAATGCCCATTTGCAGCCTCACTGTGCCCATTTGCATGCCTCACTGTGCCCATTTGCAGCCATAGGTCCCCGAACTTCAAACTTGGTAGTTAAGGGTTCCTTAACTAGCTGCAGCCAAAATTTGGGGTGTCTGGACTCAAAGAGTCCCGAAATGACATTGCTGCAGATGGACACAGTTGACCAACTTTGGGGCCCTGTATCTCAGGGCCACTTAGTACTAGAACCCCCAAATTTGGATATGTTGTAGTGCTAGTTCCACTGGGTTGGGGTTCCTAGCACCAAGTAGCCCCGAGATACGGGGCCCCAAAGTCGGGTCAGAAAATTTCATTCTCTGCTGCAGAAAAGTGCTTGACTCGAGTATAAACCGAGGGGGGCACTTTCAGCACAAAAAAATGTGCTGAAAAACTTGGCTTATACTTGAGTATATACAGTACCTCATTGATGTTTTTGAGATGTTTTTCTGACATTATTTACTGTGTTTGATGATCAACGAACTGTGCTGGCTGCTACTCCTTTGCTACATTCATTTTTTACCATATATATATTTTTTTTAGCGCTGATACCCACCCATTTTTTATTACATTTCTGATATTATTCACTGATACCAGGACTTTCTGAATTTTATTATTCATCAATCATTATTCATAATTTTTCCACTTGGTGGATATCATTTCACATTTATATTTACACAATTTTTTTGACTTGGTGGACTATTTTTATATTTCATTGTGTGTTTTACTGATCACAACATATATTGTCATTTTATATATATATAAGCGCTGCATTTTATTACATGATCTACTGTTATGCTATGATCTATTTCTAGGACACTGGTCTTTAATATATATTTTTTGTATGTTTATCAATTATTGTATTCAATATGAGTCCAGATAATAAATACATACGGTATATATTTTTATCATTGACTTATTCTCTGGTCACATTGAACGTGCTTCATTTAAAGTCCCAATCAGTTGCATATTTACGTAGAAAGGAAGTGATAAGCAATAAAAGCTAAACAGTCATCCATTTGGGGGTCTACATCTAGTTTAATAAAAACAACGCAGAGCAACCAGTTTGTTCATTGTCTGCGCTATTCTACCTGGTTCAGAAAAATGAATCCAGTGGTTGCTACTTGAGCACCCCAATGCATTTCTTTAAATAAGCATTCATATACTGCCTGCTTTGAATACAGTATACTATCCCTCCACGCTTTTCTTCTTGGTATTTCTCCCCATCCCTGAGGTTACGCTGTGACTGCATCACACGCCATACAATGTTCTGTCATTCTCTTCCTCCAATCCTGCAAACATTATTCATAGAAGTGTAATCTGCCATTAAATCCAGTGTCTGCCCGTGCTTTTTTTTTTTTTTTTAATTGAGATGTACAAGCATTAATACCCAGGGCCTGTAGAACATTTAACATGTTACATATTTATCAGATACTAAATTATTAAACAATATTTGAGAAATGAATTTGCTGCATTTAGTGTAAGCATGACTGGCTGGTATCTGCAGCGCATGCACAGCCTCCAGTCTCACCAGGCAGCATAAATATAATGATGCTGAGCGTAGGGGTATTTATAGGAGGGTGCTTCAATGTTTTAATATATCAATAGGTATTTATTAACGCGTGTGCGTTTGCTTCCTCTATAGGACTAATATTGTACAGTGCTGCTGGTAAAAGAATATAATGATGTTTAGTTAACCCTTTCACCACCGCCCGGCCCATCCTGAGCGAAAGGGTCGAGGTGCCTTTGTAGTTAGGGATCCTATGCAAAGCTTGCTGCTCTTCGATCCAATAGAAGCCTCATAGTCTGCCCAGACTGGGTTACTCGCATTACAGCAATTGTTAGAGGATCCCTTACTGCTTAATACTGCAGGGAAAGCCATTGATAAAACAGTGACTGTGTGTATCATACAGCCTGCAGACAACCCCCTCTCCAGTCATTGGTTTGCTCACCCCACCCCCTCCTATTCTCCTGTCTCTTCCATCAGATCCATCCATATTGCTGTGCTTTCCTCCTATTCCCTGAATTTTATCACGTTTTTGCATTTACATTAGAACATTTCTGTTGGCCTCCCTCTTGCTATCACTCTCTTTTTATTACCGCCAGTCCTTATTAAGACTGCACAGAACATCCTCCCTAACATTTATACTCTTTCGTCATTTTGTCGTGACAATTACGTCATTTGCTCACCATCATCTCATAGGCCAATTTATCTAGCCCTGGCTTTCTATTTTTGTATGCATTTTATTCTCACCTATCTAAACCAAATCTCTAGCATGACCTTCTTCCAGCTCTTTTATTCTCTTCTTTCATGGAAATTATAGATGATAAAGATTTTTTCAGGTATATACAGTATATAGCATGTGAAAGTGTTCAGTTTAAAGGACAGCTGTACCTTTAATAAAAACTACTGTAACCCGCCCTCCTAAGGTAACCTACACTAAAGCCCCCACCCCAATTTCTTACTTCAGTAGCACAGCTGTGACCGCTGATGTTTACAGCATCTCTTGTCAAAATCCACACCTGTACGGTGAGCCCTGATAGACATGTGTGTGTGGGCATCTCATGAGGGTGGAGGCGGTTGAAAGATGTCTCTAAACAACTCTATGAGGGTTTACTGTATAGGTGGACTGCACATGGTTGGGAGAAGGCTCTTTAAAACTCTATGAAGGCTCACTGCACAGGTAGACCTGAGACCTGAGATAACCTACACTAGAACATCACCTACCCCAACTACTTATCTACCTAAGTAGCACAGCTGCAACCTCTTCCAATGTTTACAGCCTCTCTGATCAAAATTCACGCCTGCACAGTCCTCATATATCTGTATGGGGACATCTCATGAAGGTGGAGATGGTTGGAAGTCCACCCTATACAACTTTATTAGGCCTTACTGTGCAGGTAGATTGGAGGTGGCATGGAGATGGCCCTATACAACTCTTCAAGGTTTCATTGCATAGGTAGATTGCAGATGCTTGGAAGATGGCCTTCTACATATCAATGAAGGCTCACTGCACAGGTAGATTGTGGATACTCAAAAGACCTAAGATAGCCTCCTCTGATGTTTACAGTATCTCTGGTATAAATCCATGCCTGCACAATGAGTCCACATAGCTTTGGATTTGGTCTGAGGGTGGAGATGGTTGGGACAGGCCCTATACAACTCTTTGAGGGTTCACTGTGCAGGTAGACTGGGGATGGTGGAGAGACTGTCCTATATGACTCTATAATCGCTCACTGCACAGTTAGCCTGGATATGGCCCTATACAACTCCATACGGCTCACTGTGCAGGTAGATTGGTGATGCTTTGAAGATGACCCTACAGTATATGGACTCACTGCACAGGGAGACTGGAGATGATCGTCAGATGGCCCTGTGCAACTCTATGAGGGCTAGTTATACAGGTAGACTTAAGATACTCAGGGGATGGCCCTATATAACTATATGGTGGCTCACTGCACAGGAAAATCTCAGATACTTGGTAGATGGCCATGCACAACCCCATGAGGGCTCATTGTGCAGGTGCAGCAAACACTGAAGAGTCATTGGTCAGAGAGAGCATAACTTATAAGCCAGGGATTTTTTTTAACTACAGCCCTCCAGTTGTTCAGTAACTACAATTCCCATCATGCCTAGTCATGTCTGTGAATGTCAGAGTTTTACAATTCCTCATGAGATGTGTAGTTCTGCAACAGCTGGAGGGCCGTAGTTTGAAAATTCCTGGCATAAGCATTGGCAGAAGCAACTTCTGTGCTACTAAGGTAATAACAGGGCTCAAGTCCTGCGGGAACGCATGGGAACGGAGTTCCTGTACTTTTTCCACAACAGGAACTCAGTTCCCGTTAGCAGCTGTGTCCTGCAAGACTTTGAAATATGCGAGCTGTGTGGCAGGTGCTACACCAGCAGCTGCCGACACAGCTCGCAATAGTAAGTGCCGCGCACCTGACCATTCAGGCATTGCCAGTAGGTGGCCCCATGACAGCTTCCGCTTTGATCTACCTGTCGATCACAGCTAGCTGACAGGTAGATCAGGTCCCTGCTGCTAAGAGATTGTATTTAGTCAGACCTCTCGTGATGCGCTCCTCCCCTCCTGATTTTCTGTCTCCCCCCCCCCCCCCAGTCTCCTGCACACTTGTGTGTCCCGCTGAATCCCCCCTCCTCTATCTTCAGTGCCATATGATGAGAGAACCCAGAGGAGGAGCGCAGCTATTCTGCTCACAGGACATGCAGGGAGAGAGGTGAGCTGAGGGAGGAACATCAGTTTGGGGTGGTTGGATGAAAAATACCACTTTTGAAGCGTTCGTGCATATGAGCGTATCATTTTTTTTTTTTTTTTTGGTGGGCGAGTGGATCTTGGGTGGGAGTTCCCACACTTTTTTCCCCAGGACTTGACCCCTGGGTAATAAGCTGGGGTGAAGGGTTTCCATGAAGATTACTTTACAAGAAAGAAGAAAGGGTGGGTTATTAGAAGTACAATTGTTCTTAATTTTGACCGTATCATTAGAGTAAAGGAATTAATTAATTGTGTAGAAAAATAAATACCTTTCTGGCAGGCAGTGAATCAAACTTTTGCTCTCTTGAAGAGTTACAGGCTCCACTGGTATCTGGCAATTACTACTCTTAATAACTATCCTTCTAATCTGTCTATCCATACTACTCTCTACCCTAGTCATCCATTGTGTAGTAACTAACTCTGATCTCCAGGCACTGCCTTTTCCCTTAAATATTTTATTTTGTATTCCCTCACCTACAGTTGATTATTGTAAACTCATTTACACTTTGTTCATCCCACCATGTTCTAAAGGTAACAAAGTTAAAAGTGACCCTGTATTGAAACTAAAATTGCCCTTTAAACGTACTAGCTCTCTAGCCACTGGCACTGACAACAAATAAGTTCAACATATGGATCTGTTTATGGAAGAACAGTGGCTTAAAGCACTACAAAGAAAACCATAGGTGTCTATACCCCTCTCCATGAGACTTATACAATTATTCCTCTTGCATTGAGTGTATGGCATACTCTGTGCTAATTTTCCCATAGAGATTCCCCATTATGCCCTAGATGTACCTCAGAGATCTTTTTCAGGTGTCCTGGAAATGCCTAAAAATGTACCCACTACTGGCATGAAGTGTTCCATACTGTTAACAGTGCATTCCAACTCCACTGTTCACCTGAGCCAAAGATGGACCTCCTGGGGATTTTGAAACTTCCGTCCAAGGACCCCTACCTAGAGATCCAGAGGCCAGGAAATCTATCACAAAACATTAGCTATCACCGCAATCCCCTGCTACACACCTTTGAATAGAATAGGTGAACTACACCAACCATAAAGGTAGCTCTCCAAAATTGAAGAATATCTGGCATGGAAAGCTGAGGGATACTTCAATTACACCCCCTGGTTTATGGTGGCCAAACATGCTTTTTTTTATATCCAGTCAATCTGAGATTTGATCAAAATGATTGAAGAGGCAAAAAGACAAATAGTCACAACTTCCCTTCTGATTGACTTATGCGCGTACACACGATCAGACTTTGCGACAACAAAACCGTGGAATTTTGTTTGAAGGTTGTTGGCTCCAACGAAAGTCAGACAACAAAAATTTGTTGGCGGAAAATTTGAGACCCTGCTAGCCAACATTTGTTGGCAGAAAGTCCAACAACAAATGTCCGTTGGAGCATACACATGTGTCAAAGAACTTACAGTACCGATGCCCGTCTTCGTGCAGCAGTGGCTAATCCCCACTCTGCTGATGCCAATAGCCATGCGCGGTGTCCCCAACGGAACCGAACGAGCTCCGGAACGTGCGTGCGTACCCGCGCATCAGCACGAACGTGTGTGCGTCCTCGCACTCCAATGCGAACGGGTGCGCGCACTCACACGCCAATGCGAACGTGTATGCGCACTCGGGCACGTACGTTCACCTCCACCAATCCTGGCACATAGCGCCATATATAAACAAGGCCTTTGCATGATGCCAGTGCTGGATCGCCTTCAGTCTGTTCCCTGAGTGCCTGATTGCTACTACCTGTTACCTTGCTCCTGACAAACCCGGCTTCCCTTGACTATTCTCCTGGATCATCCCTACCTATTGCCTACCTGCTGTTATACCGACCTCGGCTTGGACTTCCTACTACGGCTCTGCTTCTTGATTCTGCACCTCACTGCCTGCCCGTTGCCAACCTCTGCCTGCCCTTGACTACAAACTTGCTTTCTGCTTTTGTACCCTGTTGCCAGCCAGTTGCCGACTCCTGCCTGTCCTGATGTTGCAGTTTCTATACCCACCTGCCTGGCCACCGCTGGATATAGTTCTGGTGATCAGCATCCACTCCAGAGTGGTTTTCAGGGGACCGTAGCAAGTTCCGTTCCTTCAGGAATGCCTGCCAGCTATACTTTCTGCTACAACCTCGCACCTTCTCCCTGGAGAGCACTAAGGTGGAGTTCATAGTTTCACTACTCTAAGGGAAACCCCAAACTTGGGCCCACCGTCTGTTGGAACAAGCCAGCCCCCTGCTGGATACTCTGGACTCTTTTTTGAACGAAATGGCCAAACTATATGACGACCCTCAGCGTGCCACAACTGCGGAGGCCAGTCTCCATGCCCTTCAGCAGGGTCGTCGGCCAGTGGAAGACTATGTAACAGACTTTAGGCGGTGGAGTTCTGACACATCATGGAACGATGCCGCCCTCCGCTATCAGTTCAGCATGGGCCTCTCCGAGGTGCTGAAGGACGAGCTGGCCCGTGTTGGAATCCCTAGTTCCTTGGAGGACCCGATCCAGCTGTCTATTCAGATAGACCGTCGCCTGAGAGAGCGGAGGTCTGAGAGAACCAGCCTAATGCGCCCCACATGGATGCTGCCTAGAGTTCCTAGCCATCCTCCTATTCCTGTCTCCCATGTACCTGCCACCCCAGGGGTGCCGGAGCCCATGCAGATAGGCCTGCTCCGTTCACCGCTGTCACCAGAAGAAAAGCAGCGGTGGCGCCAGAACAGCCTCTGCCTCTATTGTGGGGAAGCCGGGCACTACGCCAACATGTGTCCAAATAAGACCCGTAAGTTCAACCCATCATCTCGTGTACCTTACGCATTGACTCTAACGAAATCCGCTCACATTGCTGTCCCTGTCTCTTTACAGCTTCCAGAAAGAACACTCCGGGTCCAGGCTATAATTGATTCTGGCGCCTGTAGCTGCTTCATTGACCATGTCTTTGCTCTGCAACACAACATCCCACTAACACCCAAACAGCAACAACTCTCCATACGGCTAGCAGACGGGTCAAACATCAAGTCCGGGCCTATTACTCATGAGACTCAACCACTGTCCGCCAACATATTACCAGGCCACCAGGAGCTACTTCGTCTGGACGTCATCCCCTCACCCCTGTTTCCAGTCATTTTGGGAATGCCATGGCTACAAGCCCATAACCCTCAGGTTAATTGGGTCACCGGTGAGGTAATCTTCCAGTCCACCTACTGCCTCCAGAACTGCCTCAAGACATTCCACCACATGACCCCAGTCATCGGCTGCTTAAAAACGGCCTCTGAATCCAAAGAACTGGTTCCACCCGTGTACCACAGCTTCACGTATTTGACAAGCAGAAGGCAGACACCCTTCCTCCCCACCGGGTCTATGACTGCCCGATCGAGCTACTACCCGGGGCCGAAATTCCTTTCGGAAGGATCTTCCCTCTGTCTGAACCTGAACTCCTGGTCCTCAAGGGGTACATCAACGAGAATCTCAGAAAGGGGTTCATTCGACACTCCTCCTCTCCAGCTGGTGCCGGGATATTCTTCATCGAAAAGAAGGACCCCTCCCTCCGCCCATGTGTGGATTACAGGGACCTGAATAAAGTAACAATTAAAAACCGTTACCCTCTCCCACTGATCCCAGAACTATTCCAGAGACTCCGTTCAACAAAAATATTCACAAAGTTGGATTTACGTGGTGCCTATAATTTAATCAGAATCCGCAAGGGGGATGAGTGGAAGACGGCTTTCCGGACACGTTTTGGCCACTTCGAATATCTAGTCATGCCATTTGGACTCTGCAATGCACCGGCCACATTCCAACATTTCGTAAATAACATCTTCAGAGACTTATTGGACTCCTTCGTGATTGTCTATTTGGACGACATTCTGATATTTTCAACCTCCCTAGAAGTACATCGCAACCATGTGAAACAAGTTCTGGGCAGATTAAGACAAAACGGACTTTACGCAAAGGCCGAGAAATGTGAGTTTGAGTGCCAGACCATTCACTTTCTCGGCCTGGTGATATCAACCGGGGGTGTGGCAATGGATCCTCAGAAGGTCTCAGCGATTATGTCCTGGCCACCCCCAAATGACAAAAAAGGAGTGCAACATTTTATTGGGTTCTCCAATTTCTACAGAAAGTTTATCAAAAACTTCTCCAACATCATAGCACCCATCACGCAGCTCACAAGGAAGCAACGCCGTTTCCAGTGGACCACAGCGGCTCAAGCTGCTTTTGACCAATTAAAAGGGGCATTCACCTCCGCTCCAGTGCTAAAACACCCTGATCCTGCATTACCCTATACCCTGGAGGTGGATGCATCAGAATGTGCGGTGGGGGCCATCCTGTCCCAACGCCAAGGACCCAAGTCCCTAATACACCCTGTGGCTTTCTTCTCCAAAAAGCTGGGCTTGTCAGAAAGAAACTACGATGTGGGGGACCGAGAACTCCTGGCAATAAAGCTAGCCTTGGAGGAATGGCGGTATCTCCTGGAAGGAGCAGTACATCCGATATTGATCTTCACAGATCATAAAAACTTAGAATACCTCAGGACTGCCAGACGCCTCAGACCCAGACAGGCTAGATGGGCTCTTTTCTTTTCCCGTTTTAATTTTCATATTACCTTCCGTCCAGGGTCTAAAAACATTAAACCCGATGCACTATCCCGTATGTTCACGGAAGTTGAAGTTCCATCCCCACCTGATACCATCCTGCAAGCTGGGAATTTCCTACTGACCCAATCCAGTTTTATGACCCAAATCCGTCAGGCATCCTTGAGAACACCGCCACCCCCGGGTACCAACCTTCAGGAGAGGGATGGGCTCTTTTGGCAAGGCAATAAGATTTTTGTCCCTCAAGATCTGCGCACCACAACCCTACAGGCCTGCCATGACTATCCCCTGGCAGGTCACTTTGGGGGTCACAAGACTACGGACCTAGTCCAAAGACACTTCTGGTGGCCCAATCTTGCCAAGGACTGCAGGAACTATGTCAATTCTTGCCTGACCTGTCTCAGAAACAAGAATAGCAAAAATAAAATTTGGGGTCTGTTGAGGCCACTGCCTATCCCCGAAAGGCCATGGGATAGAATCGCAATGGACTTTATTGTCAAGCTTCCCCCCTCTGAGGGGTTTTCTTCCATCTTCGTGGTGGTTGACCGCTTTTCCCGAATGGCACACTTCATCCCCATGAAAGGGACCCCGTCTGCAACCGAGACTGCCAGGACATTTATGAAAGAAATTGTCAGGCTCCACGGAATCCCCAGCGACATCATTTCTGATCGTGGAGTAAAATTCACGTCTAAGTTCTGGAAATCATTATGTGAAGCACTAGGCATCAAATGCAGCCTCTCTTCAGCCTATCACCCCCAGACCAACGGGCAGACTGAACGCACCAATCAAACATTGGAACAATACCTACGCTGCTTCTCCTCTTTTTCTCAAGAAGATTGGGCCTCGTTACTGCCTTTGGCAGAATTCGCATTCAATAACTCTATTCACTCCACCACGAACCAGTCACCGTTCTTGTCCAATTAGGGATTCCATCCCTCCTTTTTGCCAACACTTGTACCAGACTCTCCTGTACCAGCCGTCCAGGATAGAATTTCTTTACCTCCAACAATCGGGTGCTTAGGGAAACCATCTCTAAGGCACAGGAAGACAATAAAAAAAATTTTGACAAGAAAAGAAGGGGAGACTTGGACTTAGAGGTTGGTGACCGTGTATGGCTTTCTACTGCAAACCTGAAACTGGCATGTCCTTCCAAAAAATTAGGACCCAGATACTTGGGGCCCTTCCCTGTCAAGAAGAAGGTCAATCCAGTAGCTTATGAACTTGAACTCCCCGACTCGTTCAGGATACACTCTGTATTCCATGTTTCACTACTTAAGCCTGATGTGCTGATGATTCCTTCTCGGATCGTGAGGTGGGTCCCCCGGAAGCTATAATGGTGGATGGGGAAGAAGAATTTGAGATCAAGGCTATTCTGGATCATAGGAAACGACAGAGGGAGAACCAGTATCTGATCAAATGGAGAGGCTTTGGCCCAGAAGAAAATTCCTGGGAACCAGAAACAAATCTCCATGCCCAGAGGCTCATACGAGCTTTTCATTGTTCCCGCCCTCAAGGCCCGCTTCGAAGAGGCATCCGGAGGCTGCCCTTAAGGAGGGGGCAATGTCAGAGAACTTACAGTACCGATGCCCGTCTTCGTGCAGCAGTGGCTAATCCCCACTCTGCTGATGTCAATAGCCATGTGCGGTGTCCCCAACGGAACCGAACGAGCTCCGGAACGTGCGCGTGTACCCGCGCATCAGCACGAATGTGTGCGCGTCCTCGCACTCCAATGCGAACGGGTGCGCGCACTCACATGCCAATGCGAACGTGTATGTGCACTCGCGCACGTACGTTCACCTCCACCAATCCTGGCACGTAGTGCCATATATAAACAAGGCCTTTGCATGATGCCAGTGCTGGATCGTCTTCAGTCTGTTCCCTGAGTGCCTGATTGCTACTACCTGTTACCTTGCTCCTGACAAACCCGGCTTCCCTTGACTATTCTCCTGGATCATCCCTACCTATTGCCTACCTGCTGTTATACCGACCTCGGCTTGGACTTCCTACTACGGCTCTGCTTCTTGATTCTGCACCTCACCGCCTGCCCGTTGCCAACCTCTGCCTGCCCTTGACTACGAACTTGCTTTCTGCTTTTGTACCCTGTTGCCAGCCAGTTGCCGACTCCTGCCTTTCCTGCAGTTTCTATACCCACCTGCCTGGCCACCGCTGGATATAGTTCTGGTGATCAGCATCCACACCTGCCTCCCAGAGGGACCGGTATCTCCGAGCTCCAGTCTTCAAGCCACAGGCACCTGCACCCTTTCGTTGCCCCAGCACTCCCTGTCCCCACTACCAGGGGTGTTGGGACCGGAACCGTGCGCGAGGCCACCCCCCCAGCATTCGGACTCCCGCTGTAAGGTACGTGACAACATGGTTGGACTTTCCGCCAACAAGCTCACATTCAACATTTGTTGTCGGAAAATCCGATCGTGTGTACATGGCATTAGACTAAGTTTTGATTAAATTCAATCAAACTGAGTTGATCGTCCATGGCGATCATTCCACATCGATTGGCAGCACTGAGATACTTTGTTTATGAATATGACTGTATTTCGATTGATCAGATTATGAGCTTACATGGTGGAAATAGAGATGCAATTAATTATAATTTACCGTAAGTTACGATCTTAACTATCAATTGAAATCCACTTGCCTGGTTGTGGCATATCGATCAAATAGGTTGTTGACTATAGAATGATTATTCTGATTGGCAGAGATTGATCAGAAAAAAAGATATTATTTATCAAAGCGTGTATGGCCACCATTAGTCATGAATAGTCTATTTGGAGGTTCTGGTCATGAGGATACATAGCTGATATACACTTCACATACCACAGCATGCACTCAAGGCAGGCTATAGATGGTGCAAATTTCTTTCCTGTAACCACGGTTTGCAAGGGAAGAAAGTTGCCCAATTCCCCCATCAGCACAGACAGCGCTGACAGGGGAATCTATCCTGCCGAGACATTGTTCCTGTTCCCCTGAGTGATTATTGCCAGCGGCTATAGCAGCTGCTAGCGATAATCGCAAGTAAAGCAAGCAGGCTGATTGTACCCAAGTTAATTGATCAATCAACTTGGTACATTTAGCCTGCCCATACAGGGTTCGAACCTTGTCTGGTTTTTGCTGAATCGGCCAAGATTTGAATTGTCTATGGCCGGACTTACTCCTTTGTATGTTCAGTACATTAAAGATCACACAGACTACAGTTAATCCTTAATGACAATTTTAATGAGCAATATTGCGTTTCATATATAGTTCCATTGTCACTGAATTCTTTTTCATGTAACATTTTACTGTACTTCATGGTTGTATGGAAGGGTCACATCAACTGAATTTGTAACTAGTGAACTGAAGGTTGCTCTCTTCTGCCCTAGTACTGTATACCACATTGTCATATATCTGTTGTTTTCTTGTTTTTCTGCTGTATGAAACAGAAACTTTGTTCTCTCTCCTTTGAGAATACCTAGATGAAAAAAAAAGCTTCACATGTAAATAGACAGGTGATACTTACCTCTTCTGCTGTCTGCGCCACCGAACTGAAGTCTTCTGCAGGAACTGACACTTCTTGTTGACCTCCACAGTAGTGGCATGAAGATTAGAGGAAGGAACGGCTGAGTGCTGGGGTGACCATGGGGATTGACACTTTCAGAAGTATCAGTTTAGGCCCCTTTCACACTTATACGACTTGTCCCACGATTTGGTACTGCAAAGTAGCATGACAAGTTGTTCCCCATGATTTCCAATGACAGCCATTCATATTAGTACGACTTCAAGTCGTTCCGACTTCAAAGTAGTCCCTGCACTACTTTGGTCCAATTTTGATGCCACTTACACAGGCATGCCTTGAAATCGCGGCAAAATCGCGGACGTGGATCGCGGCAAAATCGCGCGACTTTGAAGTTTCACAAGTGTTAAAGGGGCCTGAGGCAGACTTTATTTCTCTGATTTTGAGAAGCATTTAGTGGCACTGCTATCAGAAGGGGTAAGTATTCACTTGCGTCTTTACAAGTACAGATTTTATAGGCACTTTACATTTTCAGACCGAATTGCTTTATAGTGTATGTAAGGGAATAGTTTTGGATAGATTTGGGAAAATTAAGACCCTCAGACAAATAGTTATTGCTGGGGAGATTCCCCCCTATATTTGTCTTGGTGACCGCTGTCACTGAGACAGAAAGTGAGGACAAATCTAATGTCTTAGATCTGTTAGAAGGATCACCCCCTTCCTAAAAATGTGTTCAATGGAACACAAAGCTATTTCCCTTTTATTGTGATCAGCTGTGGTCATTTTGATTAATTTAGCATGAAAAGAGCTTTCCTGGAGCATTTCATTCCCTGGTAGTGCAACTGAAGCAAACAACCAGAGTAAAGCATGGTACACGCGGTCATTTTTTTCTCAGCGGGTTAAACAAAAAAAAAAACTGGAGAGCTCTGGAAGAGGTTGCTGTACTAACGATGACATTTTAGTATAGCGATCTTTCTGTTGAGCTATTGTGTTCTGACAGGGGGACCGCCCCCCGCCAGAACACACCATTCAGTGCTCACAGCTGGTTTTCCAGAAGCCGTCTGTGAGATTGGCTTCTGTCAAACAAGGACCTGCACATACGGTCCCAAATGTTGGCTCGTATCTGCTGTACCGGCTTATTTAGGCCAATATTCGGCCCGTGGGTATGGGGCTTTAGAGGTTAGAATAAATTATTCATGGGACACCGGTTTCTGCGACAACAGTCTAAAACAGCCTTTCTCGACCTTTTCAACAAACCCTTAAAATAACCTTCCGGTCTAAGGGAACCCCTGCTAAAAATTACTATATCTACAACTCATGATACATTAGTGTGATGGTCAGTGGGAAGAATGCTCCTTACACTTGTGGTCACTGGGAAGAATTCCCTCTTACAGATAGCTGAAAAGATCAATGGTGTCAGTGGGAACTTATCCGAGAGGCAAAAATTGCTCATTGTTCAAGGAACCCTTATCAACCTCTGGAGGAACCCTAGGATCCCATGGAACCTCCGGTTAAGAAACCCTTGTCTAAAGAAGAAATAGACTTTAGCAAAAATTTGGCTCATCTCCTGTATTGTATCTAGGAAAGGAAACAAAGGAGAATCTCCTCTGACAGCAAAAGATAACCCAACAGGGGTTCTAACCATGTCCTATCCCAAAAAAAAAAGAATGTTTTGGCTAAACACATACAGTGTTTTAGGCATCCAATGTACTAAATGACTATCAATAGAAGAAAATAAAAAATTAAAACAACTTCCAACCTCTCTTTGTCTTTTTATGTAATAGGAAGATGTCCTTGTGTTATACTCACACACCGTATTAGTATATTAGACTGAAGTTTATTTTAGGTATACAGTATTGATCATGGAAATAATATTTTTCTAGGTTTTCCTTTAAGCTATAAAAAATAAATTAGAAAGGTTGATCCTGTCAAATAACCTGCTTTTATAAGTTTGACAAGTTTTAAACATCCTATTATATTTTCTGTATTTATAGCTGTTAAAACTGAAGTGTCATAACCAGTTTACCTTACACATTTACACCCTAAACAAGTTCTAAGGCAAGACCGAGTCACTGGTTTCTTCCAGTATCATACTGTAATCATAAAATATGTATTGCCTTTCTAATGACAAGAAAGGTCAGACATATAATGGTACGATAATACACAATTTTTGAAAATATAGGGATATTGATAGTCACAGGGGAATGTCATGACCCCTTAAAATAGAACTGTGGCCAAGCTATGGAGATTCAGATATTGACCTATTCCTAACAATCAGTAAATACCCTAGCACAAAGGTATTTTTTGTGCGATGATTCTTGAGGCCGCTGTGCCTGCGTTTTAGGCTGGGAAAAGGTCCTGGCACCTTTTTAAAAATGCAGCCGCATGGAAACTGCATGGTGCGTTTGTACCATGCTATTTCCATGTGTAGGAAATTGTACCTTGTATTTCAGTGAGTTTAAGAGTCAATGGTACCCCTGCACGTTTTCTGTGCAGCACCTCATTTTGTGAGCAGCTGCTTGTTGTCCCCCTTAACATCTTCCCAACTACAGCACTGTCCCCCTTCACATATCACCCCCACAGCACTGCCCCTTTCACTTCCCCCACACAGAACTGTCCCCTTTACATCACCACCCCCCCCCACACACAGCTTTCCCCTCTTCACATATTATCCCCACTGTACTTGCCCCTTTCACATCCTCCCTACAAGACACCACCCCTTCACATCCTCCCCACAGCACGGCCCCCTTCATATATAACCCCACAGCATGGCCCCTT
The DNA here is from genome assembly GCA_028564925.1 of Lithobates sylvaticus. Lineage (NCBI taxonomy): Eukaryota > Metazoa > Chordata > Amphibia > Anura > Ranidae > Lithobates > Lithobates sylvaticus. The sequence goes on along the minus strand of CM053031.1, from coordinate 243,388,593 downwards.
TCACATTCCCCCACAGCACCACCCCCTTCATATATCCTCCCGACAGCACCACCCCTTTCACATGCCCCCACAGCACGGCCCCTTCATATATACCCGCACAGCACTGCCCCCCTTCATATATACCCCCACAGCACTGCCCCCTTCATATATCCCCCCACAGCACTGCCCCCTTCATATATACCCCCACAGCACTGCCCCCTTCATATATCCCCCCACAGCACTGCCCCCTTCATATATCCCCCTACAGCACTGCCCCCTTCATACACCCCCCACAGCACTGCCCCCTTCATATATCCCCTCAAAGCACTGCCCCCTTCATATATCCCCCCAAAGCACTGCCCCTTCATATATCCCCCCCAAAGCACTGCCCCCTTCATATATTCCCCCCCACAGCACTGCCCCCTTCATATAACCCCCACAGCACTGCCCCCTTCATATATCCCCCGACAGCACCGCCCCCTTCATATATCCTCCCGACAGCACCACCCCTTTCACATGCCCCCACAGCACGGCCCCTTCATATATACCCCCACAGCACTGCCCCCCTTCATATATCCCCCCACAGCAATGCCCCCTTCATATATCCCCCCACAGCACTGTCCCCTTCATATATCCCCCCACAGCACTGCCCCCTTCATATATCCCCCCACAGCACTGCCCCCTTCATACATCCCCCACAGCACTGCCCCCTTCATACATCCCCCACAGCACTGCCCCCTTCATATATCCCCTCAAAGCACTGCCCCCTTCATATATCCCCTAAAGCACTGCCCCCTTCATATATTCCCCCCCACAGCACTGCCCCCTTCATATATCCCCCCACAGCACTGCCCCCTTCATATATCCCCCCACAGCACTGCCCCCTTCATACATCCCCCACAGCACTGCCCCCTTCATATATCCCCTCAAAGCACTGCCCCCTTCATATATCCCCTAAAGCACTGCCCCCTTCATATATTCCCCCCCCCCACAGCACTGCCCCTTCATATATCCCCCACAGCACTGCCCCCTTCATTTATCCCCCCACAGCACCGCCCCCATCATATATCCTCCCGACAGCACCACCCCTTTCACATGCCGCCACAGCACGGCCCCTTCATATATACCCCCACAGCACTGCCCCCCCCCCACAGCACTGCCCCCTTCATATATCCCCCCACAGCACTGTCCCCTTCATATATCCCCCCACAGCACTGCCCCCTTCATATATCCCCCCACAGCACTGCCCCCTTCATATATCCCCCCACAGCACTGCCCCCTTCATAGCACTGCCCCCCCACAGCACTGCCCCCTTCATATATCCCCCACAGCACTGCCCCCTTCATATATCCCCCACAGCACTGCCCCTTCATATATCCCCCCACAGCACTGCCCCCTTCATATATCCCCCACAGCACTGCCCCTTCATATATCCCCCCACAGCACTGCCCCCTTCATACATCCCCCACAGCACTGCCCCCTTCATATATCCCCTCACAGCACTGCCCCCTTCATATATCCCCTAAAGCACTGCCCCCTTCATATATTCCCCCCCCACAGCACTGCCCCCTTCATATATCCCCCACAGCACTGCCCCCTTCATTTATCCCCCCACAGCACTGCCCCCTTCATATATCCTCCCGACAGCACCACCCCTTTCACATGCCGCCACAGCACGGCCCCTTCATATATACCCCCACAGCACTGCCCCCTTCATATATCCCCCCCACAGCACTGCCCCCTTCATATATCCCCCACAGCACTGCCCCCTTCATATCCCCCCACAGCACTGCCCCTTCATATATCCCCCACAGCACTGCCCCTTCATATATCCCCCCCCAAAGCACTGCCCCTTCATATATCCTGCCGAAAGCACCACCCCTTTCACATGCCCCCACAGCACGGCCCCTTCATATATACCCCCACAGCACTGCCCCCTTCATATATCCCCCCACAGCACTGCCCCCTTCATATATCCCCCCACAGAACTTCCCCCTTCACATCCTCCCCACAGCACTGCCCCCTTCATATATCCCCCACAGCACTGTCCCCTTTATATCACCACCCCCCACACACAGCTTTCCCCTCTTCACATATCATCCCCACAGTACTTGCCCCTTTCACATCCCCCCTACAAGACATTGCCCCTTCACATCCTCCCCACAGCACCGCCCCCTTCATATATCCCCCCACAGCACTGTCCCCTTCATATATCCCCCCACAGCACTGTCCCCTTCATACACCCGCCGAACTCCCTAAAAAATGGGCGAACAGGGCCAACATCATTGGTCCCTGGGCAAAGTAATGCACTAGGGCCCCTACCAGGAAGAAGGTGACCTGCGGTGCACTATGCGCACAGTGGCAAGGAGTAGGTGTGGCTAAATAATGCTACATTTTGGGCGTGGCTTTCTAGTCTGATTAGAAACAACAAATACAGAAAACCAAGGAATTAACCCAAATTAAATTCACCCTCTATACACACTGCCCCCCCCCCCCCATATACACAGACCCCCTGTAACAACTGACTCTTTTTCCCTTTACACATTGCTCCCACTCCTTTTTGAAACTTGCCCCCCTGCCATAAATGCCTCTCCCAGCCATTTAGCGGCCTGTATTTATGTATGACTGTACACAGTACAGGGGGGGGGGGCAGGAGGTTACAGAATAGGTGGTAGTAGTAGGTAGGTGGTGTAATAATGTATAGTGTCAGGTTTGGGTAGTATAGGGTAGTATAGTGGCAGGCTAGGGTAGTATAGGGCAGTATAGTGGCAGGTTATGGTAGTATAGGGCAGTATAGTGGAAGGTTTGGATAGTATAGGGCAGTACAGAGGTAGGTTTGGATAGTATAGGGCAGTACAGAGGTAGCTTTGGATAGTATAGGGCAGTATATTGGAAGGTTTGGATAGTATAGGGCACTATAGTGTCAGGTTTTGGATAGTATAGGGCACTATAGTGTCAGGTTTTGGATAGTATAGGGCACTATAGTGTCAGGTTTTGGATAGTATAGGGAGGTATACTGGTAGGTCTGGATAGTATAGGGAGGCATAGTGGTAGGTCTGGATACTATAGGGAGATTCACGCTATTTTTTCCTGTTACCCGTTATGACTGAGCATGAAAGTGTCACCAGAACAGGAACAGAGGGGGAAATCTTCCAACAGGGACACTAGTACTGGTGACAACCAGGTATTTCCTTTACTTTGGAGGGATTTTCTCTCACTTCCTGTTGTGGCTATAGGACCGGATATGGTTGCCACCTCATCCCTTTAAGCCCGAACACATACTAATTACACAGGTTCTGTGGCTGATTAAGGTGGTAATTAAACTCACTTGGTGCCTTATCTGAATTTAAATTAGCCTCAGAACTTGTGTAATTCAAAGGTGTTCGGGTTTAAAGGGATGAGGTGGCAACTCTAGGACCGGAGATGAAGAGAGATCTCCCCAACGGGGACACAGAGGTCCTTTGGGTTTTGCCTTTAAGGCTCCTCACACATACAGCTAGCATGCGCCTCCTCACTGCCTGTTTTAACCCTCAAAATGCTGCACCAATTTTTGTTACAAGGCCGCAAAAGGCTAAGCCATTGTACCTCCAATGGTACCTTTTTAAATTTTCTTTTATTTATTTTTCCCCACGTATACAGTATGTCACATTGCACTTACCGTATATACTTGAGTATAAGCCGACCCGAATATAAGCCGAGGGACCTAATTTTACCACAAAAAACTGGGAAAACGTATTGACTCGCATATAAGCCTAGGGTGAGAAATGCGCAGCTACTGTAAGTGGAAAAGAGGGTCAACAATACCCATTTGCAGCCTCACTTTGCCCATTTGCATGCCTCACTGTGCCCATTTGCAGCCATAGGTCCCCGAACTTCAAACTCTGTAGTTAAGGGTTCCTAGATGTCCCCTATCTGCAGCCAAAATAGATACGGGGCCCCAAATTCGGTTTGGAAAATGTTAAGCACTTTTCTGCAGCAGAGAATGACATTTTCCGAACCGACTTTGGGGCCCCGTATCTCGGGGTATCTGTAGTGCTGGTTCCACTGGGTTTGCACACCAAATTTTGAGTTCCTAGCACCAAGTGGCCCAGAGATATGGGGCCCCAAAGTCGGTTCGGAAAATGTCCAAATTGGAGCTGGTGAATGTTAGAGACCTTGCGCTCCTCCACCTTCCATTTGAGGATGCCACACAGATGCTCAATGTGGTTTAGGTCTGGAGACATGCTTGGCCTTGACGACATCACGGAGCTGGTGGATGTTAGAGACCTTGCGCTCCTCACCTTCCATTTGAGGATGTCTCACAGATGCTCAATAGGGTTTAGGTTGCTTCTTTAGCAAGGCAGTGGTGGTCTTGGAGGTGTGTTTGGGGTCGTTATCATAATGGAATACTGCCTTGCGGCCCAGACTCTGAAGGGAGTGGATCATACTCTGCTTCAATATGTCACAGTACAAGTTGGCATTCATGGATCCCTCAATGAACTGTAGCTCCCCAGTGCTGGCAGCACTCATGCAGCCCCAGACCATGACACTTCCACTACTATTGCTCACTGTAGGCAAGACACACTTGTCTTTGTACTCCTCACCTGGTTGCCGCTACACATGCTTGACACCATCTGAACCAAATAAGTTTATCTTGGTCTCATCAGACCACAGGACATGGTTCCAGTAATCCATGTCCTTAGTCTGCTTGTCTTCAGCAAACTGTTTGCGGACTTTCTTGTGCATCATCTTTAGAAGAGGCTTCCTTCTGGGACGACACCCATGTAGACCAATTTGGTGCAGTGTGCGGCGTATGGTCTGAGCACTGACAGGCTGGCCCGCCACTCCTTCAACCTCTGTAGCAATGCTGGCAGCACTCATACCTTTATTTCTCAAAGACAACTTCTGGATATGACGTGTTTCACTTAGGGCTAGACTCACTTTTGTTGCCAGCGGTTTAGACATTAATGGCTGTATGTTGAGTTATTTGAGGGGACAGCAAATTTACACTGTTATACAAGCTGTACACTCACTACTTTACATTGTAGCAAAGTGTCATTTCTTCAGTGTTGTCACAGGAAAAGATAGAATAAAATATTTACAAAAATGTGAGGGGTGTACTCACTTTTGTGAGATACTATATGTGTGTTTTTTTCACGTGGATTGTATGGTGTGGGCATTTGGGCCTACCCTGAAATTTGGGGAGGATGTGAGGCCATTAGGTTTCTTCCTACCCCTGCCTTGAGAGCCCCCACCTAGTACTTGTTGGTTGGCTTTGGTTGATCATAAGGACCCGCGGGGCCTTTTGGCTAGGTGGGCCTAAGTGTGCCTTGCCCCTGTCTGGAGACTTACATCCTGGGGGGGGGGGGGGATCAGAGAAGGGTCCTTCCTCTTCGTGAAGGGCCTGTTCACATTTGGGATTGTGGGCAGAAGTAGAAGCTTTTTTGGGCTGACAAGCTTCACGTGATGCAGTTTGCTGCGATTGCCGTATGATTTATTGCATGACAATCACAGCAAAACTGCACCACGTTTGAGGTGTCATTATGGCACCCAAACACGTGGTGCATTTTGCCACTATTGCAGTGCAATTTGGAATCGCAGGCAGAATCACAATGATTCTGCCCGCAATCCCAAATTGCCAGATGTGAACGGGGCCTAAGTGCACTTTTTGTGTGTGTGTGTTTAAATGCAGTTTTTTACCGGTGTTTTGTTGCACTTCAGGCTCAAAAACGAAATAAAGCTGCCCCACCAGGGTATTTGCAGCATGGCGCCATTAACTTGAATTGGTTGTTTTCAGTGGCGGTACATTTTTGCCCCTCCTAATTTAACTAGTTGCCTACTGGCCACTTTCACCCCCTTCCTGCCCAGGCCAATTTTCAGCTGTCACTCTTCGAATGACAATTGCGCGGTCATGCTACACTGTACCCAGATAACATTTTTATCATTTTTTTCACACAAATATAGATTTCTTTTGGTGGTATTTAATCACTGCTGGGTTTTTTATTTTTTACTAAATGAGCAGAAAAAGACTGAAAAATTTAGAAAAAAAAAACAAAATGTTTCAGAGCTTGTTATAAATTTTTGCAAACAGATCATTTTTCTCTTTCACTGATGTGCACTGATGGGCTGCACTGATGAGGCTGCACTGATCGACACTGATGAGGTGGCACTGATGGCTGCACTAATGGGCACTGATAAGGCTGCACTGATGGCCAATGATAGGTGACACTGACACCTCTTTTACAACATATATAATGTGACCAGGAACATCTCACTTCCTCTCCCTTTTACTCTAGACACTTTCACAAACACTTGCTGCTTCAAAGACTCTTAGAAATATGTACAGTTACATAGTTCTCAGATGTGTACAGGTTTATAATTTTTTATTTTAAGTTCTTCGCTGTGTTCTATTTTTGTTTATTTATAATTATGTTTAATTAGTACGTAGTGTAGCACAGTGGTCCTGCAAAATACAGCATTTTGTTCTACCGTATGTCCTCACGTGTAGTAGAATGACAATAAAGCTTGATTTGACTTGATGAGGAGGCACTGATGGGCAGCACTGGTGCACTGATTGGCAGCACTGGTGGTCAGTGATTGGCAGCACTGGTGGGCACTGATTGACAGTACTGGTGGGCACTGATTGGCAGCACTGGTGCACTGATGGGCACTGTTGGAATGGCACTGATAATCTGGACACATTATTAATCCATGTCCTGATTATCAGTGTCGATGTCCCTTTAAGGCCCCTTTCACACTGGGGCGGGAGCGGCGGTGATGGTAAAGCAGCGCTATATTTAGCGCTGCTTTACCGTCGTTTTAGCCGCGGTATTCGGCCGCTAGCGGTGCAGTTTTAACCCCCGCTAGCAGCCGAAAAAGGGTTAAAATCCCCCGCAAAGCGCCGCCGCGGCGCTTTGCGGCGGTATTGCCGCGGTGTCCCATTGATTTCAATGGGTAGGAGCGGTATAGGAGCGGCGAATACACCGCTCCTATACCGCTCCAAAGATGCTGCTGGCATGACCGTCCTGCTAGCGCACCACTCCAGTGTGAAAGCCCGCCGGCTTTCACACTGGAGTGAATGGGGCCGGATTTTTCAGGTGCTGTACAGGCGCTATTTTTAGTGCTGTACCGCCTGAAAAAAACACCCCAGTGTGAAAGGGGCCTTACACAAGCCAGTTATCGGCTCTCTTTTTCCTTTCTCAAGCCGATAATCAGCTTGTGTTGACATCCGTGATCAGCTGTCATTGGACACAGCTGATCACGTGGTGAAGGGCTGCTGTCATTGGCCCTTTACCCCGATCTGTGATCAGCTGAGTCCGAAGGACGGGAAGAACGATCACAGGAGGAAATCCATGTAAGCCCTCCTGGCAAAGTAAGCCCACGCTGTACCTGTGATTTGGCTATAGCGTGGGCGGGAAGTGGTAAAAGGGTTAGCTCACCTAACTGCCTATGTAGTTAAGGGGCGTCTGCACAACAAACTGTGCAGCTATGACTAAAGTTGAATGATGCCCCTGTTTTATGCATAGGCCATTTACACATCTCATGAAGCCTGACTGGAGAACTCCCAGGATGTTGCTAAGGACGTTGCTAAGTGAGGCCTAGATATTACTGTTCACCTTCACCATCCCAGGAGTGAGCTCTCAAATGCTGAGCTCAGAGCTCCTGCATCAGAGGTGGAGGGAGAGTATGTGAGGGGGTTTGAGGGGGTCAGAGGAAGAGCTCACTCCTGTGATGGCGGAGGTGAGCGGGAGTAGCTAGGTCTCTCTTAGCAACGGCCTAAGAGATTTCTAGTCAGACTTTATGAGGTACATAAATGGTCTACATCTATAGCAAGGACATATTTCAACTGTGAACGGTACTAATGTACATAATATGGGTTAGTGTGTGTTGTGGTAACCTGTGCACTGGATGAGAGCTCTGAATGGGCCCTAAACCCCTCACATTAACATGAAGTGTATTTTTATTTACTTGTATTTTCCTTGTATTGGCCCCCTATGTGTCCTCTGTACCTGCAAGCTGACCTCCCAATGTTATCAGTGACAGAAAAGTCAGCAGATCCATTGCTGAGCGCCCATCCCCCCCATTAACCTGCCTGACGCACCTTGCACCTCACCCTACCGGGCCCTCAGGGCACCACGGGCCAGCCTTGCCTGCTAACCGAGTCCTGACCCGGAAAATAAAACCCCAAAGACCTCATTAACCCCCTACATCCCTCCACCACCATCCCTCAATCAACATCCCCACCCGTCGACAGAACACCTCGGTCCGCCGGTGGGCGGGGCCAGCAGGACCAGGGAAGCGCCGCGTCACGTGACCGCCCCGGCCGGCCGCCATTTTGTGCTGCGGTGAAGTATTTAGAGCAGAGAGCGGCGCTTCACCTCTTCCAGTGTGAGAGGCGCACCGAGTGTCAGCAACAGTCCGTTCCCTTCCGCCTTCCTCCTCCTTCTTCCTCCCATAGAATCCGCCGACACAGCTCCCTCCCCCCGGCCTCTCAGTCTTCGCTTCCCCCCACCACTCCGGAGGTTTATTCGTCCACCTTCAGTCAGCGGACACAACCCGGACCAGACGGCACCATGTCCACCGGCACCACAGGCACCGCTCCGGAGTACTCCGCCTTCTTCGCCGTCATGGGCGCCTCGTCAGCCATGGTGTTCAGCGGTGAGAGAGAGAGAGAGATGTGCTTTACGGCCCGACCTCCTCCCATTGGGGGTTATTATTATGGGCGCTCATTATAGGGTGGGGGGGTTATTGTAGGAGGGCAGCTCCATTTATAGAATTGGGGAGGTCTAGGGGGTCATTATAATGGGGAGCGATGGTTGTATAGGCAAGGGGCCTGTATTGGGGGGGGGGGGGGATTATTGTAAGGAGAATTCATGGGGGATTTATTATTGGAGGGGGGGGGGCCTTCATTATGTTAGTGGGGGTATTATAGGGGAAGAAGGGGCCTTTAGTACAGGCAGAGGGCCTTTAATATTGGTGTTGCTTAGTGAGCCTCTTTTATGTGGGGGAGGGGGTTATTACTGGAAGGGGCTTCATTATGAATTATGGGGAGCCCCACATTTTTTTTCTTTGGGGGGGGGGGGGGGGGGGGGGGGGGGCAATATTTTTATAGGAAGGGGGGGCTTTATCATTTAACTAGAGCTGGGGATTTATTAAAGGGGGTATTATTGGGGAGGGGGGTCTTTATTATGGGGAACCTCCATTATTGGGGAGGGGGTCTTTATTATGGGGAACCTCCATTATTGGGGAGGGGGGTCTTTATTATTGGGGAACCTCCATTATTGGGGAGGGGGGGTCTTTATTATTGGGGAACCTCCATTATTGGGGAGGGGGGTCTTTATTATGGGGAACCTCCATTATTGGGGAACCTCCATTATTGGGGAGGGGGGGTCTTTATTATGGGGAACCTCCATTATTGGGGAACCTCCATTATTGGGGAACCTCCATTATTGGGGAGTGGGGTCTTTATTATGGGGAACCTCCATTATTGGGGAGGAGGGGGGTCTTTATTATGGGGAACCTCCATTATTGGGGAGGGGGGGTCTTTATTATGGGGAACCTCCATTATCGGGGAGGAGGGGGGGTCTTCATCATGGTAGCAGGGTAGATTATTATAGGAGGGGAGCTTCAGTATAGGGAACCTCCAACATAATTTGGGTGAGGCAGGATGGTTATATGGTGGAGGGGTGGGGGGTGAGAGATTATCAGGAAGGAGGTTTATTGTAGAAAATGGGGCAGACTTCATTATATGGGGGGGGGGGGTTATTATAGGGAGCTTCCATTATTGGAGAGGGTGCCTCTATTATAAATGGGGTACTTTTATAGGAGGGGTGACTATTTTTTTTTTTTTTTTTTTTAATATATAATTTTTTTTTTTTTTTGGGGGGGGGGGGGGGTAATGGCTGACAATATCTGCTTGCTTTATGTCTGTGTGCTGTCATCACTGTATGATGTGTGGGGGTTGTAGTGTGTCTAAGATTTCTCTGTTGCCAGCAGTCTTTATGTTCCGGTATAGATGATCCTCTGTATGTTCCGGTAATGTATGGATGACACAATGCAGTGTGTGCTTCTCCTGGCGGCACGGTGTTGTATCCTGTACTCGGCTGTATGATGGAAGGGGCGAGGTGTTGTCAGTAATGGGGAAGCCTGCAGTATCTTTTCAGGCCGTCATATAACCTGACAAAGGACGAGTGTTCATCTTCCATGTCCTCTCTCCCAGTACACCATTGCAGGGACTGGGTTTCTTAGTACACGAAGGGGTTACAGTGTGGATGTGTATCTATACATGATCTTCTATAGATCTCATTCCCAGTACAGCCTGCTCTTCTTCTTCCTTCTTGTCATGTGACCCGGCTCCATCCTGCCATCTTTCCTCTCTTCGGTTCACTGGCTGCCTGTACTAGTCTCCTCCTTCTGTGTCACACTTCAGTCGTATCCGCTTCCACAGCCTGAGCATATTCAGGATTTTTGTCTTTTTTTTTCTATGCACAAATCAGTGGTACGCCTGTTGTATGATTGGGGTGTGTGTCTCTTACCAGAAGGGGAGCTGTGTGTGTGTGTGTGTGTGTGTGTGTGTGTGTGACGTCACCGGGGTGATTCCAGCAGCTTGTCACATGACTGCAGAGGGAAAAAGATTGAGGTGGGGGGGAGGGGTTGTTCAGGACTAGTGAGCTGTCCGCTCAGCCTGGGTTAAGTCTTGTGACTTTCTTACTGGTTGTCGCTGTACTGGGGACAAGGAAATGAATGGCTTTTTCCACCCAGCTGTAAAAATCCATTGTGCTATCCTTGCTGTTGTCACTGCAGATGAAGAAATAGACTTGTTTTGCAATGAAGTGATAATCACGTGCCTGTCGAACAGTTTATGAAAGCTTTCAGGGTTTTCTTTTACAAATAGCTGAATTTCCGTTGGGAAAACAATTCCTGAAATGGTGAAGTAGAAGCTCGCTGATGACGGGCATTTATCGAGCCCCAATAATTTGCAGGGTGGCATACCGTTCATTCATCTCAGTCCTTGCCCTCAATGAGCTGACAATCCAAGGTCCCTGTTACACTCTGGGCTCAATTTTAGATGGAAGCCAATTAACCTTCCAGCATATCCTTGTGTGGAGGAAGCCCAATGCACGCCCAGGGAGATCATGCATGCCATGTAGAGGCTGGACAGGATTCAAACCATGGACCTCAGTGCTGCCCATAGATATGATGGTAATGCTGGAGCATTTCATTTTTCTGCTCTGCTGGATAGCGGGTCCTAGCAGTACTCCACCTTAAGCTGGCTGTACACTAGATTTTTGAATGGACATTCCTATGAATGTTTTGTATGAAAAATCTTTGTACATTCGATGACTGGGTGAACATCATTTGAAAACGGCAACGTTTTGTTTGTTCTTTTGGGATGCATGTAATTTCTCAAATGAAAACCACACCAAGATTTTTTTCATTCAAGAGAAAAATTCCATTCTGCTTCAAATTTTGTCATCACTGTGGTCAAAAACGGTGATCTCGCTGGTGTATGGCCAGCTTTACCCATAGTGAACCCTATTCCATTAAAGCAGTATAAGGTCCCTTTCACACTGGCAGAGGCAGCCAGTGGATCTGCCCACTCAGCAGGGGATCTCTCTGCTGACCCCCACCGAGCGTGCGGCTGACAGGTCCATGTCCGCACCGCTGAATAAGAGGGGGCATGGACAGAGCCCGCTGTTTTCTATGGGGCTGTCAGATTGAAAAGGACCGCCTGTCTGTTTACATCCCATTGTTGTCCAATCCAATGGACAGGATCGGATGCCAGCGAACATGTCTGCTCTATAGAGCAGTGGCTAGTCGGATCGGGTCCATTCGTGTGAAAGACGCACTTAAAGTGTTTGTTTTTTTGGGGCGGTTGCCTCTAGGCGGGCTATGCCATAATGGCTAGTATGCACTGCATATTGGCACACGAGACTTGCCTGTCATAATGAGCCCATTCAGTGCTGTCACAGATCCTGCTAGTCCCAGGCACTTCCATCACCTTAGTCTTCCTTCCAGGTTCCGGCTGTTCCACCACCTGAATGGCCAGGCTGCATTGATGTCACCCCTGCACACATGGTAGTTGCATCACCATGGCAAACAGCAGGTGCTTTAGACACCCTGAGCTGCTTGTGTGTAGCTAATGGAGGTCTGTCATAAAAAAAAAAAAACATGCTGATCAACAAGTTTTTAAAAAGTGGGCTTAATATGATTCTAACTGTAATCTGTTACCCAGTCTTTAGGTTTACATATATGGCTCATTAAGCCTACGTTTACACTGACTGCAGGTTAGAAATTGTGCGAGTTCAGCTGAACTTGCACAGTTTCAAACTGGCAATGCTGTCTGACTTCGGGGGCGATTCGACAGACATCTGCAGGCTCATGCACAAATGTCTAAACAAATCGCCCCCGAAGTTGGCAAGAGTAGTACAGGAATTACTTTTGGGAATCAGTGCGGCGCTGCAATGATTCGGACGGTGCCATTGCCAGCAATGGCTGCTGATTTGGCATGCGGTTCGACATGTCAAATCTCATTCCAAATCAGCCTGATGTGAACGTGGGCTTAGACTGTCTTGCTGCGTTATGGTAGATTCCTGCACATGGCTTTAACGTGTGGTAGTTTGTTTTAAGGTGCTGCAATTATGCTGCCAATGCAGATTTTACCAATCACTTTTTATTATTTTTTTTAATTTTTTTTTATGGAAACTGCCCATAATGATCAGAAAAGTTTACATCTATGGAACTCATTGTAATCTCTCTTGTGCATTGGAGTCCTGTTAAAAATGTGTGACTAGGCCCTAATTCTTTATGAGCTTTGTGTCTTGATACTGAGGGCCCATTCACACCGGAACATGCATGTTCCCACGCATTCTGGTTTTGCAGCCCATTCTTTTGAATGGGCTGCAAAACGCACTACAATGCAGGAACCAAAGCAATACTTTTTCAGAATGCACCAAACTGCATGGTACTGAGATACCATGCAGTTTGGTGCCTGCAAATGTGCTGCGTTTGAGATAAATTTGGGGTGCCATTCATTGGTACTTGCACTCTCGCAAGGGCAGCACATTCACCTGTGGTGCAGGAAAAGCGTGCCGAGAACACTTTCCTGCACCATATTTTGGTGTGAATCGGCCCTAAATGTTTTCAGACTTCAGTTTTCTGTGTTAAATTAATCACCATTTTAGCTATTGAGTTACTGCTTCTTAAATATTATTTAAAGTATTTATCCTGCTTTAAAACAAGTGTGGCTGCTGCAATGATTGTTCCAAGTTGGTCCTTATTGTATTCCTTAATGGCTGCCAGAGATTGTGTCAGGTATGACCACAGTAGTTGACTGATGTGGTGGTTAAGGTCTCATGCACATCATGTCTGTTTGACTTTTCATAGGGTATTGTTGGCAGCAAGATCTATGTAGAATCTTGTCTTGGGAGCGCGTTTGTGTGAACTTTTATGTGAAGATTACGCTGGTGTCTCCTGCCGCCTGGCGTCATCAGTATTCATAGCTAGTGGGGGGTTCACTGTACGCATGTAAGCATTAGTACAAATGCATGCGTACAACGTTGCATACAGTCCATAGTCATGACTGTGGATGCAGATCTCTCTCCAGATTACAAAGCTTTGTGCTTTGGCACATAGCATATTACAGTTGCCTTCAGATCCGTAATAACACAATATGCATCAACTGCAGTATAATCTTGCACCCGTGTGCATGATCCTTAAGGCCTAGGTTTAACTATTTAGAGGATTCAGGGCAACAGTTTCAGTATTCTAAATCTGGTTCTTAGATTTCCCTTGTCCTGATCTTATTTGTCTTTAGCACCACCTTAGTGCCACACCAAGGTCATTTGTACAGCAGCACATCTGTTTACTATAGATGCTGTCAAGCATATTTGAGATTTTTTTTTATTAGGGCTTGGAAAAGACTAGTCAATTATTTAACTTGTAGGTCTAAATGTAATGACAAATCAATAATTTGATCATCCTATCAGATCATTAACTAAGTTAGTTTGCATGTGACCTTCAAGAGGTTCTAGTTTCCTTTGTGAATGTGCTGGATTTATTTCCCTTTATAGAAGACGGCACCATCCGTCTTGTAGATTTGATAAGTCTATTTTTGGAACGGTCCTCGCCTGGCTTAATCTTTTCTGCAGTTTCCTTTTCTTCCTGCTGATCAGTGAAGGTGTGCAAAATCCTGTGTACTGACAGATGGTGTGATCACATCCCTCCTTCCCCCATATATGCTTCATGTTAACACATTGCAAATTGGTGTGGGAGAAAGACATCATTAGTAAACACACTTTTGCATCCACACATTTAGATTCGTGTTTAGTCTGAACTTGTTATCCTGAAATTCAGAAATCGTGCTCATAAAAGGATTTTCTCTTCACATTTGCCATTTATCTGTGATAACCAGACTGGAGCCTGTGGTCCTCTGTAGGTTGGTCAGGTTTCTGAACATTCCAGAGGCTTCATATCTGGGTGTGTACATATCTGTTGGTAATTTTACAATCTACGTTTATTTTCAAATGGTTTCCAGGAGAGGCCGACTTGGTGGCTTTAGTTATACAGTTTTGATGCTGAAGCTTTGATAGACGAGGCCTAAATCTGATGGGTCAAATGTGTTGGATATTTCTGCATTTTCCTGCTCTAACCTTTTTTGAAAGCCATATAGGTTGCCTTCTGTTGCTTGTTAATGATTGGTAGGTAGAACAGTTTTAGAAATGCAGTATTTAGGTCTTTGGCAGAGTACATTTTTTTTCATTATACTGTCTGCTGATCTTGTGCTTTAAGGCCCCATGCACACGAGACACAGATGCAAACTCTGCTGAACGCATGTTTTAAAAAGCAGAAACCTGCGTTTAAAAACGTGCATTTTGCTGTTTTTTCATGACGCGTTTAGCCGCGTTTGCGTCTATAAGCATTTGTAAAGATAACATCATATAGACCCTCCCCAAGCTCAGAAAGCATGTATTAACTATTTCTGCCATTTTGATCAGAGTGTGAAGCAGAGAGAGCAGTTGTACACTTGCATTTGCCTCTTTCTGTGTGTTTTTTTTTTTTTTGGAAATGGATCCCATATTGAATATATGTCAGGAAATGCTCCTGATGTTGCTCTTGATGAGGCAGCAAAGTCGTTGCAAATTTGCATGAGAGGTCCAGAATCGGAGCTTGTCGATATTGGACCCATCCGTTGATGGCACAGCGAATGTCCGTTGGATATTTCACAAACATGTATGCATCAGTGAGTATATATGCTCTATGAACTATCTAAACTAATTACAACATTTTAAACCAATTTTTCTAGTATTTTTTTTTTATGGTTTACCATATTTCTGAGTTTTCTGGTCCAAAAAATTGGGTTCCTTTTTAAAAAGGCTTATAAACGCAGGTGCCTGCGTTTAGCCGCGTTTTGCGTCTGAAACGTGGAAAAGCAAAGTGTCTGAACGCATTTTTTTGCTTCTGGAAAAACGAGGTTAAACGCAACTGCATAAAAACAGGGAAAAAAACTAGACTGTGTACATGGATACATAGGATAACATTGCATGCGTTCAGGTGCAGTTGAAAAAAGTGTCCAACTGCCTCTGAACGCGCGTTTAACAGCATCTCGTGTGCATGGGGCCTAAGTGGTAACTGCTTACTGCAAGGCAGTGAAATATTTGGTAAAAGATCTAATTAAAGCAGAGTTCCACTTACTCCCCCCCCCCCCCCTCCCCACTTCTGGAGACTGGCAGTGGCTTAATCTCCTGGAAGTTCAGCCCCCCTCCAGAGCTGAGCTGCAGCTCTGTGTCCATTCAGACATGGAGCTGCCATTTCGCCCCGTACCCTTTCTCCCAATTGGCTAACCAACTTTGACAGCTGCGGGAGCCAATGGCGACACTGCTGTCTCAGCCAAAGTCCAGGGATGGCCAAGGGACTTTTGGACATCGCTGGACAGAGGGGGCTCCGGTGGGTATTAGGGGGTGCTGGGAGGCTGCTACACACAAGGCTTTTTATCTGAATGGAAGGAAGAGGGGCAAAGATGAATGCAGGGACAGTGCAGGCTTCGTTTGCAGCTAAGTGCCACATAATGGGCTAGTATGTGATGCATATTAGCCCATTATGCTTTTACTTTGCAGGGTACAAAAGTAAAACAATCAGGGTTTACTTCCTCTTTAAGGCTAAACGGGCAATTCCTTAAACCATAAGAACAACCTACCAGTGTATGCATTTTGCCTTCAAAAGAAACCCACCACAAAAATGTGTCAAAAAGACACTCAGTGCAAGTACACTGAGCCATGGCAAATCGCCCAAAAAGCAACACTAGTGATTTGGGATGGGTTATTGTAGCTAAAACACTTGGTGCCAAACTACCTTTTTTTTTTTTTTTTTTTTTTTTTTTTTTTTTTTATTGTAGTTAGCCTGGATGTAAGTGGAAAGTGATCTTTGGCTGTTTAAATGAATTTGTCTTCATCTGGTTATTTAACATATTTACTGCTAGTATGATTGGCTTTGTTTTTTGTTTAAACACTAGTCTGCACTTTATGTCCTCTGGTTTGTGGATGCTGGCCATGTGGGTTGGTGTTTAAACCTAAAACAAACCACCTAATCATGCTAGTAGTAAAAAGTTGCTCAGGCAAACTAGTTCTTCCTAGTATAATTCAACCCTAAACCAAAACTGGTGACCTTGATTGGTCACCTCCTTTCTGCAGTAGCAGCATTTGATAAAGCTGAGCTCCAGACAGATTGTAAAGCTTTTTTTTTTTTTTTTCACATGATTTATGATTTACTCATCTGCTGTGTAGTGGCCCTGATCCTTTTCAGGTCCCCAGCTGGCACTCCGGTTTCCTAAGTGTGCCACCATGGGAAGCTGCTTCCTATGATGGTACACCTACAGGATCAAGCCCTTCTCCTTGGCCCTGTATTTGATGACACGGACTCCTGCTGCCTTAGCATAGCCTGTGAGCAAGGAGTGGCGCTACAGATGTCCAAAGCGCTGGATCGAGAGCGCTCCGTTAAGTGTAAGTGGGGAGGCATACTGCTAAACGTTTTTACCTTAAAGTGGTAATAAACCCAAAAAGCAAACATTGATTATATTGCAGCTTACCAATTAGACGCGATGGCTGAATTATATTTTTCAGGCCAGTTGCACTATATTCACACCTATGCATTTGCTGCAGATTGTTTGAGCACAGCAGCTCATTCCCTGCACCTTTTGTAGTGGTCTTGTATCATGCGATTTCCTGCACCTGAAAATGCACTGTTTTCCGATGCCTGGCTGTGCCATGAAGTATGAATGACAGCCTGATGTGTCTGCAAAGAGCAGAATGTTTTGATTGTGGGTGTTTAAAAAAAAAAAAAAAAAACGTACCCACAACCAAAATGTTCTGCTCTTTTTTCAGTGTTGAACAGAAACTGACCGCGCCAGTTGGAGGCTCTGTACAAACAATCTCATGTTGGTACCGCGACCTCCCTTGCTGTTGTGTTCTGATGGGGGTGGCCCCTGCCGGAACACCCCGGTCAGCTTTCTCAGCCATTGACTTTGGTTGCTGATTGGGAGACGGTCGGCTGTTGGTTTTCCAGCATGCTCGTGCAACAAAAGCCAGCTTCTGTCAGCTGGTTTTTAATGAACCGACTGTTGCACAACATTTTACCCATGTCTACCAGGATTAACCACTTCAGCCCCGAAAATTTACCCCCTTCCTGACCAGAGCACTTTTTGCAATTTGGCACTGCGTCGCTTTAACTGACAATTGGGTGGTCGTGTGACGTTGCACCCAAACAAAATTGATGTTTTTATTTTTTGCCACACATGGAGCTTCCTTTGGTATTTAATCGCCTCTGCGGTTTTTATTTTTTGCGCTATAAGGCCTCATGCACACTGGACATTTTTGGATGTTTTTGGCAGTAGGTTTTTTCTAGAGTCATTAAAACTCTACATGTTATCCTATGTGCCTATGCACACATAGGCTGTTATCTGCAGTTTTGAGCAGTAAAGAGTGGGTTCTGAGAAGTTTTCAGCTGTAAAAACGCTCTAACGCTGATAAACGTCGCTCACCAGTGTTTAACATTTTTGATCCATTCAGGGGGGAAAAAAACTTTTTCTTCAACAAAAAAAAACTATATTACAAAAAAGTTGAAAAACTCACTGCAAAGCTACTAGCGTTTTGTATAATGTTTTAAAGAGGAAGTAAAGCCTTCTTTTAAAAAAACAGAACCTGCAAGGCAAAGGCATAATGAGCTAGTATGCATAGCATACTAGCTCATTATGAATAATTTACCTGAGAACGAAGCCCCTGAAGCGATCCACGTCCTCCGCCATCAATCCCGGAGTGACTTCCGGGTCTCGCTGCTCCAGCACTGTCATTCGCTGGAGTCGCGATGACATCACTCCCGCGCACGAGACCGGCATATCGCCGTGATCTCCGGCATGCTCAGTGCGCCTGCGCGCCGCTGTCTATGGCGCATGCGCCATAGACAGCGGTGCCTGTTTTTTTCTAAATATCTTCTAAACCGTGTAGGCATTAATACAGCGATCAATGCTATAAAAATACATTGATTACTGTAAAAATGTCACTGGCAGTGAAGGTGTTAACACTAGGGGCGATCAAGGGTGTTAACTAGATAGAGTAAGTGACGGGACTGACTAGAGGATGTAACGGATCGTGGTTCCTAGCTAATAGGAACACACGATCTGCCACTCTTCTCAGAACAGGGAGTGTGTGTGTGTGTGTGTGTGTGTGTGTGTGTGTGTGTGTGTGTGTACACACACTCGTCCCTGGTCTGTGTCTCCTGCTCACGAGCATCGACACCCCCTACTGTGCAGCGGCGCGCGCGCCTGCTATCCCTACCCCGCAAGCCAACGTATAGCTTCAACGGCTTGAGCAGGGGAGCCAACCTGCCGCAGTATAACTGCGGCGGCTGGTCGTGAAGCAGTTAAGACTGGGCCTATTTTTCAAACTTGTTAAAATCTTTTTTTTTTTTTTTTTTTTTTTTTGCTAACCGTACTTGTGCAGCAAGTGCACTTTTGGAAAAAATCACTTTTTGAATTGATAAAACAGTAAAGTTAGCACAATTTTTTTTTTAATTTTTTTTCTATGTTGTGAAAGATGTTAAGCCGAGTAAATTGATACCAAACATGTCGCGCTTCAATGTTGTGCCCACTCATGGAATGGCGACAAACTTTTACCCTTAATCTCCATATGCAACATTTTAAAAAAAAAAAAGTTCTACAGGTTGCATGTTTTGAGTTGGAGGTCTGGGCTACAATTATTGCTATCGCTCTGACTATTGCAGAGATGCCTCACGTGTGGTTTGAACAGTTTGCTTCTGCAAGTGCGCTCGGTGGGACGGGGTGCGTTAAACGTTTTTTTTTATTTTATTTTTTTTTTACACTGTTCTGTTAAAAAAAAAAATAAAAAAAAATAAAAAAAATTTCACTTTTATTCCTATTACAAGGAATGTAAACATGCCTTGTAATAGAAAAAAAGCATGAAAGGGCCTCTTAAATATGAGATCTGGGGTCAAAGACCTCACATCTCATATTTACACTAAAATGCAGTAAAAAAAAAAGTTGGTTTAACAGCTGTGGGTGGAAGTGACGTTTTGACCTCGCTTACGCCCTGCAATGATATGGAGACAGGTGGGGCCCATCTCTCCACCCTCCATACCCAACAGGAGACGTGACATGATTGCCTCCGCCGCTGCCTCCAGTTAGTGGTGGGAGGACCGCTCCCGCCACCAATAAAAGTGATCCCGCGGCAGAGACCACTTTTATCTGACAGCCCGTACTGCCCGCTGAAGAGGTTACCGGGGTTATTGTAGCTGCTGCCATAACAATGTCACTCTTCAAACAGCGTATAATGACAGTGGGCTGTCTGTAAGAGGTTAAAGTGGATGTAAAGCCCCAGGTGAAAAACCTTCTGTGCTGCAGCTCCCCCCCTTACCTGAGTCCAAACCAGCGATGTGCACAAGTGCAGCAGCCACTGTCGCTCGCCTCATTGGTCAGATTAATAGCAGCAGGAGCCAACCACCCCCCCCCCCCCCCCCGATTTTTTTTTTTTTTTTACAAATCTTTGAAAAGTGTGGCATGCATTTGTATTTCCCCCCCCCCCCCCTTGTCAATACTTTGTAGAACCACCTTTCACTGCAATTACAGCTGCAAGTCTTTTTGGGGATGTCTCTACCAGCTTTGTACATTCTAGAGTGAAATTTTTGCCCATTCTTTGCAAAATGGCTCAAACTTTGTCTGATTGGTTAGAGAGCATCTGAACAGCAATTTTAAAGTCTTGCCAGATTCTCAGTTGGATTTAGGTCTGGACTTTGACTGGGCCATTCTAACATATGAATATGCTTTGCTCTAAACCATTCCATTGTAGCTCTGGCTGAATGTTTAGGGTCTTTGTCCTGCTGGAAGGGGAACCTCTGCCGCAGTATCAAGTCTTTTGCAGACTAACAGGTTTTCTTCTGCCCTGTATTTGGCTCTGACCAGCTTCCCTGTCCCTACTGAAGAAAAGCATCCCCATAACATGATGCTGCTGCCCCCACCACCATGTTTCACAGTGGGGATGGTGTGTTCAGGGTGATGTGCAGTGTTAGTTTTCCACCACAAATAGCGTTTTTTGCTTTTAGGCCAAAGTAAAATTTTGGACCATCTGACCAGAGAACCTTCTTCCACATGTTTGCTGTGTCCCCCACATGGCTTCAAACTGCAAACGGGAATATTTATGGCTTTGTTTCAACAATAGCTTGCTTCTTGCCACTTTTTCCATAAAGGCCAGACTTGTGGAGTGCATTTGGACAGATTCTCCCACCTGAGCTGTGGATCTCTGCGGCTCCTCCAGAGTTCCCATGGGCCTCTTGGTGGCTTCTGATTAATGCTCTCCTTGCCTGGCCTGTCAGTTTAGGCGGACTTGTCTTGGTAGGTTTGCAGTTGTGCCATACTCTTTCTATTTTCAGATGATGGATTGAACAGTGCTCTGTGAGGTGTTCAAAGCTTGGGATATTTTATATTCTAACAAGGGATGCACTAAAAATTTGGCCGCCAAAACGGCCTTTTCTGCAATTTTGCTGAAAGAAAAGTCTCCCCATTGCAGCCTGTGAAGGGAGAGGAGAGCCGCCGCTGCCTGTTTGATTACAGCGCTGGGAACATCACAGCTTTCATTTCAATAGCTGTGTGTTCCCTGCTGCGCGCCATCACATACAGTCCATCCCCCTTGTCTGGGGCACTTTTGATAGACAGGTGATCTGTCTATCAAAGTGCCCGGACAAGGGGGAGGGGCTGTATGTGAGAGCGCGCAGCAGGGAACACACAGCTATTTAATACAATAATATTCCCGCGCTACCAAATGTGTGCGTTTTTAACAATATGCTGCAACACTGAAGGAAATATCAGAACCCAGAAAAATATATAAAGTGAAGGTAGTGCTGCGCTATGAACCTAAATACTGTGCGTAATAAAGTGCAAAGGTGCTCAATGAAAGATATGGTTGAAAGAGGCAATGTTCAAAGGTCAATATATATCCAGTCCTAGGCAGTATAAAAACTCATTGCATGCCCTGCGATTTGTTCGAATAAGACAATAAAGGTATATCAAACACTCAAGTGATTCTTCGTAGAACAGTGATGGGAAATATATCCATAGGAAATCGCATGCCCTGCGACTGCTTCGGATAAGACGATATAAATATATCAAACACTCAAGATTCTTCATAGAACAGTGATAGGAAATAAATCCCTATGGTGTGCACATGAAATTAAAAACGGTGCTCAAAAAGGTGCACTACTATTGCAATAAATCCTGAAGGAATAGGTAAAATCCTAAACGGCATATAAAAGCATACATTGTCCCTGGTGTGTCCGCATTCAATCAACCTCGCAATGGGGTATGTAAAGAGGGATGCACAATAGCGTAGCATTTCCAAATGTTTGTTGACAAAACGGTAAAAGTAAAATCAAGGTACTCACAATAAGTATCAAACAGGCATATAACAAGCGAGCTGCGAGCTCGCCCACGTCACTTCCAGTGCCTCGTGTTCCCACGCGTGTTCGTCACTGTCACATGACTTCATCAGGCTATCTACCTTCTTTTTGAGCACCATTTTTTCACTTCATGTGCACACCATATGGATTTATTTCCTATCGCTGTTCTGCGAAGAATCATTTGAGTGTTTGATATACTTTTATTGTCTGATACACTTTTATATTCTAAGAAATCGCATGGCATGCGATGCACTTTTATACTGCCTAGGACTGGATATATATTGGCCTTTGAACATTGCCTCTTTCAACCATATCTTTCATTGAGCACCTTTGCACTTTATTATGCACAGTATTTAGGTTCATAGCGCAGCACTACCTTTAACACAGCTATTGAAATGAAAGCTGTTATGTTCCTGGTACTGTAATCAAACAGGCGGCGGCGGCTCTCCTCTCCCTTCACAGGCTGCACTACATCTGACAGCCACTGGTTAGGCATTATTGATCTCTTGTATCATGTCCCCAGTCTCTGACCATCTCCTGTACAATGTCCTCTGACCATCTCCTGTATAAAAATATTTTTTTTAAAAAGTCACTTTCGGTATCAGTTTTCAGCCTAGGGTATTTTTCATTTTCTGTATTGGTTTCGGCACCAAAAAACACATTCAGTGCACCCCTAATTCTAACCTTGCTTTAAACAAGACCAACAAAGTGGCATAGAATTTGAACTAAAAGGAAAATGTCAATGTTTTGAAGTACCACCTTTTGCTGCAATTACAGCTTCAAGTCTTTTTCAGTAGGTCTCTTTGCACATTCTTTTGCAAAATAGCTCAAGCTCTGTCAGATTGGAAGGAGAACGTCTGAACAGCAATTTTCAAGTCTTGCCACAGATTCTCAATTGTGTTTAGGTCTGGCCTTTGACTGGGACAATCTAACACATGAATGTGCTTTGATCTATTCCAAAATTTAGCTTGCAGGGTTTATTTTTCCTGAACAGCTCTAAATAGCCTTGGTCAACATAGACCCCACTTCCAAGCCCAACTGCTGAAAACATTGCTCATCAAACAGTTTTTGGTGTTATAAGCAGGGGCTTATAAAAAAAGTGCTATAATGTGGATATTTCATGTGCATGTGATATAAATATTTTAGATCAACAAGATTTAAGCCACATGCACATAATGGCTACGCATGTAGATTCACTCAAATTGCAGCAAAATATTTCAGACAATGCTAGATTCACCTACATGCAAGTGTTCATCAAAATGTATACGCAGGAGAGCAGTGTTGACAAGGCTCGGTGTAGTAGGATCTTTTTCCATACATCTCGCTGCAGAGAGCTTAGGTTTTCATGAGCTGGCAGTTTGCAGTATACCTACTGAAATAATGCAGTTATTTAAATCCTCTGCCCAGCGCCCAGAACTGCATGTCTGGGATATCGGGCAATGAGAATTGCTCATGCCTGATGCCAAGAGAACCATATTTAAAAAAAAAAAAAAAAAAAAAATCAACTTGTTTTTGTTATAAGATTTTGCAAATACGTTTTTTTTTTTTTTCCTCCTTCACTGACGGGGGGGGGGCACTGACGATGGTGTAACTGAAACCGAATGCTCTCTGCTATGCTGCAGCGTGTGAAACTGTATGGAGAGAAGAGCTGACAAATTCAGCGTGATGTTGGAGGTGGGCAGAACCCAGCAGCTATCCAGCCAATGATTGGGCCCTTTAAGAAAGGGGGCGGGGCCACATACACGTAGCAGCCCGCCCAGATCGCATGCATCCCATTGGGTGGTGTTGGATAACTGGGTCCCGCCCACCCGGGTCCCACCCTCCTCCAACATCCAGCCTCCATTTTGACAGCTTCTCTATCCATACAGCTTCACACTGCGGCACTGCTCTGCCCACAGTGTGTGGAGAAGGGAGGAGGATGTCAGCAGCTGCTGAGCTGCTCTTCCTGCTCCATCCTGACTAGCAGACAGTTGCACTGTATGGAGGGCCTCCACTTCCCAGCAAAGACCCCACAGCCCGCCCTGTAGCAGAGACACCCGTCAGTGACAAACCCAGGCGCCAGGGCACAATTTCTAGTCGCAACGGCGACCTGGCTCCTGGGATTTGTCGAGCCCTGTTTTTAATACCATTTCTACCCCCCCCCCAATATTTATTCAGGGGTTATATAGTGCCACCAGTTTGCACAGCGCTTTACAATATGAGGGCAGACATTAGTTTTAATTCAACACAGGAGGGATCAGAGGGCCCTGCTCATTTAGGTTTTACAATCTAGGAAATATGCCTCGACTTTACATTTTACTAGTGTTTAAATGCTGCCTAGCACTTTCATACATAGCTTGGTTGATTAACTGTCTTTTGCATTTGCTAGCCATAAAGCTAAGCTTGCTTTTAAAATGGCAGCATTTCATTTGTGCCTGCAACACTTTGGACTATCCACACGAATGAGCCTCCATTTAGACCAACAAAATGGGGGTCGGGCTGAAAAGACAGGAAAATGCAGCATGGGTTTTGATTGAGCCAAAATGTTAATGGCACCAGCCACAATGATTGGCAGATGAGCCAGAATATTTGGCTTAAAATATAAATGTGTAGACAATAGGGGTGCAACGGATCAAAAAACTCACGGATCGGATCGATCCTCGGATCAGGAGTCACGGATCGGATCATTTTTCGGATCAGCAAATAATAATTGAATTTGCAAAAACCTGTGAAAATTCCGCCACCATATAGCCCCCACTGTAATATCCACGTCATCTCCCCCACTGTAATATCCACGTCATCTCCCCCACTGTAATATCCACATCCTCTCCCCACTGTAGTATTGGCTGGGTATCGCAGAGTATATGCAGGGTTAATGCAGAGTATCGCAGAGTATTGGCTGGGTAATGCAGAGTATATGCAGGGTTAATGCAGAGTATCGCAGAGTATTGGCTGGGTAATGCGGAGTATATGCAGGGTTAATGCAGAGTATTGCAGAGTATTGGCTGGGTAATGCAGAGTATTGCAGAGTATTGGCTGGGTAATGCAGAGTATTGCAGAGTATTGGCTGGGTAATGCAGAGTATCGCAGAGTATTGGCTGGGTAATGCAGAGTATTGGCTGGGTAATGCAGAGTATTGGCTGGGTAATGCAGAGTATTGGCTGGGTAATGCAGAGTATTGGCTGGGTAATGCAGAGTATTGGCTGGGTAATGCAGAGTATTGGCTGGGTAATGCAGAGTATTGGCTGGGTAATGCAGAGTATTGGCTGGGTAATGCAGAGTATTGGCTGGGTAATGCAGAGTATTGGCTGGGTAATGCAGAGTATTGGCTGGGTAATGCAGAGTATTGGCTGGGTAATGCAGAGTATTGGCTGGGTAATGCAGAGTATTGGCTGGGTAATGCAGAGTATTGGCTGGGTAATGCAGAGTATTGGCTGGGTAATGCAGAGTATTGGCTGGGTAATGCAGAGTATTGGCTGGGTAATGCAGAGTATTGGCTGGGTAATGCAGAGTATTGGCTGGGTAATGCAGAGTATTGGCTGGGTAATGCAGAGTATTGGCTGGGTAATGCAGAGTATTGGCTGGGTAATGCAGAGTATTGGCTGGGTAATGCAGAGTATTGGCTGGGTAATGCAGAGTATTGGCTGGGTAATGCAGAGTATTGGCTGGGTAATGCAGAGTATTGGCTGGGTAATGCAGAGTATTGGCTGGGTAATGCAGAGTATTGGCTGGGTAATGCAGAGTATTGGCTGGGTAATGCAGAGTATTGGCTGGGTAATGCAGAGTATTGGCTGGGTAATGCAGAGTATTGGCTGGGTAATGCAGAGTATTGGCTGGGTAATGCAGAGTATTGGCTGGGTAATGCAGAGTATTGGCTGGGTAATGCAGAGTATTGGCTGGGTAATGCAGAGTATTGGCTGGGTAATGCAGAGTATTGGCTGGGTAATGCAGAGTATTGGCTGGGTAATGCAGAGTATTGGCTGGGTAATGCAGAGTATTGGCTGGGTAATGCAGAGTATTGGCTGGGTAATGCAGAGTATTGGCTGGGTAATGCAGAGTATTGGCTGGGTAATGCAGAGTATTGGCTGGGTAATGCAGAGTATTGGCTGGGTAATGCAGAGTATTGGCTGGGTAATGCAGAGTATTGCAGAGTATTGGCTGGGTAATGCAGAGTATTGCAGAGTATTGGCTGGGTAATGCAGAGTATTGCAGAGTATTGGCTGGGTAATGCAGAGTATTGCAGAGTATTGGCTGGGTAATGCAGAGTATTGCAGAGTATTGGCTGGGTAATGCAGAGTATTGCAGAGTATTGGCTGGGTAATGCAGAGTATTGCAGAGTATTGGCTGGGTAATGCAGAGTATTGCAGAGTATTGGCTGGGTAATGCAGAGTATTGCAGAGTATTGGCTGGGTAATGCAGAGTATTGCAGAGTATTGGCTGGGTAATGCAGAGTATTGCAGAGTATTGGCTGGGTAATGCAGAGTATTGCAGAGTATTGGCTGGGTAATGCAGAGTATATGCAGGGTTAATGCAGAGTATATGCAGGGTTAATGCAGAGTATATGCAGGGTTAATGCAGAGTATATGCAGGGTTAATGCAGAGTATATGCAGGGTTAATGCAGAGTTAATGCAGGGTTAATGCAGGGTTAATGCAGGGTTAATGCAGGGTTAATGCAGGGTTAATGCAGGGTTAATGCAGGGTTAATGCAGGGTTAATGCAGGGTTAATGCAGGGTTAATGCAGGGTTAATGCAGGGTTAATGCAGGGTTAATGCAGGGTTAATGCAGGGTTAATGCAGGGTTAATGCAGGGTTAATGCAGAGTATATGCAGGGTTAATGCAGAGTTAATGCAGGGTATATGCAGGGTTAATGCAGGGTATATGCAGGGTTAATGCAGGGTATATGCAGGGTTAATGCAGGGTATATGCAGGGTTAATGCAGGGTATGTTTACAAGTGATCGCTCCGTCAAATTTGACGGAGCGATCACATTGTAAACAGTGGCCGGGTGTACCAAGATGGCCGCCGCTCCGGAGCTAGGCCGAAGCCGCGGCCTTTCCTAAGGCCGCCGGGTGTACAAAGATGGCCGCCGACGCTCCGGAGCTAGGCCGAAGCCGCGGCCTTTCCTAAGGCCGAGGCCGAGGCCGCGGAGCGCTCCGCGGATCGCGGGGTGTGCCGATCCGAACGGGGTGGCCCGTTCGGATCACGGATCGGCGACGATCCGTTGCACCCCTAGTAGACAACCAGGAAGCGTTTTGAGACCCAATTTGAATGTGAATTAGCAACTTCATGCTACCAGTGAAAAGTTGTTGACAAGCCAGAAATTTTGCTACATATATCTTTTTGTAGTTGTATGACTTTCCCTCCTGTTTTGTCAAACACTGCTCTAGGCCCCTTTCACACAATCTGCCACAAAGATCCGCCTGTCAATTTTTCAGGCAGATCTAAGCAGGCCACCCATTGACTTGTATGGGCAGGCAGATGTCAGCGGAGATGTGTCCGCTGACACCCGCCTGCCATCCAATCCAGATCTGCTGAAAACATACGGATGGCGATGCGTTCGCTATCCGTCCAGCGTATCAGATAAAAAGGGACATGCTGTCTGTTTTCATCTGATCTTCCCATAGAGAACAGCAGGGCTTTGCAGCAAGCAGGCGGATGACAGCGGAGCGTTCCCCTGCTGAGCGAGCGAATCCGCCCCATGTGAAAGGGGCCTTGTAGAGTGTGGTAATGGCAGCCTTATCCACTTCTGGACCGCCACACGCCGATATACGTCCTAACTGTGAAGAGGAATATCGTTGTGGCAGCAGCTAGCTGCTATAACCCTGGTATCCTCTTCAGCTGGCGGTCCAGTTTCCGATAATAGGGGTTTCTGCGGCAGATTTGCCGCAAGATCACTTATTGGAGGCGGGAGAGAGCCCCCGTGAGTAGTGCCCGCATATCAAACTGTGTTCAAACCACACGTGAGGTATTGCCGCGATTGGTAGAGCGAGAGCAATAATTCTAGACCTGGACCTCTAACTCAAAACATGCAACCTGTTGAAATTTTTTAAGGGTAAAAGTTTGTCGCCATTCCATGAGTGGGCTCACGGTTGAAGCGTGACATGTTGGTTATCAATTTACTCGGCGTAACATATTTCTTAATATTAAAAAAATAAATAAAATTCTCTAGGTGTTAGAAAAATGTATGTTTGGGGGTTCCTAGTAATTTTCTAGCAAAAATGTTTTTAACTTGTAAACAAATCTGAGGCTCAGTCCTTAAGTGGTTTAATATCTCAATTGTCTTTAGATGTGTGTGGAGAGGAGGCAGGAAGGGCAACCATTTCTTTGCATTAAGGTGAAAAACCTTCGCTGCAGTTGCCCCCCTTTTCTTACCTGAACCCAATTGTTCCCGCGACAAGCACAGGAGCTCCAGCCGCTGTCCCGGGTCCTCGTTGGTTAGATTGATGGGAGCAGGTGCCATTGGCTCCCGCTGCTGTCAATCAAATTCAGTGACGGGGGCAGGGCTGAATCCAGCAGGATTTGGAGTGTGCCCTCATGGAGGGGGCACTCGAAGAGGAGCCAGGGGTACCACTGGGGACCCTAGAAAAGGATGATTGGGACCACTCTGGGCAAAACCCTTGCACAGAGCAGGCAAGTATAACATAATAAAAAAAAAAACCTTTACAATCGCCTTAAGGCCACACATGCACCTTTAGAGACGGGGAACCCCACCTGAAGCAGCATTTTGACCGCCAGCACATTCAGGAGCAGCAGCATTTTGGTGCAGAGCCTAACTCCTCACTAGGCGTATTTAGTGCTTCAGTGTTCAGAATACATTTTGGCCACTGAAATGCATTTTATGCCCAAGCGCTTGACTCTTTAAACATGTTTACAAAAACGTGGCTCTAGGCCTGTTTTTGATGCTGCTGCCAGGAGAAAGGTGTTCTGGAGAGCCAGGCAAACACCCAGTATGCATGAGGCCTGTAATCAAACCCTAGTAAATCTGTCATGTCAAGATTTTCCACTGTCTGCCTTGATCTTCTGGGCTCTTTAGCTGTGACTTATGTACAAAAGTTTTTGTTTTCTGTTACAAAACTTTGTAAAGGACGTTTTTTTTTTTTTTTTTCTCCGCTGATGAGGTGGCAATAATGAGACATCCCTGGTGGTCTCCGGTGATTATCAGCGCAGCCCCCCCAATCAGGAGAGCAGCCAATCGGTTCTCCTCTACACACATCTGTCGGTGTGAGTGGAGGCAAATCTCTATTTACCAGCTTCACCTCTCATAAGTATATACAGTATATCTCTTCTGTCATTCTCAGAGTGGATTAGAGATTTTGCTCCCTAACCATATACGGTAGTTTATATTTACCATTGCATAGAGATATTTAAGAATAAATTGCTATTTTTTTAAACTATACATATTAACTAAATTATACACCACACTTTTTTTTAAGGTTATTAACCAATTTATCGAAACAATTGGCCATCTAATCTATTATGAAAATCGTTAGTTGCAGCCCTACTGCACACCAAGTCCAATCAATCTGGCCATATGCTGCAAATTTTGGCCAGTTTCTGGTGAGCCAGCTGACATTTGATCAGTGAATGGCCTTGCACCGCCATCTCACCGGACATCCTTTGATTGACAATTGAAATATCTAAGCAGAGAATCGTCATCCAATAAAACTCAGTTGCTGTTTAAATTTTGGAGCCGGCTACCAAAATGCACTAGTCACAATGAGACTAGTCTCTCTGCGCTGTATAAGGTGAATGGAAGAATATGGCGTGTTTTTTTTTTTTTCTGGTTACTTTTTATCTGGTGACATGCTGTCTGAGGCTTGGTCTCCATTGCCCAGACCTCCCAGCAATTTCTGCGGCTGGCAGTCAATCTGGGGGAGTCCGTTTGGCACCTGCAATTCAGGGCTCTGCCCTTCCATCTTCACGAAGTGAATACAAAAATTTCTCCAGAGAGTTTTTCTCCCGCAGGCAAAGCGGGAAAAGGTCCAGGCGGCAGTGAAGCAGGTCCAAACGAACTGTACAATCTCAGTTTCCATGCATTGTCAAATCTTAATGCTGTGAAAAATTTAATTCGTACTGTACCTCTAAGGGATTCCAGGTCAAAAGTGTAGTGTCCGTTCTGAATTTCTCCAGAGGGGATGGAAAAAGTTTTTTTTTGATCAGATCTGCACGTGGTCAAGCTACTCGACCTTCCTTCGGCACTACAGGCTGGACTTACTGTCAGCTGCAGATCAGGCCTTTGGCAGGAAGGTACTGCAGGCAGTAGTCCCACCCTAGGTAAGCTTCTCGGTTATCCTCTCCAGGGTTGTCCTGAAAGGCGATTTGAGAAAGACTTAGTTAGACTTACCGTGACGGTATTTCTAAGAGCCTTTCAGGACAACCCCTAGTTCCCTCCCTTGTGTTTCTGAATGCATAAAAAAGGATACAAGTATCTGTCATGGTTTTTTGTGTGGTTCTCTGTGCTTTGTTTTCCAGTAGGCCGGAGGTCCCCAATAACTGAGGCCATGGTGGAAGAGCAGGGGTTTTAAAGGTCAAGCATGTGTTTCCTGAAAAGTGGGCGGAGCTCCATGACCCAGTGAATACACAAATTTTTTTTATTTTCCTCCAGATTTTTGTTTTATTCTTTAGATGGCCTAGGCCATCTGCAAAAATGTACCTACAATGTGCATTTTAATAGATTCTTTGCATTGGAGCATGCAGAGAATTGCAGCTGTGGATCTATGCATCATGGGTGCAATGCTCAGGCTCCTGCACTGTTTTCATCCAAACTCCAGGTCCATGTGAAGGTACTGCCCTTCAGTAATTGGGCTAATGGAAGTAAACCATGGACTACAAGTGCAGTGATGACTCCATGAGTTGCTGTGTTGAGGCAGATGGGGCTTATAGCCCTCCTTTCAGATACCTGTAAATGGATAACTTGGCTGTACAAGGCAGGTCCACACACAGCCATGCTAAATTCGGACACCTTTGAGATTCAGGCAGTTGGGGAATGCAATTATGCTCGACCCTAAATATGGCTGAAACATGGTCACAAGATTAATTCTTTAACATGCATATATTTTTCAGAATAGGAGATGAGATTTACTTTCCCAGTTTGGGAAAATAGGTCTATTGGCTCTCCAGTATTGATGCTATGGTGAGTTCAGTGGTCTACTTCCAAATCTGTTTGCAGCATTGTGGGTTTATGTTGCATAGTTCTGTCTGACGTGCTCATCAGCACAGATCTAAATCCTTTTGGCTCTCAGATCACGCTCTGGTCTCTCTGCAGTATGTGACATCAGATTCCCACCCCTGCTTGCTGCTGAGAAAAATGAATCTGGTGTACACACTGTACAAGACTGCTGCAGAAAAACAGGTACAACTTGGGCTAGGTTCACACTTGTGCAATCTGAATTTTTATTTTCAGTGCAGTTATGTAGTGTAACTTTAAAGTGGTTTGCTTGTTCTATGGGGCAAAATCCCACTGGAATTGCAGCAGTGTTGTGCTTGGCTGCATTGATGTGAATGGGAAATATTAAACAATTATTTCTGTTGTGCGACTCAAATCGCATCTGAAATCACACGAGTGAATGGAGCTTTATTTAGCTGTGCATCTGAGGTCAGTCACTTTGCTGGGTATGAGTATTTATTTTCACTGTAAAGAATCGCCTTTGGAAAATTTTGTTTAACAAAGTTGCAGTTTCAGCGACTAGTGCAATTTTGTTTGGCATGGATTTTACTTGTGCAACCTTTTTTTTTTTTTTTTTATATCCAAAACTGGGTGGTTATGTTTGTGCATTCAAATTATTTTAGAGTGTGGTGTGAATCTTCTGAAAATATGGGGCTTGATTGTGTGTAAATTGGCTGTGGCAGCATAAAGGTTGCAACAAAAGTCCAGGCAAGCTAAATACTCAGTTGCAATGCATATATGGGAGCTGTTTAACTGGCAGTTTATTTTTTATTTCTCCCCTTCCAGTTTCTAAGACTGTCTACTATAGTTAAAGCAATATAGACTCACTGTTGCTTTTTTGTGTGGCCTAACTATTTTATGGTCATCCCTACTAGATTGTGGGTTCTCACAAACCTAGGAATTTGCCATATAAGTGATGAAAGCAATCACGTGATTGTTCTTTCCACCCTGGAATGTGACACATGATCTGCAATAGAATCACTTGAATCACTGGAACCCTGATTATCTGGGTGTTCTGGTACAAGTAAATTGTCTCCAAAGCCTTTGTCTAGTGCAGGGATATGCAATTAGCAGACCTCCAGCTGTTTCAAAACTACCAGTCCCATCATGCCTCTACCCCTGGCTGTCATGCTTGTGGCTGTCAGTTATGCTATGCCTCATGGGACTTCTACTTCTGCAACAGCTAGAGGTCCGCTAATTGCATATCCCTGGTGTATCTTAAACTTTGTGCAATTAGGGCTCATTCATATGTGCGGCAGTGACTGCTGCTCCTGAAAAGCGATTCACTCAGATTGCTTTAGAAGGTATCTGACAGGTGATGTGGCGCTAATGCTGCCTGATTTATCTCAATTACTGTATCCCTGCATCACAATTCTGTACATTGCGCCTGTTATAAGGCAGCGCCATAGAACGGCATTAATAAAGACCACTGCTTCAGGCCATGTTGAAACGATTACCCACGGTGGTAAGTGCAGTCAGGTCCCAGGGGTGTGGTCAGGGTCTAGGAAGTTACCTTTTCACAAAACAAAGTTAACTTGCTCTTTTTACATTTTTTTACTCCAGCACCACCCAAATCCATCATAAGTCAGTATGTCGCCACAATTCTTAGTGCTCATGAGTTGCAGTGTAGCTTATTTTTTAATATCTGGTAGGACTTTTCTAAGCTTGCTTTCAGGTTTTTAACTTGACTAGATCAGCCAGAAAAACATGCAAAATGTAATGCTTTCAACTTTTGAAGTTAAACCAACTACTTTGGGGTGCATCTTTCAGCGAGTAGAGAAAGTAAAGTGGACCCACTGTAAAGCCTGCTTATGTAATCCAATAGGCTGCCCCATGTCTATCCTTTATAAATACTGATTTTAACACCCATATTGATGAGGTGATGTTGAACCAATTTTTACATTAGAAAAATGTTCTAAAGGACAACAGATGAATGTTCCTTGATGATTTTACAATTGAAGTTTGAGGCCAGCTGCAAAAGTTAAATACAAGTATACCACACTTTAAGTACACAATGGGACCAGAGCGCGTATGTAAAACTAAATTGTACTTAAATTGAAGCAATACCTTTTTAAGTCTCGCATGATTCTTATCGTAATTCCAAATCGTTGCAAAACGAACGAGTTTGATGCCAATACTAGATGGCCCCCCAATCAACGCCATTGCCATGTGAGAACTTGTGCTGCAACCGCGGCACCTTGGGACGCTGACGTCCAAAAGATTTTTGGATTAGGATCATGAAGTGGGGGGGGGGGGGGTGTTGAATCACGATCGTGCTGTTTTACAATTAATCGTGCAGCTCTACAACATACCAATTACTTAACTTCTTTTTTTTTTTTTTTTTTTTTTTTATGAACTAATAATCGTCTTGTATGAAATTGTGGCTTTGGTTGTAGATTCCTTTCTTGTAGTAATGAGAAATCACACGTTTGGTCACACTCTGGTCCTGTGATTTGGTACTGAATTCCAGAGGATTGCTTGTCAAGTGGTGACCATCTTGCATCAGACCTGAAGGCTCCAAACTGCATATCTGCTGTCTAGAAGCCAGTAGCAGGATGACCACCTTAAAACCTGCACCCTTTTAATAGTGATGCTAAAGCACTGTCCACAATGGTTCCTTTTTAAAAAGACTACTTTCAAAATAACTGTTTTGCAGCACATGATTTATAGTTTGGCTACACAAGGCACCACATCTAAATTGACTGCCCTAAAACAGTGCACATTAACCACTTGAAGACCCGGCTTTTTCTGGCACTTTTTTTAGATTTTTAAATTGTTTATTGCTAGAAAATTACTTGAAACCCCCCAGACATACTTTTTAGAGTTGGAGAAGGTCTAGCACTAGAATTATTGCTCTCACATTTGTGGCAATACCTCACATGTGTGGTGCGAACAGTTTGTGTGCGTTAGGGATGGGGCGCATTCATTTATTTTCTGTCTTATTTTTTTTTACCACTTTTATTACAAGGAATGTCAACATCCCTTGTAATATAAATAAGGATGATGGGGCCTCTCTATGGCTAGATCTGGGGTTTAAAGCAAAAGATCAAGAGAATGTTTTTTACTTCTAACTTGGACCGGAAGTGTAAATCCAGTCCTCCAAGGTCATAGACTATCAAAGAGGCTCTACTTTGATCACCTATTGGCACAGCAGAAACGGTAAGCCCGAGAAACCCCAGTGCGAGGGGGCATCCTCCTCCCACTGATTAAAGCGTTCACGTGGTAATGCACTGCAGTGGGCCAGACTGGTGAGAATGGGCCCTAAGGTGTGTGTGGAAGTTATTTTTAAAGGTTTTAGAGTGGTACTTTTTGAATTTTTGCCACCTAACTCTTATGTCAGGATTTCTCAACCAGGGCTCATGGAACTCGAGGGTTCCAGAGGTTGCCAGGAGTTCCTTGAACAATTACTGCCTCTTTGAGAAGTTTCCAGTGACACCATTGATCTTGGCTATCTGTAATAGTAATACAGAGTTAGCAAATCGATCGTTCGACCAACAAAAATGCGTTCGTTGGTCAACATCGTATCCAACATTAACCAATCAAAATTTTTTTTAAGAGAAATCTATTTCATATGTAGTGTACACAATATGTGCACAAGTGGGATAGTCTACTAGTTCCACTAATGCATGATAATGTTCAAGATGTTTTATGGACGACCTTCACACCAACAAATGGAATATCGTTCATTTGCAAACGATACAATTTTATTATTTTTTTTCATTCGCAATATTGATATCGGGTATTGCTTGGCATCAAGTAGAAAATCAGCTGATCGTTTGCAGAGCGGAAATTTTTATATTTTTTTTGTGTATTTCTGCCATAAGGGAGTAATTTAAGACCACAAGTGTAAGGAGCGTTCTTCCCACTGACATCACACTGATGTATCAAGTTGTAGATGCAGAATTTTTTTACCCAGGATTCCCTGAGACCAGAAAGTTATTTCAGGGGTTCCTCTGCCTTGGAATGATTGAGAGGCGCTGATCTATGCTCTTCAAATGTTATTCCAACTTTAGCATGCTGTAAAATAAAACCATAGAGGTGATCAAATACCACCAAAAGAACTCTATTTGTGGGGGGAAAAAAATGCAAATTATGTTTGGGTACAGCGTTCCATGACTGCACAATTGTCAAAGTGACGTAGTGCCACATTATAAAGTCTGTTCAGGAAGGGGGTAAAATCTTCCAAGGCTGAAGTGGTTAAATTTATGGACTTCTTCTTGCTGGTAGTTGGGGAAACCTTCATTTTGTTTGCAAATATTAAAGATTCTATTTAGAACAAGTGGTCAGGTTATTAAAACAGCGATTATCAGAAGCGATTCAATCAATTTGTAGTGCACATAAATTCCCAAAACAATGGGATAAAGGAATATTCCTGAACTTTTGGGTACTGTGAAATTATGTGACTGCATCAATGCAGTGCATATTATCTCAGCTTGCAGAGCTTGGATTCATTGAATGAGTTTACCAAAAATGTAAATATTGCAGAGTATACAGCCTCATGCTACATAACTAAGCTCCATCTCATGCTGAATAAACTAAATGTACCTTAAATGGAATACTATCTTTACATTTTTTTTCTTTTTTTCTTTCAAAGCATTTTATTAAAATTGATAGTCAAACAAATGTAACCACTTCCCGACCACCGCACGCCGATGTAAGTTGGCAGAATGGCACAGGTGTGCAAAAGGGTGTACCTGTACATCCCTTCGTAATCCCAGGCTAGCGGACGCATGCTCTGAGGTCCCGTGGACTGTGTCCACCGGTGGCCCGCGATCGTGACAAGAGGCAGAACGGGGAGATGACTACTATGTAAACAAGGCAATTCCCTGTTCTGCCTAGTGACATGACGGATCTAATGCTCCCTGTCATCAGGAGCAGTGATCTGTCATGTCCTAGGTAGCCCCCCCCCCCCCCCCACAGTTGGGACACACTGAGGGGACACATTTAACTCCTTGATTGCCCCCTAGTGTTTACCCCCTGCCAGTGACATTTACACAGTAATCAGTGGCTATTTTTAGCTCTGATCTATTTTGTAGACGCTATAACTTTTGTGCAAACCAATCAATATACACTGATTGCGATTGTGTGTGTTGAAAACAAACTTTTTTTTTTTTTTTTTGTGAATGACACTGTAGCTTGTCCTTTCCCATGTGGTAATCTGAAGTGTGGGTTGTAGTGTCTGCCTTTCTGTGTAAATCTGACTTTTTTTTTTTCTCCTTTTTTAATTTCTACACAGCATTGGGGGCAGCCTATGGAACGGCGAAGAGTGGCACAGGCATTGCTGCCATGTCTGTCATGAGGCCTGAACTGATCATGAAGTCTATCATTCCTGTGGTCATGGCTGGTATCATAGCTATCTATGGACTGGTAGTGGCAGTGCTTATTGCAAACTCTCTCACACCAGACATCACACTATACAAGTGAGTCTTTAGAGTTGTCTATTTTATACAAGGTGCTAATTTTATTTTTTTATTCCCTTTAGTAGATGAGTATATATGCTGTTTTCTAGGACATGGGTTGTGATTTTCTAACCTGTGATGGTGCTTGAGCATGCTAAATGATTCAATGACTGAGGGCAATAGCAGTTATGTATAGCACTAACTTATTCTCCCTAGCACTTCCAGTGAGCAAAATTAAGGGCAACTTTCCAGCAATGGCTTTGAGTAGAGAAGTTAGAACCTTGGTTTGTTGCCATATTTTGGGTTGTGTTAATTCCATGCCCTAGGACCCCACAGTACTCAATGGGGTCAAAAAGGGTCATGGACTTCCATGCTATTCTCATGCATATGGCAGCTCATTGAAATTGTAGGGAAACAAAGAAAAGAGGCCCCATGCCAGTCCTAGTGCAGCATCAGTTAAAAAAAAAGCATAAGCAATCCAGTATAAGGTGCGCTTCCCTAGTGCTTCAGTAGGTGAAGGCTTTCTCATGTCCAGCACGATGGTACAGGGTGGAGTGCAGCCTTGCAGTAACTTGGGAGGACAGCGGCCAGAGGATTCAACATGGAGGTGTTCAGAGCTGTCCAACGGGGAGCCGCCTACAAGAGTGGTGGGCCAATGAGGCCCCCCATTTTGGCTTTTTAGGACCTAAATGCAGCAGGTTATATTTAAAACTTGTCAACTGCCTACTGATCTTGTGCACTGCTTTGATCAAGCTGCAGTATATGGAAGTAATGTACATGGTATCATTTTCTGTAATTCTAACCAGAATGGTACTATATTATAACATCTATGACGCAGGCTCCAATGTTAAAGCGGAGGTTCACACAAAAAAGGAACCCCCCCCTCCGGTGTTGCATTTGGCACATTTCAGGGGGGGAGGGGGGGGTGCAGATGCCTATATAATGCAGGTATTTGCACCCACTTCCGGGCATAGATATCTGCAGAATCCGCGGGTATCTATGCCACTTCCTATCCCCCCCCGCTTACTGCTGGGGAAACTCACGAATCCCAGAGACAGCAGGGACTATCCGTATTGCGCAGCATGACTCGCATATGCGCAGTAGGGAACTGAAGCCGCAAGGCTTCACTTCCTGATTCCCTTAGCGAAGATGGCGGCGAGAGCCGATCGACAGATTGGCTTCGGGGGCCGACATCGTGGGCGTGCTGGACAGGTAAGTGTCCATATTTTAAAAGTCAGCAGCTGCAGTATTTGTAGCTGCTGACTTTTAAAAAATAAAATCTAAACATTTCGGCGGAACTCCCACTTTAATGTGTCTGAAATTACTACTTTGATATAATATTCATTAATTTTTTTTGTTGACACTAACCACTTTTTTTTTTTTTTTTTCTTCGTCTAGGAGCTTCTTACAGCTAGGTGCCGGCCTCAGTGTAGGATTGAGTGGCCTTGCTGCTGGGTTTGCCATTGGCATTGTGGGAGATGCAGGTGTGCGGGGAACAGCGCAACAACCCCGACTATTCGTAGGCATGATCCTGATCCTCATTTTTGCTGAAGTCTTGGGTCTGTACGGTTTGATTGTGGCCCTTATCCTCTCCACAAAATAAAGAAGAAATTTCTTCCCAGCGTTCCAGAAATTGTCACTTACAAAAAATGGTTTTATCTCATGTGTACAGTCATCCTTCACCCACCCTGATTCAGTAGATTCTCTTCCCCCCCTCTCCCCTGTAACGGCGCAATTGTAAGTTAGTGACTGTTGTGTGTAACCCTCTAGCTATATTCATTGGGTGGACTTCAGGGCAGCAAGGAGTCCCGATGCCAGTGTTGTGGGAAGGAAGCGGGCATCACTTCCACAAATCACAAGACTCCCTTTTCTGCGTGCAGTGTTTATTTTTCTTCCCACATCTTCTCTGGATGTTTCCTAACAAGTTCCATGTAAAAAAATGATCTAGCATTGTAATTTCCCTCTTGCCATTCAATGTTTTTTATTTATAAATATAAAAAAATCTTCATTGTTCATACTTTAAAAAAACAGAGCCAGCTGTTTCTTTTCCTCCTGTAACTTATCCCATCCCCCTCCTCCCTTTGCTGCATATATATATATTTAATCTATAGCTGTATATTTGTGTGGGGTTTCCTTTGTAAGTGCTGAGAATTCCCTGGATGTACTTTGGTTCGAGATTGCTGTACTGTTCTGACATTGGAGTGAGGTCTCAATATATATATATTTTTGTTCTAGTTTTTTTTTTTGCTTTAATACAAAAAGATTGATTACCGTCCGTGTTCAACTGGTGACCAGAATATTTTAAAAGCAAAACCTTAACATATGGTGAAGATGAACCCACTACTGGGAATCGAACATTTCCAAATAAAACATCTCCAATACACAGAAGCTGTCATTTTGTGTAAGATTGTGATGGGGGTTTAAGCCTGATGTGCTTCAGACATTTACAGAAACTTTAACATTCCTTGAATGTTTTCAGGTGTCCAGAAATCACATTGGTTGATATGAAGAGTGGAGCTTGTTTGACTCATTTTCTAAAAATTGTCAGTGTCCTAAAGCAAAACTACATTGTGTCTGAGCACCACAAAGCAAAAACGCTATTTAATTCATTTTTAGGTTTCAAACAAAACTCTCCCATCTGTCTCCATGCTTTATTTTGCCTGGAAATGATTTTGAAAACGCCCTTTCTGTCTGTGGCCATCTTGAGTAAGGGCAGATGATTCATGTTACTTCTAATTCCTGGACTCACTCTGCCCTTGGCTCAGGTGTGCAGGCTGGAGGGTGTCTTCTGAGAGAAGACCCCTGGAATGTAGAACATTGTTTGCCTAGGCCAGGAACCAACTGAAGAAATGTGGTTTAAAAAAATACTACTTGTACCGAATATACTTATCTAGTTATAAATGCTAACGGCATAAGGATTAAAATAAGCAATGTTGATTGAGAGTAAATTCTGCTTTAAGTAAAGCTAAATTCCAGCCTAAAAAGTTTAAATAATTTGAAGCCACAAAGGATGTGTGTGTGTGCTAAATGCCTGTGCAAACCCAGATTTTTCCATATAAAAGTAGCAGTGACATTACTTTGTGCAGGGTGACTGGTCTTGTGCCCATAGTTCAGCTCAGGCTGCTACAAAGCGAGAGCAGCAATAACTGCTTCTGCCCAAAGGGTGGGTGTCTTTTGATCTTATGTCATTTTGTTTCTCTTCCAGATCTGTTTAATCAGCACAAAATAGGAGTACACATGATTTGTATTTAGACATTTGTGTTTCCTGTAATTCAGCTTTAACAAATGTGAAAATTATGTAAAGGCTTGTAGAAAAGACCTACTTTTAGAAGCCTTTTTTTTCGCATCTAAGCTTACATGGGAATATTGCTGTAATGCTTCCCACCTTGAACTAATGAGGATGCCAAGGGGGTGGTACACATGCTGCAGCAAAAGCTATACTACCAAAGGCAACCCATTCAAGTAAAGGCTGTGCTGCAAATGCATTTAAAGCATGCAGTTGTGGCAGGCTTTCAGTGGTTAAAAAAAGTTCACCTTTTTCCATATTCAGAGTGCAACATGTTATGAATGCTCTGGCCTCCAATATGAAAGCGGACCGGGGATCTTCTCTGCTTTGGTTGTGTCTCCCACTTACAGCCCTCTGTGAAAACTGCAAAGGTCTGGCAGCCTGCTTGTAGTTTTCAATTAACTACCAAGGCTCTGTGAGCTATGTGGTAGTTCATTCATGCTTCCTGTCTGAATGTATTGGCTTCATCATACAAGCAAGCTTATACACTGACAGATCTACAAGAGACCTGCATGGCACAAGTGATCTGATAGCTGGTGTAGTGCTTTATACCAGGGGGGTCTCCAAACTTTCTAAGCAAAGGCCAAGTTTACT
Organism: Lithobates sylvaticus; assembly: GCA_028564925.1. Lineage (NCBI taxonomy): Eukaryota > Metazoa > Chordata > Amphibia > Anura > Ranidae > Lithobates > Lithobates sylvaticus. The sequence continues at coordinate 243,348,253 of CM053031.1, read as the reverse complement.
GTCCTTCGGACTTTAGGAGGGCTGGATTATGGCTAGTGGGAGTAGAAAATGTCTCTGGCTTGGTGGTCAGTGGGAGTAAAATATTTACAGAACACCTTCAGTAGAAGGTATTGGTGTGAAGAATAACCTCCATATCAATGTGGGGATTAGTGTCCCATCATTGATATGGTGATTTCTCTTCACCATATCATTGGTGTTAGTGGGAGGAATAGTGCCCTAAAGGCGAGCAAAGGTTCACTTGTTGGCTGCAGGCAGTAGTTTGGAGACCACTGCTTTTTTATAGGCTGCTGCAACAAAAAATTGCACTTTTTTTTAAAAAAAGTGAGGTTGCCCTTTGAAACGGGCATCCAGGAGCTGACCTGCTGCTCTCTAGTGATCCACTTCAGATTTCTTTTCTGAAGATTTCTTTTCAGAGGGCACTGAGTGAGGCATAATGCAAAGCGTTGCATTACAATCGTGTGCGTTGCAAATTTCCCTATTTTTCAGGAGTTGCTGGTGCTTCTGTGTAGAAATTGAAACTGGTATCGGCATGCCATGCCCAATTCTTCAGCACAAAGAGCAAGTGCTGATCCTGCAAGGGCTCTGGCTTTATTCCTTTTTAAGAGGCTGGCCCAGGCAAGGTGATTTGCAAAGGCCAAACTTCTAACATGCATAATAGTCTGGTAAGTTAGAAAGATTTATTTAACTGACCAATGTATTTATCTTAACCACTTGCCACTCAGGCAACTTCTGACATCTCGCCTATGTGTAAAAATGCTAGAAAATTATAGAACCCCCAACCAAGCAGACACCCTAGAGCAGGGGTGCCCAACCTTTTGAAGAGCGAGGGCCACTTAAGCGTCTTGGTAACAGGTCACGGGCCACAATGAGCTGAGCAGGCGGGTGACAGGTCCGTGCAGAGCGGACACGGACACAGCCCACTGTACTCTATGGGTCCTCTGATCTGCCCAGACGGAAGGGGTCTGATCCCCTTCTGTTTTTTTTTTTTTTTTAGTGAATCAGAGTGGTGGTAGGCAGGTGTAAATAAACACAAATCTGTTTACATCTGCCGTTTCATAGAGGTGAATGGAGGGTCCAAAGTGGGTCGGTTAATTGTGTGAAAGGGGTTTTCACACTATGCAGCACAGTGCACCTGTGTCTTTCCTGCGGGTTAACTACACTTTGCCATAGACTTCTATTATATCCTGCAGGTGTGGTGCACTTTCTGAAAGCACACCAAACCCGCAGGTAATAAGAGAAGTGTATGCATCAGTGCAGGTAACCTGAAGGTGCTCTGCACCTGCAGATTAGTTTGAAAGCAGCCCAGTAACCACTGCGCAGATATGTCCATACATACACTGCAATTTTAGTAATAAACTGACCTATAATAACAGTCTTCCATTCAGGTATCGCCTACTGTTGCTGTCCCAGGCAGAGTGCGTTTGGGATCACTCCACCTGTGGCAGGAGACGGCGCTATACAGGAAGCATCAGCTTATACAGCTCTGCTCCACAGCCGCTGGCTTAATTACCAACACAGATGCTCTGGGATGACGGGTCTGCAACCCATGATCTGGGTTTACCAATCCGCCATCCCACAGAAGGAGGTCATGGGCCACATCAGAGGGCTCCTTGGGCCACATGTGGCCCCCGGGCCACTGGTTGGGCACCCCTGCCCTAGAGAATAAGAGGGTGATTGCAACTTTTTATCTTTCATGATATTTGCGCAGCAATTTTTACAAACGTGTTTTTTTTTTTTTGGAAAACTTTCATGCTTTAAAAAGCATTAGCCCAATTTTTTTTTTTTTTGCATAATGTGAAAGATGTTGCGCTGAGTAAATGGCTACCTAACATGTCATGCTTCAAAATTGCACGCGCTCATGGAATGGCGCTGTACTTAATGTTTGTGGTGATACCTTACATGTGTGGTTTGAACACTGTTAACATATGTGGGCACAACTTGGGTATGTGTTCGCTTCTGCGTTGTGCGCACACGGGCACTTTACTTTTATTCCTATTACGAGGAATGTAAACATTGCTTGTAATAGAAATATGCATGACAGGTCTTCTTTACAGTGAGATATGGGGTCAATAAGACCCCCATAGCTCACCTCCTAGGCTGGGAAGCCTGAAAAAAAAAAAAATGGAAGGGGGAAGAACATTCCCCCTCTTTCTGCCTGTAAGAACGATCAAGTGCCTGAACAGCAGCTATGATGTCCATAGTATAGGGAATCGCTGGCTCTAAAAGGCTATCTATCTGAATGATACCTGTAGCTGCAGGCATTGTTCAGATATTCCTGCTCAAAGCCAAGGATGTCATATGATGGTGGACGGGAAGAGATTAAGCAGGATAGCTAGCCCTATAATTGTATAAAATGTAACTGTTGAAATTTGACATTAACCACTTGCTTACTTATACCCCCTTCCTGCCTAGGCCAGCTTTCAGCGCTATTGCTTTAAATGACAGTTGTGCAGTCATGTAACACTGTACCCACATTTTTATCACATAAATAGAGCTTTCTTTTGGTGGTATTTAATCAACTGATTTTTTTGGCTAAACAAAGACTGATATTTTGAGTTTGTCATATAGGTTAAATTTTGCAAACAGGTATTTTTCTCCTTCGCTGATGAGGCTGCACTGATTTATGGCCCTTAGGGGGGACCGATGTTCCTCTAACAGAAGCTGGTTAACTGTTTTTTTTTTTCCTGACAGTGTGAAGGAATAAAAAGTGTGGTAACTGGCTTTTGTTTACTTCCATGATCAGCTGTGATTGGCTGAGTCTCTAGGGCAGTGATGGCAAACCTTGGCACCCCAGATGTTTTGGAACTACATTTCCCATGATGCTCATCATGGGGAAATGTAGTTCCAAAACATCTGGAGTGCCAAGGTTTGCTATCACTGCCCTAGGGTGTGTGAGAATGTCCATATACACCCTCCTTTAGATGTCTTTTGGCTATAGTGTAGGTGTCAAGTGGATGTAAAACGGCACCTATACCCAGTGATGTGAACAGCCTCAGACGATGCTTAGATGAAACTCTACATAAGATTTTTTTTTTTATGTGCAGATCTGCTTCAGCTTTCTATGCGCTTTAGAACATGAACATTTGTGTTACAAATTTATGTTGCCTCATTCAGCAGTGGAGTCTGTGCTTGCACTGTGTGAGAGCTGTTTGCAAGAAAGGTGCACCCTGCCACCCCTAAAAAAAAAAAATAAATAAATAAAAAAAAAAATAAGCAGATGAATGACGAAAAATGCAAAGCTGTGCTCTGACTAGAAAAGCTCTCTACTGATCTATCCCTCCCTGATACAACGTTCCAGCGGCTGTTATTTTGCGTGTCCGAGAATTTGTCATTATGTTGACAAGAGGAATGGAGCAGCAGAAGTGGGGACTCATCTCAAGCCAAAGCGCCAAGTAAACAATAAAGATGCATGTACATAGGTCAGATTTAATGACTGGTTTACAACCATTTTAGGGCCTGTTAAGGTCTTAACCCCCCCCCCCCTTAATGCAGCAAAAATCATGCTTGTTCCTGAATGAAAATGCTTTTTACCACTGCCTGATCAGCCAATTGGGGCCTCTGTTCTAAAAGGTTTATACACATCCTAGTATGTACCGCTTATGTGCCATGTACTGTACCTTTTACAATACCGGTTTAATTTTTGCCTGGAGTCTGACCTAATACCAGTATGAACAAAGCCTATCCGAGTGGCTCAGCCTTGTACTCACTGAACAAATTGCAGCAATCACTAAAGGCTGGCCCTCCCCTTGCGCTGTACCCCCTGACAGACAGTAATTGTTGGCACCACAGTCCTAGTCCACAGGGCGCAGACACAGGGGAATATCACTTCAAATGGGCACCAGGGAGACCTCAGCAGCCAGTCCACACTTGGCATCCACAAACAGGTACTGTATATACCAGCGGCATTTTATTCAACCATCCCAACACAACAATGTCTTCCCATCTTCCCTAAACGTCTAGCTGAAAATTTTTCCTTTCACACTCGTGCACTCCCCAAGTCCCTTGACATGTGAAATTTAATGTATTTCTATGAGAGCTGTTCCTACTGACCCTGCTGCAATTTTAGAAAAGGTTCCTGCACTACTTTAGTCTGACTTTTAATGCGACTTTGGCCCAGAGCTTGTAACATATGCTCAGTCGCATTGGAAATCATGTGACTTTGGAGATGCGCTCATGTAAATGGAGCCTAATACTCACCATGCTGCCTGCTTTGCACTGTGACATGTCCACCTTTTAAAAAAAAAAAAAAAAAAGTTGATTTTTGCTGGCATTTGTAATGCTCCCTGAAGTAATAGGCCGTCAGTACTTTAACTTATGGGTCTTTCATACAGGGGGGAAAAAAAACAGTGGTTATTAAAATGCCACCAGAAGATATCTGTCTCCAAAATTTAGATTTAGGTACATTTGGGTTGTATGTCCAAGTAAAGGCTCATACATAGTATAAGGAGATCAGGCGAACATTTCCATCCGAGGAAACCGTATGATTTTCCGATAGTGTGTACACAACTTTCGACAGCTGGTTCTGATCCAAAAAGACAAACTCCAACATTTTTCTCGTACGGGAAGAGAACAAACTCTTTATTTTAATGTGTACCGGTTTCGTATGAGAAAAGACTGCATGATAAGAAACCATAAACAACAAGAAAAAAAAAAGCCTTTGTCGTACGAAAATTTTCATATGTTATTTCCTTCCTTGGTTCTGACTTGCTATGAAACGAGGAAAATCGGATGATCATTCACCTGATTTTCCTATAGTGTGTCCCCCTATGTAACATCAAATGATCACAGCACTGGCCTGGAAAGGGAGGGGGGTGTAATATCCTGGTATTGGGGTGTTAAAGGATAAGATTCACTTTTAGTAACATGTTACTGAGAAGCCCTTACACTAGACAGTGCACCCCCCTGTAAGAGGTATGGGGTGGACAGCTACACTGGGGCCTGAGATTGTGATCTGCTGATTGCAGATGCAAAGCTTTATAGGCTCCTAATAAAAAAAAAAAAAAAAAAAAGATGTGCTATTATTATATATATTTTTTTTAAGGGGCACTTATTCTTTGAATAGAAATCCCAGGCTTTCCTGTATGGCTGCACTGCAGTTTACATTAAAAACGTGGATTGGGAGCATAATTAGTTCCGGAAACATGCTTGTAATCCAAAGCTCTCATATATCAAAGCGAATTTCCCCATAAGAAATAATTGAAACTCAGATGATTCGTTCCACAACCATTCATTCAGAAGTCCTTCAGTTTATAGTCCATATAAAAAGATTATAGCAATGTGACCAGGTTGTGTAACCATAAAATGTCCATCCACAAATGGATTAGAAGCAAAATCCAGCAGGAGCTACAGAGTATAAAAGAGAAGAGAGGCGCCTCTAAGTGTAGCAATATGGTTACATTTAATGAAGGTACAACATTTAGCAACTCACATGGTTGATGATTAAAATAGGCACATCTAAGTAAGCAGGCATCCGGGGTAAAACTGTCCACATAGACCATCCTAAATGTTGTACCTTCATTAAATGTAACCATATTGCTACACTTAGAGGCGCCTCTCTTCTTTTATACTCAGTTGTGACATAGTGCTAATTGTATATCAAGACATCGCTTGTTTATCAAGTCAAAATTTCTATTAAAAAAAAAAAAAAACATTTGCTTGTCTTGCAAAACACTCTTAAACCAAGTTACTCTCAATCCAAGGTTTTACTTGTAGTGTGATAAGGAAACCATATGGGCTGGGTGTGGCTTGCTTAAGGCGGTGCTTCACAGAAACAATAAATTTGAAAGCCCTGAAACACCCTGCTTCAAAAATAAGGCACGATAACCGGTCCTATAGGCTCAGAGCCCTGTCAATGACATGTTGAAAAGATCTACACCAACTGATGAACAATTGTAAAGCTTTTTTTGTTTTGTTTTTTTAATCTGGCTCATGTACAGAGTCTCTCCTGCCTATCTTCAGGACATCTCTGATGTACAGAGTATTTACTTTTATTCATTTTCTATGGTACATTTGCCTGGGTCTCCTATAAATGTAGTGGTACTATGTAGTCATGCTATTCAGTTAGCAAACCCTTGTCAATTGAGTTTAATGATACTGGCCAGTTATTGGCTGAAACTGACTTTTTGGTGATTGACAGTTTTTGTTTGTGCAACAAAACTACAATATCCTGTACTTAGGCCCCTTTCACACTGGGGCGGTGAGCCGCGGTGACGGTAAAGCAGCGCTATATTTAGCGCTGCTTTACCGTCGTTTTAACGGCGGTATTCGGCCGCTCGCGGTGCGGTTTTAACCCCCGCGAGCGGCCGATAAGCACACCCCCCGCAGAGCGCCGCCGTAGCGGCGCTTTGCGGCGGTTTCACCGCGGTGTCCCATTCTATTCAATGGGAAGGAGCGGTATAGGAGCGGTGAACACACCGCTCCTATCCCGCTCCAAAGATGCTGCTAGCAGGACTTTTTTTTTCATCCTGCTAGCGCACCGCTCCAGTGTGAAAGCCCAACGGCTTTCACACTGGAGTTAAAGGGGCAGGATTTTTTCATGCGGTGAACAGGCGCTATTTTTAGTGCTGCACCGCATGAAAAACGCCTAGGTGTGAAAGGGGCCTTAGGGGAGCCAGAAGACTGACTGGTAGCAACCTGTAGCGTGTATTTTTACCTTTTTGTTCATTTGCAATACTGGACCCTGGTTGTTTGAAGGAGTGTGATGTACCTGGATACCATATATGTAGATGTCTGTTGAAGGTGGTTTCTCTCCTCCCACAAAATTCTAAATTCAGTTGTTTATCGATATACTATAAATCTAGTTTGCTTGTGTTTGATATGACAATGCATTTTTAGCTCTGAATTTCTGATGCGTTACAAGAACATGGACCTCTCCATCTCCATGAACCCTCCTTGTACACAGACAGATTATAGGAAAGCCAACAGGTATAACAAAACTCTTCCAATCATACTTAGCAGACCAATAGGGCACAAATAAGAAAAGTTGATGGTCCACTTTACATACACTTTGATGTGTAGGTATTAAACAAAGCTATTTTCAAATGCATGGACATGCCCCAGGAAGCTTTTTACCATAAAATTTAGTGCTGATGCAGAAAATTTGATAGTCTGGCAGGATAAATGTATGGGACTGCTACCCTGGCTGACCTGTTTTTGAAGACGCAAGCTTTGCATGTTGTCATCCTCCTATCACTACTTAGTCACTCTCATCATGATTAAGTATGTGAATTTTGAGCTCCTCACTTTTGTTTGTCAGCTCAGTGCCTCTTTAACCACTTCAATCGCTAAGCCTTTCTCTGTTGTAGTCTGATGCCGCGTATACACGATCGGAATTCTCGTCGGAAAATGCTCTGATGGTTTTCCCAATGGAAAACCATCAGAGCAATGGAATTCCGCTCAAACTGTCTTCCCTACACACGGTCACACCAAATTCCGACCGTCAAGAACACAGTGACGTACAACACTACGACGAGCCGAGAAAAAATTAAGTTCAATGCTTCTGAGCATGCGTCGAATTGTTTCCGAGCATGCGTAGGAATTTTGCGCATCGGAATTGCTACAGAAGATCGGAATTTCTGATGGAAATCTTTTCCGTCTGAAAAATTGAGAACATGCGCTCAAATTTTTTGCTGGCGGGAATTCGGCCAGCAAAATTCTGATGGAGCCTACACACGATTGCATTGTCCGATGAAAAGCTCTCATCAGTCTTTTGCTGGCCGAAATTGCGATCATGTGTATGCGGCATAAGTGTGGCCATACATGGAGCAAAATTCTTTCAAATTTCTTTCCTGCAACACAGTGCTCACAGGGGAATCTCTTCTGCCAGACCATTGTCTTCTCCCAGCGGGGAATGACAGCGATTATTGCTAGCATCTATAGCAGCTGCTAGCGATAATAGTAAGAATACAGCAGCTGCTAAAGCCGGTAGTGAAAATCACTGTCTTCTCCAAGTGGGGGGGGGGGGGGGGCGGCTTTGCAGACAATGGCTCGGCAGGAGGGATTCCCCTGTCATCACTGTCTGTGTTGATGAGGAAATCATGCAATATTCTTATCTGCAACCCATTGTTGCAGGAAAGATATTTGCACCGTGTATGGCTGGCCTAAATTGACATTGGCAATTAAGACTGTTGTGAATTGTGGTGCCAGGAATCTTCAGATTTTTGATGATTCTGACAGGTGGTGCTTTAAAGTGGACCTTCAGCCTCACAAGCATGATCCTGCCTCTCCACCTTTCTTCCCGTCCTCTGCAGGAATAGGGCTTTTTTTTATTTCTTCTTTTAACCTCTTGTTAAATAGGATGTCGGACCCGCCTCTCCATGCACGTCACTTGCTGGTGAATGATGTGCATACTGCCCATGTACATCACATATCCCAAGTGGTATAACCTTTTATTGAGGAAAGGAGGAGGGGGTAGGCCTGTCATCGGGTGGCTGAACCAGGAACACCCGGCAGCCTAGCGATGACGCCACAGGGAAACATGGCGGCATGGGAATGAGAAGGGAAGAAGCTCTCAGCTGGACCCGCTGGGTGGGTGAATATCAAACGTTAGCAGAACTCACCACCAGGTAAGTAAGGCTTAAAAAAAAAATTGAAGGGTGGAGGCTAAAGTTCTGCTTTAAGGCCCATCGTCTGGCCAAATTTCCCTCAAAACCTAATTGTCAAGGACAGGGTCCATTCAATCAAATCTGCTTTGGGGCACTGTATTATAAATGCACGGTGTAGGGCAGTCTATTCAATGCACAAGGATGGACAAAAAAATTGGAAATGTGCATTTAAAATTAAAAAAAAAAAAATATATATATATATATATATATAATATTATTATCCTCGAATGAAACGCACCACATTGCATGGTAGTTCTGAATATTAATGTAATTTCATCTGTTACCACAATACACTATGACTGACTGGTGTAAATTTGACACAAGCTATGTTGCTGGATTTCAGAGCTCAAAGTTTGACTTTTTGGATTTGACATGATACACACAAAAAAAAAAAAAACGTAACTCCTTCAGTTTATATTATACAGTTCAATTCAGCAACAGACAAGTTATTGACAGATATTTTCCACATGTAGCAGATGACCATTGTTGCAGAGGGAGTGTTGAAACATATTTACCATCACTGGGATTTCCCATGTAACCAAAATGAAGAAGCTTTGTGGTTGATTTGTGCTTTAGAACGCTCTGTAGCAAGACTGGAAACTTGGGTGAACATCAATGGATCTGGAGTGTCACTGACAACAGTCAACTTCATCGCCCACCTGGACCCCCTGCAGATGCTGAAGCTATTTTGAATTGGGACTGAGAAAAGTGATCCCCACTGCACTGCCTTTATAAAACAATGCCAGCATTTTAGGATCCTGTTAGGATTGGGGCACCTCATATGGATATACTTATTCAGGGTCATTGACTTCCAACAAAAATCAAAATAACTCCTGGAGCATAAGCATTCACGAACAAGTCAGTAATGGCAACTGCCCTATGTAGGTGACCTTAACTGGTTCTGAGCTGTGGTCTGCACTACTCATGGATTAGACACGCAGAGGTTAGACCCCTGACATCTCCCCCTTGAGACAGGGCAAGGGACTAAGGACACAGATTCCCCCAGTCCCTTTCTCTGCAGCCTTAGCTGCACTAAAGATGAATGGACAGGATACAGAGGTTCCTGTCTATTCATAAACTGAAGCATTGTAAACACAGTTCACGACCTTCAGTTATGAATGGACAGAGTCAGTGATCACAAGACATATTTACCGGCTCCTTCCTCTGCTCTCCATCCTGGGGCAGGGGGGACCAGAGAAGGACGCGGAGGAGGACATGACAGGGGCACCTTAGGAGCATGGACGAGGACACAGGGGACGATCAGTGAGACGGTGGGGGCCATTACAAGCTCCGAAAGCCACGGGAGGGAGAGTAGGTGAAGCGGCTGTCAGCTGCTTTATTGAAATTATACAGGGAGATCGGTGCTTGTAACGTCCCCCACTGCTGCACTGATCATCCCCTGACTGCCCAGGTATCAGATTAGGTATCAGAGCATTTGCACGAGTACAAGTACTCGTGCAAATGCTCAGTATCGATACGGATACTAGTATCGGTGCAACCCTAGTTTTAACCCTTTGCGTGCCATTAGGTTTTCTATATGCCAGCATCCAGCTAAGTTAGGAATTATCGTGATGTATAGAAATTGTCCTTTCACACAGTTAGGCCCCTTTCACACTGGGGCGGGAGCGGCGGCGGTGGTAAAGCAGTGCTATATTTAGCGCTGCTTTACCGTCGTTTTTGCCGCGGTATTCGGCCGCTAGCGGGGCAGTTTTAACCCTCGCTAGCGGCCGGAAAAGGGTTAAAACCCCTGCAGCAGCGCTTTGCCGGCGTTGTGGCCGCACTATTACCGCGGTGTCCCATTGATTTCAATGGGTAGGAGCGGTGAATACACCGCTCCAAAGATGCTGCTAGCAGGACTTTTTTTTAACCGTCCTGCTAACGCACCGCTCCAGTGTGAAGAAGTAGTAAACCATAAATCATTATGTAGAAATATATTTGTACTGTCATACACCAGATACAGTGTATTACCAATCTCAGTGCAATTTATACATGGAAGGAGAAAATATAGATAGTAAAAGCAGGTAAAGTGGGAGAAGATGGGGGGGGGGGGGGGGGGTTATGCGGCTTGACCATCAGCTCAGGGCGGATCTTCATGTTTGTGCCATTCCTCCCAGACTTTATCATGTGCTTCGAGTCTGTCCCGTAGTCTGGCTGTCATTTTTTCCATGAATTCTATGTCTTTGATTCTGGTGTACAGGTCTGGGCGGGAGGGTGGGGTCTGTCTTTTCCAATGGAGGGCGATCAAGCACCGTGCGGCTGTCAGAACGTGGCTAAGTAGCTTTTGGGGATTTGTGGGGGAAGTAGTCCTAATAGAAATGATTTTGGTGATTTAGGTATCTGTGTGCCCGCCAGGTTTGAAAGTAGTTTCCCCCAAAAGGGTGTTATTTTGGGATTGTTTTTTTTTTTTTTTTTTTTTACAAGGAGGCTTTACTTCCTCTTTAATGCCTTCACTAAACCTCCTGGTGGCCCTTTAAATTATCTTTAATGCCCAGAAGGCAGCATGGCTTATCTATCATGTGACTGACTCTCACAATGGTCATGTGATTGGGAGCCTGTCTTGCTGGCTCCCAATCAAAAGCAATGACTGAGAGCTGTCAATGATAGCTCACTCTGTGTGCTGGGAGTGTGTTGTGTGCACAAATGAGTGCTAAAAATGCAATTCCAATTCATGCAAAGAAAATATAAAGTGCATCCATATATAGTCCAGTTCATGCAAAAAATATAAGGTGCATTCATTTAAGTTGCCAGTTAGGCCCCTTTCACACGGGCTTTCCGATCAGGTACGCCTGTCAGTTTTTCAGGCGGACCTGATCAGAGACTTCTATGGACACCCGCTGCTATCCGATCCTGTACGTGAAATCCAGACAAATGGTGACCCTATTTTCCATCCAGAACAAAAGATTACAGCGCACACATACAAAAATGTCAATTAAATCCTACAAGACTATTTAAATCACCTGAACAAAATAAGCAAATATGGGGATTTGGACGCACCGTATGGCCATACGGTGCTTAAGCCCACTACTGCGTCAAAGTACCCCATTTTCAGTGTATTCTCCATCCGTGTAGCAGATCGGATAAAAACAGACAGGCGGTCCGTTTTCATCCAATCTCCCCATAGAGGAGAGCGGGACTCTGACAGGTCTGTCTCTGCACAGTGAGCGGAGATGGACCTGCCATCCACCTGCTCAGCGGGGATCAGTGAAGCGATCCCCCGCTGAGGAAAGCAAAGTCAGCCGGGTGGACCGCCTTTGTGAAAGGACCCCAAGTGCATCAGAAATGGTAGTTGTGTGGATAATCCCAGACACCACACATCCTCTTCATTATTCTTTTTTTTTTTTTAACAAGAAACCTCTTCTTTATTCTACATCAATGCTCAACAATCCCCCTTTGGGTGGCCTCTCGCCTATTAGAATGGACCTCACCCAACAGGGAAAGTCATATAAGCATTTTATGTCAGGATCAATGAGCCACTCCGCTTTTACTCCTGAAGCTCAAGTTTTAAACTCCTCAGCCCAGGGACACAGCATTGGAACATATACAGTATCTCTCAAAAGTGAGTACACCCCTCATATTTTCGTAGATATTTTACTATATCTTTTCATGTGACAACACTGGAGAAATTACACTTTGCTACAATGTAAAAAGTAGTGAGTGTACAGCTTGTATAACAGTGTAAATTTGCTGGCCCCTCAAAATAACTCAACACAGCCATTATTGTCTAAATTACTGGCAACAAAAGTGAGTACACCCCTAAGTGAAAATGTCCAAATTGGGCCCAAAGTGTCAATATTTTGTGTGGCCACCATTATTTTCGAGCACTGCCTTAACCCTTTTGGGCATGGAATTCACCAGAGCTTTACAGGTTGCCACTGGAGTCCTCTTCCACTCCTCCATGAGGAAATCTCAGAGCTGGTGGATGCTAGAAACCTTGCACTCTTCCACCTTCCATTTGAGGATGTCCCACAGATGCTCAATAGGGTTTAGGTCTGGAGACATGCTTGGTCAGTCCATTACCTTTACCCTCAACTTCTTTAGCAAGACAGTGGTCATCTTGGGGGAGTGTTTGGGGTCGTTATCATGTTGGAATACTGAACTGCAGCCCAGTCTCCAAAGGGAGGGGATCATGCTCTGCTTCAGTATGTCACAGTACATGTTGGCATTCATGTTTCCCTCAATGAACTGTAGCTCTCCAGTGCCTGCAGCACTCATGCAGCCCCAGACCATGACATTCCTACTACCATGCTTGACTGTAGGCAAGACACACTTGTCTTTGTACTCCTCACCTGGTTGCCGCCACACACGCTTGACACCATCTGAACCAAATAAGTTTATCTTGGTCTCATCAGACCACAGGACATGGTTCCAGCAATCCATGTCCTTAGTCTGCTTGTCTTCAGCAAACTGCTGGCTTTTTTGTGCATCACCTTTAGAAGAGGCTTCCCTCTGGGACAAAAGCCACGCAGACCAATTTGATGCAGTGTGTGGCGTGTGGTCTGAGCACTGACAGGCTGACCCCCCACACCTTCAACCTCTGCAGCAATGCTGGCAGCACTCATACGTCTATTTCCCAAAGACAACCTCTGGATATGACGCTGAGCACATGCACTCAACTTCTTTGGTCAACCCATGGCGATGCCTGTTCTGAGTGGAACCTGTCCTGCTAAACCACTGTATGGTGTTGACAACCGTTCTGCAGCTCAGTTTCAGGGTCTTTACAATTTTCTTATAGCCTAGGCCAGGGATATGCAATTAGCGGACCTCCAGCTGTTGCAAAACTACACATCCCATCATGCCTCTGCCTCTGGGTTTCATGCTTGTGGCTGTCAAATTCTTGCTATGCCTCATGGGACTTGCAGTTCTGCAACAGCTGGAGGTCCGCTAATTGCATATCCCTGGCCTAGGCCATCGTTATGTAGAGCAACAATTCTTTTTTTTCAGATCCTCATAGAGTTCTTTCACATGAAAAGATATAATAAAATATTCAGTGGCGTAACTAGAACCCTCAGGGCCCCGATGCAAGAAACCATGGAGGGCCACCCCCCCCCCCCCACCTCCAGACAAAGCTCCTTACTCCGAGCCCGATGTTGGAACACCAGGGCCCAGTCACAAGTGGGTAGCTGCATATAAAGGAACCGATTTTTTTATTTTTTTATAAAAAAAACACACACACACACACTATATATATATATATATATATATATATATATATATATTATATATATATATATAAATGCTTATATAAGCCAGTGACAGCTGGTGCTCAAAATTTTTAGGGGGGCGCAAGCACACTGAAAAATTCAGAAATAAAAACATCAATTGCAGCCACTGTAGCATCAAACGCCACCACTGTAGCATCAAATGTCCACACTGTGCCCATCAAATGCTGCCACTGTGCCCATCAAATGCTGCCACTGTGCCCATCAAACGCCACCACTGTAGCATCAAATGTCCACACTGTGCCCATCAAATGCTGCCACTGTGCCATCAAATGCATGCACTGTGCCCATCAAATGCTGCCGGTGTGCCCATCAAATGCTGTCGGTGTGCCAAATGCTGCCACTGTGAATGCCCACCGCCCGCTCGCACACCCACACACACATGCATGCACCCCCCCCCACACACACACATGCATGCCCCCCCCCCCCCCCACACACATGCATGCACCCCCCTCACACACAGTCTTATAAAAAAAAAAGTCAGACATTTACAGTGCCTTCTTCCTGCCGGGTACTGCCCTGTAGGGGGAGACAAAGAGCACAGCACAGCACACACTGCTTTCACTTTAGGTATGTGAGGACGTGCTCCCTGCAAAGTGCCATTACACTTCGGCTGACGATCGGGGAGCTCCTCTCAGCCTCCCCTCCTTTGAAAGAGTACAGGGGGCTCTCAAGGGCCCACTGCAGCAAGGGGCCCGGTCGCCATGGCGATCTCGGCGACCCCTATAATTTTGCCACTGAAAATATTTACAAAAATGTGAGGGATGTACTCACTTTTGTGAGATACTGTATATGGGAGGCAAAAGGAAGATCCTCTAATGTAGATAACTCAAGATTTTAATTTATTGAAGTAAGATGAAGCGAGGGCTCTCTTGGAATACTCTCCAAATAGATATTCAACCATGTGGAGAAAAGGTGAAAAAACCGGAGGGGACTCCAATCGTGTGGATCAAAACAGCATGTCAGTATATTATTGAGACACAGCGTCCTCAGCTCTGCTTAGCGTGATACCATCATCGCCCACCTCACATGTTGCGCCTCCTAGGCTTTCTCAAAGGTGTAGGCTGGACACAGCATGAATTGGACTTCATTTTTAGCACTCTATATATATTAATCGTGCACTGGACTGATTGATTATATATCAATTTTATAAACCTTTACCTTAATTAGCACTAATAAAATAAGTAATATTGTCTCAAAAAGTATATATAAAATCCTAGTGACTATACGTGAAATACTCCAGTTGCTGCTTATCACTCAAAAGTGTTCCCACTCACTTCAATATAAACAATATGTATAAAGTGCAGCGCAACTAGCAACAATTAAACAAATATTAAAGTGAATATATGTACAGAACTGTGCAACAATGTTTCCTAAAAGGCAAATAATTGCTACAATCAGATAAAACAGTGAAGATCAGTCCAAACAAAGAAATCAGACTCCTGTGACTCAACAGTTCATTGTGCTGTTAATAAAACAAAATACTGTGATCTTCCACCTCTGTGTTGAAAAATAAATTGTGCTTATAAATATTCCTCCACTAGTAAATTGATGGCCGCTCACTACTTAGACCCCTGTTTCACCACCAGTGTTGGTCATTTTACTTTAAAAAAGTAATTAGTTAAGTTACAAATTACTTCTTCCAAAAAGTAATTGCGTTAGTAACTCGGTTACTACATTGGAAAAGTAATTAGTTACTCAGCAAAGTAACTGTGACAGGGGTGGCAGCGGTGGTACTTAGGGGGGTGGCAGTGGTGGTGTACAGTACTTGGGGGGGGGGGGGGGGTGTCAGGCAGCGGTGGAGGTGCCATCCTCTCCCACCACCACCTCTGCCTCTTACTGATCCCATCCCCCACCACCACTGATCTCATCCCTACTAGACATGTGCAATTAGTTTAGTTTTTTTTTCGTTATTTTCGTTCGTTCGTTTTCGTACGAATGAACGAATCGTACGAATCCGAATAACAAATCTTTCGAATCGTACGAATCCGATTAACGAATCATTTGAATCGAACGAATCCGAAAAACAACGAAAATCCGAAAAAAACAAATTAGAAACAACGAATGTACTAATGAAGAAAATCCGAAAAACGAAAACGAACGAAAAAAATTCGTACATTCGTAACTTTTTTTTTTGTTGAATTGGTAATTTTCCGTGTCCCTTATAATGGTGCTGCTAAACGTGCTTCGAATGGATTGAACAAAAAAATTTGTACATTCGTAACTTTTTTTCGATTCGTAACTTTTTTTTTTTCAGTTCGTATCTTTTTTTTCGATTCGTACCCTTTTTTTTTCGATTCGTAACTTTTTTTTTTTTCTTTTTTCGATTTGTAATTTACGTATCTCTATTGAACCAAAAAATTCGTACATTCGTAACTTTTTTTTTCGATTCGTAACTTTTTTTTTTTTCGATTCGTAACTTTTTTTTTTCGATTCGTAAATTATTAAAATGTAATAATAGCATACACATTACAAAAAATTATGAATTATGCTCCGATTACGAATCTACGAATGTTACGAATGTATGAATAAATACGAATGCGCCCGAAAATTAAACTAACGAAAAAACGAATCAACGAAAAAAATAACTCTTACGAATGTACGAATCGTTCTGAATCCGAACACCGACGACTTACGAATGTACGAATCATTACGAATCAACGGAAACGAAAAAAACGAAACAAAAAAAAACAAATTTTTTTCGGAAACGAAAAAAAAACGAAATGAAAATAAACGATTTTTTTTGTTGTGCACATGTCTAATCCCTACCCTATCCCACCCATCACCTCTGTTGTAGAAGTGATGGTGGGTGGGTGGGTCGGGATGGAATCAGTAAGAAGCAGAGGTGGTGGAGGACTTGGGATGGATCGATTGCACTGCAATTCGAATCGTCAGACAGTCATTTACTTGAATGCCTCCAGGGATGCCTTTCCTCATGGGGAGAGAGAGAGAGACCCTCCCCTTCACTCGATTGGTGTCAGCTGGTCAGCTGACTTAATTTTTCAGTGTCCTCCCCGCCTCCCTACATTCTCTCTCTCTCTCTCTCTCTGGATAGGCGGGGCGGGATGGGGCGGTCCAGACAGTCTCTCTGAGTCTCAGCCTCTTCTCAACTCAGCGGGCGAAATCACCCTCCCGCGGCATAACAAATGGCCAGGCAGCGTGGCCACGGCGGGCCTCCCGGGCGGTAGATGTAATTGCGGTAACGCCGCCCAAGTAATGGGAACTGAGTTACCATGAGGGGAAGAGTAATCAGTTTGATTACTCGTTGCCCTCTAAAGTAACTGCGTTAACCGCTTCCCGACCGGCCACTGCATATATACGTCAGCAGAATGGCACGGGCAGGCAGAATCACGTACCTGTACGTGATCGTGCATGTGCCTGCCCGTGGGTCGCGCGCGTGTCGCTAGCGGCGCGCTCGCGACCCGGTCGGGAGCTCCGTGACCCCGGCCGCGGGACCAGCGGACCCGATCGCCGCTGGTATCCCGCGATCGGGTTACGGAGCGGAAGAACGGGGAGAGGTCTATGTAAACAAACCTCTCCCCGCGCTTCCTACACTGACTGTCAGTGATCGGCGGTTCCCTGTCATCGGGAACGCCGATCAATGACGTCAGACGTACAGCCACGCCCCCCTACAGTAAACACAACACATCACGTCACACTGACTCCTCCCCCCCCCTTGTGGTTAACCCCCTAACTACAACTGTCATTTACATAGGAATCAGTGCTATTTAAATAGCAGTGATTTCTGTATAAATGACAAATGTCCCAAAAATGTGTCAAAAATGTCCGATGTGTCCGCCAAAATGTCGCAGTCACAATAAAAATCGCTGATCGCCGCCATTACTAATAAAAAAAAAAATATTAATAAAAATGCTATAAAACTATCCCCTATTTTGTAAACGCTATAACTTTTGCGCAAACTAATCAATAATCGCTAATTGCGATTTTTTTTACCAAAAATATGTAGAAGAATACGTATCGGCCTAAACTGAGGAAAAAAAATGTTTTTTTTATATATTTTTTGGGGATATTTATTATAGCAAAAAGTAAAAAATATTGCATTTTTTTCAAAATTGTCGCTCTATTTTTGTTTATAGCGCAAAAAATAAAAACCGCAGGGGCGATCAAATACCACCAAAAGAAAGCTCTATTTGTGGGAAAAAAAGGACGCCAATTTTGTTTTGGAGCCACGTCGCATGACCGCGCAATTGTTAGTTAAAGCGACGCAGTGCTGAATTGCAAAAAGGGGCCTGGTCCTTTGGCTGCCAATTGGTCCGGGGCTGAAGTGGTTAAGTAACTCCGTTTATTTTAACTGAGTTACTTACATCACTGGGTCTAAGTGGGTCTAAGTAAGCAGTCCCGTAATGGGGGTAAAACCAGATGAATGCTTCCACTCTTTACGCTTCAACACCTGTCAGTGCTGTATGCCCTCCATCAGCGGTATTTAAAAATCAAACAAAACAAACAAATCAACAACTCGGAGTGTGTGATGTTCTGAGAAAAAAAAAAAAAAGCAAACAAAGGAAAATCTAGTGCTCTCTGTCAGAATTTTAATGTCAGATAAAATAGAGGTAGCACACTCATATAAAAGGCACTCAGCCATTCCGGCGTATTTTACAGATATCCAACTCCCAACTCGCTTCAGCATAGATGGTGGTGACCGCGGGATGATTACCGAGGGTCTGTCGTCCTGGCTAGATACGTGATTGCAGTGACATGACATCAAATATAAATGCTCGAGCATTGATATTTGATGTCATGTCACAGCAATCATGTATCTACTATGGGATCTCAATGCCTAAGTCATCAATTCTGTACCAGTACAATTCCGATTGTGTTTATACATGTTGGTTGTAG
Organism: Lithobates sylvaticus; assembly: GCA_028564925.1. Taxonomy (NCBI): domain Eukaryota; kingdom Metazoa; phylum Chordata; class Amphibia; order Anura; family Ranidae; genus Lithobates; species Lithobates sylvaticus. The sequence goes on along the minus strand of CM053031.1, from coordinate 243,329,574 downwards.
CGCTGAATGTTACTATCATGTATCACATGTTACAGTGTTTAACATATTACTATTCTACTATAATGTGAATAAATTATCATATTTTATCTACTCTGTACCATATTTATTGATTTAATGTTTGTATCATATATTACATCATGCGTTCACGTAGTGCCAACCAACAAATATACTAATTCAATTTCATTTGATGACTTATGCTGCCCTAGTGTTGTGTTTCATATAAAGTCCCAATTGCCCCTTATGTCCCCAAATTCACCTTTCTTTGTCTCTCATTCAAATAGGGATGGAGACCTGTGTACTGGATGGTCATGGTCTCATATAAAGTCCCAACATTTTTCTCCTTTTTCAATGTTTTCATAATTAGTGATAGCTAGTTTTAATATATTTGAAGATTTTTGATTAACGCAGTTTATGAATAGGTGGGCCTTGCATAAAAATGCAATGGATGCTTATTAGCTACCCCTACCCCAGAATAAAAAGGGTTAGGTCAAAATTACGGTAAAAAAAACATATACAGTATCTCACAAAAGTGAGTACACCCCTCACATTTTTGTAAATATTTTATTATATCTTTTCATGTCACAACACTGAAGAAATTACACTTTGCTACAATGTAAAGTAGTGAGTGTACAGCTTGTATAACAGTGTAAATTTGCTGTCCCCTCAATATAACTCAACACACAGCCATTAATGTCTAAACCGCTGGCAGCAAAAGTGAGTACACCCCTAAGTGAATATTTTTAAATTGGGCCCAATTAGTCATTTTCCCTCCCCGGTGTCATGTGACTCGTTAGTGTTACAAGGTCTCAGGTGTGAATGGGAGCAGGTGTGTTAAATGTGGTGTTATCGCTCTCACTCTCTCATACTGGTCACTGAAAGTTTAACATAGCACCTCATGGCAAAGAACTCTCTGAGGATCTGAAAAAAAGAATTGTTGCTCTACATAAAGATGGCCTAGGCTATAAGAAGATTGCCAAGACCCTGAAACTCAGCTGCAGCACGGTGGTTAAGACCATACAGCTGTTTAACAGGACAGGTTCCACTCAGAACAGGCCTCGCCATGGTCGACCAAAGAAGTTGAGTGCACATGCTCAGCGTCGTATCCAGAAGTTGTCTTTGAGAAATAGAGGTATGAGTGCTGCCAGCATTGCTGCAGAGGTTGAAGGGGTGGGGCAGCCTGTCAGTGCTCAGACAATATGCTGCACACTGCTTAAGGGCTGTCATCCCAGAAGGAAGCCTCTTCTAAAGATGATGCACAAGAAAACCTGCCAACAGTTTGCTGAAGACAAGCAGACTAAGGACATGGATTACTGGAACCATGTCATGTGGTCTGATGAGACCAAGATAAACTTATTTGGTACAGATGGTGTCAAGTAAGTGTGGCGGCAACCAGGAGAGGAGTACAAAGACAAGTGTGTCTTGCCTACAGTCAAGCATGGTAGTGGGAGTGTCATGGTCACTTTAACTGACAATTGCGTGGTCCTGAGACGTGGTACCCAAACAAAATGGTCTTTTTTTTCCCACAAATAGAGATTTCTTTTGGTGGTATTTGATTACCTCTGTGGTTTTTATTTTTTGCACTATAAACAAAAAAAGAGCGAGTTTTTGCTATAATAAATATCCCAAATTTAAGTTTAGGCCGATATATATTCTTCTACATATTTTTGGGAAATGGCATCTACAAAATAGGGTATAGATTTATGTCATTTTTATTATTATTTTTTTTTACTGGCGGCAATCAGCAATTTTTATTTGGACTGTGACATTGCGGCGGACAGATCGGACACTTTTGACACATTTTTGGGACCATTGACAATCATACAGCGATCAGTGCTATAAAAATGCACTGATTTCTGTTTAAATGTCACTGGCAGGGAAGGGGTTAAATGTGTTCCCTCAGTGTGTTTCTTGCTGTGGGGGGATGTGACCGACTAGAGGAGAAGCCAGATTGTTGTTCCTAGCTACTAAGAACAGACGATCTGTCTCTCCTCTCCTGCCCGTTCTGTCTCTCGTGCCTGCGATCGCCAGCCACGAGCATAGCCCCATGTGTACGATCTGTCTCTCCTCTCCTGCCCGTTCTGTCTCTCGTGCCTGCGATCGCCAGCCACGAGCATAGCCCCATCGCCCCCGCCGTGCAGCTCTAGCTGTTTAAAGGGCCGACGTACAGCTACAGCGATTTGCGGGAGAGAGCCGACCTGCCGCTGTATAATGATGGCGGCTGGTCGGCTAGTGGTTAATACCACGTATTTCCCCCTTTAACATCAATGACAGCTTGAAGTCTTTTGTGGTATTTGTGGATGAGGCTCTTTATCTTCTCAGATGGTAAAGCTGCCCATTCCTCTTGGCAAAAAGCCTCCAGTTCCTGTAAATTCTTGGGCTGTCTTGCATGAACTGCACGTTTGAGATCTCCCCAGAGTGGCTCAAAGATATTGAGGACAGGAGACTGAGATGGCCACTCCAGAACCTTTGCTTTCTTCTGCTGTAGCCAATGACAGGTAGACTTGGCCTTGTGTTTTGGTTTATTGTCATGTTGGAATGTCCAAATACATCCCATGCGCAGCTTCCTGGCTGATGAAAGCAAATGTTCCTCCAATATTTTTTTGATAACATACTGCATTTATCTTGCCATAGATTTTGACCACATTTCCTGTGCCTTTGTAGCTCACACATCCCCAAAACATCAGCGATTCGCCTCCGTGTTTCACAGTAGGAATGGTGTACCTTTCATCATAGGCCTTGTTGACTCCTCTCCAAATGTAGCATTTATGGTTGTGGCCAAAAAAAATCAATTTTGGTCTCATCACTTTGAGGCTTGTCTCTGTGCTGTTTGACGTATTGTAAGCAGGATACTTTGTGGCATTTGCATAGTAATGGCTTTTTTCTGGGGACTCGACCATGCAGTCCATCTTTCCTCAAGTGCCTCCTTATTGTGCATCTTGAAACAGCCACACCACATGTTTTCAGAGAGCCCTGTATTTCACCTGAAGTTATTTGTGGGTTTTTCTTTGCATCCCGAACAATTTTCCTGGCAGTTGTGGCTGAAATTTTAGTTGGTCTACCTGACGTGGTTTGGTTTCAACAGAACCCATCATTTTCCACTTCTTGATTAGAGTTTCAATACTGCTGATTAGCATTCTCAATTCCTTGGATATCTTTTTATATCTCTTTCCTGTTTTGTACAGTTCAACTACCTTTTTCCACAGATCCTTTGACAATTCTTTTGCTTTCCCCGTGACTCAGAATCCAGAAACGTCAGTGCAGCCCTGGATGAAAGATGCAAGGGTCGGTCAGGAGTCCAGAAACTCATTGACCTTTTATACACACACAATAATCACTAGACATGTGCACACTGAAATATTTTGTTTCGGAATTTCGTTTTCGTCTGAAAAAAAAATGTATTCGTTTTTATTTATTTATTTTGTTTTGTTAAAAAATGCATTCGTCTGAAAATCCGAAATAATTAGGGTCGAATCTGTTATTGAAGACTTAATGGTGTCTGTCGAATGTTCTAAGAAGATTCGACGGAGCAGCTAAACTGTACGACGCCGCAATCGTACATTTCCGGTCAAATGTACGACAAGCTATAGTAGAATTCTAATGTTGTATGACACTAGTAATAATTATATTTATTAATTATTATTACTAGTCAACCAACATTAGAATTCTTCTATAGCCTATGGGCAGAGCATTTGACCATAAATGTCCGCTCGCAGCAACTGCTTCGTCGAATCTTCATGTCAAATCTTTTCTCTCTGTGTCAAATCTTTTCTCTCTATGTCAAATAATCTAGAACTAATAGAGTTAGGTTAGTCACATTCAACCTTTTTTGCTATTGTCTCTATAATGTCGAATCTTTTCTCTCTATGTAAAATCACAGTGGTGTAGTGGTTAGCACTCTCACCTAGCAGTAAGAAGGGTCGCTGGTTCAAATCCCAACCATGACACTACCTGCCTGGAGTTTGCATGTTCTCCCTGTGCCTGCGTGGGTTTCCTCCTAGTACTCCGGTTTCCTCCCACAATCCAAAGACATGCAGGTAGGTTAATTGGCTTCTGTACAAAAATTGGCCCTAGTATATGAATGGGGACCTTGGATTGTGGGCTCCTTGAGGGTTGGGACTGATGTGAGTGTGCAATGTACAGGGATAGGGACAATTGTACAAACTCACTCAGGTTGAACTGGATGGACTGATGTCTTTATTCAACCCTACTAACTATGAAACTATGAAACTATGAAATCTTTTCTCTCTATGTCAAATCTTTTCTCTCTATGTAGAATAATCTTGAACTAATAGAGCTAAGGTTAGGCACATTCGACCACAGGTTCGATGGATGCAGATCGCTATTGTCAGTGTCATGTCGAATCTCCTATCCATATTGAACTGTTGTCACAACGAAAACGAACATAAAGCATTTGTTTATGTCGGATCTTTCGGTTTTCGGATTCTGCATGTTCGTTATCGTTTGTTAAAACGATAACGAAAATACTCGAAATTCGGACGAAAATGCATTCGTACGAAAACGAATGTACATGTCTACTAATTACAAGCAAACAGATCACCGATGGTTACTTTTAATAGACATTCAAACCCCTTTGTGTCAACTTGTGTGCATGTTATCAGGCCAAAATCACCAGGGTATGTAAACATTTGATCAGGGTCAAAGAGTAAACACAGTTGATTGATAATAAATGGCTTCAGCTAAACACTAACCATGAGTAAAAGAAATGTTTTTGTGTTATCATTCATATTCTCTGAAAAATGGCCAAGAAATCATAAATTCTGCCAGGGTATGTAAACCTATGAGCACCACTGTATATATATATATATATATATATATATATATATATATATACATACATACAGGAAGCTGGATTTACATGGCTGTTATCTTTGTGCCAGCGTCTCAATCCAAGAAGTGGATGTTGTTGACCCTAGATAACGCCTGAGCATGGATTGTGACATCCTTCTGATAACAAAAGCAAATTTGCACAGGGCCATCCACATGATGTGAATATGATTCATCAGACCATGCCACCTTCTTCCATTACTCCATGGTCCAAGTCTGATGCTCACATGCCCATTGCAGGCACTTTCGGCTGTGGACACGGGTCAGTATGGGCACCCTGACCGGTCTGCGGCTACGCAGCACCATACACAACAAACTGTGATGCACTGTGTGCTTTGACACCTTTCTATTGGAGCCAGCATGACCTTTTTCAGAATTTTAATATACAGTAGTTCTTCTATTGGATTGACTACACAGGCCAGCCTTCGCTCTCCACGTGCATCAATGAGCCTTGACTGCCCATGGCCCTTAAAAAAAAAAATGCCGTGAATGCTAACTGCACATTGGCTGTGCTCTCAACCAAACAGTCAAACCATCCAATGGCTGGTGTCATAACGGATCACATGTGCAGCACTGTGGCAGTTGAAGATTAAACAGAGGCCAGCTTCCTTGGCTGAAAACGATAGGGGGGTTTACTTCCACTTTAACAATAAAGACAAGAAAGCCATCGCCCCATGTGAGTAGATCCGAGTTATTCGATTAAATGGGTAGGACTCCTCTCACGGGTGCACGCCTCGGATCGCCAGGCGTAGAATATCAATATGAAAAGAAATTGTCTGCATACCGAGATACCGAAAGTCCATTTATTGTATAATCCCAGTAAAATACATCACACACACCACAGGAGTAATAGCAGGTACAGAGGTTAAAGCGTTTCACACAGTTACATTGTGCTTACTCATAGCCCACGACCCTGTTGCTGGTTCAATGGTTTTCCTTCTGTGGACCACTTTTGGTCGGTCCTGATCACTGCAGACCAGAAACATACCATAAGAGCAGCAGTTTTGGAGTTGCTCTGACCCAGTCATCTAGCCATTACCATTTGGCTCTTGTCAAAGTCACTCACATCCTTAGGCTTGCCCAATTTTTCTGCATTCAACACATCAACTTCATGGACAACATGTTCACTTGCTGCCTAATATATCCCACCCACTTTCAGGTGCCATTGTTACAAGATAATTACAAACAACATTGGCGCACTAGCGACATGGTTGATCTGATAGGAAACAGCTAAAAATAATCCAGGCTGACAGTGATCACAGCACAGTAATCTGTGAGTGGAAAAAACAGTCCACATTGCTTGAACAAAAGCACCACCTGCTCACCCCTTGGACCCGGATGTGACGTCACCGGCCACTTCCCAGTGCACCCGTGACTTTAGAAAACACTGGAAGCCACCAGCACGGCCAGGACCATAGGCTGCACTTCCATCCACCACACAGCGTCCTCCTTTAGAGCGGATAATCCTTTCATATTTACACAAGCGCTGAGAAGTTTCATACACTGTAAGTTGCTGTCCTATATTGTCCAATAAAAAACATTCTGCTGCACTTAGATGGCGCTGCTCTTCCCTCTTCCCTCACTGTTACAAGATAATCAATGTTTTTCACTTTGCCTGTCAGTGGCCATAATTATAGCACCCTCTGTGTACAGTGTAGGAAAATTTAGTTGGGCTCCACTGTAGGCAGAAGAGCCGGGGGTATATTGTTTAGTGTTAGTCTGGCAGAGCTCCAGGGGCTGAGTCTCTGTTGCCTCCCCCTGGCTTCTAGAACTGCTGGATAGTTCTAGAACTTAGAGGGCAGAGGGGCAGAGATGAGACCTGAATATTTATGGATTCTACTCCAATCCCTGGGTAAAGATGGCCCAGAAGGTGGAGAGACAGGCCATAAGTATTCTGGAGCCTAATCGTGTGGGGAGCAGATTCCAGGGTCCTGTCGCCTGGAGGGGGACCCCTGTGTTGAAGGGCTCTTCCCCTGGGCATAAGGAAGGAGTCAGAGGGGGAGAGAGAAAGAGAGAGCAGCAGCTGAAGCCCCACACACTTTCAGCCTCAGCTTGGCTTTGCTAAGCCATCTTGGGAGCCTTTGGGACCTGTCCAGCAGGAGGCCCGGTTCAGTAGTCACATGAGCTACAGGATCCACCAAAGGGACTGAGTGCATAGCTTCAACCACCATACCCCACAGCCTATAGAGGAGAAGCAGCCAGGTGCAATACCCAGCTAGCCTTCTACAAAAGGATAGCTTAGAGCCACTTAAAGCCAACACAGCTAACCCACACCACTTGTTTGGGGAATCTAAGGAGAAACCAGGTCCCTTGGCATCTTCTACGAAGAGAAAGCATCTGCATTCAGTGTTTGGAATCTTCGAGTCCTCAAGCTGCATTCAAGCCACAGTTCCGGGCATCCCATACCTTCCCATTCCTATCCACGTTTATCTCCTAATAAACTAAAAAAAACAAAAACAAAGCACCCTGGACTTTTTTTTGACTACTGAGTGAATATAAGAATAGATAGATTAAGGGCAGGTATGCCTGGAGGGAGCCCACCCCTCCTTAAAGGCACAGGGATGCACTGGACACCCAACAAACACACAATGGCAATGAAGGCCTGCACCAAATTCATCCAACTGTTCTCATTGCCACCATCTGTACCACCGTCTTCATCTGTGACATCCTCAGGAGGATAACTGTCTCTTCTGATTTCTTTAAGACAGCCCTCTTATGACATGCATGTGCCGTGTCATCAGGGGCCGGCTAAAGGTACCAGAAAGAGACATCTGGCCCCCTGACGATGCACTTGTGCATTAGCATATCCCATAGCCTCCTGGATATGTGATGTGGATATCCCAGCAGACTGCAAGCAAGTGACACATCTTAGAGAGAAAGAGTCCCCATTATTCCTCACAAGGAGAAATGATGGAAACATTTTTTTTTGGAGGTGCTTATAATTAGGCTGCTTTCACACTGGGGCGGAGGGTCCATTAGTGGTAAAGCGCCGATAGTTTTAGCGGTGCATTACCGTCGTTTTAACCCCTGCTAGCGGCCAAAGAAGGGGTTAAAAGCGCCTGTGTTGCAGCGCTTCAGAATTCATTTCAATGGGCAGGGACGGTGTATACATCTTTGGGGCGGTGTATACATCTGGAGGAATGGTCAACCACACTCCTAAACCTTGTGGACAGTGCTCCTACACCGCCTCAAAGATGCTGCTTGCAGGACTTTTTTTCCTGTCCCGCAAGCGCAACGCCCCAGTGTGAAAGTACTAGTTCGAGTGAAGGGAACTCTTAAGGCGTCAGCATACCAAGACATTTTGGACAGTTTCATGCTCCCAACTTTGTGGGAACAGTTTGGGGAGGGCCCCTTCTTGTTCCAACATAACTGCACACCAGTGCAAAAAGCAAGGACCATAAAGACATGGATGAGAGAGTTTGGGGTGGAGTAACTTGACTGGCCTGCACAGAGTCCTGACCTCAATCCGATAGAACAACTTTGGGAAGAATTAGAGCGGAGACTGTGAGCCAGGCCTTCTCGTCCACATCAGTGCCTGACCTCACAAAGTGCTTCTGGGAGAATGGTCAAACATTCCCATAGACACACTCCTAAACCTTGTGAACAGCCTTCCCAGAAGAGTTGAAGCTATTATAACTGCAAAGGGTGGGCCAACTCAATATTGAACCCCACAGACTAAAACCCCATACACACTATTAGATTTTCTGCAGATTTTTGTCTTCAGATTACCAAAACCATATAATATGAGGAAGACATCTCAAGTTTCCCGCAACTCGCGGGATACTCCCGCATTTGACAGCGGGCTCATGGACACCCGCAAGTGCGGCATGATCTTCCGGCTGAACCTGCACTGCCACTCAGCCTGGAGCAGGGCCAGACTGGCCTACCATGATACAGAGAAATGTCCCAGTAGACCACCTGCCCTGGGGGCGATTTGAGCTGCAGGTGGCAGCGGCGCCCAGGGCCAATCCAAATGCAAACGGAACACTGATTCAATTTCCCAGCATTGTATCAGTGTTTAGTTGACCGTCTATCATGGATGAGGAGGCGTGGCTTTGTTACAGTGGACGGCCGCCGAACAGCTGCATGACACAGCAGTGTGTAATCAGGGTACTGGCGAGGCTGCAGATAGGCACTGATGAGGATACAGTTGGGCACAGTGAGGCTGCATTGTTGGCACAGTGAGGCTGCATTGTGGACTCTAATGAGGCTGCAGATGGGAACAGTGAGGCTGCAGATGGGCACAGATGAGGATACAGATGGACACAGTGAGGCTGCATTGTTGGCACAGTGAGGCTGCATTGTTGGCACAGTGAGGCTGCATTGTTGGCACTAATGAGGCAGAAGATGGTTACAGTGAGGCTGCATTGATGGGCACTGGCGAGGCTGCATTGTTAGCACAGTGAGGCTGCAGATGGGCACAGTGAGGCTGCAGTGTTGGCACTGATTAGGCTGCAAATGGGCACAGAGAAGCTGCATTGTTGTCACTGATGAGGCTGTAGATGGGCACAGTGAGTCTGCATTGATGGCTCAGTGAGGCTGCGTGACCTCCCTAAAAATGAGTTTGCCACCTCCCTGAAATGAGTTTTTGCAGGTTGGGATGTCTGATGAGGTCAAACTTTAAGACCCCTTTCACAATAGTGCATTTAGAAGTGCAGTCGCTGTAGATCTGAGGGGGACATGCAAGGAAAATAAAAAACAGAATTTTAGCTTGCACATGATTGGATGATAAAATCAGCAGAGCTTCCCTCATTTCAGCTCTACCCCTTAGATTTACAGCGACTGCACTTCCAAGTGAACTTTGCACTTGTAGTGCAAAGTGGATTTGCCTTTAGTAAATAACCCCCATAGTGTATGTGTGTGCAGATTTCACTGCTCTGCCTGTATACTGAATTCTCAGAGTTTGCCCTCTTGTGGTTAAAACTGAAATGACAACCCACTATAAAACCCCCCTTCCTGAAGCCATCCTCAAGTCCATTTCCTCCTTCCTTTTATAAAAAAGCATGTGCTAAAAATGGCCATTTCAAACAGAAGGACGATTTTTCCAAAACAAATAAGAATACATATAAAGCGGCCTTAGTTTAAACAAATGTCTCATAGTAAAAAATAAATGGCTTCTGCTTGAGTGACCTTTCCAAGATGGTCGATATGCCGGTGCATTGCCATAGAATGAGATTTGCCATAGAATGAGATGCTCCGCCTCCATCACTTCCTATTGGCTCACAATCAGTCTGACTTTGGCTATTACAGGGAGAGGATCTCCTCCCTGTGATAGCTGGAGCTGCACGGAGCATCCGACGGCAAATCTCATTCAATGGCAATGCACCGGTCCGGGTGTGGGATGAATATATTATAGGGTGGAGAAGGAAGGAAGGGGGGTGGGGCTGCAGAGGAATAATATACAATTGCAGGGACTATACTATTGTATGTGCACTACATGAGGTGTTACTGAGTGACACATACAGGTAGGGGAAGAATAGAACATAGGAAGTTGCAGTGAGTACATAGAAGTGATTTAATACATGGAGCGCAGTGCCGAGTATACACGGTGCAGTCACACACACAGCTCGCTCCCTCTCAGGTGAAGGGCGGAGGAACACGGTGTGCGCTGCGCCCGCCGCTCATTGCCATAGAATGAGATTTGCCGTCGGATGCTCCGTGCAGCTCCAGCTATCACAGGGAGGAGATTCTCTCCCTGTAATAGCCAAAGTCAGACTGATTGTGAGCCAATAGAATGTGATGGAGGCGGAGCATCTCATTCTATGGCAAATCTCATTCTATGGCAATGCACCACCTCCAACATGGCTGCTACAGCCGGCTGGGTCATGTGAGGAGGGCAGAGCTCATCCTGTCATGTGACTGTGGCTCATGTGACTTTGGTGGAGTGTTGTGTAGTGAGTGGGGAGATGAGGGTGGATGGATGAGGTCAGGTGAGGAGTGCTGAGTGTCAGTGCCGGGTAGGAATGCCTTCCAATAAGTCAGTGTCTGATGCCCCCATCACCCAGTTCAGGAACTGCAGGATCCTCAGGGAGCACCGACTGCAGTGGTAAGTACCCCAGGACGATCACACACTCCTCTGATCTGCGCTTCTTTAACTTGTATTTACGTATGAAGGGAAGTTGTATGATGGTTTGTATAAAAGTCTAAAAATACGGGGCTAATCTACTAAAGGAATATGTGTCACTCTTCGCCTAATGAAGATCACATCCTGTAATGTGTGAAGGAACTCCCTATTTACAAAAAAATATATATTTTAAGTTCATCGAAACCCTAACCGAATGACATTTAGTTTGCTAAAGCCCTATGTATCATAAACAATTGCCACCTGTGTGTTCACCCTTTTCTTTTTTTCTATCAGTGCTGATCTCCTGCTGTCTCTTTGCAGCCACTTCCTGTCTGCATGCACTCCAGAAAGACTGCATGGCGCTTCCCATGCCGGGCATAATGATGACGACATCAATGGACCATACATAAACTGTGCGGTAAGGATGGGCTCAGGCGTGTTCGCATGGTCCACGCGCAGAGCCCGCCAGGAAGTCGGCACAGCCCTGCGCTAATCACAGGCAGTGAGACATTGCCCCATCTCTGCAGCTGCACATCGGGGCAATGTCTCATTGCCTGTGATTAGTGCAGCGCTGCGCCGACTTCCTGGCGGGCTCTGCACGTGGACCATGCGAACACGCCTGAGCCCATCCTTACTGTGGGGTTCGGCTACTGAAAGCAAATAAACTGTTTGCAAGGGAAATTGCACTTTGCATGGGATTCTTCCTCAGAGTGAATGTGAAATGTCACTTTGCAAAGAATACCCAACCACGTGCAAGCAAAATAAAAATAAATAAACAAAAAAATAGATTTTTGCTAGCACAGGATTAACCACTTTAATCCCGGGCACTTTTACCCCCTTTTCAGCTTTCAGCGCTGTCACTCTTTGAATGACAAATGTCATACAACACTACATTTTTATCATTTTGTTTACACTACTAGAGCTTTCTTTTGGTGGTATTTAATCACTAGTATAAATGTTGGAGTAACAGCGCTGTCTAAACAAGTTGAAATTTAACACATATACTATATAAAAGTAACTTAGTGTGAAAACATTTTGTTTTTTGTGAAAAAATAGATTCCTGCTGCAACCTTATGTGAGATACACACAAAATACAAGAAAAATAAAAATTGGCTGCGCTGGAATAATGAGTATCAATAAACCCTCCTGTTGTGTAGTTTAATAGAATATTATCTACATCTGTTACTAGTGTGTGATTTTAATAAAAAAAATCTTTTAAAGCTATCTACATCTAAATTGTATACACTCCGTGACAAGTGTGGAAAGTAAACAATCCAAAATACAAATAATAATATCAAAAATACATATTAGTGAATCCGAGTTCAATGTGATTGCATAGAGAACAACAGAGGTCCAAAGTATGGACTGATAACGCTTTATAAGAGAAAGTTCTGTTCATGCAAAGGGGTCCACCACAAGGTTTGGGGTTCTGCTAATGATCGTTCACAGTGTTGTAACATCTGGCACCCACGAAACGAGTGATTAGACAGCCAAAGTAAAGGTCCTCCACCAAAAGGTAAAAATGGCAGCTTACCAGCTGATCTGATCTCCGTGTTACGAGAGACCAGATAGGCAAATGGCATATACCCCTGCCCGGGTCTTTTATCCAAACTCCTCTGGACAACAGTCACCAAACTTTTCAACTATGGTAGATCACTCCTGGGGTCACTTGGCTCTCAATCAGAAAGGGTTAACATGAAAGAGAAAGGGACAACCATAGCGCAATATCGTTTTTTACCCTTTATTTGTTAAAAAGAAACCTCTATAGGTAGCACACTCACATGTAGCATAGCAATCTATAAGCGGTTGTATTTAAGATTGTCGAGCCGGCCGGCTCTCTTACTTGCTGCCCGTCGCTTCCTGGGATAGACGGGAGAAAGGAGGTGACGTCAGCACGCCGCTCACCCTACGCCGTTTCGTCAAATGTTGACGTCTTCCTGGGGCACGGGCGGCGTGCTGACTCACCGCCTATTATGCATGATACAATTCCAGACCTGCCCCTTTTCTGAGCTCTCGTCGGCCATCTTTAGATAGGGCAATCGCCCTCTTTCTATCCTTAATTGGCTTCTAAGGTATATGGGCGGTCCTATTGTCCTATTGTCGAGCTAAGTGTGTTATTCACTTAATACGCATTAAGTGAATAACACACTTAGCTCGACGGCGTAGGGTGAGCGGCGTGCTGACGTCACCGCCTTTCTCCCGTCTATCCCAGGAAGCGACGGGCAGCAAGTAAGAGAGCCGGCCGGCTCGACAATTTTAAATACAACCGCTTATAGATTGCTATGCTACATGTGAGTGTGCTACCTATAGAGGTTTCTTTTTAACAAATAAAGGGTAATAAACGATATTACGATATGGTTGTCCCTTTCTCTTTCTTGTTAACCCTTTCTGATTGAGAGCCAAGTGACCCCAGGAGTGATCTACCATAGTTGAAAAGTTTGGTGACTGTTGTCCAGAGGAGTTCGGATAAAAGACCCGGGCAGGGGTATATGCCATTTGCCTATCTGGTCTCTCGTAACACGGAGATCAGATCAGCTGGTAAGCTGCCATTTTTACCTTTTGGTGGAGGACCTTTACTTTGGCTGTCTAATCACTCGTTTCGTGGGTGCCAGATGTTACAACACTGTGAACGATCATTAGCAGAACCCCAAACCTTGTGGTGGACCCCTTTGCATGAACAGAACTTTCTCTTATAAAGCGTTATCAGTCCATATTTTGGACCTCTGTTGTTCTCTATGCAATCACATTGAACTCAGATTCACTAATATGTATTTTTGATATTATTATTTGTATTTTGGATTGTTTATTTTCCACACTTGTCACGGAGTGTATACAATTTAGATGTAGATAGCTTTAAAAGATTTTTTTTATTAAAATCACACACTAGTAACAGATGTAGATAATATTCTATTAGACTACACAACAGGAGGTATTTAATCACCTCTGGGTTTTTTAATTTTTTTGCTAAATGAATGAAAAAATACCAAAAATGTTGAAAAAAACCCACATTTTCTTCTTTTCTGTTATAACATTTTACAAATAATCTATCTTCATAAATTTAGGCCAAAATGTATTCTGCTACATATCTTTGGTGAAAATGGCCCCAAATCAGTGTATATTATTTAGTCTATAGGAAAGTTATAGAGTTCACACACTATGGGATATATATCTGAAATTGATCAATCCTTCTGTACTGATCGCCTCATTCCCTGAGGCCCAAAAACACCGGGACAGTACAGATATCCCCCAAATTATCCCTTTTTTGGAATGTAGACAGTCCAAGGTATGTAGTAAGAGGCATGGCGAGTTTTTTGAAGTTGTAATTTTTTGTTAGAACTTTTTGGAAAATTAAGAAATTAAATTTATTTTTTTAATTTTTTTTGTCACCAGTGCAGTACAATGTCATCATATAACTGTTTTGTGACTGGTGTACGGAAAAAAAAAATATACATACATACATATTTTTTTTTTTTTTAAACCCACTTTGACCAGAGCAATATAATGTTACCATAGTAGTGCAGTACAACTGTACTACTCTGTACTACTCTGGGGAAGTGATCAGTATTTTTTTATTATTTTTTTTTTACACATTATGTAAAAAAATATATAATTTCATTGCTATATACAAGCATTTTACTGAATTAATTCATTTCATTCAGTTTGTACTACTCTGGGGAAGTGATCAGTATTTTTTTATTATTTTTTTTTTACACATTATGTAAAAAAAAAAAAAAAATGCATTGCTATATACAAGCATTTTACTGAATTAATTAATGTCATTCAGTTTGTTTTGTTGTGATTAGCTGTGGTTGGCCACAGCTGATCACATGGCACAGATGGGCTGTGATTGGCCCAGTTTGTACTGTGATCACTGTGACCAATCACAGCTGTAAAGTATTTGACCCCCTGCTGATTTTTTACGTTTGCCCACTGACAAAGAAATGATCAGTCTATAATTTTAACGTTGGGTTTATTTTAACAGTGAGAGACAGAATAACAATAAAAATATCCAGAAAAAGGCATTTCAAAAAAGTTATAAATTGATTTGCATTTTAATGAGTGATATATGTATTTGATTCGCCTATCAAGCAACAAGATTTCTGGCTCCCAGGTGTCTTCTATACAGGTAATGAGCTGAGATTAGCAGCACTCTCTTAGGGCCGGTTCACACTGGGACGACTTGTCAGGTGACTTAGCCGCCTGACAAGTCGCGTCCCGTTCTGTACAATGGAACCGTTCTAATCGGAGCGACTCAAGTCGCTCCTACTTAGAAAAGGTTCCTGTACGACTTTGGGGGTGACTTGAGGTGACTTGCGTTGACTTCTATACAGAAGTCGTTTTGCAAGTCGCCACTGCTGTTGTGTCCAGGTCGCGTGAGGCAGTCGCGCTGCAAGTCGTGCTCAGTGTGAACCGGCACTTAAAGACCATCGCCAAGCAACTTGGTGAGAGGGTGACAACAGTTGGTGCGATTATACGCAAATGGAAGAAAAACAAAATAACTGTCAATCTCCCTCGGTCTGGGGCTCCATGCAAGATCTGACCTTGTGGAGTTTCAATGATCATGAGAACAGTGAGGAATCAGCCCAGAACTACACGGGAGAATCTTCTCAATGATCTCAAGGCACCTGGGACCATAGTCACCAAGAAAACACACTGCGCCGTGAAGGACTGAAATCCTGCAGTGCCCGCAAGGTCCCCCTGCTTAAGAAATCTCATGTACAGGCCCGTCTGAAGTCTGCTAATGAACATCTGAATGATTCAGAGGAGAACTGGGTGAAAGTGTTGTGGTCAGATGAGACCAAAATCAAGCTCTTTGGCATCAACTCAACTCGCCGTGTTTGGAGGAGGAGGAATGCTGCCTATGACCCCAAGAACACCATCCCCACCATCAAACATGGAGGTGGAAACATTATGCTTTGGGGGTGTTTTTCTACTAAGGGGACAGGACAACTTCACTGTATTAAAGGGACGATGGACGGGCCATGTACCATCAAATCTTGGGTGAGGACAGGACATTACAAATGGGTCATGGAAAGGTATTCCAGCATGGCAATAACCCAAAACACACGGCCAAGGCAACAAAGGAGTGGCTCAAGAAGAGGCACATTAATGTTCTAGAGTGGCCTAGCCAGTCTCCAGACCTTAATCCCATAGAAAATATGTGGAGGGAGCTGAAGGTTCAAGTTACCAAACGTCAGCCTAAAAACCTTAATCCTTGGAGGATCTGCAAAGAGGAGTGGGACAAAATCCCTCCTGAGATGTGTGCAAACCTGGAGGCCAACTACAAGAAATGTCTGACCTCTGACTGCCAACAAGGGTTTTGTCACCAAGTACTAAGTCATGTTTTGAAAAGGGGTCAAATACTTATTTCACTCATTAAAATGCAAATCAATTTATAACTTTTTTGAAATGCGTCTTTCTGGATATTTTTGTTATTCTGTCTCTCACTGTTAAAATAAACTTACCATTTAAAATTCTAGACTGATCATTTCTTTGTCAGTGGGCAAAGTACAAAATCGGCAGGGGATCAAATACTTTTATACCTCACTGTAGCAACACAGTTGTACACAATGGTTGGCTTGAAAGGAAGTCATCCATTGTTTACAACTGTCATGTGACTTGCTGTGATTGGTTACAGCAATCACATGGTACCGGCAATGGGCCAGTACAGTGATCAGTCATCGGCTGTGTTCCATGGACACATCCGGTGACAGATTGTGCAACAGGAGGACGTCATATAAGGGACGAGAGGCTGGCCCTGGCTTCATTCTGCCATAAGCCGGACACCAATGGGTTAAATGATGGTCAGCAGAGCTTAACCTCATTCATTAAACTCAGGAAAATTCCCTTGCAAACTAAACGGCCTATTTGCCTTTAGTATATTAACCCCAGCGTGTCTTAAAAAGGCCACTTGTAGGCGTTATCACAGGTCCACATGACAGGGTGACAATGCAGAAACACAACTGGGAGACAGGGCAGAATGTTGTCACCCCATAACAGGAAGTGCCTGTAGGGGGTGCCTTTGTGGTAGGATCACCAGGTATTTTTTTTTTTTATGAAAGCTGCAGATTTAAAAACATTGAAAGCAACTTTTGAATTGCATTAAAATGTAAATGAGATTTTAGAGATTGGACATTATAGGTTGCTCACATGACTAAGTGACAAAATGTACTCGCAAAGGGGTCTATTTCTCAAACATTTGTTTGATGAATGCCAGAAGCAGTTGGCCGAGATGTCCCTGTATATTTCCTAATGGAATAATTCCTTTTATTATCAGCGCCATCTGGTGGCCAAAATGCAATATAGCTTCTGAAATACCTAAATGAGAAACTATAACCCATTTTGGCCACTAGATGGAGTTGATGATATAAGAATTAATCTATTAGAAAAATGATGGGCAAATTCTGGCCAGCTTGCACGAATGCTTCTGATGCTTGGCCAACAAATGTTTTTTATAAATAGACCCCTAAGTATACCATCCACATTAAGAGTGGGAAATAAGAGGGTATTAGTAAGGGGAGACTTTTTACCACTTTGGCTTGACGTTTGAGGAAATGTAACTTCGTTCAGCTTCTGTAGCAGAGGGGTTTATAACCAGTACTTCCGGGTATGGTGGGTCATGTGACTTGCACATAGGGTATATACAGCCCTGCATTAGCTATAAATCCAGTGAATATCAACTTACGCTGGATTTTCCAAGGATTTTAAAGGCTGAACAATGCAGGGGGTAAGTAAAAGGAAGGTAAGTGTATGTTGGGGAGAAATACACTTGTCTTCTGTGTATAGACAAAGCACAGGTTTACTTTAAAGCAAAAATCCCAGGAATGGGTCAATTATACAAATATTATTTTGATACTTAAAATTGTATTTATCAAAGAGTTGACCATTGATACCAAGCGTTTATCTTAAAATGATGGGCTATAAATCTGTAATACGACTACCATTAGGCTTACTGGTAAGGATATTTCCAGGAATCCTCCAGGACAAGCTACCTGAAAGATGATTGGCTTCACCAAAAAGTGATTTAAAAGTCCCTCCCACCCTCCTCGTCTTCAGTTGCCATAAAAGTAAGAACGTGCGGGGAAACATATCAACGAACCAGGACACTATAAAAGGAAGAAAACAAGGGTGGGAATATCGACAATGTCCTGTTAATACTGTTACTGGTTCTCTTTTTGTGGTTTTCCCATAATCATCTTCCAGGACAGCTACCTGAGACGATAAACAAGGAACTTTTCATACCTTAGAAATGACAGCACCCTTTCTTCTGAAGGCCAAATCATGGCTGTCTAAAAGTTCTTTTTTTGTAGACACATCAACTTCCTGATGATTGCAGAAGGGAAAGAACATATCCCCATGAATCCTTTTAGATGTGCATGCGCCAAGGAGGTACCTGGTCTCTGGATGTTGTAGATTTTACCTAGGCATTCTGCCTATTGTTTGCATTATTACATTCAAGTAGACTTGCTTCTGGAACACTGATCAGCACAGCTAAAGTCTGCTCCATCCAGTGGCCAGCAGGGAGGAATATGCTTGTCTAAAGGGTTAAAAGGCATGTGTTCTTTTACTAGTATATACATCAACATCTCAATGATTTCAGAGGTAAAAGAACATACCCCCGTGATTCCCTTAGATGTGCTTGTTCCAAAGAGGGACCTGGCTACTAGATGTTAGAGCTGAAAGATTAATCGTTAAGAATCGCTATCGTGATTTATTTTGATTTTTTTTTTTTTTTCCCCTGTTGCAAACTTTACAAAGTATTTCCCGATTCTTTCTATGCAGCGAATTCTCTCTGCTCTGCTAAAGCCAACAGCCGTCAAAAGAAAGTAAAAAAAAAAAAAAAATGGGCAGTCTGCCAAGAATCACAACATTCTTTAGCAGTGGAACTTAAGTATAAACATTGTAATTTGTCCTTTAGATCAAAAGAATAGACTTTGGTGTGTAAATGAGGGAAGTTTAACCACTTAAACACTAAATCCTTTTCTGACATTTGTTGGTTTCAAGTTTAACTTTTTTTATTTTTTTTTGCTAGAAAACTACTTAGAACCCCAAAACATTATATATATATATATATATATATATATATATATATATATATATATATATATATATATATATATATATATATATTGTAAAGGATCAGCATTGAAGGTACCAAAAAAAATATATATATATATATATATATATATATATATATATATATTTTTAGTAGAGACTCTAGAGAATAAAATGGTGGTTGCAATATTTTATGTCACACTTTATTTGCGTAGCAGTCGTTCAAATGCAATTTTTTGGGGAAAAAAATGACACTTTAATAAAAAAAAAAAAAAAAAAAATAACCAGTAGAGTTAGCCCAATTTTTTTTTTGTATAACGTGAAAGATTTTAAGCTGTGAGAATCGTGATCTTTTTATTCTAAGCAAAAAATCGTGATTCTCATTTTGGCCAGAATCGTGCAGCTCTACTGGATGTTGTAGAATTTAGCTAGGCAGTCTGCCCATTGGTTGCTTGATTACATTGAATCAGACCTGCTTCTGCAACAGTGATCAAGCAGCTGATCAGCACCGCTAAAGTCTGCATCATCCAGTGGCCAGCAGGGAGGAATATGCTTGTCTAAAGGGTTATCAGACATGTGTTCTTTTACTAGGGCACATCACTTACACTCTGTGCTTTCAGTGCATCTGAATAGGTGGCTACGAAGGAAGATATTTTAGAGAACTGGATAAAGTTTAGACACAGGCAAAAAGGAAAGGAATGCAGATGGAGATCTATGGAATTATTCTTAAGGTATTTATGGGGACTAAATGTACACAGGGTTTTAACAAACCGGATGAAACAACCAAGAATTGAAACTTGAAGCATATACTGTATGTTATGCTTAAGATCCCATGGAGGTGTAGTCAGAACAATTCTGCACTCTCTAGCTATAAGTAACCTCTTGATCGGGGATCCTCTGTAGTCTATCTTTCAAAAATCCGGACCGAGGGGCTTGGAGGGGCTTTTAGCCACTTTTTGGGTTGAGACCATCTAGAGATGGAAGAATACTGGCTCTGGTATTTGCACCTTTTAAAATCAAATTAGAAGAGGAAGATTCCATTTTTTTTTCTACTGACCGCTTTCTTTAAAGTCTCACCTCTGTCCCTAACTATTGTAGGGAGAATCTATGGGTGCGGCAAGGGAGGATCCTCAATCCTGAAAAACTTTTCTTTGATGAGAAAGGAGCAGCTGATGTCAAGGTGGACTGTCATGGGAGAATCATTGCACCCGGATTTATTGACACACAGATCAATGGTAAGACATTCATATCTCCAAGAGTCCCTGTCCTGATCTGCTTGTCTACAGTAAGAGAACTGTGCTGCTCTTGTAGCCTGAATAGACAGTTTTACAGACACATTATAATAGTTTTATGTTTAAACATAAAAAAAATATATACATACATACATACATACATACATACATTCACATCAGTCCCTACCCTCAAGGAGCTTACACTCTCTAAGGTCCCTGACTCACATTCATACATATATAAACTAGGGCCAATTTAGACAGGAGCCAATAAACCAACCAGCATGTCTTTGGAGTGTGGGAGGAAACTGGAGTACCTTAAGGAAACCCGCACAGGGAGAAAACATGCAAACTTCGGGTAGGTAGTGCAGTAGTTGGGATTCGAACCGACGACCCTTGTGCTGCTAGGAGGAAGTGCTAACCACTTGGCCACTATGCTGCCCATGACATTTTTAAGGAGTGGTTTAGCCAGGGTACTGTGCCTGATACTCGAAATCAGAGCAAAAAAAATATATTTATGGGAAACGAATCAGTTGCTAGCTTAAAGAGGATGTAAACCCTAATGGGTTTACTTCCTCTTTGTTTCCCTGTAAAGGTAAAGCATAATGGACTACTATGCATCTCATAGTATCCCATTATGTGTCACTTACCTGACACAGGAGCCAGCGATGTCACCGGTGTCCCCTTGTATACGGCGCCTCCATCTTCTTGGTGGCTCTCACAGCTCCGTTGCTGTCGGCGGCGCCGCAATGACGCCACTCCCGCGCATGCGCACGGGAGCAGCCACTCGCGGCATATCGCCGTTGAGAGCGGCCTTCTCAGTGCGCCTGCACGCTGCTGTCTACGGCGTATGCGCGACGTAGACAGCGGTGCCTGTATTTTGGCAAATATCTCCTAAACTGTGTAGGTTTAGGAGATATTTCTTTGACCTACAGGTAAGCCTTAATCTAGGCTTACCTGTAGGTCCAAGTGGTTTGTAAGGGTTTACAACCCCTTTAATGGGGTTGTAAACCCTTACAAATACCCAGTTCAGTGATCTCAGGTGATACACAGAGATGAAACAAATCCTCCTACATAAGTTGTACCTGTTTATCTGCGGTATTCCCTTCTCTACATCTTTTCAAGGTGTGAGGAGAACTCTGACAGCTGATTGGAGGAAAGGGACACACTTCACACAGCACACAGGAACAGAGCTGAGGCTGTCAATCAGCTGGAGCTCCCTCCCTTGTCACCTTTTTGTTTTTTGGTGTCAGGAAAACTTGTCAGAAGTGACTCATTGTGATAGCAGAGGAATGAAGCAGCAGACAGAAATTACACTTAGTGCTCTGGATTGAGACGTACACACTGTAGAGGGGATATTCTTTGTTCATCGTTCATGTCTGAGGTTTTCAACCCCTTTAACTACCTAAAGACCGCCTACCGCAGATATACTGCAGTAGGGCGGCTCTATTGCACGAAACGACGTACCTGTACATTATTATGTGCAATAGACAGCGGAAGCGTGCTTGCACTGATTGGCCAGAGCGGTAGCCAATCAGCTGGTCCGGCGGACACGATGTCCGCCGGGACCCACCAATCGTTCCTCATAAAGGTAGAATGGCGAGCTGTCTATGTAAACCAGGCAGATCCCCATTCTAACAGTGTTCCTGTTCTCTGTGTTCCCCCAGTCAGTCCATCCCCCACACAGTTAGAAAGCACCTCCTAGGGACACGCTTAACCCTTTGATCGCCCCTGGTGTTAACCCCTTCCCCGCCACTCATTTGTACAGTAACAGTGCAAATTTTTTTAGCACTGATCACGGTAATAATGTCACTGGTTCCCAAATAAGTGTCAGGTGTCCGATTTGTCTGCTGCAATATCGCAGTCTTGCTAAAAATTGATGACTGCCGCCGTTACTAGTAAAAAAAAATAAAAAATAAATGAAAATGCCATAAAAATATCCCCTAGTTTGTAGACGCTATAACTTTTGCGCAAACCAATCAATATACGCTTATCAAGAAGCACTTGGGTAATTTGCAAGGTTGGTGCACTCTCTTTTCTTTGTATTAGTGTTTCCATTGGGTTTCTCCCTCCAACCCTTATGCCGCGTACACACGGTCGGAATTTCCGATGGAAACAGTCTGATGGGAGTTTTTCATCGGATTTTCTGACCGTGTGTATGCCCATCGGTCTTTTTCTGTCGGAATTTCCGACGAAATTTGGATTGAGAACCTGTTCTTAATTTTTTCAGACGGAAAACTTTTCTATCGGATTTTCCGATTGTGTGTATGCAATTCCGACGCATGCTTGGAAACTATTCGACGCATGCTCAGACGCATTAAACTTCCCTTTTTATAGTGCAGTCGAACATGTTGTATGTTGTGGTGTTATTGACCGTCGGAATTTGGTGTGACCGTGAGTGGGCAAGACAGTTTGAGCGAAATTCCGACGGGAAAACCACCAGAGCTTTTTCCAACGAGAATTCCGACCATGTGTACACGGCATTAGAGGGCAGCAAAACCTGTGCTCCTTCTTTTTTTTTTTTTTTTGTTTTTTTTAATTTTTTTTTAACCACCAAGAACCTTTTGATAAATCCATTACATGATTACACCACCCTCGAGCGCAGAATATTTTGCACTGTTTGTCTATGGAACCTGAGGTCTGCCTGCCATGCTGCACACAGGTAGCCTCAATGTGGAGGATGCTACTGCCTCACAACCTAGTATGAAGCCTGAAAGTTATTGGGAATTTTTTTTCCCCCCAGATATTTAGTAGATTAAATGCCATTAAATAATAATAATTTTGTACCTAGATTGAAGCTGCAGGTTATTCTTCACCCTCTTTTATATTTTAGGTGGGTTCGGTGTGGACTTTTCCCAGGAATCGGATAATGTTAAACAAGGGATTTCTCTAGTTGCTCATAACATCCTGCCACACGGAGTAACTTCATTCTGTCCGACCCTGGTGACATCGCCGAAATCGCTTTACCACAAGGTATGACCTAAGAATATAAGAGTATAGCAGTCTACAGCTGGAGTTTTTTATTTTTAATGGGCTGCTTGAGACAAGAATGAACACCTGGTCCAGCCATTGACAGTCGGATCAAGTAGCCCTTGTTGGTGTGCAGCAGGGGGGCAGGTGGGGAGGGCAGCCACCCCAATCACAGAACCTTCAAGTGGGGGCAGGGCACAGGACAGTACGCCCATCTACGTCATGTTTTAGCAGTGAGAAAGGTGGGCGCAGTTTTGCATTTTTTTTCCATGGGCACTGGGCGAGCACTGTATGCCGCCATACCCAACCAAGGCAATCTAGCTGTGTTTCTTGACTGTACTACAGAAAATTCAGGCCACCAAGCTGGCCGTGCTATCTAGCACCGCTCTGTAAATCTCAGGACTGGATGGACAGAAATACAAATTACCCCAAACTCGCTTATCCATGTCTTTATGGACCTGGGGATGTCATTAAAGGTCATGTGCGTGTAAAGGCAGGTGTCCCAATACTTTTGGTAACTGTGTGTGTGTGTGTGTGTGTGTGTATGTGTGTGTGTGTGTGTGTGTGTGTGTGTGTGTATATATATATATATATATATATATATATATATATATATATATATATATATATATATATATATATATATATATATATATTATATATATATATATATATATATATATATATATAATTTCTCAGGCATACAAGAACTAACAAGTAGCTTAGGATGCCATTGCTCAGCATTTTCTCTTTACTTGATACTGTATAATACAATCATGACCTTTGGTCTTCTGGTCTTGCTATCTGCAAGTTCTCTTGTTTGTCCTTTTATTATACTGTTAATTCTGCATCAGCTGCCAATACCTGAAGTATGGGTGTTTGCTATGGAATCTCACCCTACTATTGTTATAAGTCTCTGTATCAGGTGACCTAATGCCCCGCAGGTTAGACAGACTAAATATATAATATCTCTAAATAATTAATTTTTCTGCACTTTCCTGTGCTACTTCTTCAGCCTCTGTTTTGGTCAGTGAGGCCAGGTGTCACTATAAAGGACCAATAAGGAGGCTCCGGAGGTGCTAGAGGTGGGGCCAACCTTGCGTACACATAAAAGAGTGAAATCTGCACTCCAAAGTTTTTTGTTTTTTTTTCCCCCCTCCAGAAAACTTTATTCATCCCTGAGATGCTGGACAAAACGCCTAGGCCCCTACCTTGCTGTAAATGAGCTTAAAGCGCAGTTCCACCCATTTAAAAGTCAGCAGCTACAAAAAGTGTAGCTGCTGACTTTTAATAATCTGACACTTACCTGTCCCAGGGTCCAGCGATGCGGGTGTACGAAGCCTCGCTCCTCTCCCCCTCCTCTCCGCAGTGCCGACGTTCTAACTGGGCGCCCGGCTGCGAAGCCACACCACTGCGCATGCGCAAGCCGCGCTGTGAATGGCCGGCAATCTTCTGGGACCTGTGACGTGTCCCAGAAGATTGCAGGGAGGGAGGGGGAGGAGTGATCTTCCTTCCGGCACCGTGGTGCCAGGGGAGGAAGTGGGAGCTGGGTGCCTGTAAAAACAGGGTACCCGCTCTCCCTGCCCCCACCCCAAATGTGGCATGTTAGGGGGTCACCAGCACTTAAAGCGGAAGTTCCATTTTTTTGGGTGGAACTCTGCTTTAAAGTGGAACTTAGAGGAAGTAAAACCTAAAGGATTTTACTTCCTCTTTATTTCCCTGCAAAGGTAAAGCATAATGGGCTACTATGCATCGCTTACCTGAAACCGAAGCCTGCAATGTCACTGCTGTCCCCACTAGCAGCGAGCGTCTATCTTCAGCGTGCGTGAACTCCGGCTCTGTGACTGTCCAGAGTCGCGTGACATCAGTCCCGCGCATGCGTGCAGGAGCCGCCAGTCACGGTATGACCCCTTTAGAAAGGGCACAATCTGCCCTTTCTAAAGTGCGCATGCGCCGTAGTCTGTGCGCATGCGCCGTAGTCTTTGTAAATATCTCTTAAACCGTGGAGGTTTAGGAGATATTTACAGCACCTACAGGTAAGGCCCTGTAAGGTCTGCACATTCTCAGTTGCGCTCTATTTTTAAGCACTGCCGAGTTTGGAGAGGTCAGTTTAGGTGGACGGCCATGTCTTGGTAGGTTTACAGTTGTGTTATACTCTTTCCAATTTCCGAACGATGGATTAAACAGTGATCTGTGAGATGTTCAAAGCTTGGGAGATTTTTTTTATAACCTAACCCTGCTTTAAACTTCTCCACAACTTTATCCCTGAGCTGTCTGGTGTGTTCCTTGGCCTTCATGATGCTGTTTGTTCACTAAGGTTCTCCAACAAACCTCTGAGGGCTTCAAAGAACAGCTGTATTTGTACTGAGATTAAATAACACACAGGTTTTATTTGCTAATTGGGTGACTTCTGAAGACAATTGGTTCCACTAGATTTTAGTTAGAGGTATCAGAGTAAAGGGGGCTGAATATAAATGCACACCACATTTTTCAGATATTTATTTGTAAAAAAAATTTGAAACCCATTTATTATCATTTTCGTTCCACTTCGAAATTATGTGCCACTCTGTGTTGGTCTATCACATAAAATCCCAATAAAATACATTTACGTTTTTGGGTGTAAAATTACAAAAATGTGGAAAATTTCAAGGAATATGAATACTTTTTCAAGGCACTGTATATCCATGTCAATATTATCTGCACATCCAGCATGGGATGCCAGTTCCCTTCGTGGCTCATCCCGTCCTTCAACTCCATGTACACATACAGTAAAAGAAGAGAAGGCACATTTTGAAGTTATTCCCACTGCAATAAACTTTATTTAACTTTTGGACCAAAATCACATTACAAAATGGAACCCATCACATGTCCACACACTGTATAGTATGTCTTATTTTTGGACCATTTTCTGTAAACCCCAGAGATGGTTGTGCGCAAAAATCCCAGTAGATCAGCAGTTTTTGAAATACTCAGACCAGCCTTTCTGGCACCAACAACCATGCCACGTTCAAAGTCCCTTAAATCCCCTTTCTTCCCTATTCTGATGCTCGTTTTGAACTTCAAGTCATCTTCATTACATCCAGATGCCTAAATGCATTGAGTTGCTCCCATGTGATTGGCTGATTAGCAATTTGTGTTTCCAAGCAATAGTGTATATTATACATTCACATCAGTCCCTGCCCTCAAGTTGCTTACAATCTAAGGTCCCTAACTCACATTCATACATATACTAGGGTCAATTTTAGACAGGAGCCAATTATCCTACCAACATGTCTTTGGAGTGTGGGAGGAAACTGGAGTACCTGGAGGAACTCCCCAAAGGCACAGGGAGAACATGCATACTCCAGGCAGGTAGTGCTGTGGTTGGGATTCAAACCAGTGGCCCTAGTGCCGCTAGGTGGAAGTGCTAGCCACCCTGTGCAATTCCCAGTGGCTCTAACCCTAAAGCCCAACCACAGAAATTACAAAAAAATTATCACCTTCTCGCCCTGCAAGGGTTGAATGGAATAGGGTGTAATACTTGCTTTACTTATGTTCAATGTTGGTCCTGAATTGTACTTGATGATGTCATTGTTTGACCACAGCCCGGAGCACCTTAAAGAAGAGGCTTTAGTTGAGACCGGTCACACAGATGAGGGAAGCCTGTAGAAGCAAGGATGATTATTACTCATTCTCTCGTAATGAGCAATTAACCCTTGCAGTGGGAGGGGGAGGGGTTGAGACCCACTGCATGGAAGTTTATTTTTTTTTTTTTTTTATATTGTATGGCTAGCTTTAGGAAAACCCAGATTTGCATTATAGTTAGCTGTTATCCTCTGTTTCTTTTCTTATTGCAAGTATTGTTTTTGAGCCATGTTTACTTGGAGTGCAGCTGAGCTATTATAGTTACAGGTGAGTCTGCTATGTTGTCTGCCTGGATCTGTCTACATCTCAATGTTCATGTTTTGGTGTGACCCACCTAGAAAATAATTTTCATTTGTGGATAGAGTTCTTTTTTTTTTTTTTTTATATAATTAAATCTTTATTAATAAATTTTTACATATACAATTTCCATTTTGCTGATTTCATTTCAATAATCTATCCATTCATTTGATACCCTAGTGGACTGAAGATCAACCCTCCCAGTGGCCCCCGACCCAACTGGGAAAAAAAAAGTAAGAAAAAGGGAGAACATTTTTAATTAGGGGGAGATAGTGCATTCCTCCCCAAATGTTTACAGTTCTTTTCTTACTTCGTATCCATAGTGTCGTCCCACCTATTGAAAAAAGTATTTAAAATAATTCCTTGTGAAAGTGTATTTGGCCCACTGACTCCCCGAGCCATGTCTCAGTCTCCAATCACCCCTCTCAACCTTCCCCTATTACCCTCCCCCCCCCCCATCTACATGCCACTCGGTTTATGTGTTATGTAACTTTCTCCCAATACGCCGTCCTTGTGCCTATCTAATCAAATGTGATTTATCTTGTGTTTGTGATGGAAAAAAGAAAAAAAGGTAAGTTAAGGGGAGGAGGCTCAATCCTCCCTAAGTGTTTACAGCTCTTTTCTTACTGCGTGTCCCCAGTGTCGTCCTGCCTATTGGGGAAAAAAAAAAAATTGTTGTGAAGGTGTACCTATCCCCTTAACTCCTCAGACCATGCTTCGATCTCCAATTACCCTTCTCAACCTTCCCCTATTGACTTCCCCCTTCCCCTACACGCCATTCAATTTATGTGTTGTTTTATTTTCTCCTAATACCCCATCCTTGTGCCTCCCTAATCAAGTGTAGTTTGTCTTGTATTTGTGATGAAAAAGGAAGAGAAAAAAACAAAAAAAGAAGAATTAATATTAATTCATTCTTTCTCCCTATGGTCCATAGCCACTGAAAGCGCCCCTCTCCCTCCACAGCAGGCATCCATTAAATTTATATTCAGCATTTCCTTATACATTTCTATTTAATAAAATAAAAAAAAAATATATAAACAAAAAAAAAAAAAAAACAGCAAAGGATAGAGTTCTTTTAACATTAGAAAACTAGAGAAACTAAGGCATTTGTGGCATTAAACCTCTCGTTTATTTACAGGTGCTTCCTCAGATGACTGTGAACGATGGAGGACCACATGGAGCTGGAGTGCTGGGTAATGATCTTCTGCTTTGTACATTCAGACTCCGTGCCATCAACATGTTCTCTACTGGGATAGACAATTTCAGCTTTATTTTAACTCCTGTGGTACAGAATTCTACAGAAAATAATCACAAAACAATAAAGATTTTCTGGTAGACTAAGGCTGGGTTTGCATGACTTTAATTTCATCCAATTCATGAAATTTTAGCTGTTGGTTCCCCGCTTACACCATTCGTTCAACAAAATTCAATTAAGAATTCTAAGGAGGCAGGAGGAAAACAGTCAGACAAACAGTGACTGCGGCCAATCGGCTACAACCACTGTTCAGGTGTTCTGACAGCCACAGGTGCCAGATGTCAAAATACAATAATTTAGAGGCTGTTTATTGGAGTTGGGAGATTCTATGGATCCTTTACATGTATGGTTTGCTAAAGGCTGAGGTCAGGTTTATAATCAAAAATGTTTTTAAAAATTGAAAAAATACAATTGTTTGATGCACAGTGCTATAATAAGTGTTATTCAGTCAGAAGTTATATCAGTCTTTCTCTAAAATTACACTTACATTAATTTTAGTATTGGAGGTCAATGGCTAAAATGCCCTTTAGATTAGTGGTCAGTATTAGGAACGCAACCTTTACAGTGACGATCAGAATGCCATCCCTTAAGACGGCTAAAAAGATTATTGGTAACATGCCACTGGCTCTGTCAAGTGTTTTTGGACCCTAAGCTATCCAGGTATCATCCGATGGGAGGTCAATCGCCTATTGTTCAAGGAACCCCCTAGAACACATATGTCAAACACAAGGTCCTAAGGCCGAATCTGGCCCGCCAGGCCTTGTCATGTGGCCCTCGCACCCAGGTTTGCAGCTGGAACATGGTGGAACTCCATTCCGCCATTACCGGCTCTCGCCCACCACTCCTGCTTCCTGCTGATGCTTGTCAACACCGAAGCCTTCTGTGTTTACAAGGGACAGCTTTGCTCAGTGGCTCCTGGTTCTAGCAGATCCCTTAATGCGCTCACAGTGGGGACAAATCCCCAGAAGGATAGCGAATGATCTCCCTGCAAGGTATACCATCTACACAGGGAGATACTAGAGCCTGGTCAGGGGGTTGGGGTGGCACACCCTGCACTCTGTACACAGCATACCCCTGCACTCTGTACACAGCCCACCCCTGCACTCTGTACACGGCCCACCCCTGCACCCTGCACTCTGTACACGGCCCACCCCTGCACCCTGCACTCTGTACACGGCCCACCCCTGCACTCTGTACACGGCCCACCCCTGAACCCTGCACTCTGTACACGGCCCACCCCTGAACCCTGCACTCTGTACACGGCCCACCCCTGAACCCTGCATTCTGTACACGGCCCACCCCTGAACCCTGCATTCTGTACATAGCACAACTCAGATACAACTGGCCCTTTGAGGGCAACCATAGTGCTGAGCCTGCAATAAAAATTGAGTTTGACACCCCTGCCCTTAAAACCCTAGCTGAGTGGCTAGTTTAGAATTGCTTTAACTGATCACCTAAGAATCAGTCTGTTGGTAATCCTGGTCTTTAGTTTGTTTAGTTCTCTCTTATTATTAAAATTGACACCTCTATCAATATAGTATGTTATTATAGCTCAAGTTTAATGTTTGTAAAACTGCACTGATTGAAGCTGAGGCGTTCCACACCAGGTCAAACATTTTCTGATATCCTCACCTTTCTGGTGGCAGGCATACTAGCCAGATCACCAGTCCAGGTCTAAAACTGATGTTGCTTTCAATGAAAGACCTGACATTTCTTGGTCTTTGTGGAACTTTCTGATTACTGAATGTTCTCAATATGCCTTGCAGGCATCCACCTGGAAGGTCCATACATCAGCTTGGAGAAGAAGGGAGCCCATCCAGAGCATTGTCTACGGTCGTACAGTGAGAGAGGTTTCTCTGAAGTTATGGACACCTACGGGACCTTAAATGGGGTCAGCATTGTGACTCTGGCCCCAGAAATGGAAAGGAGTAAAGAGGTGATCGAGGAACTGGTGAATCGTGGAATATGTGTCTCCTTGGGTAGATATATACCATTAGTAACTTCACCTAAGATTGTTTTTTCTGTTTTGGATAATGTGGGCCAAGGTTTACGTCCTCAGGAGGGAGGTTCCACCCACCCTCTAACTTTTTAGGTGGGCTATATATTTGAACAGCCTGTGAACTCGCTATATCTTCCTGTGGAGAATTAAAGGACATGTAAACCCAACATTTCATATTCCTGATATGTGCCTGCTGTACCATGTGCTTCCTTTGAGTAAAATCCCTGGTGTTCCTGCCAGCCCCTCTGCTTTCATATTATAAACTAAATCACACTAGGCATAGGAGCACAGCATGGTCAGTTTTCTGGCTGTGCTGGGGGCTAATCAAATGATAAGGCTTGTGCTGACAACCACCCCCATCACAGCCATTCACTGGAAAGATCAGTGTGCTGCTGCTTTTCCTCCCACAGCTCTTATGCAGCTGAGAACAGAGGGAATGTGATTGATTATAAAAAAGGGTGGAAAGGGTATTTATAACGTTTTCTGATATTTACACACCAATGTTTTGCCTTTTTAATTTAATTTTAAACTGAATGGGCTGTTTTACAAGATGGGTTTACATATACTTTAACTAAATGCAGTATTTCTGTTTTAGTGGGTCCTCCACAGGAATACAGAGAAGACATTCAATGGTCACAGCAGCTTGGATGAAAAGCCATGTCTGGCATGCTACTGCTATGCCACAATGGGTATAAGATCTCTGTGTGGAGGTACTGGATAACAGTACCAGCCTATTTAACCTCTTTAATACCGGGCATTTTCACCCCCTTCCTGCCCAGGCCAATTTTCAGCTTTCAGCGCTGTCGCACTTTGACAATTGCGTGATCGTGCAATGCTGTACCTAAACTAAATTTTCATTTTTTTTTTTTTTGTAAAGACCAATAGTGCTTTCTTTTGGTGGTATTTAATCATCACTGGGTTTTTTATTTTTATGTTAAACAAAGGCAGAACATTTCAAAAAAATTATGTTTTTGTTAGTTTCTGTTATAACATTTTCTAAATAAGTAATTTTTCTCCTTCACTGATGTGGGCTGATGAGGCTGCACTGATGAGGTGGCACTGATGGGCTCCGATGAGGAGGCACTAATATGGAGCACTGATAGGCGGCACTGATATGCAGCACTGATGGGCGACACTGATAGACGGCACTGATGAGGAGGCACTGATTGGCATCGCTGGTTGGCACTGGCAGGCACTGATGGGGCTGCACTGATTATCAGTGCAGATTCCTGATCCTCAGGCGCTGTCAGAGTGAGCAGAGGAAAGCCGGTAAAAGGTACTTCCTATTTACACTGTGATCAGCTGTGATTGAACACTGATCACATGGTAAAGAGCCTACATCATAGCCTCTTTACTGAGATCAGAAATACGGTGTGTCTGAGGGGCACATGGAACCACGATTGGCGGAGGTGCGCACAAGCGGCTTGTTCTGAGGGACGTCATATGACGTCCCTCAGAACAAAACCCCCATCCAGCTGTCATTCTGCTATAGGCCGGGCGGGAAGTCATTAAAGATCAAACCCTGCCCCAACCCACCCAAAAGTGAGTAATCTGCTTTAAAGTAGAACTGTGGCCAAATTATGGACATTGAAATATTTACAAATTATTAACAAGAAGTAAATATGCTTTTAAACAAGACCTCACTAACCTCTGTAGCTGCAGGCTTTGTGGAGTAATTCTTCCTCAAGGTTTGCACGTGAAGCTTCTCTTTATCATTTTGTCACGCATTTCTAATTTGCCCAGAGTTGTTCTTTTTAATAAAGATGGAGCTGCATGCATTTACGGCATTGTCAGATGTACTGTAGCTAAGAATTGTTTGAGAGAAATGTTGGTGATGTGTGTCCTTTGTCCTCAGGTCACTCGGTGTCTAATTTATCTCAGGCCGAAGATGCTGTGAATCAAGGTGCTTCATTTATTACTCATCTCTTCAATGCCATGCTGCCAGTAAGTCCGTGTTTCCTGCCTGTGGGGTATCTAAATGGCTGAGGTGCATTTCTAGGATTTAAAGCTTCACTTTTTTCTGTTAGATCTTTGAATTAAAAATGGACCACAAGGATTGATGGGTAATATTTAAAATATGATATCTAGAAAGTCTGTTTTATTTATTTATTTTTTTGGATGGATGTTGGCCTTGACAGAGGATTGTATAAGGGTTTAATAAATAGAAGGTCACATGCTACCTTTTGATTGGAAGCACTGGATATTTCACAGGGCCCCAGTGGGGGAGCACAGCAAGGTAGGTATTAGTAGGAGAGGAGTTGAGCAATTAAAAAAATGGGCAATGATTCAATTAAAGAATATGTGTTTCTTTGCTCTCACTATCCAAGAACGCTTACACTGGCAGTATTAAGAAGGACATTTGCAAGTGCAGTAGAGAGTTGACATACAGCCTGTTCATTCTAAGATAACATCTCATTTAAAGAACTTCAGTATCATTCTGTGTAGAAAACCAGTAATGGCATATTTGGCTTCTCCTAAGACCCCTATAAACGTATCAATCGATAAAATGGCAGAATACATTGTTTACAATAAAAAAAAAAAAACTAAAATATCCTTTTTAAATGTACACCTACCTCTTTTAACCACCTGAGACCCAGGCCAATTCTGACATTTCTCTCCTACATGTAAAATTCCAAATTTTTTTGCTAGAAAATTACATAGAACCCCCAAACATTATATATGTTTTTTTAGCAAAGACCCTAAAGAATACAATGGCGGTCGTTGCAACTTTTATCTCGCACGGTATTTGCGCAGCAATTTTTCGAACGCGTTTTTTTCAGAAAAAAAACAGTTTCCTGCTTTAAAAAAAAACAAAACAGTAAAGTTAGCCCAATTTTTTTGCATAATGTGAAAGATGAAGATACGCCGAGTAAATAGATACCCAACATGTCACGCTTCAAAATTGCATGCGCTTGTGGAATGGCGCCAAACTTTGGTATTTAAAAATCCCCATAGTCGACGCTTTAACATTTTTTACTGGTTACATATTTTGAGTTACAGAGGAGGTCTAGGGCTAGAATTATTGCTCTCGCTCGAACGTTCGCGGCGATACCTCACATGTGTGGTTTGAACACCGTTTTCATATGTGGGCGGGACTTACGTATGCGTTCGCTTCTGCGTACGAGCTCGCGGGGACAGAGCGCTTTAAATTTTTTTTTTTTCTTTTTATTGTTCATTTTACTTTATTTTTTTAGTTCAACAACTTTAAAAAAAAAAAAAAAATATTTGATTACTTTTATTCCTATTACAAGGAATGTAAACATCCCTTGTAATAGGAATATTACATGATCGGACCTATTTACAGTGAGATATGGGGTCAATAAGACCCCACATCTCACCTCTAGGCTGGGAAGCCTAAAATCAAAAAAAAAAAAAAACGATCACCGCTTCCCAGCGGAGGCGGCGCCGTTTTTTGAATGCAGAGGCCGGGCGTGACGTCATAACATCGCGCCCGGCCTCCGAACGATCATAGAGACTCCGGCGACCATCTGGTCCGCCGGAAATCTCTATGATCATCATCCGGTGCCGGCGGATCCCGAGTCCGACTCACCGATGGAAGCGGTGAGTCGGTAGAAGCACCGGAGGGCGGCGGGAGGGGGGGGGCGTCCCCTCCCGCCGCCCGTAAGAATGATCAAGCGGCGGAACAGCCGCTATGATCATTCTTATGGTGCAGGGAATCGCCGGCTGAAACCGGCAATATCTGAATGATGTCTGTAGCTACAGGCATCATTCAGATATACCCCTGAGACCAAAAAGACGTCATATGACGTATACTGGGTCTCAGGTGGTTAAAGTGTCAACCTACACCTTTAGCAGAACAGGAAAAATAATAAGTGATGCTACACACCCTATCTGGAGTTAAATACTTCAACCAATGTAACTTTTACTCAATGATTTGTGCAAATACAAATATCATATTTGTAGATCCTTTAACAAAAAACATGCATTTAACAAAAAAATCCTCTCTTTTGTGCATACATTTTATCAAGTGTTTAATAAATGACTATATCACACCTTGTGCATGAATGGAGAAGTGCCCACTCGCCAAATTAAAATGACCCCCTAGTTCTAGGTTGGTCATTAAACACAGCGGTTTTTCAAATCCAATTTTGTGGGAAAAAATACACTTTTTAGGAAATTTAATGCAAAAAAAAAACACAATACATAGCCCAATTTTTTGTAAAATGTAAAAGCTGACATTACACCGAGTACATAGATGCCAAACATGTCACACTTTAAAATTGCGCACATCCGTGCAATGACGACCTTTTAAAAGCATTTACAGGTTACCACTTTAGATTTTACAGAGGTGTTCTGGTGCTAGAATTACTGCCCATAATCTGACATTCGCGGTGATGCCTCACGTGTGGGATGATCGGCATTTGTGCGCGTGCGGGACGAGTTTACCTTTGCATGCAAGCACAGGAGGATGGGGGCACTTTAAAAAAAATTTAATTTATAAATTATTATTTATAATTTTTTTATAAATTGGTAAACCAAGTAAAAATCTGCGCTTGGAACAGGGTACTAGGTGTGCAGCCTACCCTACTAGGTCCCCAATAGGGAACTAGAATAATAGAAAAAGAGGTATAGTGGCGCTACCTATATGCTGAAAAGTGATAGACCTAGATCGCTCTTTAAGTGGTGTGTGCCTCAAATGTGAATGTTATATGTGAATATACCATATGCAATAACATGCGATAAGATACATTGAGTAATCAGTCCAAAAAATATGTATAAAAAAACAAAACCAAAGACTTTAAAGATTCCAAAGTGCTTGGTGATTTTAAATACAGGAAAATATCCAGGTGACTTTTCGTGCTCCCCCTCTTGGGTCCCCACTCACCAGCTCCAATAACCCCTACAGGGATATCTTGCATAAAGGACAGGCTTGGTGTACAGATGATACTTCCAGAGTCTGGTCATCTAGTCAGGCTCCTCTCCAGCCTTTCCATCCGATATCCAGCTCCTATAGCCCTTCCAGGGGTATCTCGCATCTAGATCGTACTGGGTATGCAGATAATTCCTCCAGGGGCAGGTGAGCCAGCTGGGCTCCTCTCCTATGTCTCCCTCTGATATCCAGTGCAGGTGGTTGTAGGAGATACATGCAAAAAAATTAGATATGAGCTCCCATAGTGTAGTAATCAAATTTTGGAAATGTTTTTATTTAAAAGTTAAAACAATGGGATAAAACAGACCAAAAAGTAAAAATTAAAAAACAAGTGTTCCATATATTAGAAACTCCTCTACAGGTAAAAATTATAGCCTCAGAGCCGTGGTATGTCCTGCTTGCAGCGTGCGTTCCAGCTGCGTTCCACAGACTTACTGAGCTGCTATCGTACCCGGAAGTGACATGTACGTGACTCCACCTTGCGCGTTTCGTAATCAACGTCTTCTGATTATATTTTTATATGTAGCGCCCTGCTCCTAATGAGCAGTCGCTATTATTTTTGTAAATTTAAGTTTGTCTGAAGCTGCAGTTTGGCTCAGACTAATTATGTCAAAGTTCTGGTTTCTGTACCAGTTCAGCTGGGTTGTGCTGGTTTCCACTTGGCCATGGGTGTCGCTGTCACCACCAGTAAGTGTTGGAAATGTAACAGGCTAAATGCGTTGGGTACCCCTTTACTCAGAAACACTACTCTACCCACTGTGCATTCTGGGTAGGGGTACTTAAGGTACAGGCGCCATTTTTTCGGGGTTCGTTATCTTGACCTCATGGCCCTCCTGGCCTAAGGTGTGTGTTTGTGTGTGTGTGTGCTGCCTTTTTCTATGTCTCGGGCCGGCTGGCCCGAGGCTTTGCAACTGAAGGGTAGGCCCAGAAGTCCTGGGGCCTACCAATCCAGGGGTGGTCCTGTGCTGTCTTGCCCACACAGTACCGCCGGACTGGGTGAAAGAAACTGGTACTGTGTAACAGTTCTTTAATTTTACAAGTTGCTGGTTATGCATTCCTGTGGCAGAGGATTGCACAACGATTCCTTTAAGTTGACAAGTCTCTGGCAGATACTTTGACCGAGCATCTCATCGGTTGCTAGGTCAGTGAGAGAGGCCTATCCGGTGAGTGCTGTATCGAGTTCTGAAGCTGTTTGTCGGCTGGATCAAGAGACACCTCTAACCCGCAATTTACAAGGTACCTGAATCCCCCTTAACCCTCCATCCCTCTGTTGCAATTGATGTTCTTTTAATAAAGCTTTGGAAAAAAGAATTAATTGTCTGAGCCAATATTCTTTAACCAACTCTTTAATGGGACCCCTATGACGGACACAGTGAAAAGGTGAGGTAACGGTAAGCCCAATAAAAATCAGCAGCTCCTTTTGGGGGTCACTGCTATATATATATATATATATATATATATATATTGCCTATATATATATATATATATATATATCAATATATATCAAAAATATATATATATATATATATATATAATATAATATAATATCCCTTTCATTACTGTCACAAGGAAATGTAAATATCTGTGTGACAGGTCCTCTAAAAGATCCAAAATCCCTCCTCTGCACTTAAAAGCATTCAAAAACACCAAGCTTGGCATTTCTGAATGTTATTGATTTTCAAAAAATGGCGGCGATGGTTTCAAGTAAACTGGAAGTGATGTCATGTCATCGCTTCCAGGTTACTATTACGAACAGCCGATCAAAGCCGGTCCCGGCTTTG
Organism: Lithobates sylvaticus; assembly: GCA_028564925.1. Taxonomy (NCBI): domain Eukaryota; kingdom Metazoa; phylum Chordata; class Amphibia; order Anura; family Ranidae; genus Lithobates; species Lithobates sylvaticus. Next base: position 243,292,564 of record CM053031.1, on the reverse strand, counting down.
TTCGGCTGTCCGGCCAGCTAGCAGACACACCAGCTGGTTGCTCGCGTCTCCTGGTGGGATGGGAGAGCAAGAGAGCCGCGGAAGGCAGCAAGAGGGGGGATGTCTATTACAAGAGAGCTGGCTGCCGGCTCTAAAAAATGGTACCGGGGTGATGCCTGCAATTTTGAAAACCATTTTATCATTTTCCTTCCACTTCAGAATTATGTGCCACTTTGTGTTGGTCTATCACCTAAAATCCCAATAAAATACATTTATGTTTTTGGTTGTAACATGACAAAATCAGCTAAAGCCAACCAATCAGTATACAGGTCACTTCCCCCTTGCAGTGACCATGTGACTTACTTTAGTGGCAGTGATTGGGAGCTGGCACCTGCTGGAGAGTGAATATTACAAAGATTTTTATAGCAATCAGGGTGATAAGATAAAATTGTTATTTATAAGTGGATACACACCTCGGTAGGCGGATGTTTTATATTAGGAATTTGCTGATCTCATTCATGAATGACCTGCTTTATAATAATCATGAAAATTTCCTTCTAGTTCCACCACCGCGATCCCGGCATTGTGGGGCTGTTGACCAGTGATCAAATTCCAGCTGGGAGGACAGTTTATTATGGGATGATTGCAGATGGAATACACACAAACCCTGCTGCACTGAGAATTGCACACCGCGCACACCCCAATGGTGAGTGTGCTGTGATTAGATTGGAAGGAGCTTGTTTCTGCATCATCACCAACAGCAAGCACAATGCAACAATGAGATTACTTTGAAGCCACAACACCTCTCCTCCTTCCTTTTACATGGGATCCATTTCCACGTAGAGACACACATTGTATGTATCTTGTGTATTGCAGGCCTGGTTCTGGTGACAGACGCCATAACAGCCATGGGTCTACGACCTGGTAAGCACACTCTGGGCCAGCAGGAAATCCTCATTGATGGGTTGAATGCCTATGTGGCTGGTGAGTAGATTACTGGAAACTGGACTCTTTGTATACATATATGGGATCTCTTATCCTTTATAAAGCCAAATGTTTTTTCTTATTTTAGATTATGATGGGGAATAGTTAAAATTATTTATTATCATGTTTGCATTATTTGAGAGATTTTGCTTCTTACTGTCATGTAGGCACCAGGTATGGCTTTTTTTTTATTTTTTACATTGGTCTAGCTTGAACCAATGTACCATACACATGCAACCCTTCTAGAAAGCACTGTAGTAGGCGCCTGCTTCTCCAGTGATCTCCACTAGCTTCTGTGTCCTGTGCCTAGCGGTTGGTCTGTTGTATTGTGAACATAGAAGGTCAGTTGGTCTACATGGTAGGGTTGCCACCCCACCCCTTTAAACCCAAACACGTATTAATTACACAGGTTCTGAGGATAATTTTAATGCAGATAAGGCACCAAGTTTAATTACCACCTTTAATCAGCCACAGACCCTGTGTAATCAATATGTATTTGGGTTTGAAGGGATGAGGTGGCAATCCTACTACATGGGCATCATTCAGAGAATGCTTTGCATTTTCTCAATGAATGCCAACCATTTTCTGATTGGACAAGGTGGTGGTGTCAGGTTTGACAGGATGACAGGTTTCTTTAGAATGTAACAAATTTTTCTTTCTTGGAGGCTATAACCAACCGGGCCACTGGTATTCAGTGAAAAAGATCTGGTTGCCAGGCCACTGTCCAAACTGTAAGTAATACAGTGCTACAACCTCCCCAATATACCTCCACGGCTGGGATACCCATGCTCTGGCATGGGTTGCTGAAGCCACTTGAAAACTGTATGGATGAAGAAATCCAGCACCACAGTAAATCACAGTAAAAACATCAGCTTTATTGAACAGCAGTGTGGACAGCCAACAAATGTTAACACCTTTCAGCCTAGTCGCATTTGCACCTACGGTTGAGCAGGCAGAAACGTGTTGACATTAGTTGGCTCTCCACACTGCTGTTCAAACAAGCTGCTGTTTTTACTGCGATTTACCGTGGTGCTGGATTTAAAATCGTTATTACTAGTAAAAGCTGTTTATCGCAAAGATAGATAAAATTATTCTGCCCATTCAGCGCTGGATTAAACCATGTGGCTGCCCCTAGGCAGTCGAAAGCTTTGGCCTCCCTCGCAGATTTCTGGAGGTTTCTTGTGTGTGCGCTCTAGTGAGATAACATTGAACCAAGTAGGGTGCACGTTGGCAGCTAAATGGAGATGAGCATCGCTATAGTACATTGCAGGTACATAGGTTGCACCACATTCTTTTTTACAAACTGACAGCTGAAAGAAGATGAGCGCTTAACCCCTTGGCGTCGGTCATACGCAAATATGCGCCCTCTTGGCACCTAGTACTTAGAGCCTATAGCTCGCATATTTACGTTAATTCCTGCCAATACACCTGTGCTGAGAGCGTGCGCACTCCTGGCACAGTTACCGTCACCTAACCGAAAGTAGGAATTGGCTCGGGAGTGTTCGGGATCCCACCTGCCTGATCCCCCCCCCAGGAAGCCAACACTGCACACCGCTAATCACAGGCAGTGAGATTTCCCAATCCGCAGCTGTACAGATCAGGAAATGTCTCACTGCCTGTGATTAGCCGCATGCAGTGTTGGCTTCCTGGTGTGACCGGGTAGGTGTGGTCCCAAAAGCCCCCGATCGCTCCTTGAAATCAGGAGTTTTTGAATCGCATGACAGCCAGTCATGGCGGTCACGTGCTCTTAAGCCCTGCCCCACCTCCCAGCAGCATTAACCTTAAACGGCCAGGGGTCGGGGCTTAAGATCACAAGGCACACTGTAATGTAAACCCGATGTCTATGGTTTATGTATTTTAGATTGTTATTGGGTACATTATATTAATTAATACAGTATTTTGTCTAAAAAGACTTTATTGTAAAGTTTTTGATTTCTTTCCGTTGATTAATTTTTTCTATCTTTTGTAAACCAGTTAGGAAAGTGTAATTTTCTTTCAAGATCAAATCAATATTTTTTTGATCTGTTGTTGCATGGCCCTTAACTAGCATACGACCCATAGGCTGGTGCCTACTCTGCCTATTTGGTAATCCAGCAATGTGGCCATTGATGTCTGAGAACACTGGGAGAAATTTACTAAAACTGGTGTACACAGAATCTGGTGCAGCTGTGCATGGTAGCCAATCGGCTTCCAGGTTTTATTGTCTAAACTTGATTGAACAAGCTGAAGTTAGAAGCTGATTGGTTACTATACATAGCTCCACCAGATCCTGTGTGCACCAGTTTTATTAAATCCCCCCCCCCCCCATTTCCAGTGTTTGCATTCACTACTATTAGAAGGACATTTTACCGACTTATTCGATTATAAGATTTTTTTCTTTTTGATTCTGCTATACAGGAACACATACGCTGGCAGGCAGCATTGCTACAATGGACATGTGTGTAAGGCACTTTCATGAAGCCACAGGTTGGTGATATCAGTATTCCAGTACCTGTTCAGACTTTTCAGTGGTGTTCATTAGGTTTCATGCGCATGCATGGCTTCAATTGAGCAAACCCGTGCAGTCATTTCTCCACTGTGAATGTTTTTGTTTTTTTTTAACTGAAAAGCTTAAAGTGTCACTAGGACCCTGCGTTCACTATATCTGGTCTCCCACAGTACACAGAACATGAAATGCAAAAGTTTTAGTAAATATAAACTGCTAAATACCTTTTCTCATCAACAATTTATAGCAGTCTTGTGACTTCTATTAGTGTCTGGTAAAAGCTTGTAGGAGGAGTTTTTATTCTCCTCTGACTGTCCTATGATGCTGCAGGACCCCTGACCCTCTGTCTGGACAGTGCTGATTGGCCCTGTGCTGATCACATGCACCCTCCGAAAAAAATAAAAATAAAACACTCTTTAGCAATACACACCAAACTAAGCATGTGCAGAGTGCCCCCAAGCCTCTGTTCTATCAGGAGATGGATTGGGGACAGCGGAAGAAGGGAAGGGTCAGAGAAGACAGGATCAAACAGCCTTTTTATACAATGCAGAGGATTAACCCCTTAGGTTCCACAGTGAGTATAACAAGCATGCTTTACTGCATATACAGACTGATTTTACTGTTGTGGGTTTAGTAACACTTTAAGGGAGAGCCTGCAAGAGCCAGGGCATTGCACCTGTGATCCACTTATCATGGTTGCAATGCTTGGTAGGCTACAATGCAAAAATATAAAATGCACATTTTTTTTCTTTTTCTTTTTTTTTTGATAAATGGATACATTTTATAACTTTTTTTTTTTAAAGGTATAATTCTCCTTTAGCAAGCAAATAATTTAATAGTTGTTTCATATGAAATGTCACACTGAGGAACTGTCTGTTTTTGCTCTAGCTACCAACCCTCTTCTCCCTTTGATGGTCTAAAATGCCTAGCAACAGGAAAAGGATGTCGTTGCTAAGGAGGGACTACAAATAGTTCTGGCAGATGCTGCTTAGATATTGCCCATTCTTCCTGTGATTTTGAAATGTGCACTAAAAATGAAGTCTAAATCTTGTCATCATTGGCAACTCGCATAACTCTTCATCCTTCTGATACACTGATAATTGAGGTCCACATATAGATAGTACTAGTGCATGGGCCATATTTGTACATCAATAAATGACATGAACTGTGTCTACTCCTATGCACCATGACAATTGTCTGCATTCATTGTTACATTCTGAGTATTGATTGTAGTGCTGGGGTTAAATTAATCCTCTATTGACAGCTGGGGGTTTTAAATGCCAGAGGCAGGCTGTCCATGGTGACCCGTGTATCCATCTGCTCTTGTTTAACTCTTCCTGTTTTGCTTTGGGTTACTTGACAGCTGAATTCCAGGATTTCCCTTTTTCCAAATAACTGATGAGTGCAAATGAAGGGTGAAGATGTACACCTTCCGCTTAGAAATTTACAACCAGACCATTTTTTTTTAAATTTGTCTCATTTAAAGCATCAGGCATGTTTAATCATTAAACTGGATGTAACCCCTAATTAGATGGACTTGGTTTGCTAAAGCACTGTGTATCGAGTTCAGGTGCCATGTGTGTTTTTCCTTTTTAGAAATACTGTTTTCAGATTTCTTTCATTTTTTTTTTTTAATCCTTGGGTGCATTTCAGCTCTGCAGCCTGGTAAATACTCTGCAGCCTCTTAGCAGCCACTTCCTGTCTGCATGCACCCCAGCTGCCCATCAGCACTCAAGGTGGGTTTACTGATGGTAACAATGGTGGACCATGCCTGTGTAATGAGTGCCAGCAGGTTTGCCTAGGCTGTGTATATACTGATCTATGTATGTATGTATGTGTGTATATATATATATATATATATATATATATATTATATATATATATATATATATAATGTGTATATGTATATGTATGTGTGTATGTATGTATGTATGTATGTATGTGTTTTTGTTCAGCCCAAAAAAAAAAAAAAACAGGGCTGTTGCACACTGGCAGCAATGGCTAATGTCATCCCACCGTGGTTCGCTTTCCAGAGGGCGGTATAACAGCAGCAGCTGGTAACCATTCAGGAGGTGCTTCTGCCACCTATTTCAATGGTGGTTGTTATATATTTTTTTTTTTTTTTTTGCCCCTGCAAAATTGCAATTTTGCATTGCAAGACTGCTCTGCAACAGTGATGCCAAGTATTTGGCTCACTGATCTCAAGTTTTACAGGCAGTGCCCCTTGTCAAACTCTGCAGCCCAAGTTAAAATTGCTGCAGCTGTAACGACATATTCGGCGACCCATCGCAGTTTGCTACAGAAGTGACGTTCCGTTGCCGCCATCTTGCTACACCCCACACTCGTCCACAGTAAGGATACACTAAGAAGGGGGAAAGCGCACATGTTACACCCACCGGAGTTTTGCATTTTATACGTATTTATAACAGTAAAGTGAGTTTATACAGGACTTAGAACTCCGCCTGACTGGTTAGATGTTGAATTTTAAAATAAGCGAACTTCTCTTAGATTAGTAAACCTATGAGATGAGCAGGGATGCCGCTGTTTTTAAAATTCAACATCTAACTAATCAGACGGAGTTCTAAGTCCTGTATTTCACTATATAAACTGACTTTACTGTTATAAATACGTGTAAAATGCAAAACTCAGGTTGGTGTAACATGTGTGCTTTCCCACTTCATAGTGTATCCTTACTGTGGACGAGTGTGGGGTGTAGCAAGATGGCGACGACGGAACGTCCCTTCCGTAGCAAACTGTGATGGGTCACCGAATATGTCGTTACACAGCCGCAGCCCTGTCAGGCTGGGAGGGGGGGGGGGGGGGGTGGTAAAACCGCAGTTCAACCACCTGTAGTCACTTCAGCTGGTAATCGACTGACATTTTTCAACATGCCCTTTCAACTTGTGTTGAGTGGGGAAGCCCGTGCGCTGATCAAAATTCAGCCAGTCCCTGCTGGCCTGGCCGAGTTTTGACCAGTGTATAGCCCCCTTTTATAGTCCACTGAAAGCAAATAATACAGAGCAAGAGCGTTGTCATCCCATAACAGGAACTACCTGAACAAGGACCGTATTTGCGGGAGATCAGCTGTGCTGGTAGACAACAATGGACCTAAAAAAAAACGTATTCATAAAACTCCAGTGGTCTATTATGTGTGGTGCTTTAGCAAAGTAAATCTCATTGTTAGTTCACATGTACTTTAAATGCTTACAAGCAATGGTATGACATGAAGGGACAACATGCTTCACAGGGATTGCTTCATCATAAGGTCCTTATAAATGTATAGTCCTTGTGAAATTCCTCAAGGCACTTCATGTCACACTGTTGTTTGTGGTCACTTAGCTTGAATAAATGGGCTCTATGCCTTGATGTTCGTGTGTGTTGTCCTTTTTGTCTTGGAAGGTTGAATTCCAGTGTGGCAGATTGGGACCAGGAACCCGCCCTGGGATGAAAGTCAGCCGGCCTACCTTGCTTGACCAATAACATTTCATATGTGAATATGGCCAACTTCATCTGTGTAATTAGTTGTGTTTCCAAACTCACAAGATTGCCGGACACTCTTGTCTGTCAGTAATGCTAACAATATTGTACCTTGGTCATAGTATGATGGTGATTTACAGAGCGTGTGTTTTCTGCCAGGCTGTACAGTGGAGGAAGCACTAGAAGCCGCCTCTCTTCATCCAGCACAACTCCTGGGCCTACAGAACCGCAAGGGGACTTTGGATTTTGGAGCAGATGCAGGTATGGTACTGACCTAAATCAACACCCCCTCCTCCTCAAAAAACTCCACACCGTTGGTCTCCGTGACTGTACTCTTCGCTGGTTCTCTTCCTACTTATCCAACCGCACCTTTAGCGTTTCTTACAACTCTACTTCCTCCTCTCCTCTTCCTTTCTCTTTTGGGGTCCCCCAAGGTTCTGTTCTTGGACCTCTTCTATTTTCAATCTACGCCTCCTCCCTGGGTCAACTGATAGCCTCCCTTGGCTTCCAATATCACCTCTACGCTGACGACACTCAAATCTATTTCTCTACCCCTCAGCTCACTCCCTCTGTCTCCTCACGTATCACTAATCTACTATCAGATATATCCGTCTGGATGTCACACCACTTCCTCAAACTCAATCTACCCAAAACCGAACTTATAATTTTTCCACCCCCATATGCCCCTTCCCCTTCCCCTGATCTCTCTGTCAAAATCATTGGCACAACTATCAGCCCATCCCCACATGCCAAGGTTCTAGGTGTAGTCCTGGACTCTGAACTCTCCTTCAAGCAACACATTCAATCACTGTCCAAATCCTGCCGCCTCCATCTCCGCAACATCGCCAAAATACGCCCCTTTCTAACCAATGACACAACAAAGCTCTTAATTCACTCCCTGGTCATCTCTCGCCTCGACTACTGCAACTCCCTTCTCATTGGCTTAACTCTACATAGTCTATCACCTCTGCAATCCATCATGAATGCTGCTGCCAGACTCATCCACCTTACCAATCACTCTGTGTCTGCCACTCCTCTCTGTCAATCCCTCCACTGGCTTCCACTCGGCCAAAGAATTAAATTCAAAATACTAACAACTACGTACAAAGCCATCCACAATTTCACCCCCAGCTACATCGCTAGCCTAGTCTCTAAATACCAACCTACTCGTTCTCTTCGTTCCTCTCAAGACCTCCTGCTCTCTAGCTCCCTCATCACCTCCTCCCATGCTCGCCTCCAGGACTTTTCCAGAGCCTCTCCGATCCTATGGAATGCCTTACCCAGTGCAGATCCTGACCTCCCTGGGGCCCTAAGCAAAATTATGCTAAGGGGCCCTCTACTCGACCCGTGATGCCGTGAGCTATGTAAACCATTTGCCATTGCCACACAGTCACATCTGACACTTCAGTGCTCCCAAAACAATCCCTCCCTCCTTTAAACAAAACCGTCAAAGAATAAGTACAACAATATAGAACAGAATGAGGTCCCCAGAGAGCCCCCCTTACATCAGGGTCCTCAGAGAGCCCCCCCTTACATCAGGGTCCTCAGAGAGCCCCCCCTTACATCAGGGTCCTCAGAGAGCCCCCCTTACATCAGGGTCCTCAGAGAGCCCCCCTTACATCAGGGTCCTCAGAGAGCCCCCCTTACATCAGGGTCCTCAGAGAGCCCCTCCTTACACCAAGGTCCCCAGAGAGCCCCCCCCCCCTTACATTAGGGTCCCCAGAGAGCCTCCCCCTACATTAGGGTCCCCAGAGAGCCTCCCCCTACATTAGGGTCCCCAGAGAGCCTCCCCCTACATTAGGGTCCCCAGAGAGCCTCCCCCTACATTAGGGTCCCCAGAGAGCCTCCCCCTACATTAGGGTCCCCAGAGAGCCCCCCCCTTACATCAGGGTCCCCAGAGAGCCCCCCCTTACATCAGGGTCCCCAGAGAGCCCCCCCCTTACATCAGGGTCCCCAGAGAGCCCCCCCTTACATCAGGGTCCCCAGAGAGCCCCCCCCCTTACATCAGGGTCCCCAGAGAGCCCCCCCCTTGCATCAGGGTCCCCAGAGAGCCCCCCCCTTACATCAGGGTCCCCAGAGAGCCCCCCCCTTACATCAGGGTCCCCAGAGAGCCCCCCCCCTTACATCAGGGTCCCCAGAGAGCCCCCCCCCCCTTACATCAGGGTCCCCAGAGAGCCCCCCCTTACATCAGGGTCCCCAGAGAGCCCCCCCCCCTTACATCAGGGTCCCCAGAGAGCCCCCCCCCTTACATCAGGGTCCCCAGAGAGCCCCCCCCCTTACATCAGGGTCCCCAGAGAGACCCCCTTAAATCAGTGCCCTCAGACAGTCTCCCGCTACATCGGGGTCCCCAGAGAGGCTCCCCCTACATTAGGTTTCCCAGAGAGCCTCCTCCTTACATCAGGGTCCCCAGAGAGCCCCTCCTTACATCAGGGTCCCAGAGAGCCCCTCCTTACATCAGGGTCCCCAGAGAGCCCCTCCTTACATCAGGGTCCCCAGAGAGCCCCTCCTTACATCAGGGTCCCCAGAGAGCCCCTCCTTACATCAGGGTCCCCAGAGAGCCCCTCCTTACATCAGGGTCCCCAATGAGCCTCCCTACTTACATCAGGGTCCCCAGAGAGCCTCCCCTTACACCAGGCTCCCCAGAGAGCCCCTCCTTACATCAGGGTCCTCAGATAGCCCCTTCTTACATCAGGGTCCCCAGAGAGCCCCCCCCCCTACACCAGGGTCCCCAGAGAGCCCCTCCTTACACAGGGTCCCCAGAGAGCCCCTCCTTACACAGGGTCCCCAGAGAGCCCCTCCTTACACAGGGTCCCCAGAGAGCCCCTCCTTACACAGAGTCCCCAAAGAGCCCCCCCCTCTGACATTAGTGTCCCCAGGGGGCCCCGTCCTTACATCAGTGTCCCCAGAGGGCCCCGTCCTTACATCAGTGTCCCCAGAGGGCCCCGTCCTTACATTAGGGCCCCCAAACAGCTGACTCCCCCCCCTTGCAGAGGTTCCCCTGTACCTGGCTGGTGGAGGTGGGAGGCGGCGATCGGCAGCTATATGGTGTCCACAGGCAGGGGGATCTCCCTGGGGCTAGTAGTTCTATCTCCGAATGTATATAGCGGAGAGGGGAGGGGCCTCTGATCCGGGCATCAGCAACAGTGTTAAAGCACAGTGAAAGTGAAACTGATACCTGCCTGGGTCAGAGGCCCCTCCCTTCTCTTCTCCACTGTATACACTAAGAATACTACAAACCCCAGGGAGATCCCGCCGCCCACTCAGGCACCATAGGGCTGCCGATCGCCGCCTTCCACCTCCTCCCACCTCTCCTCACTGCACTCTAAACGGCCAGCCAGAGGTGCAGGGGGGGATGCTGGGTCTTGGGGGGCCCCCCCACAGCGGCGGGGCCCTAAGCAGCTTGCATAGTGTGCCTATAGGGCCGATCGGCTCTGGCCTTACCCCAATCTGTCCGCCTATCTCCTACTTTTATTAGCTTTTAGACGATCCCTGAAAACCCTTCTCTTCAGAGAAGCATATCCTACCCACACCTAACAACCATATTTTCATTTTCTCAATCAGCTCATCCCCCCACAGTATTACCTTTTTGTTCCAATTGACCCTCCCTTCTAGATTGTAAGCTCCAACGAGCAGGGCCCTCTGATCCCTCCTGTATTGATTTGTATTGTAATTGTACTGTCTACCCTCATGTTGTAAAGCGCTGCGCAAACTGTTGGCGCTATATAAATCCTGTATAATAATAATAACACGGTTCTGCTAGATGTGGAGATGATAGATATATAACATATCTGAAAAAGAAAAGATTATAACTGCAGCACTGACAAATGTCTGAATACAGGACATAAACATGTAAATAAAACAATAAGTGTGCATGTCCCTTTTTAAATTCAATCGTAAAGTTAAACTAAGCCAAAACAAAAATTTCTCTTATATATATATACACATACATACATACAGTATATATGTATGTATGTATGTATGTGTGTATATATATATATATAATTTATAGTGTGTGTGTGTGTGTGTGTGTGTGTATATATGTATGTGTATATATATATATATATATATATATATATATATATATATATATATATATATATATATATATATATATATATATATATATATATATATATATTCCAACATAAATATTGCAAGTAATTCATATAAAGCATAAACCACGAAGTCCAAAAGTTATAACAAGAGAAGTCTCCTTTCCTGAGGATGCCCGTTTGGAGAAAACGTGTTGGGTGAAGTTGCTCTGTGCTGTGCATACTCGTACACTCATACTGTTTGTTCCTACCAAAATGTGAGTGCATTATTTTTTTTAAATAAATCTGTGCTTTTAAGCTGTATTCCACTATGATGCTTCTCTATTTTATTTGGGGAATACCTGTAAATTGGAGTGTTGGATAATGAGAGGGATACCCTTAGTTGTTGCCATACTGGAGCTGACTGACGGGACCTCAACAATATACAAAGTGCTTTGTGATCTTTTCTCTGGTAAAAGGCTGTGCATGGGTGATTGGCACCTGAACACTGGAAGCATTTTAATTTGTTGAAATGTCACTCAAAGCACCCTTATTCACTGGTGAACTCTTGATATAACTATTGGACTTATTGGCGGATACGCTTTTATGTTTTATATGAATTACTTGCATTACAAGTATTTATATTGATGTTGGATTTATTATATTGTGTGTGTGTGTGTGTGTGTGTATATGTGTATATATATATGTGTGTGTGTGTGTGTGTGTGTGTGTGTGTATATATGTGTGTGTATGTGTATATATATATATATATATATATATATATATATATATATATATATATATATATATATATATATGATGGAGTTCAGCCTGAAGACGAGATTCAGTTTCAGTTTTTATTTCTGCAATGACATAATAATACTATACTACATAAAACAATAATAAGTGTGCCCATGTCCACTTTAAATTCAATCATAAAGGGTAACTAAACCAAAAAAACATACATATACACATTTATTTATTTATATATATATATATACATACATACATACATCTACATACATACATACATACATACATACATACATACATTATATATATTTTGTGTATGTATGTTTTTTTGGTTTAGTTTCCCTTTATGATTGAATTTAAAGTGGACATGGGCACACTTATTATTGTTTTATGTAGTATAGTATTATTATGTCATTGCAGAAATAAAAACTGAAACTGAATCTCGTCTTCAGGCTAAACTCCATCCTTCCCTTCAGTCTTGCACAGTTGTACAGGCTCCTCCTCTCCTGTACTGCCATTTCTCTGCACACTGTCAGCTTCTCACAGTGTGCATTAGTAGCTGCAATAAGTCAGAGACCGCCCACCTGGCTGGAGGACATTTAGTATCCTTTAGCGTCTTCCTCCAGCCAATATATCCCTGGCCCATCCCTTTCATTCACTGAATTTCAGTTTTTCCAGTCATGGAGACTCGGCATCACATGTGGGTATTATCTAGAGTCGTCTGTGTGCAAATGCAGCCCACCTAGGAACTCCTTCCCAAACCCAGCCTACTGCTTGCATCAGGGTTGAGGACTCTTGAGAGAAGTACTGAAGCTGGGTGCTGTGGTGTTTTCAGGAAGCTATGTACAGCACCCTGCTGAACTCTCCTATGGGGCTTGATCTGCATGTATTTTAGTGAAGCACAGAGACCCAGTAATGATGTCACAGAATTTTATAATAAGGCATGCAACAATAGCAACACATTTGTATTTAAACATTTAATTTGTTGATGAGGAGGGGGGATCCAGGGAAGGCAAAATAGTAGATTAACCGTAAGTGATCTGGTACTCCAGGGTAGGGGGTGCGCGAGCACACGCCTGCTGGCCCGGCTGTCATTCGCTACAGCACAAGCTGAGCGGCGGGTCCCGGCCAATGATTTATGGCCAGACTCACAGGGCTCTCTACTGACAGCAACGATGTGTCATTTTTTTTTCTCCCTGCGAAGCGTGGAGTAAAAACAGACACATTGCTTAGTAAAAACAGCACAATTGTTAGGCACACATTTAACCTCTTGATTGCCTTCGATGTTAACCACTTCCCAGTGTCATTAGTGTAGTGACAGTATACTGTATTAGTGTCACTGGTGATGTCAGTGGCAGTTGGTCATTTCCCCCCAGCGTCGGTTAGTGTCAGATTGCCCACCGCACTATCACAGTCCCACTAGAAGTCGCTGACCACTGCCATTACTAGCATAAAAAAAATAAAATAAAAATTCCAGGATTTACAGCGGGTAAAATAAGTATTGAACACGGGACCATTTTTCTAGGTAAATGTATTTCTAAAGGTGCTATTGGCATGAAAAAAAATCGCCATATGTTGGTAACAACCCATGCAATCCATACATACAAAGAAACCAAAACAAATTAAGTTCAGAAATTAAGTTATGTGTAATAAAATAATGACACAGACATAAAAACCAGACAGAGGTTCTAACCCCCCTCACGGCTCTGTCCATGACTATAAATGATTAGGTGATTGAGTTCTCTTGTACCCTGAAATTAACCCTTTTTAGCCGAGTAAGTCCAACATTAACCTCTAACCTCTAATATAATGTCATCAAGCATCCAGTGTACATCTAACTTTTTCTTGCACTTTTTAAACTTTATTTTATTTTTTTCACAGATTTTGTTTTACTGGATGATGGCTTGAATGTGGAAGCAACCTACATAGCAGGAGAGGCTGTATGGATGAATCCGGCTTTAACATAAGATATGGCAGTGCGAGGACTTGCCTGAGGAACTGCTTTATTTCCATCCTTCTGCTACAGTGCCTTATTTACTGGCTGCTGATCAGGAGATGACTCTATATTGTTTTTTGCATGACCATATAGCAGCCACAAGATGTCGCCAGAGTGCCAGCTATGGAAAAGAGCCATCGATTTTCTCTGTTATGATATGGTGATCAGTGGATAGACGGGGCAATCTGGTTATCTGTGAGAAAAGACAGTCAGTTGCATGCTGTAATAATCGCAGAGCAATAAAATATACCTGAAATATTAGTTTTGGGTTGCTATAGGGAGTTGAAACTTTTTCAAACTTTTTATATCTCTTCTATAGAATCTAATGATGAGATTTCTCCCAAGAGTGGCCTTCTCGGTCTCCCACAAAACCAAAGCAAAAATGTATTTTTATCTTAAAATTACCCATTAAATCTACATCGGGAAAAATCCTAAAGGGACCTTAACCACTTCAGCCCCGGAAGATTTGGCTGCTCAATGGAAGTTTTCTGCGATACGTCGCTTTAACTGACAATTGCACGTGCGACGTTGTACCCAAACAAATTGACGTCCTTTTTTTTCCCACAAATAGAGATTTCTTTTGTTGGTATTTGATCATCTCTACGTTTTTTATTTATTTTTTGTTTTTTTTGCCCTATAAAGAAAAAAAGCGTCAATTTTGAAAAAAAAAAACAATATTTTGTACTTTTTGCTATAATAAATATCCCCATTTTTTTTATTTTTTTTTAAAAAGCAAATTTTTTCCTCCAATTTAGGCTTATATGTATTCTTCTACATATTTTTGGTAATAAAAATCGCAATAAGCGTATATTGTCTGGTTTGCGCAAAAATTATAGCCTCTGCAAAATAGGGGAAAGATTTATGGCATTTTTATTAGTATTTATTATTTTTTTTACTAGTAATGGCAGTGATCAGCGATTTTTATCGGGACTGCGACATTATAGCGGACAGATCGGACACTTTTGACAAATTTTTGGGACCACTGACAATTATACAGCGATCAGTGCTATAAAAATGAACTGATTACTGTGTAAATTTCATTGGCAGGGAAGGGGTTAACACTAGGGGGGGGCCGCGATCAAGGGGTTAACTGTTCCCTAGTGTGTGTTCTAACTGTAGGGGGATGGGAGTGATTGGAGGAAACGACAGATCGTTGTTCCTAGCTAGTAGGAAGGAACTCACCATCTGTCTCTCCTCACAGAACAGGGATTTGTGTTTACACACACGCGCGCACACAATCGCACGTGGCCTGTGGTCATCGTGACTGCCGGCACCCCCGTAGTGCAGAAAGCGTGCGCATGCTATCCCCATTAAAGTGACCGACGTACAGCTACGACGGTTCGCGGGATCGTGCCAACCTGCCGCAGTATAATGACGGTGGTTGGTCAGCAAGTGGTTAAAGCGGTAGTAAACCGCTGAAAAAAAAAAAACCTGCAAAAAAATGGCATAATGTGCTAGCATGCATTGCATACTAGCACATTATGAAATACTTGCCTTAGAATGAAGCCCTCCCAGCAGCGCCCGATCACCGCTGAGAGGGCTGACATCTCCTCTCCCCCCCCCCCCCCCCAGCCTTTTTTTCTGGGTTCGCAGGCTCCAGCACTGCGAGTGGCCAGAGCCGTGATGGCGTCACTCCCGTCCGGCAAGAAGCTCTGAAGATCCGGCAAGATATGCCGGACCTTTAGCCCACTTTCACACTGAGGCGCTTCTAAACTGTCAGTAAAAACACAGTGCTTTTGAAGAGCTTTTCAGGCGCTTTTGAAGAGCTTTCCATTCATTTCAATGGGGAGGGGAGTTTTTCACAGCCCTGCCAGCACACTGCCCCAGTGTGAAAGCGTTCATTGATTTTAATGGAAATACGTTTTCGTGAGCTTTTTAGGCGCTGTTTTTAGCGTAAAAGCGCCCCAGTGTGAAAGTGGTCTTAGAGTTTATGTGCCGCTTGAAAGGTGAATATCCCCTAAACGGTGCACGTTTAGGAGATATATATTTTACCTAAATTATTCTATATAATTATTATAATATAATTATTGACTTACCTGTAGGTAAAAATAACAATGCAGGGGTTACAACCGCTTTAAAGCCCACTTCAGGTCCCAAAAAATAGATATTGGGGTTGATTTACTAAAACTGGGGAGTGCAAAATCTGGTGCAGCTGTGCATGGGAACCAATCCGCTTGACAAAAAAAAAAAACAAACTGGAAGCGGATTGGCTATACCATGCACAGCTGCACCATATTTTGCACTCTCCAGTTTTAGCAAATCAACTTCATTGTATTTCCAGCTTACACTTTCTAGCCTTACTCCTAACTCCTGTATAAGGAAGGTGCAGGTATTGAAATATGAATGTGCAGTTCAATAAACACCAGAGTTGGATCCGGAGCTCTTAATAGTTCACGTTTGTTGACAGACCTTGTCAGATACACCTTTCCCCCCCTCCCCTCCTTCCCCACATTACAAGTCTATAGGGCATGTGGCTGTTTATTATGCCAGCATAGGGCAATATTGGACATGAGGAGTTCATCTGCCCATACATGTTAAGATTTCTCACATCCACATTTTTTACAAATAAATATGTGAAAAGTCTGGCGTGTATTTGTATTCCCTTTACTCTGATACCCCTAACTAAAATCTAGTGGAACCAATTGCCTTCAGAAGTCACCTAATTAGTAAATAGAGTCCACCTGTGTGTAATGTAATCTCAGTATAAATACAGCTGTTCTGTAAAGCCCTCAGAGGTTTGTTGTAGAACCTTAGTGAACAAACAGAATCATGAAGGCCAAGGAACACACCAGACAGGTCAGGGATAAAGTTGTGGAGAAGTGTAAAGCAGGGTTAGGTTATAAAAAAAAAAATATCCCAAGCTTTGAACATCTCACGGAGCTCTGTTCAATCCATCGTCTGAAAATGGAAAGAGTATGGCACAACTGCAAACCTACCAAGACATGGCCGTCCACCTAAACTGACAGGCCGGGCAAGGAGAGCATTAATCAGAGAAGCAGCCAAAGAGGCCCATTGGAACTCTGGAGGAGCTGCAGAAATCCACAGCTCAGGTAGGAGAATCTGTCCACAGGACAACTATTAGTCGTGCACTCCACAAATCTGGCCTTTATGGAAAGGTGGTAAGAAGAAAGACATTGCTGAAACAAAGCCATAAGAAGTCCTGTTTGCAGTTTGTGAGAAGCCATGTGGGGGACACAGCAAACATGTAGAAGAAGGTGCTCTGGTCAGATGAGACAAAAATTGAACTTTTTTGGCCTAAAAGCAAAATGCTGTGTGGCAGAAAACTAACACTGCTCCCTAAACACACCATCCCCACTGTGAAACATGATGGTGGCAACATCATGTTGTGGGGATGCTTTTCTTCAGCAGGGACAGGGAAGCTGGTCAGAGTTGCTGGGAAGATGGATGGAGCCAAATACAGGGCAATCTTAGAAGAAAACCTTTTACAGTCTGCAAAAGACTTGAGACTGGGGCGGAGGTTCACCTTCCAGCTGGACAACGACCCTAAACATACAGCCAGAGCTACAATGGAATGGTTCAGATCAAAGCATATTCATGTGTTTGAATTGCCCAGTCAAAGTCCAGACCTAAATCCAATTGAGAATCTGTGGCAAGATTTGAAAATTGCTGTTCACAGACTCTTTCCATCCAATCTGACAGAGCTTGAGCTATTTTGCAAAGAAGAATGGGCAAAAATGTCACTCTCTAGATGTGCAAAGCTTGTAGAGACGCAGAAAAAGACTTGCAGCTGTAATTGCAGCAAAAGGGGGGTCTATAGAGTATTAACTCTGGGGTGGGGGGGGGGGGGCTGGGCTGAATACAAATGCACGCCACACTTTTCACATTTTCATAAATGTTGAAAACCGTTTATCATTTTCTGTTCCACTTCACAATTATGTGCCACTTTGTGTTGGTCTATAACATAAAATCCCAATAAAATCCATTTACGTTTTTGGTTGTAACATGACATGATGTGGAAAATTCCAAGGGGTGTGAATACTTTTTCAAAGCACTGTATGTATCCATGTGCGATAGAGACTTTAGATTGTATGCTTTTGCTGCCAGCAAGGTCCTTAAAATAATCCATACTCCCAAGGTTTCAGGCTTTTTTTTATGCCACTGCTTGCAGTGCCTCCAAAAAACGTCCTTTCTTTGGAAGAGACTATATTGCAGACATTTTAAAAATTCAATCTGGTGCTAACTCTCATAAGCAAATAAAGTGGAACTCCCAGGCCAACAGCTAAATACACTGATGACATATGTAGCAAGGTCCTGGGCCTCCTTCGGTCTAATGAGAACCTCCAGGGCCAGAGATAGCTGACATCCTTCTGTATATGGTGGGTTGTGAGGCATAGTGGGTGCAAGATGATTAAAGTCATTGGGCGCCAGACACTTCTTGAATGCAAAAGATTTAATTTCTCTTAAACTTTTTGGGGGACAGAGGGTTAGGGCCAGGACACCCTGCAAGTAGTTGCAAGTTCAATTTCACATGACTTCAATAGGACAGCCATGCAGGGAAAGGCATCCAGCAAGACGCCACATCTGCATCTGCATGTGCAGGAATGCTGTCTCATATGGCAACAGTTTTTAACAGTTCCTAACAAAGCTAAACAGTTCCTTTTTATTCCATTACAATCGCTCCTTTTAGTTCTTGAGCCCACTGAGCTCCGGTCTTTCACTAGACATTCGTTGATTCACTGCCACTGAATCCCTTAAAGCGGTTCTGCACTCGTTTTTTTTTTTTTTTTTTTTTTTAGCTCAATTGGGGGACTTACCTGTTCCATCTTCCATCTCGATCGCCGCCGGTTTCGTCCGATGAAGTTCTTCATCTTCTTCTTTTGTGCTGGGGGCCATCTTGCCTGTGGGCATGTGAAACCCCACAGGCACTTTAGATGGCCCAGCATGCACCGCCGTTACTCGCGCGTGCGCAGTAACGGCACATCTGCCGACATCTCACGAGATTTCGGAAGATGTGGCCGAAATCTCACGAGATTTCGGAAGATGCCCGCACTGACTCCTGGGATCAATAACACCAGATCCCAGGAGACAGTGCGGCGTGACGAGGATCCCCGCAAGACCCCGCCCACCCCCGAAGAGACAGAAGACAGGAAGTCATCGATTACAAGGTAAGTAAAAAAAAAAACACATTTCATTTAGTACTCTTTGCCTGATTTGGAAGGCAAAGAGATTTACTAAATGAAATGTGTGCCGAACCGCTTTAAGCTCATCCAATCTTCACAGTGGTATCTTCCTCAAGCGTCACCTCTGCTTCTCTGCTGGGTCCCTAGCTTGGCACTCAAGATACCTCTCAAGCTTCACCCTACTGGCCCGCTCGGTCCTTGGCTTGACACACAAGACTGCTCTGCAAGCGTCACCTCCGCTGGCTGGGTCCCTGGCTTGATTCCCATTGAAGTTACCTGATTCTTCACCATCCCCGGTTGGTGAGAATGCTGCTCCGGTACTTGCTTCAGTTACTCACTGTGGTCCCTGGTAATAAGGCGGTTAGTCCCTTAGTGGTGACAGCTTCCCTTCTACCTCTGACCATGACAGGCTCTCCGGCCCGCAGAACCGTCACTTTTGGTTGGACTGTAAGCCGCAATCCCAACCCTGCACTGCTCTCTTGCTTCTGGATAGGCCCTCAGACAGCCTAGCAGCCAGATGTGGCTGGGATAGCCCCAATCTCCAGCCTAGCAGCAGTGCAACACACGTCCACCCAGACAGACGTCCAGGTGGCACAGAACATCGATCACCTGACTCCACCCGAATAAATATATATATATATATATATATATATATATATATATATATATATATATATATATATATACACAATATATATATACACACACACATATATATACACACACACTCTCCCAGGAGGCCAAGGGATTTAAGAAGACCCCTGCCCATTGGCTGAGATACCTCACATACCAATAACCTGACCTTGTGTTGCTCTTCTCATATCTAGTACCACCAAGTACCCGGCCACCTAGTGGTAGAAGAGAAAAGTGCAACAAGGCCAAACTTTGGGAGAAATCAATAGAGCTCTAACAATCAACCAGGATAATTATTCCTGGCAAGTAAATTTGTGAGGAGTAACCCTGCTTAAAGCGGAAGTAAACCCTTTGATTTAAATAGTTTAAAAAAAATGGCATGCCGGAAATGCTACCTGTCACATTGACTATGCTTTCAACCAAACTGTTAAACCATCCAATGGCTGGTGTCATAACTGATCACATGTGCAGCATCATGGCAGTTGAAGATTGAACAGAGGCCAAGATGGCAGCTTCCTTGGCTGAAAACGTTAGGAGGGTTTATTTCCACTTTAAACTCCAGGGTGCTACACATACATATGTTTTCCCCGTAAAAGTATTTATATTTATGTCAATCCAGTTCTGAGATTTACTCCGCTTTGCCACACAGCCCAGTCCCATAAACCCGGGAGGAGACCTGTGCTTTCTCTGCTGCAATCTCAATTTAATTGATAGATCTTTTTTCCATCAACACCCTGTTACTGGACAGTGATAGGAGAAGCAGCACACTGATGGACTCATCTCTGAATAATCACTCTGCTCTCTCCTCCAATCAGCACGTTCCCATCACTGCAGCACAACCAATTGGCTCTGTGTGCTGCTGCGTCTTCCCTGAGCGCTGCTGTACAGGGACTGCAAGAGGCTGATACCAAGTCAAATTCAACTACTTACCCTGAATGCATTTATATTACTTAGATGATTACAGAATTACATACATTTGTGCCTTTTATACCTGCCTGGAGTTCAACTTTAATAACTATTATTCAAGGTACACTCCAGTCAGAGCTGAAAAATTGAGAAATTGAGACATGTGCACTGGGCACACTGCCTACCTGCTCAGGGATTCCGCTTTAAATCCAGGCATAGTTGTAATGCACCAGGCCACCTAGTCTGTTTTCGCTGTAATCTGGGAACACCTTTGACTTGTCTGTCTGCAATGTAGGAAAGGTATTCCCAACACTTACACTGAAGAATTCTTACTGTTTTTTTTTTTTTTCTCTTTTGGGGAGATTTCACCTCACTGTCCCTGAGACAGCAGGAGAGGACCTTACAGTACTAACCCCCACCCACCTTCCTTTTTGGTATCTGTCTGGTAGAATCCAGATTAAGGGGTATATATTATATCTATTAATAAAGAATTTGTTGCACGAATGTCAGACGCATTCTGTAAGCTGTCTAATAGATTAATTCCTGTATCGCTGTCTCCATCCTGTGGTCTAATTGCAGTATATTTTCAGAAAAATATACTGTATTTTGGCCACTAGATGGAGCTGACACTAAAGGAATTAATCTATTATTATTATTTATTATTATTATTATAATACAGACTTTTAGAAAAAAATATGGAAAATTCCATTCAGCTTGCACAAATGTTTTTGACATTCGTCCAACAAATAAAAAAAAAAATAGACCTATTAGTGTCAACTGTTATGTTTATTGGATAACATTAGCAGCTGACTTGATTGGTTTTACTGTTTGCTTGAAAGTGCTCTTTGATCATAGTTGATAGTCATAATCTGCCTCCACAACCTCTACATAGGGGCAAAAAAAATTAAAATAAATCACTCAGATGAGTCTTTGACCCGGATATCCTAATATGTCCTTATTTTATTCCACAAATATACAACCAAGTAATAGTCTAAATATTTAATAATTTTCCTAATAATCAGCAGCACCCAGCAGCCTGGTCTTCCACGCTATATTGCACATCAATACTTTAGCCTGGTCTTCCATGATATTGCACATCAGTTCTTTAGAATACAGCCACAAGGTGGCACTACAGCACCTTAGTATGGTTTTTATAAAGAAAACATACAAAGAGCATTGGTTTTAAGCGGACCACAACATCCAATCAAAATGCAGCTTTTAGCTGCTTAACACAGGCCACCTCTTGAGAGGTCAGTCTTGCAAATTTCTCCACAACGTTGCTTCATTGTATTATGTTATATAAAGTTCACTATTGTATTGCTTAAATGTATGTTTGTCCTGATAAAACGTTTAGAATTGGGGAAAAAAAAGGATATTCAGCTATTTGAGGGAACGGTTCCGCTTGCTCCTGATCAAGTTACCACTGTGGCAGCCAACCACAGTCATACCTCCCAACTTTTTGAGATGGGAATGAGGGACACCTATCAGCAAAAGTATGCAGGCATAGGACACACACCCCCTTGCCACGCCCCCTTAAAAGGAGAATTGTACAAAAAAAACACAAGATTGGTTAAACCCACAAGTGCTTATTTTACCACTACTATTCCTTTATATTGGCTTTTTGGAATTTACAAATGCAGCAATTTAGAAATCAGGTGAAAGGTTTAGCGCTGGAAAACACCTTTTGATAGATAAAAAGTGCATTTTATATACATCTATATAGATCAGATGCAGTGTATACTGTTTCAAAAAGGGGGGCCTAAAAAAAAAAAAAAAAAAAGTTAGGCCGGCCATACATTGTTCAGCAGGAATCGGCCGAGATTCGAACTGATATTGTTAATGGGCAGGCTGAATGTACCAAATTGATACAACCAGCCTTGGGATTTATCGCTAGCGGATGCTATAGCCACTAGCGATAATCACTGTCTCTGCCCCCCCGACCCCGCAGTGAGAACACAATTGACGATTCCCCTGTCAGTGCTGTCTGTGCTGATGGGGGTTGCAGGAAAGAAATTTGCACCGTGTATGGCCTGCCTTAAAGGGATGATGGGATTGAGCAGGAAGGGGTTAAAGCCTAAAGACAAAACCTCTTATTTCATCTTGGATAGAGTAGGTACAGTTGCAACTGCTGTGCTTTTTAATGCCATTTATGGAGATTTCCCTTTACTTCCTATCCTAGACATATCATAGACTCAATGGGTAGTGAGAGGATATCCCCTCTTAGCTGTCACAGGAACAAGTACTGTATCTCCATTGGAAGATTTCCTTTTTATTCCTGTTCTGGTGGTGGTAAAATTTCAGCTTTTCCATCATTTTAATTCCCCATGACATTGATGATCGAGGTGAATCTCCCTACTGGGGATACAGACAGCAATAAAAAACGTGTCTGTTCTAACCCTTCACTACTCTATCCATATTTTAAAAAAAAAAGAAGAAAGTTTTGCCCTTAGTTATACTTAAAGAATAACTAAAGGCAAAACTTTTTTTTTTAATTTTGGATAGATTGGAGAGGGATAAGAACACCTGTCAGTTGTTGATGCTGTCTGTGCCACCCTCTCTAAACGTCCTGTTTACCATTATCAGTGAAAATAAAAGAAAATTACAAATTGGGGTTGTCCCTAGAAAAGTACTAGAGGGAAAATCCTCCAATCGGACACTAGTTCTGGGGGTCCCCAAGAGATTCCTTTAATTTGCAGGGATTTCCTCTCACTTCCTGTGTGGTTTTGGGACAGGAAGTGAAGGGAAATCTTCCAAATGGGACACAGATGGCACAAATCAACCTTACAGGGGTTATAACTCTCCATTACTCTATCCAAAATGAAAAAATGTTTTGCTTGTAGTTCTACTTTAAAGCATACAAAGCCATATATCATTTTTATGCTGTTCAGACGTTTATGCTTTTTCAGATGTTGGTTAGGTTGCTATACAATAAACAGTGGAGCATAATGTATGTATGGCATGTAGGACAATAAACATGTTTAAAAATACAAGCTACAATAAAATACATCTATCCAATCACGTTTTCTCTTTTTTTTTGCATTTTTAAGTTCAATGTTCTTGTGATAGTCTTGATAGGGAAACTTAATTTCCAGTGACCACCATTACTTTCTTTTTAGGGAAGGAAAATTGTCTAGTTGCAAAAACCACTCCAGAATCTGCTCCCTTTAGGCCCCATGCACACGAGACGCAGATGCAAACTCTGCTGAACGCGTGTTTTAAAAAGCAGAAACCTGCATTTAAAAACGCGCGTTTTGCTGTGTTTTCATGCCGCGTTTAGACGCGTTTAGACGCGTTTGCGTCTATAAGCATTTGTAAAGATAACATCATATAGACCCACCCCAAGCTCAGAAAGCATGTATTATTAACTATTTCTGCCAATTTGATCAGAGTGAGCAGCAGCAGCAGAGAGCAGTTGTACACTTGCATTTGCCTCTCTTTCTGTGTTTTTTTTTTTTTTTTTTTTTAAATGGATCCCATATTGAATATATGTCAGGAAATGCTCCTGATGTTGCTCTTGATGCGGCAGCAATGTCGTCGCAAATTTGCATGAGAGGTCCAGAATCAGAGCTCGTCGATATTGGACCCATCCGTTGATGGCACAGCGAATGTCCGTTGGATATTTCACAAACATGTATGCATCGGTGAGTATATATGCTCTATGAACTGATCTAAACTAATTACGACATTTTAAACAATTTTTCTAGTATTTTTTATGGTTTACCATCATATTTCTGAGTTTTCTGCTCCAAAAAATTGGGTTCCTTTTAAAAAGGCTTATAAACGCAAACGCAGGTGCCTGCGTTTAGCCGCGTTTAGCTGCGTTTTGCGTCTGGAAAGCAGAAAAGCAAAGTGTCTGAACGCATTTTTTTGCTTCTGGAAAAACGAGGTTAAACGCAACTGCATAAAAACGGGAAAAAAACTAGACTGTGTACATGGACACATAGGATAACATTGCATGCGTTCAGGTGCAATTGAAAAAAGTGTCCAACTGCCTCTGAACGCGCGTTTAACAGCGTCTCGTGTGCATGAGGCCTTATTGTACCATTCTTATGATATGTAATAAATGAATGAGTTGTGAGAGACACAGAGGCTCTCATTGGTGACCGTACCTTCGCACGTGTACAAATATAGAGAAAAAATCAAGTAAAGAAGAATTTGAAGCTGCCTGCACTAAAATTTGGGATGCCAAATTAAAAGAGAAGTATGGATATTTTATTTTTAATTTTTTAAGAATCATACTTGCCTAGGTAGTTGCAGCATTAGTCTGATTCACTAAGACTAAGAACCGAGAAATCAAACCCCACCGATCGCTTGGTTCTCAGGGCTCCCTGTGCAGAGAGCCGGTGACTATTAGTCACCGGCTCTCTGCTCTGCCCCCCCCCCCCACACTCACTGGAGTGCTGGGTTGTGGAGGGAGCAGGAGTGGCCGGCTCAGGCTCTCAGCAGCTCACTGAGAGGCTGAGCCAGGTGCCAGTGTTCTGTTGAATAGTGCAGATTGTCGGGTAATGCCTCCGACAATCTGCACATGAGCAGTACGTAACATCTGTCGATCAGCTGGCATGACGTCAACACTGCGTATGCGCAGCTTTTTTAAGGCATTATCCAACAATCAGCAAAGCGGAGGTAATCAATAGAACACTGGTGTAATCCAACAGGCATAGCTGTACCACAAAGGCAGCAAATCACAGCTCGCCAGTCTCCGTTGTCAGCAGAGGGGAGCGGCTGAGCCTGCGTTCCTATTGGTGGTTGGGTGAAGAAGTTCATTTGGTTGGGTGGGCTGGAATTCAGGCAGCAGGGAAGTGTTGTCCCCGGTTATCAATCAAGAGGTTCTATTGGTTGGGTGGGCAGGAATGCAGGCAGTAGGGAGGTGTTGTCCTCGGTTACCGGTATACAGCTGTTGGGTCACACTGTAATCCTCAGTGACTGGTGTTCTGTCGATTTACTGCTGATCGACGGATAATGCCATAGATGATCTGAGCATGCGCAGTGTTGACATCACGCCAGCTGATTGGCAGATCAGCTGGAGTGACGTTACGTACTATGCATGCGCAGACCATCGGAGGCACTATCCGACTTCCTGCACTATTCGACAGAACACCGGTCCATGCATGTTGGAGGAAAACGACTTCATTGTCTGTCTCTGTGATGTTAGCCGACAGCGAGCTTCAGCCCGCTGTCTACTGAAAACGGGTGACAGAAGTGCAAAACGAACCACACCATCTTTGGCTGTATTTCTCCTTTAAAGCTAATAATGAAAGAAAAAGTGCAGCGCTGCCAATACAAAATGTGCAAAACAATAACATAAAAATGTGCATATGATCAAATGCATTGTAAATCTTTAGGTATTAGAAACAAATGTGAAAGTAGTGTTCCTCAAAGCATAACCAATCACCATATAATAGTGTCTATAAATGTCCATAGACAATCCAGAAATAAATAAATGTGATCAAAAGGTTAAATCCAAGTCCATAGAAACTGTGCACCACAAAATTTTCATAGTAGCTCTTGATCCCAAATCAGCACTCAGTGCTCAACAGTATGCATGCACAGGACTCTAACCAGAGATAAATGGCCATTATGTTATAAATGGTCTGAAAGTGCATAGATAGTTAAACATTCCCAGTCTCAGCTGTACTACACCTCATGTGTCCAAAAAAGGTGGTATCCCAACAAAAGCGAAAGCCAACTGGCATAGGGTAATAAAGTAAAACCAAGCCTATTTATTAAAACAAATTGTGCACTCACATATTGTAAAACAGTATGGGCAGTATACAACAAGCATCTGCTCAGCAAAAGATATCCCGGCCAACTCGTTGTCTGCATTGCATACTAGCACATTATGTGATGCTTACCTACAAACAAAGCCTGCGCCATCCCTGCTGCAGGCCGCATCCATGTTCTTCTTTCTGGGGCCACAGAGTCCGGCTCTGTGACTGGCCGGAGCCGCATAATGTCACTCCCAAGCATGCATGAGGCAGCCGCCAGTCACGCACTTGCTCGTGAAGAAACGGCACGGGGGGGGGGGGCGTTTCTTCACAGCGCATGCACTGATGACATCATCGGCGCAAAACACAGTAAGTATCTCCTAAACGGTGCACGTTTAGGAGGTATTTACAATACCTATAGGTAAGCCTAGAATAAGGCTTACCTATAGGTACAACTTCCACAGAGAGGTTTACAACCTCTTTAAGGATAAACTCTCTGAATAAGTACCCATCCACCTTTCCAACCTTCAGTATCTGCCACCCCTCTAAGCTGAGCCCTCACTTCTGCTCAACCAAGGAATAAAATTCATAATACTAACAATTTGCAAAGCCATCCACAACTCTGCCCTGGGCTACATCATCAAACTTGTCTCAAAATATCACCCAAACCATCTTCTTTGGTTCTCCCAAACCTACTCATCTCTAGCTCTCACCCCCAAAATAAAAAAAAATCTAAACTGTTTCCTCAATTTGTGTTAGGTTTACTTTGTGTAAATTTGCAAATATATGTAAAGCTGCCCTGCCACGTCAAGGCCCCTCTGCAAAGTGTGGTCCCTTACTCTACTCTAACAACGTTTCTAAATTGTGACATAGTATACATAGAAAGAAATAAACCGAGAGTCTAAACTAGTTAAAAGAAATTGATAAAAAACAGAGGTTTTGGTTGCATAGATTGGCAATCATATGTGAAGTCGCACAGAGCTCCCAACTTGGAACATTATTTCAGCCAATGTTTTTTTGCTGGTTCAACAAACATCTAGTGCCAGATGACAAAAAGAATACAAATACTGGCCTCCAACCTCCAACCTCCCCTCATGGCCAGTCCAACACACGCCTAAAAAAAAATACTGGCCTCCAAACTCTGCTCATAGCCAGTCCAACACATGCCTAAAAAACAAATACTGCCCTTCATCCTCCCCTCATAGCCAGTCCAACACATGCCTAAAAAAAAAAAGAATGGTCTCCAACCTCCCCACATAGCTGGTCCAACACAGTCCTGTGGGGAAAAAAGGGTTACCAGCCTCCAACCTCCCCTCATAGCTGGTCACACACACCTATGTAAGGAAAAAAGGGCTACCGGCTCCAACCTCCTCACTTAGCCGGTCCAACGCAGTCCTGCGGGAAAAAGGGGCTACCAGCATCCAACCTCCCCTCGTAGCTGGTCCAACCCACACCTGCAGGAAAAAAGGACTACTGGCCTCCAACCTCCCCTCATAGGTGGTCCAATACATGCCTATGGGAAAAAAGGACTCGTGGGCTACAACCTCTCCTCATAGCCGGTACAATGCACGCCTGCAGGAAAGAAACTGTGGCAATCCTGTTGGAAGAGAGTTGCTGGCATTGCTCACTTGGGGACAGGTGCTGATGAGAATCGTTCAATGGAGCAAAGATGTGTAGAGGATGCCCCATTGATGATGGTTTGACACAGGTAGAAATGTTTACAAAGCCAGCCTTTTGGAAATCTGTGCGGATGATGAAGAACTATATAAGATTATATTACGATAAGCTGGTACACTGTTGCCGAAATATGATTCTATGAAGGGACAAAAGTCGGCTCCTAGAGACATATTATCCTACTGCACTTTGGGAACAGATGAAGGTGCAGATTCTTCTAGGAACATATGTATATGAATCATGTGTACAAAATTCAGCTCTAAAATCGGTAAACTAAACACCTACCTTAGCTGTCTCATTGTTAGCCTTTGATGATCAGGGGTTCTTCTGCAGAGGGAGCTGATGACACCTGTGGTCTTTGTATTTCTCCCCACCCACTGTTGGTGAAAGAAAACCCGCAATAAAGCTCCTGGTCTTCTTCCGTAAATTTAGGCTCCTGTTCTTTGGGAGGAGGTATGATTTCCTCTACTTTCATCACTGTCATCAGGTCAGTCGGTGGGCACTGTTAAGAGAGAGAACACTATTATTGGAATATGTACAATGATGGCCTTTCTGTTTGAAATGGTTATGCACACTCCAGTGCTGGGAGGACATAGAATGCAGAACATTGGACAATGCACTGCCAAGGACCCATGTAGGGTTGATATCCTTACTGTCTCCATTGTAAATGGTGGGCTTACTTTCCTAGCCTCCAGTTTCACCCAGTCTATGCTCATAAAAAATGGATGGCTTCGCAGATTTTCACAAAGCGCCTTTGCATAGGAGCTGTAAAAAGGTTTGAGAATGATCAGACCAACTAAGAAAATTACAAATATATTTTAAAAGAAAAGCAAGGGTTTTGTTAAAGCGGTTCTGCACTCATTTCATTTAGTAAATCTCTTTGCCTTCCAAATCAGGCAAAGAGTACTAAATGAAATGTTTTTTTTTTTTTTTTTTTTTTTTTACTTACCTTGTAATTGAAGACTTCCGGTCTTCTCCCTCTGCGGCGGCGGGCGGGGTCTTGCGTCGATCGTCGTCACGCCGCACTGTCTCCTGGGATCTGGTGTCATTGATCCCAGGAGTCAGTGCGGGCATCTTCCGAAATCTCGCGAGATTTCGGCCACATCTTCCGAAATCTCCCGAGATTTCGGCCGCATCTGCCGAAATCTCGTGAGATCTCGGCAGATGAGCCGTTACTGCGCACGCGCGAGTAACGGCAGTGCATGCTGGGCCATCTAAAGTCCCTGTGGGTGTTTCACATGCCCACAGGCAAGATGGCCCCCAGCACTAAAGAAGAAGACAAGGAACTTCATCGGACGAAAACCGGCGGCGATCGAGATGGAAGATGGAACAGGTGAGTCCCCTAATAAAGGTAAGCACACTTTATATTACATCCTAAAAAAAAAATTTTTTTTCAGAGTGCAGAACCGCTTTAACTGGCAGGATTGCTCATAAAGTGTTTATCAGCCCCAAGATCAGGCAGGAGACGGTCAGCCACAAAGGGGGGGGGGGGGGTCATACACCAGCCTGACACTACGCTGATATGTTTGCTTTGGCAGGGAGAAAAAACAATTAACTAATGTAAAATAAAATATTTCTATGTTATCATTGCTTTATAGATATTCACACTGTTCATTTAATTGTTATATATTAGTGTATGTGGGGTTTCTTTTTATTTCCAGGTTGCATGTTTTGCATGTTTCTGCATCAAGGAGAGCGGAGAGCTGGTAACAATTCTAAACCTGTTCTAAATAAAAAGGTGACTATGAAAGATCGGACTGAAGGGTTGTATTTTGTAAGATTTATTCTTTGCTTCTCTTGATATTGAAATCTGCAGATTCATGTTCACAAGCCAAAACACAGCAATTCTAATGTGGACCACGCCACAGTGTTGTTACCATACACTATGTGACTTATTTCTTCCACTGCTTTCTACAATGCATGTCTATCCAGGACCAGGTGTGCTCTGGGGGTCCTCAATCCCACCCCTGCCAGTCTTTGTCCCTTGTACATACCTCCCAACTTTTTGAAATGGGAATAAGGCAGTGGCGTCACTAGGGTTGGTGTCACCTGGTGCGAAAAAAAAATGGTGTCACCCACCCCCCCACCAACTATAGTCCCCCTCAGTACAGACCCCCTCCACTAACTACAGACCCCCCTCCCGCAGTATAGATCCCCCTCCCTCAGTACAGACCCCCCCCCCCACTAAGTATAGACCACCCTCTATCAATATAGACCCCCCTCCCTCAGTATAAACCTCCCCCCTCAGTACAGACACCCCTTCAGTGCAGACCCCTCCATCAGTACAGACACCCCCCACCTTGGTGCAGACACCCCCACCTCAGTGCAGACCCCCCCAGCATTACAGACACACCACTCAGTGCAGACCCCTCAGTACAGACACCCCCTTAGTGCAGACCCCCCTCAGCATTACAGACACCCCCTCAGTGCAGACCCCCAAGTGCAGACCCCCCTCAGTACAGACACCCCCCACTAAGTACAGACCACCCTCTATCAATATAGACCCCCCTTCCTCAGTATAAACCTCTCCCCTCAGTACAGACACCCCTTCAGTGCAGACCCCTCCATCAGTACAGACACCCCCCACCTTGGTGCAGACACCCCCACCTCAGTGCAGACCCCCCCCCCAGCATTACAGACACCCCCCTCAGTGCAGACCCCTCAGTACAGACACCCCCCCTTAGTGCAGACCCCCCTCAGCATTACAGACACCCCCTCAGTGCAGACCCCCAAGTGCAGACCCCCTAGCAGTACAGACACCCCCAGTGCAGACCCCCTCAGTACAGACACCCCCCTTAGTGCAGACCCCCCTCGGTACAGACACTCCCCTGGGTGCAGACCACCCCAGTGCAGACACCCCCCCAGTGCAGACACCCCCCCTGGGGGCAGACACCCCCAGTACAACCCCCCTCAATACAGACACCCCCCTCCATGCAGACCCCCCCCCCCCCCCAGTGCAGACACCCCCCAGTGCAGACCCCCCAGTGCAGACACCCTCCCAGTGCAGACACCCCCCAGTGCAGACCCCCAGTACAGACCCCCCAGCAGTACAGACACCCCCCAGTGCAGACACCCTCCTTCAGTGCAGACCCCCAGCAGTACAGACACCCTCTCCCCTCAGTGCAGACCCCCCATCAGTATAGACGCCCCCCTTACAGACCTCAGAACAGCAGATACACACAGCGGTGTGTGTCCCTCGAGCTCGGGCTCCTCCTCCTCTGTGGATGTAAACAGAGAGGAGGGGGAGGCAGCTTCGTGGGACACAGGGCAGCGCGCGGGGGTTAGCGGTGCCGATACCCATGGGTGTCACCCCTCTGGCGGGTGTCACCCGGGTGCGGCCCGCACCCGCCTAGCAACGCCACTGGAATGAGGGACACCTATTAGCAAAAGTATTTATGCATAGGACACATCCCTACCACGCCCCCTTAAAGAGGAAGTAAACCCTGATGGGTTTTACTTCTTCTTTTGCTCCCTGCAAAGCCTGCAAATTAAAAGCATATGTGACACTTACCTGCAAACGAATCCATCGCTGTCCCCTGTGCAGGCTGTGTCCATCTTCACCCCTCTTCCTTCCGTGGGTCGCGGACTCCGGCTCTGTGATAAGCCGTAGCCGTGTGATGTCACGCCCGCGCATGCGTGCGGGAGCTGTCAGTAACGGCACACGCTGGGGGAAGAAAGGGCACATCACAAGTGAAATATCTCCTAAACGGCACACATTTAGGAGATATTTCCACTACCTATAGTTAAGCCTTATTCTATAGTTAAAAGTCACTAGGGAGGGTTTACAACCACTTTAAAGGAGAATTATACAAAAAAAAGTGTGTTTTTTTTACCACTACTATTCCTTTATATTGGCTATTGAAATTTACAAATGCAACAATTTAAATGAAAGGTTTAGCACTGGGAAACATTAGCATACCTCCCAACTTTTTGATATAGGAAATGAAGGACACCTATCAGCATAAGTATGCAGGCATAGGACACACCCCTTGCCACGCCCCTTAAAGGAGAATTGTACAAAAAAAAACAAGATTGGTTAAACCCACAAGTGCTTTTTTTTACCACTACTATTCCCTTATATTAGCTTTTGGAATTTACAAATGCAGCAATTTAGAAATCAGATGAAAGGTTTAGTGCTGGAAAACACCTTTTCATAGATAAAAAGTGCATTTTATATACAACTATATAGATCAGACCAAAATGAGGGACAAATAAGGAGGAATGAGAGACAGAGGGACATTGCTCCAAATCAGGGACAGTCCCTCAAAATCAGGGACAGTTGGGAGCTATGCATTAGATGTCATTCTTGCGTGGGCGAGAAAAGCAGAAGTACTTTTTTTGCAGCACAATAGATGTTTAACAAAAAAAAAATCATAATAATAAAAGAAATATCCAGATGAAGAGAGGCAAGCTAGAAAATGCAGGAGAGGACATTAGATTTAAAACAAGAAAACAGTCAGGAGATTCCATATAATAAATATCACTCCTTGCTGGGTGGGAACCTTTGTGTAGCAGAACCAAATAGTGCTGCTCTCAGTTTTACACAGGGAAGTATGCTGGGTGCACCTAGAAGGGGAATGAATTCATGAGAGCACAGCAGGAAGCATACTGGAAGCTGCAGAAGGTGTAGTGTGTGCTTTGCAGATATTGTAAGTTTCTTGTGACTGATTGCTGCCTCCAGACTTGATTTCCTGTATTATCTGTCTGTATTGTAGTTTTAGGTGTTTACTCCTAGAACTAGAGAGTCATAACTCATCATTACAGGAAGACCTGTGTGTATCCTCCTTGTGTTTTCCTCCATTCATGTGTTGGATAGACATATTAGTGTTGTGAGCTATATGTGTGTGTTTCTACAGTCCTTGTAGGACTACAAGTGTCAGCATTGGTGGGCTCTGCACGTGGGGTGTGCGAACACGCCGGAGCTCATCCTTAATGCTGACACTTGTAGTCCTACAAGGACTGTAAAAACGCACACATATAGCTCATAGTGATCTGTCTTTTGCAGGGAATGGCCGTCTTTTGGAAACAACGCCTGGTTTCCCCTTCAAGTGTATAAATACGCAAACGCTGAGTTTAGACGTGCAGTTGGGAGGGGGGTCAAAAATGCGCAGTTGAGTGTGTTTTTTTTTTTTTTCTCCTCTTAAAGGAGAAGTCCAGCCTGAGCTCGTTACGCTGTACTTTTCATATTTGTTTTGCACTCCTGGGACCTGTTTTCAGCAGAGAGCGGTCTGGATCCGCCAGCTGCCTGGACTGATGGCAGTCTCAGCAAGTAAGGATGCGCTCAGGCGTGTTCGCATGCTCCACGTGCAGAGCCCACCAGGAAGTCGGTGCAGCGCTGCGCTAATCACAGGCAGTGAGACATTGCCCCGATGCGCAGCTGCAGAGAGAGGGCAATGGAGCATGCGAACACGCCTGAGCTCATCCCTATCAGCGAGGCGCTTGGTCCCCGCCCCTCCACAGCTCAGCACTCCAGTGAGCGCGGGGGGGGGGAGGGGGCAGAACGGAGAGCTGCTGACTGACAGTTCGGTTTGATGCTGCATCCACCTAGGTAAGTATGATGGTAAAAAAAAAAAACTATACTTCTCTTTTAACCGCTTCAGCCCCGGAAGATTTGGCTGCTGAATGACCAGGGCATTTTTTGCGATTCGGAACTGCGCCGTTTTAACTGACAATTGCCCGGTTGTGCGAAGCTGCACCCAAACAAAATTGACGTACTTTTTTGTCCCCACAAATAGAGCTTTCTTTTGGTGGTATTTGATCGCCTCTGCGTTTTTTTTTTTTTTTTTTTGCGCTATAAACAAAAAAAGTGAAAATTTTGAAAAAAAACTATATTTTTTACTTTTTGCTATAATAAATATCCCCCAAAAATATATAAAACAAAAACTATTTTTTTCCTCAGTTTAGGCCGATATGTATTCTTCTACATATTTTTGGTAAAAAAAAATCGAAATAAGCGTATATTCATTGGTTTGTGCAAAATTTATAGCGTCTACAAAATAGGGGATAGTTTTATGGCATTTTTTATTAGTAATGGTGGCGATCTGCGACTTTTTTTTTTTTTTATCGAGACTGCGACATTATGGCAGACACATCGGACATTTTTGACACTATTTTGGGACCATTGTCATTTTATACAGCGATCAGTGCTATAAAAATGCATTAATTACTGTATAAATGACACTGGCAGTGAAGGGGTTAACCACTAGGGGGCGATGAAGGGGTTAAGTGTGTCCTAGGGAGTGAGTCTAACTGGGGGGGCTTCAACGCACATGACTGCGATCACTGCTCTCGATGACAGAGAGCAGTGATCTCTGTCATGACGCTAGGCAGATCGCAGAAATGCTTTGTTTACAAAAGCATCTCTCCGTGACACGATCGCGGACATCGAGTCCGCAGGACCAGCTGTCGCAGAGAACACGCCGGGCGCGCACGCCCCCCCAGCACGGCTTCTTAAAGGGGATGTAGCTGTACACTGTACACTGTACACAACTGTAGCTTTTGCCCACTAGTGCCATTCTGCCGACGTACATCGGCGTGCGCTGGTCGGGAAGCGGTTAATAAACTTCTTTGAGGAAAGTAAAAATAAAAAATCTCCTGAAGGAAAGCGATTTTCTAACAGAGCACAACCTAAAGCTGTAGCGCTATCATCAGTGACTAATGTTTTTGAAGCCCATCTCCGGGTAAAGTAAGTTCTAGTGTCATAGATCCCAGCTGCAGAAGACAATTGAGCCAACAGCAGAAGGAAGGGGGTGCAATTTGTCATCTTCACGCTGGACACTGGATGACCATGTCCCGGCACTGCTTGATCACGTCAGAGGAGCACCCCCCCCCCCCCCGGGGGCATAGGGGAGCAGAGATTATGGACACCAGTCTAGCAGTGCAAATGGACACCAGTCCTGCAGGAGCCGATCATTTTTTTTCACAAGAGTTCAACTTTAATTTGCTAGCTGTTAGCCGCTGGCATTAGTAGTATGAAGCGGTTGTTAACCTCTGCTACAAAATCGCAATGTAACATCAGCCTATGGCTTCCATACTTCCTCACAATTGGTTTCCATTACCCAGTCCTTTTTTTGTCTATGAACTCTTCCTTGTCTATGTGATTACCATACTCTTTCTAAGAGGTGTCCCTCTCATTTCCTCTCAAAAAGGTGGGGGGGTATGCACACGTTGTTGCTACAGAGCTATATAAAAATATATTTTTGCTCCGGTTGAGATTTGATCATGAATAAAATTTAGTGACATGTTTTATTTTTTTCCTTTTTTGTTTTAATAGTTTTTTCCATCATTCGGCAATGCTCTGAGTAACTCTCTGGTGATCATCAAGAAGTAGAGTCGGATAGACATGGAGGAGGTGAGTCTAAAGCTAGCTATACACAGGGCAACTGTCCGACAATTTCAAGCAGCAAAAATGGCTCCAGACAAATTTATTTTTTTTTTTTTTTTAAACATTGACAAGTGAATAATTCCAGCTGGCACAGATCAGGAAGGGCTACTCTTAGCAGCAAGCCAGTCTTGGGCAGCATCTGTGGTGGTGAAAAAGTGTACTCTCCTGCCATCGATCACCCTTAACCATGCTGGGTAGGCCATTGAATATACAATCCTTGACTGCCTCATCCTTCTCTTAACCTCAGTGAAGGCGGCCCTCTGCTTTTGTAGTTCCACTGAGAATATTGACACAGCCACATTCTCAAAATGGATTTGGCCCTTTTGCCTGGCTTTTCTCAAAACTAGGTCCCGATCCTTGCAGTTTAGCATTCTGGCAAGTAATGGCCGTGGGGGCAGCACCAGGGATGGGAGGTTGTGCTGGGACTCTATGTGCTTATTCCACCGCAAAAGCAGCTGAGAAGCTGGCATCAGGAAAGGTGTGCTTGAGCCATTTCTCCACAAAATCCCCAGGATTCTGACCTTCCACCTTTTCAGGGAGCCCCACAATCCTAAGGTTATTCCGCCGCAGGCAGTTTTCAAGATCATCCGCTCTCTGGCACCAGAAAGATATGTTTTTGTGCTGCTGATACCTTCGTGGATAGGTGAGAAGTCATCCTCCAGAGAAGAGATTCTCCTCTCAGTTTCAGTCACTTTGTCTCTCTCTCATGCTCTGCCTCAGCAGACCTATATCAACTTTAATCTCATCCATCTTGCCAGTAAGAGAGGTGCCACAGGCTGAGATGGCACTCAGGAGCTGTGTGTGGACCTGTTCCAGCGTGAGCTTGCCCGTTTTCTCTGCTGTGGAGCTGTGTTTAGGAGCCTCTGTGGCGGCCTTCCCACCGCTCCTTGTGTGTGGAGGGCTGCAGGCGCCATCTTGGTTCTTGGCCCGGGCAAACTCTTTGAGCTGATCAATGGCTGCTGAGGAGCAATCCTTGCTCATGGAGAAGGCTGGACACTCAGGCAACCTAGGGAGCTGTGTGATGAAGCTGGAGCAGCTAGTAAGTATCAGGATTCTAAAGGTGGTTGGCGGAGTTCCCTCTAAACGCATCCGGCCATCTTGGCTGTAGCCACGCCCCCCCCCAGCCAAAACATTTTTACAGTAGCGTTGGTAAGAGTCAAACCTTCTGTTTTTTGTACCAGTGACACCAGGACAGGAAATGGGAAGTTGCAGGTGTCTCTGTAACAGGAAATTTTGGAGAGGACAATAAAAACCCCTCCATTCCACTGTGCTCAACAATTGTTTTTCCGCGTCAGAGAGAGATCCCATCACTTTCTGTCCTAGTAACACCATGTCACAAGAAGAGGGGATGAGAATCTTCCTAACTGGGACATCAATGGTAAACAACCCTTTACATAGTCTCACCTTTCCTCCTCTGTACAAAATAAAGTTTTGACTCGCGTTCAGTGGCAGGTCACATTGATCATTATGATTATTTGCTTTGATCTGAAGGGGATAATAAATACAGATCATTTGGGATTAATGACTATTAGGTTAAACAAGTTGCTAGCAGTTTTAAAGGAAACCTGTAATTAGGGAATAATGGATGCTACCATTGCTGACTATCTCTTATAGAAATACTAGTTGCCTGGCTGTCAGGCTGAGACCTGGGCTTCAATACTTTCTGGGTCAATGACCAAGTATAGAAATGAGGACGGCTGACCCTTTTTTTTTTTTTTTTTTGACACTCATGGTAGTGATGCACGAGCTGGTAGGAGAAAACCACAGTGGCTGGCAATAAGAAGTGCTGGATAGCAAAGTACAGGGGCTTTTTCCTACACAGGCTGCTTTTAAAGGTAAGTAAATCATCTCTTCAGGGAAACCCATACCTCCTCAATCTAAAAATTTAACTTTTTTAAGCTGGCCATAGTTGGATCAAAATTCGGCAACTTCAGCAGAGATCAGCTGAATTCAATCCATCTATAGGCATTCCCACTCGAGTCGACAGTAGTCAATCTAACTATTTTGGCTTTTGTTCCCTGTTGGAAAACATTTGTTGATCAGCTGCTGATTAGTGTATTTTGATGGCAAAGTGGTTCCATTGTCAAAATACAATGGCAAAGCGGGGAGGATTCCTCCTATCTACCTCGCTTTGTGGATGGGGGAAATCTGTTGCACATGATTAATCTATGGGCAGCTTTAAGCTAGATAGAGCAAAATTTGTCTGGTTTAGCAACCCATCTATGACCATTCCCACTTGACAGAAGTTGATCTAATGATCAACTTCTGTGAAATGGGACTGTTGTAAAAATGTAATTTTGATCAGTGGCTGCAGCACTGATCACTGTATTCTGATAGTAAAGGAATCCCCGGTGTCAGAATACAGTAGCACAGCAGAGAGGATTTTTCCATCCGCCCCTTGCTTGTGTGGATGGGGGAATCCATTCATTTTTTTTTTTTTTTTTTTTTTTTTTTTTTTTTTTCAATCTGCTTGGTGGCTGATCAAAAAAAAAAGGCAACCCATCTATGCCCAGCCTTACTTTCTCTATCAACTCATCAACCACAGCTACTACCTATTTGTATTACTTGCCCTTTCCTTTTACATTGTAAGCTTTCACGAGCAGGGCGATCCTAACCCTATTTTCATGTATTGTAACTGTACTGTCTCTCTTATACTGGAAAGTGTTGTGCAAACTGTTGGCACTATATACATGCTATGTAATAATTCTTTCTTTTACAGATGGGCTTTTGTAAAAGTTAACCTGTGGTGATGGGGTCACTGTAATATTTGGATCCAGGAGTTCTGCTACGAGAAGTCCTTAGTTATATTTGTAGTTTGCCATCTTTTAGGCTACTTCTTGGCTGATGTAGTTGATTAAGATCTGAATTGATGACGTGGGCTATAGCATGTGTTCTTTCCAGTGCCTTAAAGTGATATTAAAGATTTTATTTATTCTTTTGGGCTAAAATAAAAAAGAGGTTATACTTACCTGCTCTGTGCAACAATGCTGCCCAGAAAGATCCCTTATCCCCTCTTTGGCAGTCTCCCACCAGTGCTCTCGGCTTCCCTCCATCGGGTACCTCCTCAGCAAGCTGGTTGCCAAGGAGGCACTGGTGTGTGCTTATTCCTAAAACTGGGCTGTGTGTGTGTGTGTCTAAAGACTCACACAGCGCTGGTGAACCATGCCCCCCAATCCCTCCTCACAGGAATTTGACTGACAGCAGCAGGAGCTTATGCCTTCCATTGCTCTGTGTCTCCTGTGAGACCAGAAAGTGAGAAGAGTGGTGGTGCAGCTGAGACAGCACTTGAATAGTGACAGGAATCGGGTAAGTGTTTAGGGATGGAGTGGGGACAGGGGTAAGACACTGGGGGAAAATGCAGAAAATGCATTGGGGTTAAAAAGAAATTAGACCTTAGAGACACTTTAATAACTGGTGCAGTTTGTATATAACAGAATTTGCTATTTTTTTTTTTTTCTAGGCTCCGCAAGGAACGTTTCAAGATGAGCTGGACTGGTGTATCCAACAGCTAGAAACCGGCCTCCTGCGGCGCAGACCAACCCCACAGCAAGGTGAGAGTGTGAGTTAATGCATAGGAAGCATATTGTTCTCTAATTGTCATAATTGCATAGTTGGTAAGGTTGAATAACATCTATTCGGAAAACCATTTCCCATATCCCTGTGTACTGTGTTCACTAAATTGCCCATCTAAGAGTTTTTTTTTGTTTTTTTTAACTGTCTATGCTTCCCACTGACACCACTAATTGTGGTAGGGAGTTCCACATCCTTACCTCTAATGCCCCGTACACACGGTCGGATTTTCCGACGGAAAATGTCCTATCGGACAATGTTGTCGGAAATTCCGACCGTGTGTAGGCACCATCGGACTTTTTCCGTCGGATTTTCCGACGGACAATGTTTTTTATCTCCTGCTCTCAAATTTTCCGACAACAAAGTCCTATCGGACTTTTTCCGATCGTGTGGAGCGAATTCCGACGGACAAAGTGCCACGCATGCTCAGATCACATTATAAGACCAAAGCTATTGGTTACTAGCCTCTACGTAGTCCCGTCGTACGCAACGAATGTCACCACGTTCAGGAGGATCGGATTTTCCGACAACTTTGTCCGACCGTGTGTATGCAACACCAGTGTCGGACAAAATCCGTCAGAAAAAATCCGATGGATTTTGTGGTCGGATTTTCCAACCGTGTGTACGGGGCATTACAGTGAAAAACCCTCTTTGCAGTTTAAGGTTAAATCTCTTCTCCTCCAGTTTTCATTGAGAGGCTCCATGTCTTACACTCCCTGAGACTGAATAGTTTTCAACCTATGCTAGCATCACCATTGAGGTATTTGTATATCGCTATCATATCTCCTCCCAAGTGTCTCTTCTATAGGGAAAATAAGTTTAATGTTTGTAGTCTTTCCTCATAACTGAGGTCCTCCACTCCCCTTATTGGCTTTGTTGCCCTTCTCCGGACTCTCTCCAGTTCTAGCACATCCTTTCTGAGGACTGATAACCAGAACTGAATGAAATGCTCAAGATGTGGCCAAACCAGAGTTTTGTAAAGTGGTAGGATTATAGTTTTATCTCTTGAGTAAATACCGTTTTTATACATATTTTGCTTGCTTTGCTTGGCATTGCATGCTATTGCTGATTTTGAGATCTACTAGGACCCCCAGATCTTTTTCCATCCCGGATTTCCCCAAAGGATCTCCCCCTAGTAAGTAACTTGCATTCATATTCTTAGCCCCCAAGTGCATTACTTTGCATTTTTGAACATTAAACCTAATTTGCCATGCAAGTGCCCACCCATTTATTTTAATGAGGTCTTCTTGTAAAGTTTCAATATCTGCAGTGAAGTTATTGTCCTACTTATTTTTGTATCATCAGCAAACATTGAGATTGAGCTATTTATACCAACCTCTATGTCATTTATGAATAAATAAAACAGAATTGGTTCCAGGACAGAGCCTTGGGGTACCCCACTTATCACTCCAGACCATTCTGAGTGTACGCTATTTATCACCACCCTTTGGACGCGCCCCTGTAACCAGTAGTCTATCCAGGTACAAACCTTGTGGTTTATGCCTACAGACCTCAAATTGTACATGAGGGTTTTTTGTGGAACTGTGTTAAATGCTTTTACAAAATCCAGATACTCTACATCCACAGGCCTATCTTTATCCAGATGGCAGCTCACTTCCTCATAGAATGTTAACAGATTGATTTGGCAAGAATGACCTTTCATAAAGCCATGCTGATGACTATTGATACTGTTTTTATCAGCAAATTCTTGAATATAGTCTCTCATCATCCCCCTCCAAAAGTTTACAAACTATTGATGTTAGACTGGCCTGTAGTTTCCAGGAATATATCTATTTCCTTTTTTAAATCTCGGTAACACGTTGGCCTTTCGCCAATCAGCTGGAACCATTCCCGTCATTAAGCTGTCCATAAAAAAAACAACCTGGCTATAATCTGAGTTTTGAGGATTCTCGGGTGTACACTGGTGATTTTATTTGCATTAGGGTTTTCAAGTCCTTCTTTTTTTTTTTTTTTTTTTTTTTTTTTTTTAAACACCGGTTTCTGTTAGCGCCGCCACAAGGGTGTGATGCGTACTAATGATGGTCTTTATTTTTAAACCCCTCCTTTTTCCTGTGTAAAAACTGAAGAGAAGAAAGCATTTAGTACTGTTGCCTTCTACTTATCATTTGTAACCAACTTCTCTTCATCCTTTATAGGGCCAATATGCTCTGACCTCACTTTTTTACTGTTTAATGTATTTAAAACATTTTGGGGGATTTTTGTTTACTCTCCTCCGCTATATGTCTCTCGTGGTCTATTTTAGCTGCCCTGATTGCACTCTTACATTTCTTATTGTGTTTGTTGTATTGGAATGCTGACAATGACCCCTCTGCCTTATTTTATTTATTTATTTTCTCTTTTAATATGTGTTTTTAGGATATAGTTTACCCACCCAGGTTTACCCTTAGCTCTTTTATATTTGTTGCTCATTGGAATACACTGGATAATATCTTTATTTAACCGGCTCATGCAGATATACTGCAGCACAATGGCTCTCCTGGTTGAAACCCTGTATGGGTACGTCCTTCCCTTTTAGAGCCGCCAGAGGGCGCACGTGCTGCACGGCCGGGAAAACCGATTGACCTAAAACAATTATAGTATCCTTTTCATAAATAAAAAGAGAATCTAGATTTCGCCACTGGAAGCAGACGTTGCTGAGATGAGTAACCATGTTGTTCTGTGTGTATGTGTACAGTGCATCCGGAAAGTATACACAGTGCTTCACTTTTTCCACATTTTGTTATGTTACAGCCTTATTCCAAATGGATTAAATTCATTATTTTCCTCAAAATTCTACAAACAATACCCCATAATGACTAACGTGAAAGTAGTTTGTTTGAAATCTTTGCAAATTTATTAAAAAAAAAATAAAAATGCACACACCCTTTGCTCAATACTTTGTTGAAGCATCTTTGGCACCAATTATAGCCTCAAGTCTTTTTGAGTATGAGGCTACAAGCTTGGCACACTTTTTTTTTTTTTTTTTTTTTTTTTGGGCAGTTTCTCCAATTATTCTTTGTAGGACCTCTCAAGCTCATTCAGGTTGGATGGGGAGCGTCGGTGCACAGCATTTTTCAGATCTCTCCAGAGATGTTCAATCGGGTTCAAGTCTGGGCTCAGGCTGGGCCGCTCAAGGACATTCACAGAGTTGTCCCGTAGCCACTCCTTTTGTTATCTTGGCTGTGTGCTTAGGCTCGTTGTCCTGACCAGTCTCCCAGTTCCTGTCACTGAAAAACATCCCCACAGCATGATGCTGCCACCATCATGCTTCAATGTAGGGATGATATTGGCCAAGCGATGAACGGTGCTTGGTTTCCTCCAGACATGACGCAAACATTTCAGGCCAAATAGTTCAATCTTTGTTTCATCAGACTAGAGAATTTTTTTTTCTCATGGTTTGAGAGTCCTTCAGGTGCCTTTTGGCAAACTCCAGATGGGCTGTCATGTGCCTTTTTACTGAGGAGTGGCTTCCATCTGCCCACTTTACCATGCAGGCCTGATTGGTGGAGTGCTGCAGAGATGGTTGTTCTTCTGGAAGGTTCTCCTCTCTCCACAGAGAAATGCTGTAGCTCTGTCAGAGTGACCATCTGGTTCTTGGTCACCTCCCTGACTAAGGCCCTTCTCCCCCAATCACTTTGAGTGTCCACTCTAGGAAGAGTCCTGGTGGTTCCAAACTTCTACCATTTACGGATGATGGAGGCCACTGTGCTGCAGAAATTTTTCTGTACACTTTCTCAGATCTGTGCCTCGATTCAATCCTGTCTAGGAGGTCTACAGACAAATCCTTGGACTTTATGGTTTGGTTTGTGCTCTGAGAAGCACTGTTAACTGTGGGGCCTTATATAGACAGATGTGTGCCTTTCTAAATCATGTCCAATTAACTGAATTTATCACGGGTGAACTCCAATCAGGTTGTAGAAACATCTCAAAGATCAGTGGAAACAGGATGCACCTGAACTCAATTTTGAGTGCCATGGCAAATGCTGTGAGTACTTATGTGCATGTGTTTTTTTTGTTTTTTTTAATACATGTTCAAAGATTTCAAACAAAACTTGTTTCACGTTGTCATTATGGGGTATTGTTTGTAGAATTTTGAGGGAAATAATGAATTGAATCAATTTTGGAATAAGGCTGTAACATAACAAAATGTGGGAAAATTTGCAGACAAGCTGACGTATGCTTTTTCCTGCAAAAAATGGTTTGTAATTTATTTTTAATAGAACAAGATACTCAAAAGATACTGCGGGTCCTGCGTTCTCGGAAAGCCCCCTTTGTGAAGAAAAGGCAGGTCATGAATCGAGTCTTTGGAAACTACCGTCAAAAAATGACAGAGGAGAGAAAACAAAAAGAAAAAGCAGGTTTGCATTTTTTTAATAGCCGAGAATGGAGAATCATTCCTCCCATATAGGGATTCAAGATAAGCTTGAGTGTCCTCCGAACTCCTCTCTAACCTGAACTCTGAAATATAATGTTTTTCTATTCCATTGAGCTGCGGGCTGGGTCACTCCCCACCCCCAAATTACATGAGGATTGACCCAGCCCATGGCTTGTGGTACAAAAAGTTGGGAATTCAGAGATTTGGTTAAAGATGAGAATGCCCAAGCTCATCTCCTGGAGAGATCCAGACGAGCGGCCATATTGTCTTGTCTATGGCTGTAGGGAGAATACTGGGAAAGATCACACTGATCCATTGATCTTTACTTTCACAGCATATGTCCACTGGCAGATGATAAATCCATTATTATTCATGCTCTGGGTCAACATTACACTTTTAAAGCAATGAATATTTTAATAAAAAATGGTTAAAAACTGAATGGAACATTGTGACAAAAAACATGTTTTCTGTAAATGGAATTTGTAGTCATGTCAATGTTTTTGTAGGGGTGAACGCCGTGACCCCTAATACGTTGTGTATTTCTTATAGATCTTTCCAATCATCCTGCATATCATAATTTTGCTGTTCTACCTTTCTGCAGGAGCTTTTACAACGAAGACCTGACTCTTTTGCTCTCTTCTAGTGCAGGGTGACTAGTCTTGTATCCACTCCAATACGCTTTTTGACCATTACATAGGCAGGATCTGCTTTTTGTATTGCAGTACTACACATTGGTGTTATACCTTACTGCTGCTTCTCACACTGCAAATCTGTGAGTCAGGGAGTGCATTGTTTTCAACTAGTCACCTATGTGGCTGATATCTTATGTCAGGATTGGTGAGGGAGACTGATTAAAATACAGAAATAAGATATACCTGTGCTCAAATCCCAGTAGCTTATACATGTATATAATCCATCAGGTGCTAAAGGGGTTAACACTACAAATTCTGGATGAACCCTTTCTAGTAGATTTTGTTTAAAAAAAAAAAGGAAAACCGGGATTTTTGGTTTTACAAGACCTAAGCCTTGTAGCTCTCCTACAACTTGTCTATTTGCCCCAACATTGGCAGTATATCCACTGGAGTATTTGCATTTTGCAGAGTAGGGGCTGGCTAGAAAGGGATTACTTGGATGCAGTTGGCCAGCTTTAAGATGTATTAACCAAAAATCCCCAGCGATTGAAATACAGAGCTTCGTCTAGTGAGCGATCTAAAAATCTATATATTAATTGCAATAAGAAAAATATAAAATGGCAACTGTAAAATAATGATAAAAAACCTAGAGAAAATGATTTTGAGGTAAGCACTTGAGTATTCATTCTATGTGCTCACTGAAAATACACAATAGGTGTTATATGAAAGCAGTATTCCATGTTCAGTTTTTCGTCTTTTACTAAACCAGTTAGAAAGGAGTTGGAGTCTTCTTGGCTAAGGTTACTGACAATTGTCCCAATTCCCTAATCAATTCTCTAATCTGTATCGCATGTTATTTGAAAAAAATTGTTATGGCAGAGAACAATCTTTAAATCTTATTCAATTGAGTTTGCGATTTGTGAAGTATGTTGGCACACTTGGATATTCAGATCCCCGTTGATTCAAATGCTTAAAGGCTTACTTCATCTTTTCAACCAGGTTTAATTTTAAGGGCGTATCATGAAACCTGGTCAAATTCCCCAACAAATAATCCACCTCCTGTTTTAAGAAGGCTTTACTGTGCTGCCAAAAAAGAAAACAAAAGTAAATTGCCCTTTAGGCAGCTGCCATTTCAACTAGTAAAAAGTAGGTGCACATGGGTAAGGTATGAACAATACA
This sequence comes from Lithobates sylvaticus, assembly GCA_028564925.1. Classification (NCBI taxonomy): domain Eukaryota; kingdom Metazoa; phylum Chordata; class Amphibia; order Anura; family Ranidae; genus Lithobates; species Lithobates sylvaticus. Next base: position 243,247,660 of record CM053031.1, on the reverse strand, counting down.
AAAAATCCCCAGAACTCAGTCCAGTAACTTGGCACAGAAGACCTAATAAACTATTTAGAGGCGTAACTAGAACCTTCAGGGAACCTGGTGCAAGAAACCATGAAACCATCAGTGCTGCCTATCTGTGCCACCTATCAGTGCCTCCTCAGCAGGACTCTGAGCTGAGAGCATCTCTCCCATACAGCCCAGATCCTGCACTGACAGTTCCCCCCCCCCCCCTCCCTTGCACGAATGGGAGAGGAGAGAGCTGATCTGCTCCTTCACATCCTGCCCCTCTCCTCTTGTGTGTGCACTGCGGGAATTGTGAAAGACAGGAGCTGAAGTATCACATTCAGCTTCTTAGCTTCAAACTTCCTGCAGTGCACAAGGGAGGAGTAGGAGCAGATTGTCTCTCTCCTCTCCCATCTGTGCAAGGGAGGGGGGAACTGTCAGTGTAGGCTCTATGCTGTATGAGAGAGATGCTCTCAGCTTAGAGCCCTGCAGCAAGCAACCCCACTGGGGGCCCCCGACAGTGGCAGAACGGCAGGGCCCAGTCGCAAGTGCGACCTTTGCGACTCTGGTAGTGCCTCCACTGAAACTATTATGAAGTATATAGTACAGTGAGGGACAAAAAGTATTTGATCCCCTGCTGATTTTGTACTTTGCCCACTGACAAATGATCAGTCTATAATTTTAATGGTAGGTTTATTTTAACAGTGAGAGACGGAATAACAACAAAAAAATCCAGAAAACCGCATTTCAAAAAAGTTCTAAAATTGATTTGCATTTTAATGAGTGAAATAAGTATTTGATCCTTTCGCAAAACATGATTTAGTACTCGGTGGCAAAACTCTTGTTGGCAATCACAGAGGTCAGTAATTTCTTGTAGTTGGCCACCAGGTTTGCACACATCTCAGGACTCCGGAGGGATTTGTCCCACTTCTCTTTGCAGATCCTCTCCAAGTCATTAAGGTTTCGAGGCTGATGTTTGGTTACTCGAACCTTCAGCTCCCTCCACATATTTTCTATGGGATTAAGGTCTGGAGACTGGCTAGGCCACTCAAGGACCTTAATGTGCTTCTTCTTGAGCCACTCCTTTGTTGCTTTGGCTGTTTGTTTTGTTTTGTCATGCTGGAATACCCATCTACGACCCATTTTCAATGCCTTGGCTGAGGGAAGGAGGTTCTCACCCAAGATTTGACGGTACATGGCCCTGTCCATCGTCCCTTTTAATGCGGTGAAGTTGTCCTGTCCCCTTAGCAAAAAAACACCCACCAAAGCATAATGTTTCCACCTCCATGTTTGACAGTGGGGGTGGTGTTCTTGGGGTCATAGGCAGCATTCCTCCTCCAAACACAGCGAGTTGAGTTGATGCCAAAGAGCTCGAATTTGGTATTATCTGACCACAACTATTTCGCCCAGTTCTCCTCTGAATCGTTCAGATGTTCATTAGCAAACTTCAGATGGGCCTGTACATGTGCTTTCTTGAGCAAGGGGACCTTGTGGGCGCTGTAGGATTTCAGTCCTTTACAACCTAGTGTGTTACCAAATGTTTTCTTGGTGACTATGGTCCCAGCTACCTTGAGTTACTTGACCAGATTCTCCCGTGGTTCCTAACCATTCCCGTGATCCTTAAAACTCCACAAGGTGAGCTCTTGCATGGAACCCCAGACCGAGGGAGATTGACAGTTATTTTGTGTTTCTTCCATTTGCGATGGTCTTGTAGCCCATTCCAGCCTTGTGTATGTCTACAATTTTGTCCCTGACATCCTTGAACAACTCTTTGGTCTTGGCCATGGTGGAGAGATCGGAATCTGATTACTTCTGTGGACAGGTGTTTTTTATACAGGTAACAAGCTGAGATTAGGAGTGCTCCTAATCTCAGCTCATTACCTGTATAGAAGACACCTGAGAGCCAGAAATCTTGCTGATTGATAGGGAATCAAATACTTACAATATTTCACTCACTAAAATGCAAATCAATTTATAACTAAAATGTGTTTTTTCTGGATATTTTTGTTATTCTGTCTCTCACTGTTAAAATAAACCTACCATTAAAACTATAGACTGATCATTTTTGTCAGTGAGCAAATGTACAAAATCAACAGGGGATCAAGTACTTTTTTCCCTCACTGTATGTACACGCTATCTCTAAAATCTTAAATAAGCTTTACCATGTACTAACAAAAGCAATTTTTAGTCTTTTAAAATCCTTTGATAAAATAGCTGGTGATACTGCCATGAAGGTCTTGGTCAGGCATTTCCTGTTACGAGTGACAATGCTCTGTTCCTGTTCCAGTTGTGCTCTTGCATTGTCACCCTGTCACTTGGGCTTCCAATGGATCATAAATTACTATTTTAAAGTGGTTGTAAACCTTTACAGTCCACTTTTACCCACAGGTAAGCCTAGATTAACCTCTTGACATCCGCGCTATACCTGCGATGCATAGTAGTCCATTATGCTTTACCTTTGCAGGGGTTTACTTCCTCTTTAAGGGGGACTAGAGTTTCCCCCCCCCCCCCCCCCCCCGTGACTCTGATACATTCTAACTCAGAACAATTATACAGAACAGATAAGTCAGACAATACAGTCTTTTTCTACCTATTTTTTCTGGATTACCAACTCGAGGATGAAAAGGGTCAGCATGATAGCCAAAAGCTCTGTGATCGTTTTTTTTTTCTCCTCACGCTGACAGCGGAGGAGAAAAAAAAAGCTGATCACCGGCTCATCCGCAAGGGACATCGGTTCCCCCCCCCCCAGAGTGCCACCTGACAGTGCCCACAAGTGCCACCTATCAATGAAGCCAAAAAATAAAACCAGAGGTGATCAAATGCCACCAAAAGAAGCCTCCATATTTTTCTCAGGTAAAATTTCCCTCCACAGGTTGCTAGTTCTCAGGTGGAACATACACCTCAGCATTTTGGTACTGTGCCCAAGAAGCTAATGGATTACAGTTGTCAGGTGGTCAAAGAATATTTGGTGGTCATGTATTTCTGACGCTAAGCAAGGTTTTTGTTTTTTACCAGTATTTTACGATGAACCCTGTTTCATTTGGTTCCCTCTTACTGATTTACGTCGCTGGTTGTTTTTTTTTATTTAACCTTGTGGGTTATTTTGTCAGTTTTTCACTGTTGTTTTGTTTCCTTCATGCCAAAGCATCTCCTCCTCCAGTTCAGATTCAAGAAGTGACCCATCCAGATTCTCGCAGCGTGGCCTACAGGAAGTGCCCCAGGGACGGTCAGAGCAGCAGCACACATTGGTTCTCACCGTCTGACAATAGTTTTAGCTTCAATTTCTGCCCAGAACAAACTGATGACCATGAAGGAGCTGGGCCAGGAAATACAGAGGACAGCCAAGCCATGTGTAGACAAACTGAAGTCAACAGTAAAGGCAACATGTTGGGCACTGAGGAAGGGTCTGGCTTCATCTTCGGTTTCCAGATCCCAGAGAATACAGCATCTTCATCTCCGAACTGTGAAGGTCATGCCTCTACTGCAGACACTTCAACTGACCAGCCCAGCACCAATCATTCATTGCCGGTGGTAATAAATCTAGCAGAGTCACAAGAAGCATCATCGCAAAGTGTGTCTAGTTTGGGAGATGCTTCAGAGTTATCGGCCAATCAGAACTTAACGCTGGAAGCTGCTTTGCAAAGTTTAACTGACTCTTCAAAGAAAAAGAAGAAGAAAAAGGCTCAGAAAAAGAATTGTGCCCAGGCAGAAAAGAAGGTGGAGGAACAAAAAGCAGACACAGAGAAATCACCTCCAGCTAGGGAAGATGGTCAGGTAAGATGATTCGGACGTTGGTATTTTAAAAAGGTCCTTGCATATTTATTAAGGAATTGAAATATAGCTAACAAGAAAATTACCCCAGTTATATATTGGTGAAAGCCGATCAATGACAGGCAGAGTAGGAAGCGCGGGAGAGGTTTGTTTACACAGACCGCCCATTCGTTCTTTGAAAATGCCAAGCTGATGAGACCTCCCAGTGCTGGACAGCTCTGAGTGAACTCTACACCGCGCAGGTGTTAACATGTAATTGTACGAGGCGATGCTGGCATCTTCCCTCCTGCTGCTGGGTGTGTGCCTAAGCATCATAAACTTTCAGAAGCATGAAGGGTAACAAAAAAAAAAGCGAGTAAGCTGCCCTGTGCTCTTCTTTCTTCTTCTTTCTTCTAATTCTTCTTTCTTTTTTTTTTTCTATACCTACAGTGCCTTTTAGTATTTACACCCCTTGACATTTTACAAATTTTGTCATGTTACAACCAAAAACATGTATTTTATTGTGATAATATGTGATAGACCAACACAAAGTGGTGGATACCTTGTTTCTCTAGCTTCCGTTCTACCATGTCCTGGTTGGATTTTGTTTGGCTCTCATGTACCTTTTAATCCCTAGGATGCAAACTGCTAGGTTTGGCCCCTAACTACTGTCGGATCATTCCCCCTATTGGATTGAGCTGACACCCTACAACACCCCCCCCCCCCCCCCTAATATTGAACTGTAGATTAAACCCCTTCTGGGTAACTGTTCTCCCTGATACTGACAGACTGGCCATGGAATGGAAATTCTTTTTTGACACTAATGCTGATAGGTCCTCGCCACTGACAGTCTGGGAAGTGTTTAAAAAAACATGCCCGAATGCTTCTCACCGAATAAATTTCCAGGTTTAGAAGCAATTCTAAATCCGTCTATTTTCAAGCTACTGCTCAGCTGACTGAGCTGGAAGAACAATACGTGTCATCGCCATCAGCTGCTACACTGGCACAATTGAAACTCCAAACTAGGGTGGTTGATCAGCTGTGCCTGGAGCGAGCTAGGCACAAGTTATTTTTTAGTAAACAAAAGATCTTTGAACAGGGTGAATGTCCGGGTAAACTGCTGGCCTAGATGTCTCCTGTATTGAGTTGTATTGTAACTGGTCTGTCTGCGCTAATGTTGTAAATCGCCGTGCAAACTGTTGGCGCTTTATTAATCCTGTATAATAATAATAATGTCAAAAGTGTTAGGGATGGGAATAGGTAGTTGAATATGCAGCACTTTAACTGTTGAGTGAAGGTCTGCTTGAAATGCATAGATTCCTAAAAAGAAACAAAGGCAGTGCCAGCCGGGACCCTCGTATTTGTTAGTGAGTAGAAGTTTAATTGTGGTTGGTGGATGAGCAACATTATCATTTTGACTTTAGCCAATCCTTCTATAATGCTGTAATAATATTACCTGGAGATTCATGATGTAAAAATACAACCAGAGTAAATGCAAATGTGTACATATTTATTTTACAAAGTAACCTGTTACCTCTCATGTCACAGTTGGGAGCCAATGACTTGCAAAGGGAGCTGGACTGGTGTGTGGAACAGCTGGAAAAAGGACTACAGCGACAGAAGTCAACAACCAAACAAGGTAAGAATATCCCTTTTTGTACTGATTAAGGCAGCCTTGATATATACTGTATTTATTGGCGTATAACACGTGCCGGCGTATAACACGCACCCCAAGTTTAGGAGGGACATTTTAAGGAAAAACACTTTTAGGAGGGAAGTTTAAGGAAAAAAACGTACATTTTAAATCTCCATCAGAGCAGCCTTGCACACTGTCAATCTGCAGCCTTTCCCAGTGTCCATCTGCAGCCTTCCCCAAAATTTTCAGCATGTTTTGGGTTTTAAATTTAGCGCCGCTGCCGAGATATTCGGCTCCTCTCGCCGCCGACATAGACCGAGCTGAACTAAGTGTACTGTGTACTCGGCTCCGCTCGCAGTCACGCCCCTGTCCTGCCCCTTGGCCCGACTCCTATGATGGACACAACACCGGTCCAATGGCGGGACGTAAAGGCTAGGAGGCGGGACTGGGCATGACTGCGAGTGGAGCCGAGTACACAGTACACTCGGCTCGGCTCGGTCAATGTCGGCGGCCCACACAGATGGCGGGGATCGGCGTATAACACACACCCACGATTTTCCCCTGATTTTAAGGTGAAAAAGGTACGTGTTCTACGCCGATAAATGCGGTACTCTGTGTCGCAATAAGCTGATGGGGGATATACTTTGAAATCTAACTTAAGCCAAAATGTTTTTTCTACTTTTGGATAGAGTGGGGAAGAGTTTAAATCTTTTTCAGTTTTTTTTTGCTATCTATAACCCCCATTGGGCAGAGCCCAATACTTTTTTTAAAAGCTGGCGGTTGGCATACACAGCATGCCTGTAGCTGAAGCTCTGCATTTCGGACTAAGTTCTGACAAAGATCCTATATGTAAATCGTCTTTTGCTCTGAGGGCTACACAATGGTGACCAACATAGTACTAATGGCAGCATAATTTTGTTGCAGCTGCCCTGCACCATGCAATCACCACACGACAAATATCTGCATGGTTTGTATAGGTAAGGGGGTCGTCTCCCAGGGAAAAAGTTTGATGTTAAAAGGGTGCATTCAGGTGCTAACTGGGATCTCTGTATTTTAGTCCAACATGCCCAAGTAACAGGAGCTCATCATGGGAAATGAGCCAAAGATCCTATCCAAAACATGGAAGGTCTTCTTCCAAGTTAAAGAGATTCCACTGTTAAATGAGCACTCCCAGATCCTGTTCAAGAGAATTGCCACTAAAGTTCTACTGCCTTCTATTTACTCCCTCAGAAGGATTACTGCTGGACAAGAGTGTCTGGAAATACTGTTTGACGGAGGTAACCAAGGGACAACAGTGCCGAAAGCATGGAGGGTGATCTGTCTTATGCTTGTTATGAGGTCCCTGGCAGAGTTCTCGTCATACCTAGGTGGGCCACATGCAGATTCCTCCATAACCAGACAACCCACGCCTCATCCCCTTTGTTACAACCCCCCCTACCCCCCTCGCGAATTTCAGTGGAAGGAGAACTTTCTGATGGCGAGGAAGAGAAGATGTAGACCGATTATGTTATATTCAGACTTTAACTTCACCCTCAGAGCTCTTTATTTTGTGGTCAAGCAAGCTATTCATTGGGAAGAGCCAAAAGATGCCCCCAACAATCCCTAAATTGCTATTCCTATGTGGAAAAATTGCACACTATTTTTTTTTCTAATGGAGGAAGTACGAGGAGTGTCTAAAAAGTTCAGTCAAATGTTCGGCAACATGGACCAGGTGCACATGGCTATCCAGAAACGCGTCAAAAAATGCCACCTACAGAGGAGTACATGTGACCGTCAGGGTAAACCTGCTGCAGGTAGTCAAACGTAGTCAGTGTAAGAGGTAAGGTTACAGTGTAATGGAGTTTTGGATTTGGGTAAGCGGAAGATCTGTACCCGGTTTATGCCGCACAAGCTGACAGACGAACAGAAAGCAAAATGCATAGAAACCTCTGAAGATGTCAGTACCATGTGTGACCAGGATCCATCTTTTCTGTAAACCATTGTCACAGGGGATGAGACCTGATGCTATCAGTTCAATCTGGAATCCAATCGGCAATCGGTGGAATGGCGTTCACTGTCATTCCCGCGACCCAAAAAGAGTCGCCTACAAAACTCCATGGTCAAGACAATGTTGATCACTTTCTTTGACAAAGATGGCATCATCCATAAGGAATTTTGTTCCTGCGGTTCAAACCGTGAGCATTTTATGAGGAAGTTTTTGTTCGGCCAGAGTTGCACAGCACTGGACAGTGGATGTTGCTGCACAATAACGCGCCTACGCACTGTGCGATCCGTGTGCACCAATTCTTGGCTCAGTGCCGCATACCTGTTCTCGATCATCCACCGTACTCCCCTGATCTGGCACCTGCAGACTTCTTTGTTTCCCTGTGTGTAGGGCATCATGAAAGGCAGACATTTTGCAGATGTGGCGGCAATCCAAAAATGTGTGACAGCGGTTCTGCAATTGATTCATAAAGAGGCCTTTGACAGTTTCCAGAAGCTGTATGAACGTTTCTGAAAGCGTGTTGTGAAGAATATCGATTATTTTCATAGCCAATTAAGGTAAATTGTTTGTTTGCATCTTCTGTTTTTGTTTGTGTTGGGATACCATTCACCAAACTTTTTAGACAAACCTCGTACATTTTATTATAAAGGAAGAACAGAAGAAGATAAACAAGAAGCCAGTGCTCCAGAACCACCAGATAAAGCCCTCCTTTTGACAGACTCGGATGTGACCACCTTTAATGGGCACCCAGTAGTGGATGCAGCAGTAGCGAGGTTAGCCAGCAGTGTTATGCCGCGTACACACGAACGGACTTTCCCGCGGGATTGTCTGCTGGACTCGAGTCCGCCGGACAATCCCCCGTGTGTGGGCGCCGGCGGACTTTTTGGCGCCAGAAGTCCGGCGGACTAGGTTTTAAGTTTTTTTGTTTTAAAATTATCCACTGGACTTGGCAGTCCGGCGGACAATCCCGCCGTTAGTATGCTAATCCGCCGGACTTTTGGAAATGAACGGACTTGCCGATCATCGGAAAGTCCGTTCATTTAGCACGTGACTTCAGGTAGACGGAGCTAGCGAAGGCAGTGAATGGCGCCGCGCTAGCCCCGTCACCTGGCATGGATTTAAAGGGAATCCCCACGCCGAAAAAACAGCGTGGGGGTCCCCCCCAAATCCATCTCAGACCCTTATCCGAGCACGCAGCCTGGCAGGCCAGGAAAGGGGTGGGGACGAGCGAGCGCCCCCCCCCCTCCTAAGCTGTACCAGGCCGCGTGCCCTCAACATGGGGGGGTGCCCTGGGGAAAGGGGGCTGTGCGGCCCCCCACCCCAAAGCCCCTTGTCCCCATGTTGATGAGGACAAGGGCCTCTTCCCGACAACCCTGGCCGTTGGTTGTCGGGGTCTGCGGGCGGGGGCTTATCGGAAACCGGGAGCCCCCTTTAATAAGGGGGCCCCCAGATCCCGGCCCCCCCCACCCTATGTGTATGGGGTACGATGTACCCCTACCCATTCACCTAAGAGAAGAAGAAGATCTGGGGGCCCCCGGATTCTGATAAGCCCCAGGGCACCCCCCATGTTGAGGGCACGCGGCCTGGTATGGCTCAGGAGGGGGGCCGCTCGCTTGTCCCCACCCCTTTCCTGTCCTGCCGGGCTGCGTGCTCGGATAAGGGTCTGAGATGGATTTGGGGGGCGTGGGGATTCCCTTTTAAATCCGTGACGGGGCTAGCGCGGCGGCATTCACTGCCTTCGCTAGCCCCGTCTACCTGCAGTTACGTTCTAAATGAACGGACTGCTCCGTGTGTGGGCAAGTCCGTTCATTTTCAAAAGTCCCGCCGATTGTCCGCCGGAGAAGTCCTGGCGTGTGTGGGCAAGTCACACGCTCGGAAAGTCTGGCGAAGCCCCGCTGGAAAGTCCGGCGGTTTGTCTGCTGGACTAGGTCCGGCGGACAAAGTCCGAACGTGTGTACATGGCATTAGTCTAATGATGGAGGACTCTATGGTGTTTAATGTACTAAAACTGGAGAGTGAAAAATCTGGTAGTGGTAGATTCCAGGATGTAAAGTAAGTAAACTAAATCAATCATCTGCCATAACTCAAGATGGCCATGACCACAAATGCTAGGGGGGCATTTTTCAAAGTGATTTCTCAACAAAATAAAGCATGGAGACATGGATGATGGGTGAGTGTGCTTTAAATATAAAAAATGAACAAAATGGCACTTTTGGTTTGTGGTGCTCGGAAGAAGTTTTTAGTTCCACTTTGACCTTGCTGCATGATGCACTGGGCTGAAAATGTGTATAGTTTAATGCCTAGAATTTTTTTTTTCGGTTTACGTACATCTCCGAATCTATACAAACTTTTCTAACCAACAAACCAGATTAACAAAAATACAGTGTAATAGAGGAACTCATAAGGAGGTCAACCATATAGAAAAAAAGATAATAAACCACATTCATTACCACATTAATTGCACATAGAAGCCTGTCCTACTTACCAAGCTTCCTTATTGAGTTTGTATAGCACTCATTAGAACTAATTGTTGGTAATATGATATGAATCACAATTATCATCTAATGTAGCTTGCCAATATCTTGGGAAAATCTCATCTATAACATGCATATATTTGTAATACATTAATTAGGGTAATACTATTGATCTGTATTCGCTTCATGGAACCTGTTCCCAGTTTTGTTGTCTTCTGCAGCATATCCCCAGCCAAAAATGGAGCATGTCCACACATTCTGACTATTATTTCCTCGATTAGATCTCTGACAGTCCTCTCAAGCATTACATATATTTGAACATTATATGCAGCCATTTGATGATGTGATTTGATGTCAGGGGCTGCATTTGTGGCAGCTCATAAGTTGACAAATACTGGTTTAATGGCTCAAGTTTATTTAGAATTCCTTTTGCTTTTGTTTTACTATAGTTTAGTTTTATTTTTCGCTATTGTTTTGCTTCATATCATATTAATCACACAAAAAACTCTAAGTAATTTATATAAATTTTTTTATTTTATTTACTAGGTGAGTATAATTTTTTTTTTTTTTTTTTTTTAATCCCAAACTTCTCTTTTTTAATAGAATTTTCAATATTTTAGCAAAATCTATTTGATCAGTGATGGTGAGATGGGTTTTTGGTAGTTTTTAAGGGTGAAATTAGCTTTAAATGGCTTCTGATGTGTAGGGAAAATCCATTCAACTATAATTTTTTGTGCTAGAAGACAAACTCTTATCAGCCTGATTATTTTACAATGTAATAAACTGTAAAAACGGTAGAATGTAAAGCGACAGTATTAAAAAAAAAAAAAAAATAATTCACAAAAATAGGGAGAAAATCGTATAAAATTAAATATAAAAAACCACACCCTCTACATCAGGCATGTCCAGAGTCCGGCCCAAAGGCCAATTGCAACCCGTGTTCCAGTTTAATACTGCCCCACTGGCAATTTGGATATATATATATATATATATATATACTCTCTCTTTTGTGGCCCCCAACAATTGGTGGGGGTATTCATGTACACGGATACAGGCACACGTATGCACACATACAGGCACATATGTACATAAATATGTACAGACACGTGTGTTCACACAGACGCATGTACACAGACACATGTATAAAATCTTAAAAAAATTCTAGTACAGTACCTTTCCTCACACAGCCAGGTACTGCACTGTAGGGGGAAGTAGAGAGCACAGCACACTGCCCCCCCCCCCCCCCCCCCTTTTTTACTTTGCTAAGGCTGACGGAGCTTCTCGCAGTGCTGAGGTACAGTTCAGCAGGCGATCTGGTAGATCGACCTCTTCTGACAGCTCTTCCCTCCCATGATCCCGCGGCACACCTGAGGACCTCCGGTGGCACCCCAGAATGCACACCACTGGCACACTGGTGTAGGTGATCGGAAGCGAACGTTCTCCTCCCTCCCCTGCAGTCTTCTGGGACATGTGACAGGTCTCAGACTGCTTGCCCAGTCTTCTGTGGCTGACCTTTATTTTTTTCATAGAAGACGGGAACTAACTTGTCATGGTCTTCATGTGCCCGAAAAGTACAGTCTGTTTGTTTTTTTTTTTTTTTTTTGTTATGAAGAATAGTTTTTCATCCTGAGTTTCTCTTGTATAGTGGAAGAAGCCATGCGTGCTATCAAAACACTGCGCAGCGAGAAAGTGGCACTGGTTAAGAAACGGCAAGTGATGCGCTCAATGTTTGGCGATTATCGGCAAAAGATGGAAGAAGAGAGACAAAAGCAGCTAAAACTGATGCAGGCAGGTGAGTAACCAACTGAGGTGACATGAAAACTGGAGAGGGTGTATAGAGCAGAAGTCTGTTACAATCAATGGGAAATCAATGGCACCAGCAAACTAAATGAACCATTTTGATTGGTTGACTTTTATGCTCTGACGGTATTAGATTAAAACTTAATGCACCCCACTGGAGTAAAAAAAAATAAAAATGTAAATTGTTCCATCTTGTGTTAAGGGTGGAAAACCTCTATGAAACAATGACTAACCTGTGAAAATACAGGTTGCCTGGCCTTCATATTGATACTTATGTTTTATTAATTTTTGATTATTGACCTGAAACAAGTAGGCAGAGTAGAAGTTCTGGCTTTCCTGATGTACATATAGTGTTCCAGGTCATCGACTAAGCCAGGCAGCAAGTATTTTCAGGTGGTCAGCATTGGCAGCCTCGTATTAGAGGTGAAAAAAAAAAAAAAAAAAAGATTATCACTGATAAATAACCGGGCAAATCAAACTACAGATTGGCATGTAAGGATAGCCAGTCTCTATGGATAGAAGAATCTTCCCTGATGGATATTGTGTTCTGAAAGCCAGCACCGCAGCTGTCAGAATAGCTGAACTGGATGCAGCCACTTTTCAGCTGAAAATTTTCATCTGACTCATTCAATTCCTAGATCCTAAGTTCCAACAGGACTACCCCCATTCAAATGTCAGGCAGTTCATCAGGAACCAGACAAAATTTGCTTTGTGTATGAGCAGCTTTATGTGAGTCTTTGATGGCAAGACCAATTTAATTCTGTCTTTTGCCTTGACAGTATAAATGGATTTTAAATTACACTTCTAACTGGGCAAAATAAAAAAATTTAACAACTTTGGGTCTAGAGCAATTTTTATGTTTTTCACACACACATTAAAATCAGTATTGTTTGCTAGAAAATTACTCCAAACCTTATCGAGGGTTAGCCCATCTCACCACTGTAAGGCTGGGTTCACACTGGAGAACGCAGCGGATCTCAGCAGGAGTCTGTTGCGTCTCCATTCACCGTTTCAGGTCTGATTTTAGCCAGAATTTTTGGCTGAATTCGGACCTGAAACGGACCAAAGGAAGCACAGGGCTCCTCTGCATTTCGCACCAGGGCCGCTGCAGAGATGTGTGAACCGGCACCGTAGAGAGCCGGTCACAATCTCCTGCTATGCAAATTGGAATGCGGAGAAACCTGCACCCAATTCGCAGTAGTGTGAACCCAGCCTAAAAGTTACATAGTTAGTCAGGTTGAAAAAAGACACGTCTCTAGTTCAACCAAAAACAAATCGTACAATCCCATATACACAGTCCTTCACCCACAGTTGATCCAGAGAAAGGTTGAAAAACCTCAGCAAAGCATGATCCAATTTGCTACAGCAGAGGAAAAAAAATCCTTCCTGATTTCATTACATTTAGGAAAGGCCTTTTTATTAAAGCAATCTACTGAGCTAGAGGGAGTCTATTCCACATTATCACAGCTCTTACTGTGAAGAAACCTTTCCATATTTGGAGATTTAAATCTTTTTTCCTCTAGACGTAAAGAGTGCCCCTGGGATGACCTTAAAGTGAATAACTCTACACCAAGTTCACTATATGGACCACTTATGTGTTTGTACATGTTGATCATACCCCCCCCCCCCCCCCCAATCTCCTTCTCAATAGAGAATAAATTCAGTTCCTCTAATCTTTCCTCATAGCTGAGCTCCTCCATGCCTCTTATCAGTTTGGTTGCCCTTCTCTGCACTTTCTCCAGTTCCCCGATTATCCTTTTTGAGAACTGGTGCCCAAAACTGAACTGCATATTCCAGATGAGGTCTTAATGATTCATACAGGGAAAAAATTATAGCTCGCTCTCTGGAGTCAATACAAGAAAGGACTTTGCTTGCTTTAGAAACCGTAGCTTGGCATTGCATTTTATTATTGAGCTTATGATCTACCAAAAACCCCAGATCCTTCTCCACCATTGATTCCCCCAGTTGTACTCCCCCTAGTATGTATGATGTATGCATTTGCACTTTGCAGCTAAGAATAACTATATTTATCAACATTAAACCTCATTTGCCACTTAGTTGCCAAATTAGACAGTGCAATGCAGAAGTAATCGGGTGGCTGTAGAACCACCTGCGTCACTTTCACTAAACAGCCAATTGTCGGCTAAAATAAAATGACACCAAGCTCATGGCTGCAGCTGTGCTTCCATATTAGAGGACTCTGATGTGAAAAGATGGGGGGACACTGAGGATTCTGAAGAAATGGGAGGGGTGGCATTGAGGAGACTGATGTGAAAAGGGGAGGAGGGGACTGAGGACTTTGATGTAAAGGGGGGGCTCAGGAATTTAATGTAAAGGGAGGGGGGGCTCAGAATGTGAAAGCTTTTGGTCAATTGAAGGGGGGAAGCTGAGGATTCTGATGTGAAAGAAGGGTTTTTGCTGTGACAGAAGATCTCATTTTTTTGTGGTGCTTTTGAGGTTTTGCATACTTTCAAAAGGTGCCCGGACTGAAAAAAGTTGAGAAACCCTGCACTAGACTAAAGCCAGCCACAGACTGAAGTTCAGCAGGAATCCAAAGAATTTTGGTCTATCTATGGGCAAGTTAATTGTACTGAATTTGATTATTCGACTTTAGTACGACCAGCCTGTCCAGGTTCTTTTTCATTCGATCACTGCCAGCAGCAATGGCCGCCAGCAGTGATCGTTGTATTCTGATGGTGGGGAAACCTCCCGCTGTTAAAATACAATAGCTCTGTGGGAGGTATTCCCCTATCAATACTGACTGTGTTGGAGAGGGAGTCGAGCAATTTTCTTTAATCTGTGGTTGAAGGAAATAAAATTGCATAATGTATGGCCTGCCCAAAGCTAGCCACATCCACATCAAATTGTGACTGATTCCTACTGAATCAGCCACAATTTTGGCCAAGAGTTGGTCCTATCTGTGCCACCCGGCTTAACAATAGTCGATTTAAAAACTTTCTGAGCCTGTTGGAAAATTCTCGACTGAACAGTGACTCCATCCCATCAGATGCAGTCATTGTTTGGGTATTCAGGCAGCCATGGATGCTGGGGCTGCTGCTTACAATGACCAGTGGTTGAGACTCCTCCATCCACGTTAATAGATACTTGACTAATCTAAAAGATTTTTTACATCTACTTTGAGTTCCAGTTTAGTTTATCTTCTTGTCTTGTAATTTGCAGCTGCTAAATCTGCACGGGTAACTGAAGTGTCAAAAACATTGAGACTGAAGAGCAGCAAAGTTTTCCGGAAGAGCGCACACCAGTCCAACAGAGACACTGGGCAGGACCTTCCACAGGCAGCTCCTAACCAAGAAGGATTCGTTTTCCAGTCATCCCAGGAGCCATTCTTTTTCAATTTCTTGTAGTAAATGACCTCATGGGGACATACTGTTGCTGTGATCGGTCCATGGATGGCCTACACCAGTGTGCCCCTTGTCTCTCTCTTTTTTATTTAAAGGAGATCTAAAGAAACACCTTTTTTAATGCAAACTCAAGAAAGCTGTAAGGGAAAACTTTTATGCTTGTATAGTATGTCAGTTGAGTGACAGCTCTGCATCATCTTGGGCTGCTGACATTACATCCAAGATGGCAGTAGCAAATGGCATTCTTAGAAGGCTTTAAGTCATGGGTCTTCAAACTATGGCCCTCCAGTTGTTCAAGAACTACAATTCCCATCATGCCTAGTCATGTCTGTGAATGTCAGAGTTTTACAATGCCTTATGGGATGTGTAGTTTCGCAACAGCTGGAGGGCTGTAGTTTGAGGATCCCTGCTTTAAGTGGTCACAAACATGCATAAAATTTTACTTAAATGTACATATAATCTTATAGGCCATGGGGCTGTAAGCCCTCGGTCCTGCTGCTATGCCTGCATAATCTCAGGAAACTGTTGTGTAGGTATGCATGGACATTTCATCCCCTGCAAATTCATACGGTGAGACTACAGTTCCCCCTTAATTTACTGCTGAAGAACGAGTTCAGCCAAAAGCACTTGTATAGCCAACGACATCAAGTGCCTTTTCATTTTTAAACTCGTTTGTTTAATAATTAATTGTGCTAGTGAATGAGAAAATGGCAGACATGGTTTGTTAGCAAAATTATACAGTTTAGAAGAATTAAAGCCCAACTCTGGGCACATTTTTTATTTATTTTTTTCCATGCAGTGAGGCTGTGCATGGGTTAACTGCTCGTTTTCTTCACATTGAGAGGAGAGCGGAGATATACTTACCTGATTTCCCCCTGATCCTCCCAGGACAAGACTGGTCCGGTACCCCCGCGCTCCAGTGGTCTTGAATAGTGGATTGTTCCTGATGTCGTCATGCACAGGACAGGCTCCATAGACCAGGAACAGTCCACCGCTGGACCATGGAGCTTACCTCTAGACAAAATGGACAGTTGACCTGTGCAATGCAGGCACAGCCCGACAGCATGGGCACATTTTCTTTTTTGCTTGGGGTTGAGCTTTGCATACTGTATATTATTTTGGTATTTTAAAAGTAAAGCCATTATTTGGAGCACAATGTCCATGAAATTACTAAATAAACTTGAGAATGTGTTACGTTGTTGGCTTCAATATGAGTGTTTTTTTATTTTTATTTTTTTATTTTTTTTTTTATTTTGCATTTCACTACATAAGGGGTCCAAACTGCAGCCTGGGTGCTTTATTCTATCTGGCCCTTGGGACACACTATCTGACATCAATGATGAGGCAACATTCCTCCCACTAATACCATCAATGGGGCATGCTTCTCCCATTAACATCATCGATAGGGCACTATTCCTCCTACGAAGACCAATGATTGGGGCACCATTCCTCCCGCTGACACAATCGATGGGGAACTCTTCCTCCGATAGATACCAACCACGGGGCACTCTTCCTCCTGCTAAAACCAATGATGGGACAGTGTATACGCTCACTGATGCTGGGCCATTTTCTACTCGGCCCCCTAAAGCCTAGACGACAATAAGCAGGACCTTTGTTTAATACGTTTGGAGACCCCTGGATTACATGATCATTGCCGAAGGGGGATGATCAGAACTTGGTTTGACTGATTTGCTAAAGCAGTGTGTATCACAAACAGTTGATATATTTTGTAAAATAAAATTCTTGTTCACTTTTTTTTTTTTTTATCTCCTGCAACAACTTCCTGTCCACATACATGCCAGTAATGGATGCACGGCACTTTACAGAGCGAGTTCCTGTTGGTGACAACTGTGCAATGTGTGTACAAATGTCCACTCGGACAAATTTACTTTTTGAGGTTTCTGTATGTTTTTTTTTTTTTTAACAAGAAAGAGGTTTCTGTATGTTTACATATTAAAGAGGAGTTTCCATAAAAAAAAAAGAAAACATGTAAAAGTCAGCAGCTACAAATACTGCAGCTGCTGACTTTTAATAATCGGACACTTACCTGTCCCAGGATCCAGCAATGCGGGGGTCGAAGCTCCGCTCGTCGCAGCGCTGGCATTGCAACTGTGGGCACCCGGCTGTGGCTTCACAGCCGGGCACCCACTGCGCCGTGATTGGCCGCGCAGTCTTCTGGGACCTGTCACGTGTCCCAGATGACTGACAGGAGGGAGGGGGCATAGCTGAGCTTTTCCTGTGCCGAGGGGAAGTGATGTCACCAGCCCAGGCACTGAAGGAGGCAGACTACGAGGGACCCCCTAGAAACAGCCATTTAGAGGTGAGTTTAAAAAAAAAAAATTCCAAATGTTTATTTTTTTTTAGGAATTTTAATCATTTTTTTCTTTTTGGGGGGGGGGGGGGGCACCACTTTAAGTACAACTTTTTACTGTGTGCAATGTAGTATGCTTTTATTATTTTGCTACTGATGCATTAACCTTCTCACAGCCAGAGAAACAGAATGGGGTCATCTGCTGTATGTAATACACACAGTGGAAACAAAGCTGCCAATCAAAAACCCAAGGCTCCATAAGCCCCGCCTTCCTCCTGCAAAAGGGGATGGGATAAGCAGAGAAGGAGTAGTCTGTGGTAGATGGTGGGGATGGTAGAAGGACTACAACAGAGGAGACATACAGACCAAGACTTGATGGGACACACCAATAACTTGGAATAGTGACAGTCACTGGACAAACGGATATCACTCACAATAAAGCAAATTTTAACCTGCAATCAACACCAGCCTACGTGATCCTGACCTGGGTTTAATTTTTTTTAAAGAAATATACACTTTTTTGGTAAATTTAAAATTCATTATAATACATTTTTTGTACATTTGCAGTAAAAAGAAAGGAGAAAACTGTTATATTTTTGTAGCTTTGGACAGTGGACTTTTATTCAAATTTTAATTTGTTTACATAACTGAAAACGCTTCTTACTTTCCTGATTTTTCCATTGAAAAGGTGATCCTTCTGATTATTTTTTTTGGTGGTGCTAGAAGAAAGTGACAGAGCAATCCATTTCCATAGAGTTTCCTCAGGAACAAAAGAAGACTATGGATGAAGTGTGGATCTTGTCCCTCTGCCTCTCTTTCTTTGCCCTTTTCCTTGTTATTTTTTCCTTAAGATCAAAAGCACAAGAGCCCGAAAGTATCAGCAAGAAATCTGCCCCCAGTACTGCTTCTTATGTCAGCTCCGGTGGACAGAGCCTGCAGATCAAAGAAGACGATGTGGACAAGATGATGGAGCGGCTAAATAAATTGCTGTATCAAGACGAACCTAAGAAGAAAGAAGTCCCTCAAGAAAGGAAGAAGCCCGTTGCTCAGGAGAGAGCCCCAGAGTCTCCTCTACACATTAAAGACTCGGAAAATGCTCCCGAAACTCGAGAACCAGTGGGCAGAGGGCCAGGGCATTCCCAGCCTGCCTACCAGCCGAGCCATCACAGGGTTCAGGTATGGGACAAGGCCAGGAGGAACTGTCCAGTCAGCATGCGCACTGAAACTTAGACTAGAATTAGCAGCTCATGAATTATATGTGGAT
Organism: Lithobates sylvaticus; assembly: GCA_028564925.1. NCBI lineage: Eukaryota > Metazoa > Chordata > Amphibia > Anura > Ranidae > Lithobates > Lithobates sylvaticus. Next base: position 243,229,088 of record CM053031.1, on the reverse strand, counting down.
ATTAATAACACTTGAGCTACAAAATCATTGTCCAAATGTGGGGTTTGATTTAATAGTTTCTCTCAACATTTCCTCAGGCATCAGTTTCTAATGTATTTTTAGATGTCTTAGGATTTGCTTAAAGTGGTATTACCGTATATACTCGAGTATAAGCCGAGTTTTTTCAGCACATTTTTATTGTGCTGAAAGTGCCGCCCTCGGCTTATATTCGAGTCAAGCACTTTTCTGCAGCAGAAAATTACATTTTCCGACCCGACTTTGGGGCCCCGTATCTCAGGGTTTCTTGGTGCTAGGTACCCCAAATTTGGTGTGCAAACCCAGTGGAACCAACACTACAACATACCCAATGGGGTTTCTAGCACTAAGTGGCCCTGAGATACGGGGCCCCAAAGTCGGTTCGGAAAATGTCATTCTCTGCTGCAGAAAAGTGCTTGACATTTTCCGAACCGATTATGGGGCCCCGTATCTCGGAGCCACTTGGTAATAGAAACCCCATCTTTGGATATGTTGTAGTTCGACTGAGTTTGCATACCAAATTTGGGGTTCCTACCACCAAGTGGCCCCAAGATACGGGGCCCCAAAGTCGGTCAACTGTGTCCATCTGCAGCAATGTTATTTCAGGACCCTTTGGGTCCAGAGACCCCAATTTGGCTGCAGATAGGGGCATCTAGGAACCCTTAACTACCAAGTTTGGGGGACCTATGGCTGCAAATGGGCACAGTGAGGCATGCAATTGGGCACAGTGAGGCTGCAAATGGGCATTTTTGACCCTCTTTTCCACCTACAGTAGCTGCGCATTTCTCACCCTAGGCTTATACTGGAGTCAATACGTTTTCCCAGTTTTTTGTGATAAAATTAGGTGCCTCGGCTTATATTCGGGTCGGCCTATACTCGAGTATATACGGTAAACCCAAAAGTAGACATTTATTATATTGCAGCTTACTAATTCTTCGATGTAATGGCTACATTCGTTATCTTTTTTAGGCTTCATGTACACTGCTGCTGGTAAACGAATGTTCAGAGGCAGTTGGATGCTTTTTTCAGCTGCCCCTGAACTCATCCAATGTTATCTTATGCGTACATGTACACAGGTTAATTTAATGTAGTTTTTAGGCAGTTGCCTTTAGAGGCTTTTCTTTGAAGGCAAAAAAATTAGTTCAGACGCCGACGTTTCCAATGCCAAACGCAGTAACTCACATTTAGATGTGTCTCGTTTACAGGCGTTTTTTAATTTTTGGCTATTTTGGAAAAGAAAAAACAAAAACGCTTCTAAACACAAACGCGGCTAAACGCAGCATGTAAACGCGGCAAAACGGATGTTTTAAACGTGGGTTACTATCAGTCAAGTTAAATCGTTCAGGAGCTGTTGTAAAAACGTCCCGTGTACATTAAGCCTGATGCCTCGTACACACGATCGGAAATTCGGCCAGCAAAAGACAGATGAGAGCTTTTGGTCGGAAAATGCGACCGTGTGTATGCTTCATCGGACTTTTGCTGGCGGAATTCCCACCAGCAAAAGATTGAGCAGGTTCTCTTTTTTTTCGGTCGGAAAAAGTTCTGACCGTCTGTAGCAATTCCGACACGCAAAATTCCTACGCATGCTCGGAAACAATTCGACGCATGCTCGGAAGCATTAAATGTAATTTTCTCGGCTCGTCGTAGTGTTGTACATCACTGCGTTCTTGGCAGTCGAAAGTTTAGAGAACTTTTGTGTGACCGTGTGTATGCAAGCCAGGCTGGAGCATAATTCCGTCGGAAAAAACATCCAAGATTTTTCGGAAGGAAATTAGGCTTTCCATTTTTTTGCGGTTTTTATTTTTGTGATATAAACAAAGAATAAAAACAAAATTTTTAAGAAAAAAAAAAAAACACTATTTTTTACTTTCTGCTATAAAGCACATCCAATAAAAAAAAAAAAATTAAATGTCTTCATCCATTTAGGCCAATATGTGTTCTGCTACATATTTTTGGTAAGAAAAAAATCCCAATAAGCATATATTGATTGGTTTGTGTAAAAGTTATAGCCTCTACAAACTATAGAATATTTTTTTATGGAATTTTTTCATTAGTAATGGCGGCGATTAGCGACTTATAGCAGATTTGCGACATTGCGGCGGACATATCGGTGGGACCAGTGACACTAATACAGTACAGTGATCAGTGCTAAAAAAATATGCACTGTCACTGTGCTAATGACACTGACAGGGAAGGGGTTAATATCAGGGGCGATCATAGGGTTATATGTGTCCCTAGGGAGTTCTTTCTTTCTGTATGGGGGAGGTCCTTTAATTGTGAGAAGACAGAGATCCATGTTCCTGCTTGGCATAAACATAAGATCTGTCTTCCCCATCACAGAACAGCAATCTGCCTTGTTTACATAGGCAGACCACCGTTCTGCCTCTCTCGAGAACAATCGGTGGGTTTCCGGCGAACATTGGGTCCGTCAGACCCTCTGATTGGCTCCTGCTGTAATTGGACAGCTGGTCGCCGGCGGTGCGCATGCATGCCTCGGACCTAGAAGAGCGAAATTACGTACCTGTACATATACGTGGGGCGGTTGGCAAGAGGTTAAATTGAAATCTGTTTTGACCATAGTAAGGAGCAGGATGTAAATTTTTCTTGAGGCTGGGTTCACACTAGCTGGGGCCACGGCTCGCAGCAGAGGGTCTGGTGTGTCTCTAATCTCTGTTTCAGGTGCGAATCGGGTCCAGATTTTTGGCTGAATTCAGACCTGAAATGGTGTGAAAGATGCACAGGACCCTTTTCCAATGCGGACCACAGCCGTCCCAGGGCTGTGTGGACCGGCTCCATTGAGAGCCAGTCACAGTCTCCTGTCGGGTAAACCCACATCCAATTCGCATAAGTGAGAACCTAGCCTGAATGAACAAAACAAATCTTCTAAATGTTTGTGTGGAAAAAATTATTATTTTAATGGTCATATTAGGGGTTGAGCGATTATCGGTGCGACTGATATTCACTTTTTTTGAAGAATCAGTATCGGTCACAAACTTACCAATATTGCTCCAAGGGGTTGTACCGGGGTGATGCATGCAGCTGCAGGCATCAACCTGGTACCTTTTTCTTTAGAGCAGACGGTCAGCTTTCTTGTAATTAACAACCGCCAGCCCCCACCACCGCTCCGCCCAGGTCTCCCGTGCCACCGGGAGGCCTGAGCAACCAGCCCCCGTGCATCCACCGGCTGGCCGGAAACTGAACTAAGCCAGATATGCTTTGTTCGGGTTTTGGATCTAGTAACCCGGAAGCAATGTCATGACATCACTTCCAGATTACTGACATCCTAAAAGCGCCAGTTTTAAAAAATAGAAGGTATTCAAAAACGCTGATGGGTTAGGGGTCTTATAGACCGCAGATCCCTCCATAAAGAGTACCTGTCACGTGCTTATTACTGTCGCAAGGGATGTTTACATTCCTTGTGACAGCAATAAAAGTGAAAAAAAATTTAAAAATTTAAAGGACAGTGTACAAATAAAAAACTTTAAATCTACAGAATATAGGCATCTGCTATCGGCCTGAAAGGCAGCTGAAAAATCGGTATCGGCCCTGAAAATACGATATCGGTTGACCCCTAGCTCATATTATAGGCACAAAAGAAACCTGTTTAATATGTCTACAATTCCATTCAAGTAGCAGACGATGGCAAGATCAAATGATCTAACAAACGTTCTCTCAATTTCCATTAAACGTGAAATTCTACTGGTGTATAGATCACTTTAGATACAGTACATTGAGTGTTGTTACACAAGAAGAGGGTTACTGGCAGGGCTGGGATAAAGGGTGGGCAGGAGGGGGGGGGTTGCCCTGGGCGCAATGGTCTACTGTAAGGATGGGGGCACCTTCCTTCTGTTCCTTCTCTGAGACAGAGATTTTAACAAGTGACTGACTGCTGGGTGTAGGATCCCCTAAGCTTGCACATCGGGGGGGGGGGGGGGAGGGTGGCGACGGGGGGGGGGGGGGGGGGGGGGGGGGCGCCAGGTTGGCATATTTGCACTTGGCGCTGGATGACCTTGTCCCGGAACTGGTTACTGGGAGGATCAACAGGTGAAAATTCAAGAAAAAATTCAGCAACAACATCTAAGGACTTCAATATGTCATATTCTTTGCTTTTAGGTTTAGATGTACCTTTTAGTAGTAGTTCAGAAAATTTGTACAAAAATTTTAGATTTAACGTCCAAGTCTGACGAAAACTGAAGTATCACTTTTGGGTGAAAACAAGATGATTGAATCACTTGTTGGCTCTTCATATTACTTGAGACCCCCCCCCCCCCCCCCCCCCCCAGGCAGTTTTGTAATGGATTATAGTGCAAAAAAAATAGGCGTCCCACCCTCTGAGTCCCTATAAGGTCTGGGAAGCAGTTGGGTGATTCAGCCAAACTAGGTCCAGCAATACCTGAGATATGGTAGGTCCGGTGATCTTCACAGCTTCTGTTGGAGAAAATGGTTGCTAGTCATGTAAACATTTGTATAATTTGTTAAACAGGAATATTGTGTGGTCTTCAGGTGGCTTCCTAATTCTGCCCCTTGGCTCTTTCCTCCTGATCCCCCTTCTCACAGTGGTTTTCATGCAGTGCTCCATCACATTATACAGATTACATTTGAACAAACCCAAAAGGTGACCACATAGTGGGGCTCATTTATAAACCATGTGAGGGACTAAGAGTGAGTGCATTACTCATAGCCACCAATCAGAACCCATCTTCTAGTGGTCTGACTTCAGCAAACACAAATTCTATTGGTTGCTAAGGATCTCTATAATTTGCATTCAATACTTTGCTCAGTGCACTGTTTATTGTACAAGGTCTTTTTTTACAAAGCTCTTTCTTTGTTTTTTTTTTTAGGGCTGTTACTGATTTAAAATTTTCGTGTTCGATTAATCGTATTTTTTTTTTTTAATCGACTAATTTCGATTAATTATAACGCACGTATACATCCAACTACTTTTAGCTGATCTCCTTGCATTGCAACTCTGCATTAGTCAGTGGTAAATGTGGTATACACTATATACAATCACCTGACACTAGTTAGTTTCCACAATCCATGACTTAACTTCACAAGTCATTTTTTTCTCCAAAGTAGTGTGACAATCCCTCCACCTCTGGTCTAAATAATCACTCTCACCTTATGGCACGGACCCCTGTGCAAACAGGTGGTCATGCAAGCGGGTATTAAAAGGGTTACCACGGACCATAAACTTCTCTCACGTCTCCTTAGATCTCAGCAAGGACGCCAGGTCATGGGTAGAAAGAAAAGATCTAAGTGCTCACCGCATAAGTATAAGATTAAATTTTTGTGTTCAAACCCAAACTACTCACATAAAGATGATAAAGACACAGCATGTAAAGCTGTCAAACGTGTTAGTTCCGTAGGGTAGCAGCGGGTGACGTCATGCGTAGCTCCTCCCCCTTACGCGTTACGTTCAATCGGAACTTCAACGTCACTGGACTTCTCCCCCTTCCCTTCGTTAGCAGACGGAAGCACTTGGGGAATGGGGGAGGAGTCCAGTGACGTCGATGTCCGTGACGTCACCGGATCTTCGACGGAACTCCCTGAAGACTCGGAAGCCGGCGGGGAGGTGAGTACCAATCAAAAGAATTTTAATCGATCAAAAAAAATTTGATCGATTAAAAAAAAATAATGATTAATCGAGGAATTAATCTTTAATTTCCACAGCCCTATTTTTTTTTGTTTTATTAGATTCTCCTGCAGTGTCCTCCATGTTTACAAATTGTACACGACGATGGTGTTTTTTGGGAACCTATCAGGAGTGAAAGGAACACTGTCAGTTTTGCCCATTCAGAGAATCCACCCGCCCACATTATATTAACCATCCCCCACAGCACCATTGCTCCACAAACCTCCAGTGTCAGAGCTTATACAAAGTTGATGTCCCCACCTCTTATATGTGACAGGAGGCGGAATGGAGAAGGTCACATGCACATCCATACCCAGGAACATTGGGTATTTTTGTAGTAGCTCTGATGGATCAGTGGGGGCACTGTAGGGGTGGAGGAAATATAAAGTGGTTGGGGGGATGGACTATTGCAGACTACGAATAAGCGTTTCCAATATAGTCGTTTTCCTGTGCAAATGGTTCTAATTGTCTGCATTTCCATAAAGGGAAAGGCCTGGTACCAGGTGTCCTTATCGTACAATCCCAATGATAGCAGCTCAGAGTCCTATAGAGTCATATATAGAGTACAGTCGTTTTGCCAATCTAAAACTTTTTCAACTTGTCCATTCATTTTTTTTTTTTTCTGCTTTTATAATTACGGTACTTCTGCAACTAGTATGATATGTATATAGCCTATCCTTTTACACGGACCTGGTAAAAGAGCCCTTACCTCCTTAAGCTGGCCATACATTGTTCGGATTTTGGCAGGAAATTGATAAAATATTCAGTCAACTTTCGTTGAAGAAGCCTGTCAGAAATTTTTCTGCCAAATAGTGCCTGCATCCAATTTTGCTGGCTATCCAAATGCATTAGCCTGGCAAAGGGAATCGTCCGTCCACACTAGCAACAGGATTTTATTTATTCAGCCCAGTTGCTGAACAAAATAAATGTATATGTGTACGGCCAGCTGTAAAATCAACAAACAAGTTTATACTTACTGCAAAGTGGCCCAGAACCTCGTCTTCTCCGGTCCCTCGACTGCACTCCTGGTTTTTCCTCCGCTCAGTGTGCCAGCATAGGAAGCCACATTGCATCATGGCAGACCTGTGGGCTCAATCCCAAGCCGCACTGCCTGTGTCCATAGACACAGGCTGCACGGCTCAGCCCCGCCACCCCACTCATCACAGGATTTGACTGACAGCAGCGGGAACCAATGTCTCCCACTGCCTCAGCAAAGCCTGTGAGACCACTACAGATGAGCACAGAGCTGGATCAAGTGAGGACTCGGGTAAGTATAAGGGAGGTGATCTAAACAATTTTTACCTCAACACCTTCCTGCCTTGCCTATAGCAGAATGATGGTCAGACGGTAGTTTTACCATCCTGACTGGACATCATATGACGCTTGGACACAGCCCATCACCAATCGGGGTAAAGAGTTGATGACATAAGCTCTTTACCATGTGATCAGCTGTGTCCAATCACAGCTGATCCCATGTAAACAAATGGCAGTTTTCTTTTCCTCAGCGCCGTCAGTGTCTGAGGAAAGGAAAGCCGATAACTGTTACAGGGGACATTTAAACTGATAATCGGGGCAGCATATCAGTGCAGCCTCATCAGCGTACATCAGTGAAGAAGAAAAATTACTTATTTGGAAAATTGCATAACGGAGACAATGAAAATTTTGTGAGTTTATTTTTTCAAATTTTTGGGATTCTTTTTCGTTTGTTTAGCAAACACAAAAGTGATGATTAAATACCACCAAAAGTGCTCTATCTGTTTGAAAAAAAAAAGATAAAAATGTAATATTGGTACAGTGTTGCGTGACCTTTTAAAGTGCTATAAGCTGAAAATTGGCATGGGCAGAAGGGGGGGGAGTGCCCGGTATTGAAGTTAGACTTATGCCGCGTACACACGATCTCGTTCTCGTCGGAAAAGCCTTTGATGTTTTTTTCGACGGAATTCCGCTCAAGCTTGTGTTGTGTTGTGTTGCTTGCACACGGTCACACCAAATTCCGACCGTCAAGAACGCGGTGACGTACAACACTACGACGAGCCGCGAAAATGAAGTTCAATGCTTCCGAGCATGCGTCAGATTGTTTCCGAGAATGCGTCGGAATTTTGTGCGTCGGAATTTCCACAGACGATCAGAATGGAAACTTTTTCCATTGGAAAAATTGAGAACATGCTCTCAGTCTTTTGCTGGCCGAAATTCCAGCAAAAGTCCGATGGAGCGTACACACAGTCGCATTTTCCGACCAAAATCTCACATCAGTCTTTTGCTGGCGGAATTTTTGATTGTGTGTACGCTGCATAAGAATTACTTCCGCCTCCCCTTATTGTGCTTACATTTGAGATAAACCCCAACCCTAACCTCTCAACTAATCCCTAACACCAAATCTATCCTTGCAGTAAAATTCCTGCCCTATCCTGTGTCAGGAGCAGACATATAAAAAACCTTTTTAACAGATCATTCATTCCTTTCTTGGAGGCGAAAGACAGAAACTACTATAGGAACATAGTGGTGGAGAATAATGCCGGTCAAGTATTTAGTATGCTCCTAATTGATTCAGCCCCTAGTGCTCACTCACTCAAAATTAAAATAGCAGTTTTGTATGGCAGTGGTATATGATTTCCTACTGTTGTGGGCTACTTCATTTGGCATAGTCATTGCAGTTTACTCTCCCTTATATGAAAAAGCCTATAGACGTCCAATCAGTGTTAGGCACACTGGGCCTGTGCCTATAGGTGGCGGAGTCATAGGCAGCTTTTCCCTGTCTAGTCACACATTTTCCCCATCACCATCAGTAGAGTCATCCCAAAAATATTGATGTACACATTTCAATATTTTAAGTCGGGTTAGGGCCAGTAAAATAAACTGTCTTCCATTTGGAGGGACTGCCTCTCTGTTGGAATAAAATTACTTTGTCCCTCTTTCCTACCCAGTTCTTTTTTTCCATCCATGTATAGGCTGTTCTATAAATGCACAATTTAAAATCCACTCTTGTGCTTTTTTTTTTTATACTTGCCTTCCCAGAGAGCGAGTAATTGAACTGCAAGCTTGAAAATGACTTGCTAAGCTATTGCTGGACTTGCCAGGCTTCAAGAGTCCGCATTGCACGACTCCAGGTGAACTTTCTTTGCAAACATTCTACAAGTCTGCTGCAAGTTCTGGTTATGTTGTGCAATAGTCATCCCACCATAGGGGTCACTGTGGATGAATTTTTCATGCTGTAGACTTGCAGAGCTCTTGCTGTAGACTCACCATTGCAACTTTGCTCTTGCTAGATACCTGCCACGGAAATTTTCTACAAATTGGAAGTGTCACCTAGAACTTGTGCTTTCAAGTGCTCTGCAAGTGTACAACTTGCCAGTTAAAATGTGCAGCAAGTTAACAGACTTACAATTCAACATTGCCGCAAATGTGTGGCAAGTTATCCTTTCTATCTGTGTTTTTCGGGCCAATCACTTGACGTACTGGGTCCTCTTCCTCTTGTATTTTTTGCTGGTGCTGAGAGGTCCTCAATGATGTAGGGAGCTACATCATTACACTGTAAATTTTGGGTGGTGTCTTGTTGACACCCCCTAAGGGTTGGATCCATGATGCCCTGCACTCACAGTATGTCCTTAGTCTCCTGGGTGGAATGACGCTGGTCGTTCCACCCATAATTACTGCACGGAACCGCATTGGAGAGGATTGCATTAAAGTTTTTTTTTTTTTTTTCACTACTGCTGGGAAGCTTTTAAAAACAAGCCTGGGGTTCAGTTTTAGCTAACAAAGGTGTCATACTATGCTAATCCTTTCGACCAAACTTTAAATTGCTGCATTTGGTATTATGAAAAGCTAGTTTTAAGGAAACTGAATAGACAATGTTATCAAGGGTGGGCGAGGGGGGGGGGGGGGGTGAGCATGTCCCTTGCCTACTCAATTTGTGCTAAAGGATATATAGATAGATAGATAGATATAATATATATATATATTTCGCGTTTACATCCACTTTAATTCCCAACTTTGAGATGATAAAAAAAAAAATAGAGAGATAGATTATATATATATATATATATATATATATATCTATCTCTCTATTTTTTTTTTTATCATCTCAAAGTTGGGAATTAAAGTGGATGTAAACGCGAAAAATATATATATATTTTATGTCATAATGTAGAGTATAAGATTTCCTATCATTTGAGCCCAGTCTTGCCACAAAGAGTTAATCCAGCTCTGAGCAATCCTCTTTTATTGTTCAGTGAGATAAATCTTGACAAACAGAGAAAAACTTTGTCAAATCCTCCCCCTTGCTGTGAGTGGCAGGTGATTTACATATCTCGTGCACTAGCCTAAGAGACATGCATTATTTTTTAATTCCCTCCTACTCCTTTCTTAGGCTGCTCTGCAAGGATTGGCTGTTCCACACCTCAGCATGATTTGGCATGCTGAAGTCATGTGGGGACTTTTCTGGGGTTTGACTGGATGTTAGTGATCATAGCAAAAGTTCAGTGTAAGAAATACACAGGAGAAAATGAATGATGATAAGGGGAGTGTAAAGGTGGGCGGGGAGTCTACTGACATCACGACTCCACCCACTGAGCCCTGGAAAACAGACCCACCCACAAAATCTGCAATTTTTCGGGTCTCATAGCAGACAGAGGGGAGACATATGACAGATAAGTATACATGCAGGAGGCATGTATATCCTTCTAGATAACCAATATTGCAGTAGTTTAGAAAGGATGAGAGTGGGTTTACATCCACTTTAATGTTATTGACATTAGCATGGGGGTATGGCTTTGGCCTCTCAAAGTGATGTGTCTATAGGTTCCACTGATGGATCTCTAGCCCCTGATCAGTTTAGTACAGTAACCTTCTAAACCCAGCTGGAATTGTGTGAAGAGAAAAGCAGAATTTTATAATGGTCACTGATCAGACCATGTTGGGGTCTAGTCTAATAACAGATAATGAGCCTTGAATTGCATGCTATCCATATGGATGAGCAGAGATTGGATTTAGTTACTGAAAGGCCTTCAGTGGAATGCTGGACTATGTTGCTCTGTGATCCAGCAGTATCCTATTCTTGGATAATCAGAGGGGTTGAGCTCACACCTCCTGAATGTCAAGAGTGGACTGCAGACTGCCAACAACATAATCTGTAATTTGCAGTGGTATTAACTCACATTGATTGCATAATACATCCTATTAGAGGAGCTACGTAAAGTATATACAAGACTTGTAACCTTTTCAGCTGCCGTCCTAGGGCGTCCCTTCTAGTTAACAGACTTTTTAAGGCTTAGATTGTAATGTAAATGCTGACCTTTTAAAAGGACCCTGTTTTTAGAGTCTAGAAATATTTAAGCCTAGTACACACTAGTCGTTATTTTATTCTGAATGGAAAAAAACCTGACCGCTCAGGAGGAGGCGCTGTATTAACTATCTGACCTAAGTAATGTCATCTCCCCAGCTGTTCTATTGTGTTCTCCCCCCCACCAGGACACTGGTCAGTGTTCTCAGCTATTCTTTGACCCTTTTCAGTGATGCCCCACAGAAGCCGGCCACACGGGTCGAATGTTGGCCGGTTTCTATTGAACCAGCCAATGCTGCCCGACATTCAACCTGTGTGTACTAGGCTTTAGGTTTAAGATAGCTGGAACAGATGTGGATCTGGTAAACTTAAGTTCACTTTTGCTTCAGTTGTCATAAACAAACTGTATTCGTGCTCCTTGTAATCCATTAGAGATGCAACCGATACTTAGAGGAGTCCTGGAACTTGGGCACCTTTTAGATGTAATACAATAATATATTACCATTTAGCCCTAGACATTTGTCTGTATATGTGTATGTAAACCCTAAAAACAAACTTATTTTTTAGGTTTTCTAGAACTTATCTTCTATAATTTATCCTAGTAAATAAACCACTTAAAATGTTTTGTTATAGCTGTACGATGCAAAAATGTACCCAGACTACAGAATGATTAGCCTTTATGGCATAATAGCATAGGGGTGGGTTTGACTGGTTTAGCAAAGAAAACTGGACAGGGCTGACACCATCAAATCCAGAAAAATATTGTGTGTTGTCAGCCCACAAGTCTTAAGCTGGCCATACATCAGCCCTCAAAATTTCCACTCGCCTGCTTGCATTTGGCGAGTGGAAATTAGCTGAGGGCGAGTGTGGAGCCGCATCTGGGGGGCCCTATTGAATGGGAGCTGATTTCTTCTCCCAGCGATCGGCTAGGAATCTGAGGGGAGAAGGAGGAGATTCAGCCGGATCATACAGAGAGGGGAACACTGCTGTCACAAAAAAAAAAGCCCAGCCTCCAGGACTGGCTCCTATGATAGACACCACACTGGTCCAATCCCGGGAAATTGAAGTAGTGTGTAGCTCGCTTCATAGTGTTGGCAATCCAATCACCGTATCCCATCATGTGCACATGCGCAGCATGGTTGGAAGTGACGACACCACCGTCATACGGAAGAGCATTAGCATCTGGCTGTGCTCTCAGCAGCCCAAGTAGCTCGCCATGATCATATAGTGATGGGATTGTCAACACTATGAAGAAGCAAGCTGGTCCTGCATCAGTGGCTCTGTGCTCTTTGGATGAGTTTGAGAAGTTTGTTGCAGAATCTGATGCCTCAATAGTTGCCGTATCCCGATGAGGAGTGTCGCTGGACAATCCATACATATCGGATGACCGATACTTACTGAATGCGTGTTTGCTGCTGTAACAGCAGCCATCCTTTTCTGGTGAGTGTCCATTTTACTGGGGTGTGGTGGCAGATCGTAGAGCACTTCATTGGATCACTTTTCTTCACTTCAAGATTTATTTATTGATGTTATTGCACACCATCACACTGGACTTGTCACAAGTTGTACATTTTCATGGGACTCTATTAATGAACCCTTTTCTTGTTTCTGCTGAAAGGACCTTTCTTTTCATCTAGCCTTTGTTTGTTTATGTGATTTTGGATTTTACTTATTTTTTTCACTTTATATCACTTTTTCTTGCAATCTTTTGGAGCTACACATTTTGTGAACTCTTATGTTCACAAAATGAATACACACGATCGGAATTCTCGTCGGAAAAAACTCTGTCGGTTTTTCCGACGGAATTCCACTGAAGCATACACACGATCGGAATTCTCGTCGGAAAAAACTCTGACGGTTTTTCCAACGGAATTCCACTGAAGCTGTGTTGCCTACACACGATCACACCAAATTCCGACGGTGAATAACACAGCGGCATAAAACACGTTCGACAGCACTATAAAAGGGAAGTTTAATGCTTCCGAGCATGCGTCGAATTGTTTCCGAGCATGCGTCGGAATTTTGCGTGTCGGAATTGCATACACGCGTTCGGAAAATCCGATAGGTTTTCCTTCGGAAAAATTGAGAACAGGTTCTCAATTCAAAGTCCGTCGGAAATTCCGACAGAAAAAGACCGTTGGGCATACACACGGTCGGAAAATCCGATGAAAAGCTCCCATCGGACTGTTTCCATCGGAAATTCCGACCGTGTGTACGCCGCATTGAAGTGTTGCTAAAATCAGTCTGTATATGCAATAAAGCATACTTGTTATACTCACTGTGGAACCTAAGGGGTTAATCGTCTGCATTGTGTAAAAAGGCTGCTTGTCATTTCTAATCCTCCCCATCTTCCACTGACTCCAAAACAGGTTCGGATAAGACAGAGTTACTGGAGTCAGGCTGCACATGCTCAGTTTGATGTGCATTGCTAGAGCATTTATTTATTTTTCTCTTGGGAGGGTGCACGTGATCAGCACAGGGCCAATTAGCACTGTCCAGACAGAGGGTCAGGGGTCCTGCGGCCTCATAGAACAGCCAGTGTAGTATGAAATGATAATGTAGATACTCAAGCGCTAATGTGAATTTAAAATCAGAGAAGCAACCAATGTTTTAAGATACCCAAATGATATAGCTGCAACCCATATATTAGTGCTCCCACACGTGAATAAAGTTTAAAAAGTACACAATGTTTGTGTAATGAGTGCGCTTATATCAACCTTAAAATCAATAAAATAGACCTAAAAAGCCTCTGTGCAACTAAAGGTGAACAATATGTGTGCGTGATATATAAATATAAGTGCGTAATATAAAATATAGTTGATGTGAGATAAAATATAAATGCAGTGTATTATATAAAAACTACTACTTCAAAATTAATGAGGTATTTAATTGACTTCAAATCGCATATACCCCATACAATTTATTAATTGATCAATTACCGTGTGTGTGATAAATTAATCAGTCAGTGAGAAACAATCTTGGTTAATTGATTGGGAATAGATGTATGGAACTTAGAATGTTATCCTTGCTAAAATCCACTGGCAAATGATAATGGGATGCTCCAGTTGCTTACATAAATATGAGTTACTTATTACAGTCCAAAGTGTGTGCCAATAAGTGAGAAAAATAAATAGATTTAAATGAATTCAGGTAGGAATAAATTATTAAGCCAAAAATAAATGAATTAAATGAATGATGTGCTATGCAGCTGTTGAAATGTCATACGGCCGCTTTTAAAACTGCTCATTAATTATAGAATGGATACCTCTTTCCTCCTTAATGTAATTAAAACCAATTACCAATGAATATGTATAAAATAACATAGATGAGAAGAAAGCCGCTCATTAATGTAAAAGTGAAGAACAAGAAAAGAAATGTAAGTGTCACTTTCCTTTTCTAATTGCTGACACTGCTGGATGTTCTCTTCCTCTCTTTCTTTCTCTTATTCTCTTTCTTCTCCGGATTTGTGTACATATAAATACAAAGAGATGCAATACATTGCGCAGCGCTACTAAAAATATTTGTATAAAATGTAGCAGATGGGTGCTGGTCTACTCACAAACACCCGGTAATTATGCGCGGTAGCCGAAAGCTGTCAGGCACTGTGTGTGGGCTAAATGCCCTGTTCGTCCTCACTCTGTGTTCTCGGTGACGTCACTAGGCTCCTCCTCCCAACAAGGGATTTCCTTGATAAAGTCACGTGTTCGTGACGCAACGCGTCGGGAGGAGGAGCCTAGTGACGTCACCGAGAACACAGAGTGAGGACGAACAGGGCATTCAGCCCACACACAGTGCCTGACAGCTTTCGGCTACCGCGCATAATTACCGGGTGTTTGTGAGTAGACCAGCACCCATCTGCTACGATTTATACAAATATGTTTAGTAGCGCTGCGCAATGTATTGTATCTCTTTGTATTTATATGTACACAAATCCGGAGAAGAAAGAGAATAAGAGAAAGAAAGAGAGGAAGAGAACATCCAGCAGTGTCAGCAATTAGAAAAGGAAAGTGACACTTGCATTTCTTTTCTTGTTCTTCACTTTTACATTAATGAGCGGCTTTCTTCTCATCTATGTTATTTTATACATATTCATTGGTAATTGGTTTTAATTACATTAAGGAGGAAAGAGGTATCCATTCTATAATTAATGAGCAGTTTTAAAAGCGGCCGTATGACATTTCAACAGCTGCATAGCACATCATTCATTTAATTAATTTTTGGCTTAATAATTTATTCACCTGAATTCATTTAAATCTATTTATTTTTCTCACTTATTGGCACACACTTTGGACTGTAATAAGTAACTCATATTTATGTAAGCAACTGGAGCATCCCATTATCATTTGCCAGTGGATTTTAGCAAGGATAACATTCTAAGTTCCATACATCTATTCCCAATCAATTAACCAAGATTGTTTCTCACTGACTGATTAATTTATCACACACACGGTAATTGATCAATTAATAAATTGTATGGGGTATATGCGATTTGAAGTCAATTAAATACCTCATTAATTTTGAAGTAATTTTTATATAATACACTGCATTTATATTTTATCTCACATCAACTATATTTTATATTACGCACTTATATTTATATATCACGCACACATATTGTTCACCTTTTGTTGCACAGAGGCTTTTTAGGTCTATTTTATCGATTTTAAGGTTGATATAAGCGCACTCATTACACAAACATTGTGTACTTTTTAAAGTGTAGTATGAAAACTCCTCCTACGAGCTTTATTCAGACACTGATAGAAGTCACAAGACTGCTATATACTGCTGATGAGAAAAGGTATTTAGCAGTTTATATTTACTAAAATGATTGCATTTCCATGTTCTGTGTACTGCATCATTGCCAACTGTCACGTACCTAGGGATGGAGCCCAGAATGCAGGGAGCGGCTTCTCGTATGCCTCTGGCTCGTGAACCCCTGAAGGTGGGAACAGGGGCCCGCGAGTGCAGGGGTGCACAAGTGCCTGGCAGATGGCAGCTGTGGGCTTGACTGGAACTGTGCAGGTAGCAGGAACACCGGAACTGCAGACAGCACTGTAGGTTCTGAGGTTTGCAGGAACTTCTGGAACAGCAGGCTGAAGAGAACTCGTGCTTGAACACTGGAACGCCGGACGTGGTCAGACAGGCCGGGTCAACACTGGCAGACAGAGCAGTTTCAGGCAGAGGCAGACACTGGCTGACAGAACAGGTCCAGGCAGAGGCAGGCGGGTTGTCAGAGTACAGGCAGGGTCGGCAACAGACGGGCAACAACAGGACCAGAGGAGCAGGCAGAGAATAGTCAGACAAGCCGGGGTCGGAGGCAGGCAGCAGGCAGGTGTAGTCAGGAACAAGCCGGGAAACAGGAATCAACAGGTACTTAGTGATAGCAGGGGTCTCAGGAAACGCTGTAGACCGGACAGCAAGAGGCCTCAGTTACAAACTTCCTCTTATAGGCTCCTGGGCGCCAATGGCTAATTGACGGCGCGTCAGCGCACACGCACGCGCCCGCGAAGCGTGCGCACGCCGGCGCGCGCGCGCCCGCCGACGCCAATGCGCGCCGACAAGCGCTGATTGGGTTTGGAGGAAGTTCTGTGGGCAGGCCCTCCTGGGTCACTGGGATGTCTTCCTTGACACCAACATTCTCAAAAAATGTATAGGGACACTTTTTTTTTTCCATCTGTAGGCGGGGTCTTATTATAATTAGGGGATGGGGCATTCATTTGTAGGCGTGGTGAAGCAGGGGGTGGAAAAATGCATTGCGCTGCGGCGAAATAAGGGGTGTGGTCTAAACTAAATATTGAGCATGGTTTAAAGGGGGTGTGGTTAGAGTCTGAGATGAAAGAGGGATGGGGGTATAGAATAGAGATAGAAAGAGAAAGAAAGAGAGATAGGGAAGGAAGAAGGAGAGAGAAGGAAGGAAAAAAAGAGGGATGAAGGGACAGCAGGCCCAGATCCTACACCACAATAGAAATATGTGTATTCCAGAAAGTTTAACAATCAGCAGATAAAGAAACTCCA
Source organism: Lithobates sylvaticus (assembly GCA_028564925.1). Classification (NCBI taxonomy): domain Eukaryota; kingdom Metazoa; phylum Chordata; class Amphibia; order Anura; family Ranidae; genus Lithobates; species Lithobates sylvaticus. Next base: position 243,212,145 of record CM053031.1, on the reverse strand, counting down.
AACACCGGGTGTTGGTGCTTCAATCATCCTGGCACCATGGTTGTTATGGTGTCAGGATGATTGCAGCGCATTATTTCTTATATCACATTGTAATATAAAATAAAATAGTTCAACCTACCATAATGCAGGATCAGCGGGAGCCCTGAGCGTGTCACTTGCCACTTCGCCTGCTACCAGATGCAGCTTGGCTCACTTGTCACCACAGATACAGCGTGTCACTTGTCGCCACAGATGCAGCGTGTCACTTGTCACCACAGATGCAGCGTGTCACTTGTCGCCACAGATGCAGCGTGTCACTTGTCGCCACAGATGCAGCGTGTCACTTGTCGCCACAGATGCAGCGTGTCACTTGTCGCCACAGATGCAGGGTGTCACTTGTCGCCACAGATGCAGGGTGTCACTTGTCGCCACAGATGCAGGGTGTCGTGTCACTTGTCGCCACAGATGCAGAGCTCACTTGTCGCCACAGATGCAGAGCTCACTTGTCGCCACAGATGCAGAGCTCACTTGTCGCCACAGATGCAGAGCTCACTTGTCGCCACAGATGCAGAGCTCACTTGTCGCCACAGATGCAGTGCTCACTTGTCGCCACAGATGAAGCCCTCACTTGTCGCCACAGATGCAGCTAGTCCATGCTGTGCTGTATTGGTGACTTGGTCTCTGTGGCATTTACAGAAGACCAGCTTTTCCTGAAGGGAAGAAAAAAAAGGCAGAGCCTGGGTGGCAATGAAAGCAGCTGCCAATAGAAATAGAGCAGGTGTGGGGGTCCCCCCTGAAAATCCATACAAGACCCTTATCCGAGCATGCAACCTGGCAGGCCGCAAGAAAAAGGGGGGAGGCGAGAGCGCCCCCTCCCTTCCTGAACCGTACCAGGCTATACAGTGGGGATCGAAAGTTTGGGCACCCCAGGTAAAAATGTGTATTAATGTGCATAACAAAGCCAAGGAAAGATGGAAAAATCTCCAAATGGCATCAAATTACAGATTAGACATTCTTATAATATGTCAAAAAAAGTTAGATTTTATTTCCATCATTTACACTTTCAAAATTACAGAAAACAAAAAAATGGCATCTGCAAAAGTTTGGGCACCCTGCAGAGTTAATAACTTGTACTGCCCCCTTTGGCAAGTATCACAGCTTGTAAACGCTTTTTGTAGACAGCCAAAAGTCTTTCAGTTCTTGTTTGAGATATCTTTGCCCATTCTTCCTTACAAAAGTGTTCCAGTTCTTTGAGATTTCTGGGCTGTCTGTCACGCACTGCTCTTTTAAGGTCTAGCCATAGATTTTCTATAATGTTGAGGTCAGGAGATTGTGAAGGCCATGGCAAAACCTTCAGTTTACGCCTCTTGATGTAATCCCCCGTAGATTTTGAGGTGTGTTTAGGATCATTATCCATTTGTAGAAGCCATCCTCTCTTTAAATTCAGCTTTTTCAAAGATGGCATCAAGTTGCCATCCAAAATTTGCTGAAATTTTATTGAATCCATTTTTCCTTCTACTTGTGAAATGTTCCCTGTGCCACTGGCTGCAATACAACCCCAAAGCATGATTGATCCACCCCCATGCTTAACAGTTGGACAGAGATTCTTTTCATTAAATTCTGTGCCCTTTCTTCTCCAAACGTACGTTTGCTCATTCCGCCCAAAAAGTTTTATTTTAACCTCATCGGTCCACAGAACTTGTTTCCAAAATGCCTCAGGCTTGTCTATATGTTCATTTGCAAAGTTCAAACGCTGATTTTTGTGTTGAGGATGTAGAAGAGGTTTTCTTCTGATGATTCTCCCATGAAGACCATATTTGTTCAAGTATCTCTTTATAGTGGAATAGTTTACCACAACTCCAGTGTCTGCCAGATCTTTCTGGAGGGATCGTGCAGTCAAACGTGGGTTTTGAATTGCTTTTCTCACAATCCTGCGAGCTGTTCTGTCTGATATTTTTCTTGGTCTTCCAGATCTTGCTTTGACTTCCACTGTTCCTGATGACTGCCATTTCTTAATTACATTCCGAACAGAGGATATTGACATCTGAAAACACTTTGCTATCTTCTTGTAGCCTTCTCCAGCTTTGTGAGCGTCGACTATTTTCAGTTTCCGTTTTCTAGACAACTGCTTAGAAGAACCCATGGTGCTGATTGTTGGGGCAAGGTCAGATGAGTTTGGCCATTTAAAACCTTTGAGATTGACATCACCTGGTCTTCCCAGACGATGATTGAGAACAATCCATGACACTGGCAGGTCTCAGCTTTGCAAAGGGGGAAGTGCATGCTATAAATTCTGCAGGGTGCCCAAACTTTTGCAGACGCCATTTTTTTGTTTTCTGTCATTTTGAAAGTGTAAATGATGGAAATAAAATCTAACTTTTTTTGACATATTATAAGAATGTCTAATCTGTAATTTGATGCCATTTGGAGATTTTTCCATCTTTCCTTGGTTTAGTTATGCACAGTAATACACATTTTTACCTGGGGTGCCTAAACTTTCGATCCCCACTGTATGCCCTCAAAATGGGGAGGGTGATTTGGGGTCCCCCCCAAAGCACCTTGTCACCATGTTGATGGGGACAAGGGCTTCATCTCCAAAACCCTTGCCCGGTGGTTGTGGGAGTCTGCGAGCGGGGGGCTTATCAGAATCTGGAAGCCCCCTTTAACAAGGGGGCCCCCAGATCCCCCCATGTGAATGGGTATGGGGTACATTGTACCCCTACCCATTCACAAAAAAAGTTAAAATGACAGGAGACAGTTTGACAATTCCTTTATTAAAAACAAAACGTGTCCCACGATGTCCATTCATCTTCAATCATGCCACCAACAGACCCGAAAAATAGAAAAAAAAAAGCTCCGCCAACTGCTGTCTTTTTTCAGGGCCACCCGGTGACGTAACCGGGTGACCCCGCCCCATTCTGACGATGTGACACTTTTTTGGTAAATGGGTAGGGGTACAAAGTACCTGTTACCCATTCACATAGGGGGCGCGGGATCTGGGGGTCCCCTTGTTAAAGGAGGCTTCCAGATTCTGATAAGCCCACTGCCTGCAGACCCCCACAACCAATGAGCAAGGGTTGTGGGGAAGAGGCTCTTGGCCACATCAACATGGGGACAAGGTGCTTTGGGGGGACCCCAAAGCACCCTCCCTATGTTGAGGGCATGTGGCCTGGTTCGGTTCAGGAGGGGGTGCTCTCTTGTTCCCCCCCCCCTTTCCTGCTGCCTGCCAGGTTGTATGCTCGAATAAGGGTCTGGTATGGATTTTGGGGGAGGGACTCCTACTCCATTTTTTTTTATTTGGCTTGGAGTTCCTTTTTAATATCCATACCAAACCCGAAGGGCCTGGTATGGACTGGGGGGGAACCCAGGCTGTTTTTTTCAATGATTTTTTATGTATATTGCCGGGATCCGGCAATACATTACAGCCGCAAGCAATTTAAATGATTTTTTTTTCCTTTTAGAAATTTCATTTTGCTGCGGTACTATTATAAACATGGGAAAGATGCGTTACTTTACATTGATACATGTCCCCTGAGGCAATACCCGGGTCCCCATACACTTTTTATGGCAATAACTTGCATATAAACCTTTAAAATGAACACTTGATTTTCCACGTTCGTGTCCCATAGACTTTAACGGTGTTCATACACATTTTTTGTCTGTTCGCATGTTCAGGTGCGAACCGAACCGCGGGTATTCGGCTCATCCTTAGTTGGCAACTATGGCAGAAAGATCCACCTGTTAGAGTGTCCAAGACATATAGGAAACCAGGGGCTTACCCAGCACATATAATTATAATCTCTTTTGAGTGAAAGAATATCATGCAAAAGTAAGTTACCCATATCATGCCATCAGCATTGTTTTTTTCCTTGCTCTGCCCACAAACTTATGAAAGTTTAAGACATGAATAAGAGTGGTAAATGTAGTGGAAAGGAAGAATTAGTAAGTAGAGGTTTTGTTTTAGTCATTCGTTTTTTTTTTTTTTTAACAATTTATAGTGTCATGTATTGTATGATCTAGTGTGATAACCAGGCCATGACCTTTAGAGTCAGAAAAATATTGAATCACTTTATTTAATGGATTTGTATGTGCTTAAATTGTCTTTGGGTTTTTCCAGTACCGGAAACTAATATGGCTCCATATCTGTATGCTTTATAGCACCTTATTTGGAGATATACTGTATGTTCAAGCCACACTGTCTCACCAAGTCCCTTCTAGATAGTGCAGTCCTAATTCTAGTGCATGAGGACCTCCACGTTGGAGCACAAATAGCAATAGATAAATTAAGGACAGGTATGCCTGGAGTCAGTCCATTCCTCCCTAAAGGCACAGGAAAAAACACCAGAAGCCCAACAGAGCACATTGGCAGCTGAAGGTGTCCTATGTGTCCTTGCACCAATTCCTGCAAGCTAAACAAAAATGGCAACCTTCCCAAGGTATAACTAGCTTTTAAAGTGAGGTACATATGGAAGGGCTTTGCAAAGAGCAAACAATGCAATATGTATTTATCATCACGCCACGTGCCTACCAGCTAGCCAGCAAATGCTCATAGACTACAGCAGGGGTCAGCAACCTTGGCACTTCAGCTATCCCATCATGCCTCAGCCTCTGGGAGTTGTGGCTGTCAAGTCCTGCAATGCCTCATGGGATTAAAATTTCACCAAAGCTGGAGTACCAAGATTGCCTACCACTGGACTATAGCAGGGGTATTGAATTAAAATTCATGGAGGTCTTCTCTGTAAAATCTTCCAAATCTCATGTTTATGCTAGATCACTGGTCCCCTTACGTCACAGCTTCCCCTTTACATCACAGCCCCCTTTACATCAATGCCTTCAGTCCTTTCTTCACGTCACTCTTCCTCCTCCACATCACAGTTACCTTCTTTACATCAGTGTCCTCAGTCTCGGCTTTACCTATCAGCCCCCTAACCCCAATCAGTCCCCCCTTCACATTACGGTCTCCCTTTACATCAGTGTCCTAAGTCCCCCTTTCACATTGCAGCACAGTCCTCTTCACATCAGAGTCCCCCTTAACATCACAGTCCCTGCCATTTACATCAGTAACCTCATTCTCTTTGAATCAGTGTTTCCAGTCCCCCCTTACCCATTACATCAGTGTCCTCAGTATCCCCTTTACATCATAGTTCCCCAGCAGTGTCGTCAGTCCCCCTTTGCATCATGTAAAAGCAGCAGCAGTGGCGATTACTTCCAGTAGAGGAAACCCAAGCTGCTAAATGGCAAGGCCACAGTCTGGATAGGACTGTCACTTGGTCCTGGTTGGAACTCCGGGCCTTCATTTAGTGATGCCTGGTCTAGGACTGCACTATTCAGAAGGGCCTTGATGAGGCTTCATTGGCTTCCACATAGATTTGCAAATGTTGTGCAACTAAAACCTCTGTTTTTAAGACAAAATTATTAGACAGTGTAATTAGTTTTTTCGTTCTCATGCCATTAAGCATGAGGTTGTACATTTCCTTCTCTGCTCCTTACAAGAGACACACAGATTCACCACGTTAGTCCTTGCAGCAGCCTACAGTGACCAGTAAACTGGTCATCTCTAGCCATTTGAACATCTCCTTCTTCCAGCAGTTGGTTTGGCAGGGCTCAAGGTTTTTCTTTGTATTAGGACTATTTTGTCTCTGTTGGAGGTGCAACATGTTGGATCCCAAACACACAAGGAGAAGTCCCGCTGTATCTGGTCCCTCTGGCTCGTGATCATCTAACAGTTGTGGAGCAACCTACAGTGTTCCCTCCCAAGGGCCTGGAACATTGCTCCCTGCTTGAGTTTCTACATTGCTTGGAGTCTTCCTTAGCATTGTCAGGTGTGGTACCCTCTTCATTTCTAACCCAGGAGGATTTTGTTGTAGTTATGGTTTCATGGGCTAAATTGCAACTTTGATTATTAACGCCTTCTCTTACAGAATCATTGTCTGACCTGCCTGCGGCTTCTAAACATTCAGCTGCGAAAAGACTCTAATCCATGCAAGATGAGGTTGTCTCTGAGACTTCACAGATAGCCATCATAATCCTCAGGCTAAGAAAGACCATTTTGGCTCTTATTGATGCAGTGCATGCCAACCTTAAATAGACCTCCCCTTTCACTAAAAATCACATCAGCATACAGATCTGTCTGAAGGACCTTACCCCTAGAGGTGCTGCAAATCTGGTTTTCTGGTCTTACAGGGACCTTGAGGCGATTCAGTTTGCATTTGCAGCGCTATACAAATCATTCATTCATTCATTCATTCATAGAGGCCTAGAGCCTCCTTCCTTCCTAATGCCACGTACACACGATCAGAATTCTTGTCGGAAAAAGCTCTGATGTTTTTCCCAACGGAATTCCGCTCAAACTGTCTTGCCTACACACGGTCACACCAAATTCCGACCGTCAAGAACGCGGTGACATACAACACTACAACGAGCCGAGAAAAAATGAGGTTCAATGCTTCCGAGCATGCGTCGAATTGTTTACGAGCATGCGTAGGAATTTTGCGCATCAGAATTGCTACAAACGATCGGAATTACCGATAGAAACCTTTTCTGTCGGAAAAATTAACATGCTCTCAATTTTTTGCTGGCGGAAATTCGGCCAGCAAAATTCCGATGGAGCCTACACACGGTCGCATTTTCCAATGAAAATCTCTCATCAGTCTTTTTCTGCCCGGAAATTCCGATCGTGTGTACGTGGCATTAGGTGGTTTCAGCCTCTCACCTTAACCTGGATGTTGCCTTTCCATCTCTTTACTCAGCTCCGGTGTTTCAGAAGGAAGTTTCCCATTAATTGTCTGTGTACAAGCTGCTTCCATTAGAATTTCTTTTTGTCATTCCTGATGGTGTCCCAGCTTCTTACCCCAATATTTCTCAATTACTAAGACAAATCTTTCTTCAAGCTTGTGGTTTTGAGAATAGGATTCCACCCTACCCTGTGAAGGCACATTAAACTAGACTAGTGAGTGCCTTTTGGGCTTTTTTTGGCATCAGGGAACTGTTTCACAGAATTGCAAATCTGCCACCTGATCCTCTGTTCACACGTTCAGCCCTCATGATTCTATCTTTGGGTAAAGTCCCTTAGGCAGCTCTTTTAGCTACCAGTTCTGTAGCTTTGTTTGTCTGTGGATTTATTAGGGATCTTTCACCCTGATGCGCTTTTGATGCACATTTGTGCAGCTTAAGGGCCCTTTCACACTGATGCAGTTGTGGGCAGGGTCATCTGTGCCTGTGGATGTGGGGGTACCTCTCATCAATAAATAAACCCAAAACAAACTTATGCGCCGCCACTTTTTTCCATGTGTAAACAAATAATATAATCGTATGTGGTCCAGCTGCTGCAATTGTGTTGACCACAAATTCTAAGATATAAATCAATATTAAAATGTGATGCGCTACCATATACAAATAAATATAACTTTACCTTCAGTGCTAAACCAAAAATGCAAATGCATACAAACATTTTGATCATCAAATCATAAAGCACTCCATCCCATGTAGTTAAAAGAATTCTTATGCACTTTTTAATATACCGTAGTCTTTTTAGAACAATCGTGCTTGAAGAATGTGATCTTACTAGAGGTAAGTGAACCCAAAATCCTGGTGCTGTAAAACCAGTGTGCTCCACTTCAGCCATGATTCAAGATGGGCTCTCACCTTCAAATGTTGACCTATTGATTAATATAGGTCAAGGAGCGCTTCCCCCACCTTCTGGGAATAATAGGTCTCTCTGTGGTCCTGGACACCCTTGTCATTCACTGCTCCCAAAGGGACAATATCGCTTTAAAACTTTGCTGCACTGCTGTTTAGCTCTGTAGAGTGAACTCAAAGCCACATAGGAGCAATATCATAAATATTATTTGAAATTGCACTCACATTTTAAAACAAATAACTGGCATTGTAAGAAACAATTAATTGGGTTACCGCACTGTAGTTCCTGCCACACTTCCGGTCCGCTGGCTCCTCCCCATGCGTATCATCACCGCTCACGTGGGACCAGGCGGAGACTGCAGTCATGTGAAGAATCTAATATTAGGGAGTTCCCCGATTTTAGAGATGAGCCTTCACTGTGTGCAGCATTAAAGTGTACAGTTCCTCTTAAAAGCGACTCCTCCAGACCAGGGTACCTCTGTTACCTCACTCCCAGTAACAGAATGGGGTTCCGCCTAGCGCGACCTCATGCGTGCTCTCACTTAATTCTTTCTTTCCCTTACCTCCTGACCAGGCCATAGATCTCCTTAACGTGGGTTCAGATCTGGCTGCCACTGTATACCGACCTCTAGAGACGGAGCCAAAACATCGACCCCCCCCTTGCTACTAGAGGACCTGTCACCCTACCAGGTACCACTCTTAACGACTGGTTGCTTGTAGCTTTTTCCTTTGCTTGGCTACCTAATAGCAACTACACTCCTCTTCTTGTCCTTGCCGAGTTAACGCTCTGTGGCAGTGTTACGTCATACCCCATAGTGCTTTATAGACCCAGGTTCTTTGGAATACACCAGAACCAACATACACCCTTTTGACCCCTTTGGATAACTTCAGACATAACAGTTATTATAATTTTACTGAACCTGGTGCAAAAAATTTCAGTATGAACAATGTCCTAGTCCTAATCCTAACTAGAATAATGTAGTGACCCAGGCATACCTCCATGAGTTGAGTCCATTATAGCATTGTTCATGACTTGGATGTGCTCTGCAAATCCCAGTTCTTCTGTAGTGCCAACTACCACGCTCACAGGTGATGCTGTAACTCCTAGACCCACCTCAACCCACCTGTTTAGACCTCAGCTGTCCCCTTATTATAGTACAGGTGGGCTTGTAAGTTGGCTGCAGCATTGAGTGGTGGCAATAATTCACACAATCAGGTGCAATATAAAACTTGTATTAAAGTAATGCAGCAACAGTTCACAATGGACAGCTACCCAGCCAGGCACAGTCATAGTTTCGAATAAATTGAAGAAGCAGGTTTCAGCCGAACCGACAGCATCTGTTGAGAGGGGACAGAATGCGGCCTGGTTGTCATGTTCCCAATCAGGAAGGTATCCAGAGAGATGCGACCCTACACTTTTCGTACTCATCAGGAACCGTTCCCTGTTGCTAATACTGTCCCTAATAGAAAGGGTACCTTTCCCCACATTATCTACTCGCATAAAGCACACCAAACCCAGGGGCCAGGGTGTTAAATAGACTATGCCACATCTAAGATGGCTGCCAGAGTCGCATACCAAAAGTCACCATCCAATCAGAGCAAGATTGTCACTGAGGTGCCCCAGTGATTTAGGAAACCATAGAAGAATCCTGTTCCCCATGACCTCCTCTCCCTCTGCATTGCCACTGCGGTTGAGCATCACCTGCAGTGGAGACAGTAGACTGCACTTGCCTACAGGCTGGCTAGGACTTACAATAGTAGGTGCCTTTTTGATGCACTTTTGAAAAACTGCACCAGAGATGCAGCATGTAGGACTTTTCAAAACGCAGCGCACCTGCTGTGTAAACAGTTGCATAGTATTTAACAGGTAATAGTTTTTATGCTCTTTTGTCACCCTGGAAAAGGGTGGCAAAAGCGCACTAGTGTGAAAAGGGTTGTGTTTTGTTACAGATGGAAGTCTCAGTTGTCTTTAAATCCTGTGTTCCTCAATGAACGAGAAATAAAAAATAGGATTTTTGTATTTACAGTAAAATCCATTTCTTGGGATTCATTGAGAGGCACAGGTCCCACCCTCTGTGTTTAAAATCTTACTCCTAGTACTACTGAAGCACCCTCTAGTGTGCTAGAATAGGTTAGAGGTCAGTGTAAGAAAATTTGGCCTGGCTAAGAGCCAGGCCTAAGTTGAATCTAGGTCAGGGCTGAGTGACTCAGGGAGGCTGGATGACTCAGCAGGCAGCAACTTTGGTACCTCCCCCTGCACTCTGGAACCTTGAAGAAGCTTCCAGAAGTAGTAGGTGGAATTTAGGTGGAGCTGTGTGGAGTATTGAATAGGGCCCCAGCCAATTCCCAGTAAATGGGCTGGCAAGGGTCAGGTACCTCATAAATAGTCTTGGGTCAGGCAAGCAGGGGCAGTCAGATGGAGTGCTGAGGAGGCTGTCGGTGGCCCTTGAGTGTGTCCCCTAGTATGGGGGGGTTGACCTGTTAAATTGCAATCCTTTTTTTCTGTTTTTCCCTATATTACACCTGCTGGTCCTGTCAATAACACACTTCCTGTCCTAGGGTGACAACACTCATTCTCCAGACTGTATCTATGGAGGAGCAGCATGAGGAATGATGTGTGCCTCAACACTAAAAGGGTCCCACATCAATGTACAGTATATTTAACAACTAGCATTTGATCTGTAATCTGAAAGTCCCATCACATGGTTTTAAAGTGCAATATTGCTTATATTCTAGGAAAAGTCAGCTGCACCTGATGTTGAGAATATCATGGATGAAATAGGTGAGTCCGACAAACTTTTCTATCTTATTCACTTCTGGTAAAAAAAAAAAAAAAACTGTATGTGCTATACAAAACCCCAAGGCATTTTGATTTAGTAACATTAGAAAGAAACATAACAATAAAGAGAAACATGCAATTGCCAACCTCCTGAAAATGCTAGTAGCCTGGCTGCCATATTAATCTAGTGGCTTCAAAACTTGCCAAATCACTGACTCTGAGCAGGAAAATTCCACTGGATCAGCATGACAGCCAGGCAACTTTGAATTTTCTTAGCTTAGATTTTAAAGAACTGCAGCCTTAACATTTATTAGGCCCCATGCACACTGGGCATTTAGCCCCAGTGTATGAGGCTCTGGCTTTTAGGTTTCGGTGGAATACACAGGTGCACTGTCCAATCCTGTTGCCAGCAGCATATCAAATTCTATGAGGGGCTGACTACTACTGCAACTGGGTGGTGCACCTAGCAGTACTTACGCTTAGGGCAGTATGCGCCCAGAGATGAATACCTGGAATGCAAGCAGTCTGGGCTATCGTTCCAGGGTGCATACTGCTCTAAACGTTCATAATCCTAGGTTCACAATCCAGCCCCCCTCCAATTGCAGCAGCTGCCAGCCTCTCATGGAGTTTGAGAGGCTGCCAGCAGTGCTGCTTGATGGCGTGTCTGTGCCCACCATCCGAACCTAAACGGCAGAGCCTCATGCGCCTAGGCTAAACGCTCATTGTGCATGGGGCCTTAAATCTTTGATTATGCTGGAGACATGGGAGTGTCAGTTTTCTTTGATGTTTGTGTCTTATATAACTGCTCAGTTTTGGCTTGAGTTCCATTTTAAAGAGAAATGTTGGCGCTATTTCAGCCATCACACGTGATATGTGTAAAAGATAAAGAATTTATAAAAAAAATATATATATATTATTAGACATTTATGATATTGTTTACTGTATAAGTATCGCTACTCCCGTAGGGGTTGCTGTTAATAGCTGGTTCTTCCCAAATAGTACAGAGGCTGCCTACCACCGAAAGCACCAGTCCATCACTCCGGCTCCAATAACTCAATCTAGGGGATGTCTTTTTGAAATGTATTGCTTGCAGAACTTTAAACAGGAAATTGGTTAGGTCATGGGATACTCCAAAATGAGCACATATAAATTAGAGGACAATCTTCTCCTTGAATAAACGTGGATGTTAGTCTAAACCCCCACAACTGAAGATTATGAGGTCTCTTTCTGAACAGGCTAAGACCTCACAGCTGAAGACCTTTCCAGAAACTTCTGGACACTCCTCTTTGAGGATTGGCTGGGGCCTGATAAATATTCAGGTTGGTTATTTGCATCTCCCTCCAGAGGCAGGGGAAAGCAATCAAACTCCAAACCTATGAAACCCTGAACAGACCAGCACAAACCATCACTGCTTCTTTGAATGTAGATTGCCAGTGCCTTCAACATAATAGCTAAAGAATTGCTCAAAAAAAGTAAGACCAATTGTAGGATAAGTAACCTAGAAATTAAATTTTTCAGTTTGGGCAGACATACACACTTGTATTGATAAAAAAGGTAATCCTGCGCTTGCCCAAGGAGAAGCTGGGTGATGCAGCGCACACTGGGGGAAATATCTGAACCCAAAAAGAATGAGAGTAGGAAAGTAGTGGCGCGCAAACAGTTAAACTAGACTAAGAGCGGATAAACAGATCAGGGGAATGAATCCAGATAAAATCGATAGGCAAGACAGCAATTGCCTAGATAAAGTGCATGGTAAAAAAATATATAATGTGCCAGTGATTAGAAGCTAAAATCACAATAATGCAGAGGAAAGCATAATTTAAAAGTATATAAAGTATTATTAAAAATACTGTGACATAAAAGGTGAGAGAAGGTGCCTGTGATAAATTTCACATAAAGGAAACAAAGATAGATGTAGTGAAAAAAATCTGGGTGAATCCAGTCAAAAACGGATAAAATATGACGTGCATGCGATTAAGTAGTTGCATAAAATTCCAATGTGAATCGCAGTGAAAAAAACTAAAAGGTGCTGATAAAATATCTATCCAGTGACTGAAGTGAATCGCATAAATGTATAAAACAATTAAAAATAAAATTAAAATCGCATGAAAATAGACAAAACACAGGATAAAATCGCTAAAATTCAGTAAATGTCCATATAAAAAAATGTGAAATAAAGTTCATTCCATAAGTGCAGTAAAAGTGATTCCGTTGATGTGATTTAAAACTGTGCGATTATTTGGCTGTGAATATCTTATGTGGTTGTTAGCGATTCCATGCGATCCTAGTGGGGGGAAGTATAGATGGCCCCTTACCTTACAGCTGTAAGGTTACAGCATGTGAAAATATGGTCTTTGTGGTTCTTGGTAACCTTCCTCCTTTCAGTATCTGATGGGTATCCCAGGTCCTGGTCGTGCTTTACCAGTGTATCCAGTAATGGGGTGGGGGGGGGGGGGGGGGCTCGCATCAGTTTATGTAAAGGAAGGGAAGGAGCCTCATAGTGTAGTAGGTTTATAAAAACAGTATTTTTATTATTCCAAGTAAAATAAACAGTTATGGATGAAAGGGGTACTCACATTTGAGTAGAGAGCAAAATTCACAGTATAAACGAGCGTCGAGCTCGATAACATCACTGAGCGTCACTTCCGGTGGTTGTACTAGGCTGGGATCCGCGTATTCGTCACCGATCACGTGACTTCTTCAGAAGAAGAACGACACCCTTTTTGGAGTAAAAATTGTCCGTACCGGCCATTTATTAACAATAACCATAGACATTTTATTTACAAAAGCAATAATCTCACAGATAGATATTAAACCAGGTTGTTAATCTTTGAAGGCACTGAAAAGGCCCAAATCTATTTTTAGTATCGGCATGGCCACACAAGGTCCCCAGTCGTAACACACCGACTCGAGGACGATACCAACTCTCCACCTTCCAATGCTAAAACCCATATGCCAAATGCCCAGTTAAACCTCGGTTAACTGGCATATTACAGAGGACCCCATACCATAGATGGTTCCTCACTATGCCATATCAGTATTAATTTTGCCAGCCTCCAAAGATCCCAACCACCACAGCACACAGGTGTAAAGCCTTACACTTGTGGGCGCCCCAAAAAACGCATAGCTCGTTGTATTCCATCCTGCAGGCCTAGAAACCAAAAATCAATGCCAACAGCATTGAGATGGATACCATCCCCCCTCAAGTACTGACTTGTATCAACCTCCAAGTTCCGGTGCCTGACCACAAAACCTCCATTACGTGTAATAAATCTGCCAACCTCCTTGTTAACCTTAATGCCTTGTTGACCTTCTCCACTGACCTAGCCCAGCGCCAAGAAGTACGGCCGACGATGTCCGACCATGTGATGACAGTATGGGGAAAATCCATGTGGATGCGAAGAACATGAAATGTAATGTCCCGAATCAAATGCCGTATAGACCGAACTCCTAAATCGTTGCCCCCGACGTGCAATACCAAGACGTCCAGGGCCCGATCCAGGAGGACATTTTTATGTATCTCAGGCAATACACTGCTCCACAACATGCCCGGGACCCCAATCCAACAGAATCTGGCCACCTCCCGAGGGAGACCTAACTGGCGGCTGTTGGGCCAAACATATGCCCATTTAGCCCCCCAAAAAAACAAAAGAATGTCCCATTATCCACACAAGACCCAGCCGCATCATCTGAAAAGAAAAATGCGGCAACATATAAAAATAAAAATAAAAAACTTGAAGAAAAGACATAGAAAAACAGCACATGACAAGCCCGGCTGACCTAAACCAAATGAGGGCGTATGTAAAGATTGAATCGGTCAGATTCCCATCGCCCAATGCGCTTTATAACTGATGTTCCCAAGCCTCAGTGGCAGCCCCTATGCAAGAGGAATGAGAGGAAAAGCCAGTGGGTCATAAACCACTGCCCCTAGACATCAGCGGAACACCGAGCCAAACTGAAACACAGATAAGGACACTAAAAAGGATCCCCCACAGGGCAAATGGACGCCCCAGGAACCCTATATACATGTACATATATACTCCTCCCCACCCGATCTGTTTTCGACTGGTGAAGAAATAGAGCCACCGAAGCACTTCCACAGAGAACGTCACCTACCAAAAGTCCCCCTTGAGCCGATCGAGAATGGCTAACCAATTCACCCACCCTAAAAGCCCCATAGAAGTCCAATGTGAATGCCGCCCTAAACAAACAGGCCTTGTAACTAGAATCACACACCGAACTCGCCTGCAGAAGCAACTGCTGCAAAATGGAGTAAATGACAGGGTGCCGTCTGTCCCGCTTCTTGGTCCCTTTTCTATACCCCTTCAAGGCCTGCCTCACCATAAAAAAACCTGATATCTTGCGATCCATTGCTGAAACAGACACACCCTTCTCATAATTCAAGCAAATAAAATACAGCAACACCGTAACCACCCCCTCACCAGTAACTTCACCTACCTGCTCCAACAGCCCAAACCTTTACATACGCAGACCACGTCCTACTGCTATCGGAATTCCAGATCAATCCTGCGGCAACTCCAAAGAAATTTGCCACAGCTGCTGGGGACATGGATATCCATGCTGCTCTAATCCCGGTGCCAACTCCCAGAATCTGTCCCACTGAAACCGAGACTTAGCATCAGCCACTGCATTAGTCGTTCACAGAATATGCACCACATACATAAAAACATTCAATTGCAGACAACGCAACACAAGGTGCCGCAACAGGCGGACAACTGTTGCTGACGAAGCCGACACTTGGTTGATGACCTGAACCATGCCCAAATTGTCGCAATGAAGACGGATCTTCCTATTACGAAAGAACTCAACCCAGATTTCCACCGTGACAATAACCGGAAACAATTTCAGCAGAACAAGATTTTTGGGTAAACCCCCCCCCCCCCCCGCAAGTCATCCGACCAGCGCTCTGCACTCCATCGTCCCTCAAAGACGGCCCCATAGCCTAACGACCCAGCCACGTCAGTAAAAAAATTTCAAATCAAAATTACTCACCGGCCCTTCCATCCAAAGCGCACGGCCATTAAAGGAGTCCAGGAAAACATGCCAAACACGAACGAAGATCCTCCCCTGTGGTCCCGCGTCTGTGTAATGAAATGAGTAGGAGAAGAGACGCCCACTGTGGCAGCCGACAAACGGCGACAAAAAAACCCTCCCTATAGGCATGATCCTGCACCCAAAAATCAACTTTCCTAAAAGGGACTGTAGCTGTTGCAGTTGGATTTTGCACTTACCTATCACCAAGCGGAACTCTGACTGCAGAGCAATCAACTTGTCATCAGGCAACCGTCATTCCATCGGCTGGGGATGGATGACAATACCCAGAAAGCTAAGCTCGACCACTGGGCCGACAGTCTTGTCAGGCGCAAGCGGTATCCCAAAGCGTTCTGCAATATGTTGGAGAGTAGCCAGCAAGATACCACACAACCTAGAGGAAGGAGGCCCACGCATAAAAAATCGTCAAGATAGTGAATGACGGAATTGATACCCGACACGTCCCGCACCACCCATTCCACAAAGGAACTGAAGGTCTCAAACAGGGAGCAAGAGATCGAACAACACCGGCCAGTGGATGAGAAAGCCTCGCCAGTGAGCCTGGGAGCTCCTATTGTGGCGCTGAGCTCGGGGGGGGTGAAAAGCTCTCCGGAGGCCGAGACCTCTGAGCACACCGGCCACTCCCAGATGTCAAACTCGCTTCCTGGGAAAGAGAAGAGGGCTGTTGCTGCAGCCAGTCTGTGCCCTTTGAGGCAGCAGCCGCTCGCAGCTAGGCCAAAAATGTAGACATATCAGCCATAGCAGCTACTCAGTCAAGCTGCTTCTTCGTCCAATGACCTGTGAATGACCACTGGACACTTGGCACCTCCCTTCCTAGTTCCTGCAAACCCCCTTTGCCACCCCCACTTGACTAAACATCCAAAACACCTGATTAGCCCCTTGGGTCCTGCTACCCTGTCATGCCAGCCCTGCGCTTATTTCTCTGTCTTTTGCTGCAGGCTTCTCTGGATCAGGATGTATTCATGATTCATCAAGCTTGTCCTAGTATAGAACTGATCACTGTATTTCATATAAAACTTGGACTGACTTAAAGCTCTAACTCCAGGATGTCCCAGCTCTCTGTCCTTACTAAGACTGCATTATATTATGAGACCATCATGAAAACTCCCATTGAAGAAAGAGCAATAACTCAGGCTCAGTTTACATACTGTATGTGCGAATTGGATGTGGTTTTCATTGCATCCAATTCGCATGACGTGAGCGTGACCGTCTCTCAGTGGAGCTGGGTCACACATGTCCAGGGCGGTGCGAGTTCCAAAACGGTCCTGTGCGTTTTTTGGGTCCGGTTTAGGTGTGAATTCAGGCAAAAATTCGAACCTGAATCGCACCTTAACCGGTGAACAGGAACGGACCGAACCCGAGGCTGGGAACCGTGGCTGCACATATGTGAACCCGGCCTTAAGGATGGCTTTCTTTGCTCAGACTCAGTGGCGTAGCGTGGGGGCTGCAGGGGTGCCGTGGCCCCGGGCGCGACATTTAGGGGGGCGGCAGTATGTGTCATTACTGGCTGCCTCCTCCTAATTTTAAGTTCCTATGTCCCCCACGCTCTGGCCGCCATGTTCGGTGTCCGGCGCCCTGTGATTGGGCGTATGGGGGTCATGTGAGGTGTAGGGCAGGCCTGTCTGCAGTCGCTCATGATGTCCTGCCTCCGCACATGACCCCCATACGCCCAATCGCAGTGCGCCGGCCGGACACTGAACATGGCAGCTAGAGCGCGGTGGAGAGAAGCAATAATGTGAGCCGCCGCTATCGTCTTCTCCTCCTCCTTCTATCTCCGGACCGATGCAGGCCAGGACAAGAAGGTGAGTGAGACTCCCTCCTGAGACTCGTGGTACTGGCTCGGGGGGGGGGGGGGGGAGAAACTGTAGGCAGGACAGTATAGTGTAGTACAGGGGTCTCAAACTGGTGGCCCTCCAGCTGTTGTGAAACTACAAGTCCCATGAGGCATTGCGAGGCTGACAGTTACAAGCTTGACTCCCACAGGCAGAGGCATGATGGGACTTGTAGTTTTGCAACAGCTGGAGGGCCGCAAGTTTGAGACCCCTGGTGTAGTATATTGTCAGTGTAGTGTAGTATGGTGGTCAGTGTAGTGTAGTATTAGTGGTCAGTGTAGTGTAGTGGATAGTATAGTATAGTGGTTAGTGTAGTGGTCAGTATAGTATAGTGGTTAGTATAGTGGACAGTATAGTGGTCAGTGTAGTGTAGTGGACAGTATAGTATAGTAGTGGACGGTATAGTTCTCAGTATAGTGGTTAGTATAGTTCTCAGTGTAGTGGACAGTATAGTTCTCAGTTTAGTGGTCAGTTTAGTTCTCAGTGTAGTGGACAGTATAGTATAGTGGTCAGTGTAGTGTACAGTTTATTTCTCAGTATAGTGGTTAGTATAGTTCTCAGTGTACCAGACAGTATAGTGTACTGCACAGTATAGTTCTCAGTATAGTGGTCAGTGTAGTTCTCAATGTAGTGGACAGTATAGTATAGTGGTCAGTGTAGTGTACGGTATAGTTCTCAGTATAGTGGTTAGTATAGTTCTCAGTGTAGTGGACGGTATAGTATAGTGGTCAGTGTAGTGTACGGTATAGTTCTCAGTATAGTGGTTAGTATAGTGGTCAGTTTAGTGTGTAATGGTCAGAAAAGGAATCAGGTTGGTCAGTACTATTGTATTTGAAGGGACTCGGGGAGTGCTAAAAGTCCGCAGGTTAGGGGACGCAAATTACTTGCCTTGCCCCGGGTGCTGACAACCCAGCTACACCACTGTCAGACTGTCAGTGTTTTTTTTTTTTTATTCTAGAACAAGCTGTACAAGAAAATATGGAGCAAGACTACTACGCCAGACGTAGACAAGAACGGGCTGCTGCTCGGGGAAGACACTTGTAAGTGACTTACTGAACATAACACATCTGTGATGCGTCAGACACAGAATTCACACTCAAATTTTATTGAACCATGTCGTTTTATAGCATCATAGAAGTTCTGACAACTTGTGTATATTAGAAGTAGTCAGAGGGGAGAGGTCCCAGTCAGCAGTTATTCCACATATATAAAGCCCAGTTTAATTTTTTGTTTAAATCGTCTAAAGATAATTTAGAAGCATCAAATCAAAAGGCGTACAAAGCCTTAGGTCGGGTTTACACCTATGCATTTTTTTAGCGCGGTTTCAGTTTTGCACAAACACACTACAGTCCATTTAACATGGTTTCCTATGGATGTAGTTCACATTTGTGCGTTTTATGGAAAGGGCCAGCGATTTTTTTTCTGGTTTTTGATTTCATAGACTTCAATGGATGAAAAGTATGTATTGAAAAAACAAAATGCACCTGCAATATGCAAACTGTAACCTGAATTGGTCCTGTCTCATCCCTCTATGGAGTGGGGACGTGCGCCATTGGGAGTGCCCTTTATGGAACTGTTGTGACTGTTGGGGATCTCTGTCCACCTGAGGGATATTGTGTCCACTCTTGGGGGCTTTTCTTTGCTATCTTGGCCCTTTTCTCCCCCTCTGTTCTCCCTCCTTTTCCTGCCCCTGCTTTCTTCTTGCCCATTTCCCTGGAAGTTGTGGAGCTGCAGCTGACCGATTTCTTATTGGATGCTGTGGATGTTTTGAAAGCCTTTATGTAATATACACAACGTAAATTTGGTCGTGACTAAACCTATTAACCCTGAAGAAGAGGTTTACCTTCAAATATCTCAAAACTTTGGGTTTTTTCTATTATTTATTACCATTTCACAATAGAGTTGGTTAATGTTTTGTATCCAATCACTACATCCATGAATGTGCATCCATTTTAGACGTTCAACTTGTTATGTCATAGTTATTATTTTTTATCCCTTTTTACAATAAATATATTCTTTTAATTACTACGTTTTCTCACTCTATATATATATATATATATATATATATATATATATATATATATATCTATCAAGGGTGCCAAATTTAAAGTCCCATTAGAAGACGCACACTCTTTTTTGAGTGATTTATTCCATTGTACTAGGGATGTGGGCTCACTAACCCTATAGTTCCATACAGGAGTGACACCACTCTCCAATACAGACCAAGGTAAGGGAGAACACATATGAGGAGACAGAAAGAATAAAAGGGATAGGCAGCCCTGTATGGTGCAAGGAACCAAAAAAAAAAGGAAAAGGAATGAACTAGCTGACCCCCCCCCCCCCCCCCCCCCCCATGCCTCAGCCCACAGACACTTACATGATGGCAGATTTCATTCTTAATGAAGAAACACTGCAGGGCCCCATCAAGACCCACAGAAGGGGCTCCCAGACTATTAGCGCATTTAGCAGCCCGAGCGCTGGGACTTTGCACTGGGAGAGGCTAAACCCAGACGTCTACTGCACCGCAGAGGTGGGGACATACAACTGCTTACTCTTCACTGGTGCGCGGAGGTATGAGGAGAGGAAAAAAAGAAGAATGGGGAGGCAGCTAATTAGTCCTTTTTTTATGCTATTCACTGGTCCTGAGGAAGTGGTCAAGAGGCGGAACACTATCACTAGTATGCTGCCATGTTGGCATCAGAAAAAATGTTTTTTTTTTTTTTTTACAATGCTGTCTTTTTTTGGGGGGGTGGGGGGGTGGACGATGTTAGTGTTTTTTTTCATTATTTTTTACAATTTGACTTTTTAATTGTATTTTTTACAATTTTACTTTTAAATATTCATTATTACAATGTTTTTTTTTAATCAACCCTGTTGGGGGGGGGGGGGGGGGGGCTTTCCATCCCGCTTTTGTTCTCTTTGCCTCCCTCTTTCTTTCTTTCTCTCTCCATCCCTCTTTCTTTTTTTTTTTTTTTTCTCTCTCTCCCCCCCCCCCCCCCTCTGTCCCTCTTTCTTAAGCCACACCCATTATTTAGCATAATTGAAACTACGCCCATTTTCCACCATGGCACTTTGCACACCACAATTTTTTCCTCCTATTAGGCCACACCTACAAACGAATCCCCCGGCAATTAAAATAATATTCCACCTATAGACAAATAAGCAAAAGTGTTCCTAAACATTTTTTGAGAATGTTGGAAAATACGATTTTGAATTCAGTGCTCATGTCATCTTATCCTAAAGACATTTCAGACTTTTCATGTCTGTTCAGCTGCCCCTCAATGCTGAGGAAAGAACTCTAGGACTATGAAGTGAGACGATTCTGCTGACTTGAGGTTCGGAGTTAGGTTTAGGTTAAGGTTAGGGTTAAGTATTCAACTAAGTCATAAAAGAATCACTATACAGACTACCATCTGCCCAGACAGATTCTCCTAATGCAGACAAAAAGCAAAGTGCACTTATTACATCAAGGCCTCCACCCCATTTGAAATCACACTAAAAAACAAAAAAGTACATATACTTACCTTACCCCCAGCTTTCATGCAAACAGAGGGTGACGTCACCGTCCTACTGGCAAGATCCTAGATTCACATAGTGCTGGTGCATCTTCTTGTGAGATTTCGGATATGCAGCACTGTGGGCAAATGCCTATATTTCCTATTTTTTTTTTTTTTAATGTAACAATTTATCATGGGGGTAGGGGCCCTGATGTAATAAGTCCACTATGCTTTTTAGTACATGGTTTGTTTTTAATACCACCCCTTACCCTCCAATTGAAAAGGCTTCCAGCCTGGTGGCAACAGTTTGAAGAAACATGCTATTCCCAACGCACACATTCCTGCAGGGTGTCTGTGGATGTTAAGGGGTTCTGTAGCAATGGTCGGCTAGAACCAAAGATAATTGGCGCAAGAGAATGTCACCAGTACACCACGGATCTCCAGAGCAGGTCCACAGCTTTTATTCAGCGATCACATTATTAAAACAGAAGCAACATTTCGGAAGCCTCGCAGAAACCCTTCATCAGGCATGTGATGCAAAGTTTCGGAGCCTCGCTGGACCCCTTCATCAGGCATGTGACTCACATGTCTGATGATGGGATCTTGCAAGGCTCCGAAACATTGCTTCTGTTTTAATAATGTGATCACTGAATAAAATATTTGGACCCGCTCTGGAGATCTGTGGTGTGACGATGACATTCTCTTGCGCTGAACGGTTTGAAGAAGGT
This sequence comes from Lithobates sylvaticus, assembly GCA_028564925.1. NCBI lineage: Eukaryota > Metazoa > Chordata > Amphibia > Anura > Ranidae > Lithobates > Lithobates sylvaticus. The sequence goes on along the minus strand of CM053031.1, from coordinate 243,190,619 downwards.
CCTTTGTTGGTTCAGCATGACCGTGCCCCTGTGTACAAAGCCAGCTCCATAAAGACATAGTTTGACAAGCTTGATGAGGAGGAACTCGAGTGGCCTGCACAGAGCCATCGGAACAATTGAGCACTTTTTTGGGTTGGGTTGGAACCCTGATTGTGAGCCAGGTCTCCTTGTCCGACATCAGCTCCTAACCTCACAAATACTTTTTAGGCACAAATTCCCCAGACACACTCCAAATCTTGTGGAAAGCATTCCAGACTGTTATAGCCACAAAATTGAGGCCAACTCATATTAAAGCCCATTGTGTTGGAATGTAATGTCCAACAATTGTATATATGAGTGATGGTCAGGGTACCATAAACATTTGGCCATGTAGTACTATAGATGATGCTTCTGTCTTGCTTGTTCCTCTTGTAAACATTGGCACCTAACTTGACACAAGGACCTTTGTTCATGGAATTCCTCCCATAATTCAGCAAATACTACTTAATGCAGGGTTTAAATGCCGAGACATACAAATCTTCTTGCTGGATTCTGTACAAGGATTTTTGACATAGAATGCCATATCCACCTCTTGCCGTGCTTGCACGGTGGTAGAACAAGTTTTATTAAAAAGATTATGAATACATAGGTAATGAAAGAGTGGATGCTCAAACCTAAAATCAACGGCACTAGCTTTAAATATACCTGGTGTATACACTATCCAGCTGTGGGTTCCCCCATACAATGATACCTTGGGTGACCTCACATGTGACAGAATCAGGGCTCAAGTCCTGCAGGAACGCATGGGAACGGAGTTCCTGTACTTTTTCCACAACAGGAACTCAGTTCCCATTAGCAGCTGTGTCCTGCAAGACTTTGAAGTATGCAAGCTGTGTGGCAGGTGCTACACATGCAGCTGCTGACACAGCTCGCAATAGCAAGTGCCGCACACCTGACCATTCAGGCATTGTCAGTAGGGGGCCCCATGACAGCTTCCGCTTCGATCTACCTGTCAATCACATTTAGCTGACAGGTAGATCAGGTCCCTGCTGCTAAGAGGTTGTATTTTGTATTTACTCAGACCTCTCGTGATGCGCACCTCCCCGCCGGCCCCTCCTGATTTTCTGTCTCATCATCTCCAGTCTCCTGCATATTTGCTCTGTGTGTCCCGCTGAATCCCCCCTCCTCTATCTTCAGTGCCATATGATGAGAGAACCCAGAGGAGGAGCACAGATATTCTGCTCATAGGACATGCAGGGAGAAAGGTGAGCTGAGGGAGCAACACCAGTTTGGGGTGGTAAGCTGAGCACAATACCTGGCAAAGTTTAATCCCAGGAGGGAAGTTTATGTGGAAATATGTGAAGGGTTGGAATAGCAGCGAGTGTGTGTTGGAGCCCTGCAGAGTTTGCAGCCCCCCCGAGCTAACATACATCTCCTAAGCAGGAACACATCACTATCTCCCCAAGCATTCTGTCCAGATAATGTGCAGTTCATTTATGACCTTTCCGATTAACCCTGTGTTATCCAAACTCTGTTCAATGGAAAGTGTAAACTCACCACATAAACACTCTATATATAAAATAAAATAATAAAGATCAGAACATGATGTTCACATTTACATGGAAGCACAATTGAATGAATGCTAATTATTCAGAGAATTACCGTATTTATGTTTATTAAAGGGTTCTTTTTTTTTGTATGTACTAACAGTTAAGCTTCATACACACAATACGAAAATTGGATGAAAAAAATACCACTTTTGAAGCGTTCGTGCATATGAGCGTATCATTTTTTATTTTTTGGTGGGGGAGTGGATCTTGGGTGGGAGTTCCCACACTTTTTTCTCCAGGACTTGACCCCTGGACAGAATACATATTAGGTAAATTGACCACGGGCTGTTGCTAGGACATTTACAACATAGCGCTCAAGCCAAGAGTTCTGCTTAGAGCTTCATGTACTGTAGGGGCTGAGAGTATAAAGTTTGATTAAGTAGAGTATAGATCTAGAGGATGATGGTTAATTTATAATATGGGCAGTGATTTCTTCTACCCTGTTATAACATGTCCCATTGTACCATGATATTTAAAGAACTATTACCAAAAAAAATCACAGCAGTCTTACTCTGTTAATCATTTTTTTTCTCCTCTTTGCAGTCCTGAGACAGACAGCCAATGAAGGGATCCCTGCATTTGGTGAGTTGATACACAGTAACATAGGAAATGTGGTTGTAGCACCAGGCTCCTATTGGACCTTTTTCACCACCACCGTGAACTTCAGTGTCCCACCTAATGAAACATACAGTTAAAAAGTGCCTGCAGACAGGTACTTTCAGCAAATCCTCCTGAGCAGACAAGGAAATTGCTGATGGCTTTTGCAGTGGCTTTGCCCCATGGGTCCCCTGTGCTAAGTCATATAAGGTCTATTGTCATGTGATCAAACATAAAGGGTGTATTGGTCAACGTCACTGTTATCAGCAGAAGGAAGGATCTTCAGTAAGACATTCTCCACAACATAGCTGGAAGGTTACAGCTTTCTGCACATTAATTAAGTTCCATTAGAAGAGACAGCTGTACATGGCCGTGCACCAGTGGTTAAGTAAAGCACCTACATGGGCATTCAGTTTTGCTCCAAATGCACACTATCTGCATTCCAAGCATACATCAGTGCGCATGCAGTTGCTTCATGCAACCCCCCACGACCATGTACAGCCATTTCTTCTGATGCATCTCAATAGATGGATGTACAAGTTGGCAGCAGGTGTTATTATGCAGGCTCTGTACACTGTGTGGCCGTGTGCATCTGGCCTAAATGTGTGAAGCAGTAAGATGAAGGAAAGGGGGCATTGAAGCAAGGCCCAGATCCAGAATTTGCACACAGGTTTGGAAGAAAGTTAAGAGTTTTGGTACCCTTTATTGGATAACTTCAGTCATTAAAGATGCAAGCTTTCGGGAACCCATTAACTTCCTTCCATGAGGTTTACAACCACTTTAACTACTATTCACTTAGGTAAGCCACTATCCAACTGTCCACATTTTTGCAGCCTTAGGCCCCTTTCTTTTAGTTTTTTTTTTTTTTTACCCCCTGCGAGCGGCCGAAAAAGGGTTAAAATCCCCCGCAAAGCGCCGCCGTAGCGGCAGTATTGCCGTGGTGTCCCATTGAAATTAATGGGTAGGAGCGGTATAGGAGCAGTGAATACACCGCTCCTATACCGCCCAAAAGATGCTGCTAGCAGGACTTTTTTTACCGTCCTGCTAGCGCACCGCTCCAGTGTGAAAGCCCGCCGCCTTTCACACTGGAGTGAATGGGGACGTTTTTTTTAGGCGGTGTACAGGCACTATTTTAAGCGCTGTACCGCCTGAAAACCGCCCAGTGTGAAAGGGGCCTTAAAGTGGTTGAAGACTTCAGACATGAAATATGAACAAAGCATATCCCTCTATTGTGTGTACTTGTCTCAATCCAGAGTACTGAGTGTGATTTCTGTCTGCTGCATAAATCTTTTCTGACAAGTTTTCCTGCAGCAAGAAGAAAAAGGTGATGGGTAATTGACAGCCTCAGCTCTGTTCTGTGTGCTGTGTGAAGGGGGTGTGTGTTCTTCCCTCCAATCACATACCTCCCAACATTCCAAGATGGGAATGAGGGACACCTATCAGCAAAAGTATGCAGGCATAGGACACACCCCTTGCCACACCCCCTAAAAGGAGAATTGTACAAAAAAAATAAGATTGGTTAAACCCACAAGTGTTTTTTTACCACTACTATTCCTTTATTTTGGCTTTTGGAATCTACAAATGCAGCAATTTAGAAATAAAATGAAAGGTTTAGCTCTGGGAAACACTTTTTTGATAGATAAAAAGGGCATTTTATATACCGTATTTGCCGGCGTATAAGACGACTGGGTGTATAAGACGACCCCCTATTTTTCCAGTGAAAACTTAGGTTTGGGGCTATACTCGCCATATAAGACTACCCCCCTTCCGAGGCAACACCATTTACAAAAAAACATCAGAAAAAAAAAACCCATCAGACTTAACATCAGAAAAAGGAAACTGGTGAACTACAAGTCCCAGAGATCCCACAATTGGTAGGCAGCAACAATGAATCCTCTCCTCCAAAGCACCATAAATCATACCTGTATTTTAGGGGAGATCTGGAGCTGGATGTGCAGTACAGGATACTTTGTTAATATGTAGAGCACCAAGTACACACAGTATATGATGCTGTGTTAGTACAGTAGCGCCAGGTTCACTTCAGAATACAGTGTGCAGACAGTGTGCACCGCTGAGCCAATCACGGCAGGCATTGTATTTTACTAATCTGGATACAAAGCCTGCTCGGATTGGCAGAGGCTGTGACATCAGCCCGCGCCGCTCGGACTCATGTAGCCTGCTCGGATTGGCAGAGGTTGTTACCCAATCTGAGCAGGCTTAGCAGGCTCTGTATTCATCAGAGTGCATCGCCCGCCGGGATTGGCTGAGCGGCGCATACTGTATACATATTACAATTTTACAGAGCGCCCGGCAGGCTGATACCCATCTGGTGGCTTCTTCATCCGGCGTATAAGATGACCCCCGCTTTTTGGCTGTGTAATTTCGGTGTAAAAGGTAGTCTTATACGCCAGAAAATACAGTACATCTATATAGATCAGACCAAAATGAGGGACAAATTAGGAGGAATGAGGGACAGAGGGACTTTGCTCCAAATCAGGGACAGTCCCTTGAAATCGGGGACAGTTGGGAGGTATGCAATCAGTCCTAACGGTGTAACTTCAGCTCCCCACCCCGTTTTCTGAAAGCTCAGACAAGCTGTATAAATTATGCACTTTGAACAGTTGTAGAGAAGAGAAGACTGCAAATAAACAGTTACACAATAAAATTCTCCTAGATAAGTTGTATCACCTCAGGCCAGTCACTGTGACTGTTTACAACCACTTTAAAGTGTCACTAAACAATATCCTTATTCTCCAATAATAATACATACTCATCCACTATTTAACCACTTCAATACAGGGCACTTTCGCTTTTGATGATCAGTGCACCGATTACCTATCTGGGTGTCCCCTGCATGGAGATGCCGCTGATCTGCTCTCCTCGCCACACACTCTATCAGTGTGAGGCGATGAGAGCCGATTACTGGCACTTCCGCTTTTACATGTGATTGGACACAGCTGATCATATGGTTAAAGAGCCACGTCATCTGCTCTTTACAGAGATTGGGGTCGTGCCGTGTCCTAAGAGCATGGCGAGGCCGCAATCGCCATGTTGCACGCCCCTGCAGGCGCACGAGATCAGCTGTTCTGGGGCGACGTCATATGATGTCCACCCAGAACGAGAGCCACACTGCTCCTCCGTCATTTGACGGTGGGCGGGCGGCAAGCGATTAATGTTTTTGTAATCTGTTTTTCATGTCCTTTTACCCGTCTCTTCCGTATATTTGAAACGATCAATGCACTTTAGTTGCAGTCGCATGCATTGCTCTGTGCACACTACATATCCCAAAGTCCATCTTGGTAGCGAGCAAGAGAGGGTGGCTATGTTCCTACCTACTGTGAGACCATGGAGAACTAATGCAGCCACCCTCTAACAGGAAGTCAGATCACAGCACAAAAAAAAAGGATTTTGGAGATTTGGAGGAGGATAGAAGCAATATAAGGTACTTTTTTTTTTAATGAAAAGAGTTGTAAAGGCAGAAGATTTTATTTATTTTTTTATCTTAATGCACTCTATGCATTAAGATAAAAAGCCTTCTGTGTATAACGGCCTCCACAGCACCCCCTTATACTTACCTGAGCCCACCTCTGTCCAGCGATGTCCACGAGTCCCTCGGCCATATGGGACTCTCCCCCCCTGATTGGCTAAGACACAGCAGCCTGGCAGGTCAGGAAAGGGGGGGAGGGGGACAAGTGTGCGCCCCCCTCCTGAACTTTACCAGACCACATGCCCTCAACATGGGGGGGATACTTTGTCACAGACCCTTCATGCCTGGGGTGGTGATGTAACAAGTGGGTGGGGTCTCCAGGTGACGTCACCACATGGCCATGCCCCATAGCTATAGAAGAGCTGTCAGACAGGGAGCCGCCAGAACAGCAGGAGCATTAGAGGAGCGTTGTTTTTTTTTTATTGGGTCCACAGCGTGACGGCCATTGTGATTGACGTTGGATCTACATCAGGGGACATTATTCATTTTTAATAAAGGACTTTTCAAAAACTGCCTCATGTTTTTTGTTACACTTTTTGGGGGGTGAATGGGTAGGGGTACTATGTACCCCATACTTATTTACATAGTGGGGGGGTGGGATCTGGGGGCTTCCAGATTCCGACAAGACCCCCACAACCACATCCCAGGCTTGTGGGAAAGAGACCCTTGTCCCCATCAACATGGCAGAGCCCCCCCAATACCTCGAAGCACCCCCCCCCCATGTTGAAAGCATGTGGCCTGATATGGTTCAGGAGGGGGGGAGCTCACTCCCCCCCCCATCCCAGCCTGCCAGGCTGCATGCTCGAATAAGGGTCTGGTATGAATTTGGGGGGAGGGGGGCCACGCTGTTTTTTTTCTTCAATACATTTTGCATTGCTAACATTGCCCCTGAGCACAGTTAAGATGCTGATCCGACTTGTTTGCGACTTTCATTCAATTCTTTGGACGGAAATCGGACAGAAGTCTGACCAAAGTAGTGCAGTAACCCTTTCCAAAGACAGGTTGGTCCAGTTAAGACGGCCCTCATAGGGAATCATTGATTTGTACATGCCATGCGACATGTGCTCTCAAAGTCTGCTTTTAGAGGTTGTGGTTTGACGGTCAAGCGAAGCCCAAAAACATGTGGTTTCAACAGAGCTGGTTAATGATCTCATGGCATTGGATGTCCACAGAAAAAGAAAGGGAAGGGAGATGGGAGAGTCCTTATACTGTAATAAATCGCTTTGTAGGTGATATAGTGTTTCACTCCAGAAAAAATCGTGCTTCACTCAAAATAAAAATGGTTCCGCAGTGGGAATAACAGAAAGAAGGAAAAAAAAAAATAACTTATAGCTGTTGAGGCTAGAGTCACCCAAAGGTATGGAAATACACAAAGCGTCCAAGAGAGTGGGTAGAGATAACTCGTCTCCATGCAGGGAAAAGGTGGTCGATCTCTAAGCCTTGGGCGTTCCTCTCCTGGGTTCTCTCTGAGATTCAAGGTGCAAGGAGTTGATTGTGTGCAAAATGAGTTTCTAATAAAAAGGCCCATCAGGAGTTCAATCAGTATTAAAATAGGTAGTCATCAACTTTACTGAACACAAACATTCTTTATTTCACTAGATAAAGCACGTATTGTGGTTCAATTTACCACTTCCTCCGCTTTTTTATTATTTCTTTTATTTTTTAATATTTTTTTTTTTTTTTTTAAATATATTTTTTATATTTCATATGTACTATGTGATTAATCCCGCCTACCCTATTTAATCTTTACTCACAGATATCTTTGTTTTCACCTTGAAATTGGAAAGTAGAAAGTTGAGCCACAAAGCATTTCTTTGGTGAAATAAAGAAACTTTTTGTTCAGTAAAGCTGACGACTCCTGCCTATTTTTACACATCCTATTTCGGGCGCTCTGCCAGATGAACTACTGCTGAGTCTTTTTATTGCAAACTCCTTTTGCACACAACCAAGGTTTGCCCCCCAACTTGAATAAGCATCTTCATTAAAACATCTAAACCAATGAAGTTGTATCCCCCCCCCCTATATCTTTATGGGTCTCCATGGTGAATGACGCATGGAAGAAATGCTGGCGTTGGACAATGATACCGTTGAGAAGTTCACTACCTTATGGTATATTTGGATCCATTTCTCCAACTCTGATGACTTCAAGGAGATCCTATCCTCCACTAGTGGCTCAGTGGCCATGGTCTCAGTCCTCCACAAGGATGGTGTAGGGCCTAACAAGCTTGCCCCGACAGTTAGCTTAGGCACCACCCTCTGTTTGGTAGCCCCCTTTTTTCAATTATTTTGGTCCTCAGGGTTAGCTCATGTTCTAATCTCCTTCTTTTACCCTCTTTTTCTCACTTTCAGACTGATCAGTGGTCATTGTCTTTTTTTTATTCTACTTTGCCACGTTGCCTTCTGTTATTTCAGACCTCAACTCTACTCATTCAACTACAGATTGCTTATTTGTCAGCCTATTTGAGAAGTACATTCTCTAACCTTTTTTAGTCTTTAATAGTGCAATATGTTAACTGTTATTAGTCCCCATGTTCATGGCCATTTTCTTCTTCTTTTTTTTTACATGGAAGTGGCATTCCTTGTCATTTTGTAAAATCAATAAAAGATATACAGTATTTGCCTCTAAATCAATGAAGTCTTAAAAACAGACTTGAGATCTGTAGGAAGGATTTGGCATATATTCATCATTCTGAGAATCTGAATCATTTATATTTCAAGTGAATATAAAATTATCTATAAAATGAAATAGTCTATTTATATTTTTTACATGTGTTCTTCCTCTTCCCTTTTTTCCAGTTCGTCACAAAGTCTTGCGGGGATGGCGCCCACATCCTTTCTGGTCACCTCTGTCAGCTTCCTGTCTGGTGTCACAATTGCCGATTCAAGGATTCAAAATTTCCATCACAAAGCCTGTGTCAATTCACCTTTTTCAATATTTCTACTGCTGATTAAAGGCTATAAAGAGCATCTATCGGATTGTACATAATGATCTCTGGGTAGAAAAATCGACATACCATGCTATGTACAGTATGAATCTGTTGACTGCCATAAAACAATAGTCATATTTTTCAAATTTTCAGCTCTGTGACCCCGTTTACGTATTAAATATTTCCAACAAAGCTAAAGATACAGTCCCATTGCAATGAAAAATTAGATCAACAACTAAAATATACATTGAACCCATAATATAATCCTATCATGATACCCACAGTACAATTATTAAGGATCTTCATTAAAATGTCTAGCACAATGAAGTCTTAAAAAACATAAAATTCATCAATCCCAAAATCTAAATCATCTATTTTTTCTTTCCTTTTATTGGTAACTCAGAATTCCATGACCTCAATACAAAAAGTCTTTATCATGTGGTTTAGTTAGTAAATAAAATGCATAAATTATTTTCCAAATCTTTACATATGCGTTTCATGCTGTGTCTAGATCATGAGAAATCCAGGACAGTATGTTAGTTTTGCCATTTAGAAATTAGCTTTGCTGCTTTTGATATAACGTGCAGTGGAGTTTAGGCACCAGAAAATTTGGTAGGCAAATTTTCCACATAAAATATGTTTGTATTCCAAAAAGCTAGCAGTCGTAGGAGCACTGCAGTTTTCCAAAACTCAGAGGTGGTGCTCCCCTAACATACAGGGAGTGTACTGTGCACACCCAAGGGCTACCTTTTATTAATGTACAAATTATACAGCATCACAAATCCCCTCTACCCCTCAAAAAAACCAAATCCCCCCATTACATTCTCTCTATCCCCCAACTCTGCCCTCTACCTATGAGTCCTCCTATTCCAATCCAGTTCAACCCCTCCCTCTAAAATAATGTTTGTTTTTGTTTTATGCATTTATTAACTCCCCAAAATTTAGAAATTTGGGGTTTTCAAATCTGAGAAAGGAGTAGTCACTTCCTGACCCTTAACCTCAATGTAGGCCCTAAATCTAACCCTTAAACATCTATTAAAGTAAATCAGTGGCCAAGTTTTCGTTAAGAAATGCCTGTCCATTGTTTTTTTTTTGTTTTGCTTTTTCCCATAGGGGGCATAGGCAGCAATGTTTCCCCCACCCTATTAAAAAAAGGTTGTTTTTATTAAAATAGTGCCCCTGCTAGAGAGGCCTCTCCTTTCTTCTTGTTCTGGTGCCAATGTATCACTCTTGCAGAAAGTGAGGTGTACTCTTGATGTGGGACATAGATGACAATAAACCGCTAATAGACATTCTAGCCACAGTACCGGGATAGGTTCATCGTACCCAGGGCATATATGAAAAACTGCACCCCCTTCCTCACTCCCAATGCATGCCGTAGAATGGGTGTCCCGCTCTGCGTCCATTCTCTGTCCTGTTCCAGCTGTCCATGGTTGCCATTGAGTGTGCGCTGCACCAGCCAACTGCTTGCTTTCTACCAAGTAGACCAGGGGTCTCAAACTGGCGGCCTTCCAGCTGTTGGGAAACTACAAAGTCCCATGAGGCATTGCAAGGTTGACAGTTACAAGCATGACTCCTACAGGCAGAGGCATGATGGGACTTGTAGTTTCGCAACAGCTGGAGGGCCGCCAGTTTGAGACCCCTGAACTAGACAGTAGTTGCACATACAAAGAATATTTTTTAATGTCAGCTGTGGGCAGTAGATGTGTCAGAGAAGACACTGAGCTGCATCCCGCTGGTTGCTAGCCACTAATAAGGAGCTTGTGTACGGTGGGGGGTGTCCCCCTACTGCTACACCCTGGGCGTCTTCCCGACTCTACTAATAAAGTGTTTTTTTTTTTTGTTGCTGTGTCCTTATTAAAGAAATCTCAACTCACTTCCTGTTGTGGTGAAAACACTGTCTACGTGAAGCAAAATTTTTGGACTGGTCCATGAACAACAAAAAAACTGACAGGAGTTCTACTGGTTTCTGACCCATTGTATCTAATACAATTTAGGCTCAACATAATTCTTACACTTAACCTTAAACCTAACCACCAACCATAAACCCTAGGTTAGTACTGTAAGCTTGATAACTACAATCATCAATATACTTGAGGTACCCATTTAACAGTGCAAGCTAAGATCATGTTGAAAATAATGTAATGTAATAAAAGCTTTGGTCTCTATTTATATTAAAACCAAACTATTTACACTCAAAACCCTATGCTCCAAAATGAAATAATTCATATGAGGAAGGAAATGTCAAATTTGAAGGTAGACTTGCTTTAATCTGATTGGCTTTCATCAACCCTCTAATAACATTCAGTGGACTCTAATCATTGGCCAATCTCTAGGTTTATAAACCCATAACCACATTGGCCAATCTCTAACTATGTTTATAAACCCACAACCACACTGGCCAATCTCTAACTGTATTTATAAACCCACAACCACATTGGCCAATCTCTAACTGTTTATAAACCCACAACCACATTGGCCAATCTCTAACTGTATTTTATATAAAGCAAATCCTTGAGTGCCTCAGTAAACAAACTCCACATAGTAATCTATTATCCCAAGACTGTAAAGCATAGACAGGACTTGGTTAATAGCTCATTGATATCAAAACTCCCTATTGATTAGTTATTATCCCTCCACTACTCCTGTAAAGTTGTACTTTTATACTTTGTACTGGAATAGGCTTCAGGTTATCAGATCCCTATGGAATGTAAAGACCATGTATTGTATGATGATTCCATATGTTTATAACATCCTCAGCATATTCTCGTTATTACTGCCGCTTGTCAATGTCACAATGTATAACCAGAGATTGTACAGCCAATGTGTTCATACTTTTCCTTTTGGAAATCTTAAAGTCCTATGCTTTAAACTAATCGTACCTACAATATGTGACATCAAATGTAATAACATTATATTTGCTAAATTCACAAAATAAAATGTATTGAACACTGATATTGGAATATCAAACGCATCATCATAACTCAACGTTGTTACTTGAAAATAAGGATCTAGGGTTTGCTGGGTATTTGGTTGTAGTTTAATAAACAATACATACATCCAAACTATCTACGTTACATAACATCAATGCAATAGCAGAAAAGTAAAAAAGGTTTTATTTGTAGAGAAAAGCAGTTCATGCTGACTATAAAGGTCCAGAATGTGCTGCGCTACTATTCAATATACAATGAAATGAAATGTGAAATGTCCCAAGTGTACAAAACCTCAAATAATAAATGGTTAGAAGAATGGATCATTCTTCAAAAACACCACATCCAAAATGTTCATCTGCCACCAAGAAGACACCTACAGTCAGGTCCATAAATATTGGGACATCGACACAAAAAGTGGGAGGCACATATACAAACTGTTGTAATTCCTATACCGTTCACCTGATTTGGATGTAAATACCCTCAAATTAAAGCTGAAAGTCTGCATTTAAAGGGGTTCTGCACACACTTCATTTAGTAAATCTCTTTGCCTTCCAAATCGGGCAAAGAGTACTAAATGAAGTGTTTTTTTTTTTTTTCCACTTACCTTGTAATTGCTGCTCTGTCTCTTCGGCGGTGGGCGGGGTCTCTGCGTCGATCCTCGTCATGCCGCACTGTCTCCTGGGATCTGGTGTCATTGATCCCAGGAGTCAGTGCGGACATCCCCTGAAATGTCGCGAGATTTACGGGGCTCATGCCAAAATCTCGCGAGATTTATGGGGCCCCTGCTGAAATCTTGCGAGATTTCGGCGGATGTGGCCGATATCTCGCAAGATTTCGGCGGACGTGAGCTACACTTTGCCGTTACTGCGCACGCGCGAGATCGGCGCAATAACGGCGGTGCATGCTGGGCCATCTGAAGTGCCTGTGTGGTTTCACATGCCCACAGGCAAGATGGCACCCAGCAACAAGATTTATTATAACTTTTTTTAGGTAATGAAAAACCGGCAGCAGTTCGTTAGGGAAATGGAACACGTGAGAGCTTCATTTACATCTCCTAATCCTTTGCATTGTACTAAAAAAAAAAAAAAAAATTACAGACAGTGCAGAACCACTTTAAAGAACATCTTATTCGTTTCATTTCAAATCCATTGTGGTGGTGTATAGAGCCAAAAAGATTAGATGTCCCAATATTTATGGACCTGACTGTAAATCTGCCTATCAGATGGATATGACCCTTAAATTATAGAGTCACATAACGCTTTATAGATACATCTGCATCGATCTCCAGTACCCTCTTTGAGTATTGACCCCCTCAGGAAGAACGACAGCTCCCACCAGCTCAAAGATCAGTGAACGCAGGTAAGTTCCCAAAAAGAGAAATCACAAGCTCCACATAGTGTGAAATTTGCTAATTACTTTAATATAGATTGGTTAAAATAACACTCACAAGCATTAAAATTAATCAGTGTTGTTTAAAAAGGCAAAACTTCAGCACACATCAGAATTTTAACTCACTTCCGATAAAAAACATGTCAACATCACAACAGCCTCTGCCCCACACATTTCGCCACACCCAACTTCTTCCAGGGCTTGCCATTATGGAATATCTATAAAGTGTGATGTGACCCTTTATAATTTAAGGTGATATCCATCAGGTAAGCCGTACAGCCGTGTTTCGCCATCGTACCAGGAAGTGATGCAATATGTTCCACTGGAATTGACGATCCGGGAGTGTCGGTATGATGGAGGATTGGTCGGATGAGATGCTCAGTTTTTTGGCCTGGCTAAGCCTATCCAGTCACTGTAGTGACTTTACACAGTATTAAAGGATAAGTTTATCTTTTGTAACATGTTACACCCATATTCAGGGTGTAACCTCTACAAATCCACCTGCCCCCATACCTCCCCCAACCCCCCTGATTTCACAGGTTGCAGGGGATCTCCCCCCCCCTACTCTCTGTGAGAATCTTCAAAGAACATGACTGCCCGCCCGGCCGCATCACTCATTCACAGAGTTCTGTGAATTGAAAGCTACAAGGCTCAGCAGCCTTTGCGGCTGTCGGCTTGTAGCTCTCAATGAACTACCACGGTGCTGATGAGCACTGTGGTAGTTCATACATCTTTCTTGTTAATGTGTAACTGCTTGTCCATATAACAGCTTACGTACAGAGCCTGTAAGAGCCCTGCATAGTACCCATGATCTGCTGATCGTGGGTGCAATGCTTTCAAGGCTCCCAATTAAAAAATAATAATTGCATTTTTTTATCTGCAAAAAGATGTGCATTTATTTTAAAAGGTGAACTTATCCTTTAAGGCTTTAAAGATTTTTGGGCTTTTACGTGTAATTTAAGTCAGAAAGAAATAAATGGTTCTTTTTTATGAGCAAATCTGTTGTGCATATGAGCAACTTTGAACTGGAGAGTCCTGATGGTACCCTGAATCTATTAAAGAGAAGTGCAGTATGCAAAACATGAGAATGTGAGACAATATAATCTGGTGAGTGACTGTCCTACTTGGAGCTGGTGATACTTGAGCACATAGTGAGGTGTGAAGATTGCACAGTGTTGAGATTTTCACAGGGTCCTTCCGGACTATCAAAGAGTGGATTTTCTATGTGTATTTATAGATATATTACTTCTCTACACGAGGACAATACTGTTTTTTCTTTCCTTTAAATTTTTTGTAATTAATATTTTTTGGATTCTTTGTGGTATGGTTGTGTATGTCACTGATTGATCTATGTATAATAGCTCCACTATTTTCTCTATCACAAGGCAGGGAATTTATTTGGATTATATGGTATTACTTTGAAAGTGGCAGCAGTCGAGTTAAGGAAAATTAAAAAAAAAATAAAAAAAAATCACGCCCAACCCACATCCATTATTTTATATCATGATAACTAAAGAGGACTTATCATGGCTCTATACATGTATATAGGAGTATAAAGAGGACCTGTCATGGCACTATACATGTATATATAAGTATAAATAGGACCGGTCATGCCATTATACGTGCATGTAGAAGTATGAAGAGGACCTGTTATGGCTCTATACATGTATGTAGGAGTATTAAGAGGACCTATCATGGCTCTATACATGCATATAGAAATATAAAGAGGACCTGTCATTTCTCTATACATGTATATAGGAGTATAAAGGGGACCTATCATGGCTCTATACATGTATATAGGAGTATAAAGGGGCTCTATACATGTATATAGAAATATAAAGAGGACCTGTCATGTCTCTATACATGTATATAGGAGTATAAAGAGGACCTGTCATGGCTCTATACATGTATATAGGGGTAGAAAGAGAACCTGTCTAGGCTCTATAAAGTCTCCGAACATTAATAGCGGGAGCGTGTGGCACAATGTACTCTTAATTGTGCAGGCACCGTGTAGATCTGATGAACAGCTGTTCATGTTTGGAGACTTTTGGCCTCTCCTTTGTCCTCCGTACTGCGCAAGTGCTGCGCCTGCGCAGTACAGGGTGGACACTATCTGATGGGGGACCTTTCTTGGCAGAACACCGGTCTCCTCACAGTGGGATCCGCAGCGGAGCGTGCTGGCTGTAGGGTTGCCACCTTTTCCTCAAGCCAAACCCGAACACTTTAGCGGCGCATGGCAAATTTTTTTGTGGTATACACTATAGGATTTTAAAGACCTGGAGGAGAGCAATAATGCATCACACTTAGCGTGGATGGTAACTATTGGTATCATCAACTGCCCTACTGACACCATCCACCTCCCTCCCCACAGACTCCCCTTCCCTTTTTTTTTCGGGCCCCCCTCGATTAGATTAGGGAACCCACCCATCAGTGTCCCCTGCCCCGAAAGACCCCCATTAGACTGCCTTACCGAGAGCCGCTTCGAGCCAGGAAGGGTGGGAGCTGGAGTTTGGGGGTGGAGCTCCTCTACTGTAGTGCTGTTTTCCTTCCTTCCATTGTGTGGGGAGCCTTGGGGAGAAGTGTGTCGGCAAAACTTAGGATTCAGGACACATCCGAACTGGTGCACTCACTCACAGGGCTGCTGTTAGCAATTATTGGGGCTCCATACAGCCATCCTCATGGGGCCCCCATCCTCTGAGGAGGGAAAGAGGTGGGGGGAGGGAGGTGAGAAAGGGGAAGGTGAGAGAGAGGCAGTGGTGAGGGGGGAGTGAGAGAGAGAGGAGGAGGTTAGGGGGTGAGAAAGAGGAGGAGGTTAGGGGGTGAGAGAGAGGAGGAGGTGAGGGGGGGTGAGAGAGAGGAGAGGTGAGGGGGGGTGAGAGAGAGGAGGAGGTGAGGGGGGGTGAGAGAGAGGAGAGGAGTGAGGGGGGTGAGAGAGAGGAGGAGGTGAGGGGTGAGAGAGAGGAGGAGGTGAGGGGTGAGAGAGAGAAGGAGGTGAGGGGTGAGAGGAGGAGGTGAGCGGGGTGAGAGAGAGGAGGGGGTGAGAGAGATGGGGAGGAGGCAGGAGAGAGAGTGGGGGTGAGAGGGGTGGGGATGAGAGAGGGGGGATTAGAGAAAGAGTGGTGGGTGTGAGAGATGGGATGAGCGAGATGCTGAGAGAGAGAGTGAGAGCGAGAGGGGTGACATAGAGTAGGGGGGTGACACAGAGGAGGGGGTGACACAGAGGATGGGGTGACAGAGGAGGGGGGTGACACAGAGGAGACCTCAGGAGACACACATCCTGAGGCAGGACTCTAATCAAAAAAAATGCGGAGTTTGCAGGCATAACATGAGACGGTTATTGTAAAAAATTATATCTGTAGCACGGCCCCCTAGGGGACTGCTGAAATGTACCTGCTCATCTGCACGGCCATGGCCAAGTGAACCTTCCAACCCACCTGACATTCTGGGTTCAGACATCCTTGTAGCACTGTGCGGCAATAATCAAACAACTCAATATAATTAGGTTCTGAAATTTTTTACTTGAACCAAATAAGGGAAAGTTACTTCAATGAGAGAGATAATAAATCTGCTGAGCCGGGATAACAGTGCCAACTCAGCAGACAAATTCCTCCCAAAGACACAAGACAATGGTTCAGCAACAACAATATTATATACATATATGTGCGCTCCCTTTTGATCAGAGATCACCTCCTAGTGGATGTTTCAGTTAACTACTTATGCGGCCACACTGAGAAAGATGTAATCTAGACAGCCTATCCTATCCTAATAAAAGGAGCAGGTCTACAAAGAGCAATATAGGGGGCCTTGCTATAAGTGATGGCAAAAGAGTTCCACGTTTGCAGATCTGATGTTCTTCGCCAGCTAGTTGGAGCTTGTTAACTGTAATCCGTTTGGATATAATGAAAGCAATAGATTCCTACTGGTGAAGATCTAAATGCGTCTGAGCACAGTGTTCAAGCAATGCAGTAAAGTGTTCTCTGTAATGGTGGCAATAAATGGATAAAGGTTGAACAATTTTCCCTCTCACGATGACCAAATCGTTCCGGTGTCTTCTGGACAGGAACTCGTGTAGTGGCACTCGTGTAGCGGATCCATTGTCTCAGTCTTCGGAAGTGAAGCTTGCCACAAGCACCCACATCCACACCTACACCCACACCTACAGCGCCTTGAGGCGATTCAGTTCGCATTGTAGCGCTATACAAGTTATTCATTCATTCATTCATTCACAAGCACCCACACCGACAGGCAGGCGATCCGAATGATGTTGGCGACAGGGCTAGGGTTGGAAGTAAGACTCTGCGTGGTAGGCCACAATCTCTCTCCCTGTTGCACAGAGAGGTCCATCTGGTGTCAAGCCCAGGAGGAAGAGACCTCTGTGCGGACTTTTCGCTCCTTTTATAGCTACTCCCAGCAATCTTCATGTTACAGCAAAAATCCCTGGGATGTGTAGTCTTAAGGTACATGGGTGCAAAGAAACTCTCTGAAGGAGAACTATACGTCCCATAATTCACTTTGTTGGGCACACAAATATGAGGTCACTGTTTACACTGATTACCAAAAGGACAAGTGATGTCTAGGAACACTGAAAGGTACAGTGCTTTCTGCTGGTAGTCCATATTGCTACATATCTTTAATACATGTAATAAAATTACATTTAAACAAAAAACACAATTACTAACTGACAAGGTCAACAAATACCCAATAGGATAGACATGGAAAGGAAAAAAGAATATCAAAATATATAATATATTATATATAGGATCCGTAAGGGCTGAATACATATGCGCGCCACACTTTTCACATATTTATTCGTAAAAAAATTGGAAAACCATTTATAATTTTCCTTCCACTTCACAATTATGTGACACTTTGTGTTGGTCTTTTAAGTGGTATGAATACTTTTTCAAGGCACTGTAAAACCGCTCCCCTTTGTGTATTTCCTCTGTAAATGTTGCTGTTTGCTTTAAATGTTATCTGTATGACCAGCAGTAGGCTGATTGCTGCCATTACTGAAATTCCCCCTATGGGTCACCAATCTGACCATACAATCTAGTTTAGATTTCTAAAAACTATGTAACATGAAGTACCTTCTTAAACTATATAGAAAGATGATCCTCACACCAAGAGTTGCTACAACCACAGATAAAATGAGTTGCTGTGTTTCAGTCTATGAGGCCTTAGTCATAACTGTTATGACTAAGGCCTCATAGGCTGAAACGCGTCAACTGATTTTATCTGTGGTTCTGGACTTTGGTTGAGCAACTCTTGGTATGTGGAACATCTTTCTATATATGTGAATAAGGCACCCAGGAGCTCTTTTTATCAGTATGTTGTATGTGCAGCAGCACTGTTGCTTCTGTTTGAATTTGGACTTTTTAAACTATGCAATCAATTTGTATCCAATCTGGCAGGCCCTTGCACACATACTTGTTGGTAGACCTAAAGAAGATTGTACAATCAGATTGTAACGTATGTGGTGAGCTTGTCATGAAAATTATTCTGATAACTGTATGTAGTTAATACCTGTAAAGATAGTGATCAGTATATGGATTCCACTCTTATTGCACATGTTATTATGTATATTTTCTCAACATTTACCGTATATACTCGAGTCAAGCCGAGTTTTTCAGCACATTTTTTAGAGAAAATTACATTTTCAAATTCAGTATACAGTTCCGACTTTGGGGCCCTTGCAACAGGAGCTGCTGACGGCGCTCCTATGCACTTTGTAATCTCGCGCATGTGCAGTACAATGAGAGGCGTCAATGAAATCCAGGAAGAGAATGCCTGGAGGTTTCAAATGCCCACAGGCAAGATGGAGAACGGACCGGAAATTTTTATAAAGTCTTTTTAGGAGAAAAAAAACGAAAGGCACAAGTGATACAAACAGGACAGGTGAGTTACTAATTTACAAATGAATTTCTTAATTAATCACCATTGAAAAAAAAAAAAACGTCAGGGGCAGTGTAGCTCCGCTTTAACAAATGTTCCCCCAGCACTTGCATTTTACAACTTTGAATGCAGCTGTCTCAGTGCCCCTTCTTTGACTTTCCAGTCTTCACAGGAAAGAGGAAACAGGGGAGGGGAGGAGGAGGTTGCGTATGCTTATTCCAGAGCAATGGTGTAGAAACTGGTAAAGCCAGAGACAGCCAGGCAACTAGCATTTTCAGAAAGAGATGGCTGTCTCTGTATTTCTTTCAATGGTGCATGGGTGGTGCTTTTTTTTTTTTGTCTGTGGTCAATGGGTGTCACCACACATAAAGAGAAAGGGAATTTGGGTTTGATCCCAGCCCTGCTCTCCTCTATCCTGATGTTTAGACGTTCTCCTCACTGCGGATTTGTTCATATAAAAACACTGGGCTCCTAATCCGATTGCAATGTCCCGTGACTGTGGTGACCAGTACTTTTCCAGGGATGCTCTCCTGCTAAGCAGTTCTACCAAGGAGTAATATGTACAGTGCTCCTAGCTAACCTCGGTTCACTACAATATGCATCTTCTGCAGATAAGCGGAATTCAAACCTGCCGACTAATTTAAACGTTTGAAGTCACGTAAGGGAGGTCAACCACATAGAATTTGACAGCTCTCAGGTCTCTCTGAAGTGTGCTGCAGGAGGCTTTAACCGATTCAGCACCGGGCGATTTTTACCCCCTTCCTTACCAGAGCACTTTTTGCGATTCGGCACTGCGTCGCTTTAACTAACAATTGCGCGGTCGTGCAACGTTACACCCAAACAAAATTGACGTCCTTTTTTTCTCACAAATATAGCTTTCTTTTGGTGGTATTTGATCCCCTCTGGGTTTTTTATTTTTTGCGCTATAAACAAAAGAAGAGCGACAATTTTGAAAAAAAAACACAATATTTTTTACTTTTTGCTATAATAAATATCCCATTTTTAAAAAAAAAAAACAATTTTTTTCCTCAGTTTAGGCCGATACGTATTCTTCTACATATTTTTGGTAAAAAAATCGCAATAAGCGTATATTGATCGGTTTGCGCAAAAGTTATAGCGTCTACAAAATAGGGGATAGATTTATTGCATTTTTTTTTTTACTAGTAATGGCGGCGATCTGCGATTTTTTTTTTCGTGCTTGCGACATTGCGGCGCACACTTCGGACACTTTTGACACATTTTTGGGACCATTCACATTTACACAGCGATCGTTGCTATAAAATTGCATTGATTACTGTGTAAATGTGACTGGCAGGGAAGGGGTTAACACTAGGGGGTGCTGCAGGGGTTAATATGTTCCCTAAAGTAGTGATTCTAACTGTGGGGGGAGGGGACTCACAAGGGGAAGAGAACGATCGGTGTTCCTCCGTACTGGGATCACATGATCGGTCTCCTCGCCACTGACAGGACGTAGAGCTGTGTGTTTACACACACAGCTCCACGGTCCCGCACGGTCCCGTTGTTTTAACGGGCAATCGCGGGTGCACGGCGGACATCGCGGCCGGGCGCGCGCGCCCCCTAGGCGGCCGGGAATGGGAGGACGTCATATGACGCCCACCCAGGATGGGAGATCCACCTTGTGGGCGTCATATGACTATGGGCGGGTAGTGAAGGGGTTAATGTGGTTGTAAACCTTCGCCTTGTAAAACAAGCCATTCAGTGTAAAATAGAAATGGAAGGCAAAACATTTGTGTATATACAGTGCCTTGAAAAAGTATTTATACCCCTTGAAATTTTCCACATTTTGTCATCTTACAACCAGAAACGTATGTAGCGGCCATAACCCTCGATTGGGCGGCCTTGACTTTTGTGCTTACCGGTTACCTTCGCTTGGCTTGTTCTTCCAGGTCTAGGGGTTCCCAGGGTTAGTACCCAATGACTTTGGACGCTGACACCATAAAAGTCCTTTAGAAAGGTTTTTATTTTCCAGGGGTAACATCCAACAGACACAGTCTCATATGGGAACAGAGGGCAAGGGTGAAGAAACTCAGGCACCTTGAACTGCAGACTATTATGAAGTCTATAACGCACACCCAGAGAGTAGCCACTCGCAGCTGGATGCTTCAAAGCTGAACAAATCTCTAGCCAGAGATTATGGCAGTCAGCGCTTGAATATGGAACTTGCAAAGTCTCTGACATCGAAGAAAGGTTGCAATCAAAGTGGAACAGGAACCTTTCCTTAGTACTTGGAACGTTCTCTGTCTCCTCGGCAGTACCGGCAAAACGTGGATTCATCAGTGTCCTTGACAACCCAGCAATCAGGCACTTCTTGGGATGCCAGCTTGTTGGCCCTCCTCCGAAGAGTCCTCCCCCGGTCGCTTACACGAGCTGAGATGCCCCTCCAAGTTGAGAGCACACCCGGACGCCTTGAATCCTCCCTCAGTTACTGCGCCTCGGACCAGCCGGTTCCAAGACTCGGGAACAGATGGATCCCTGCCCCAGACCAAGCAGGTCTGTGGGGCTAGTCAAACTGACCATGTTGCAGGGCGGCCTTCGCTCCGTGACCGGGACCCCTCACGGGGCTACCCCGGTCCTGATCCAGGAACAGGCCACTCTGGCCGAACAAACCCCGAACACGTGACTCCAGCATCTTAAGTACCCTTCCCCAGACTCCTCAGCGGGGCCAAACGCACCCACCGATTGGCTCCGGGGAATGTTGATACCCAAAACGTCCAACCAGGTCCAACCAGGCAGAACCCCTACACAGCCCAGCCAAACTGATGCCAAAGTTAACCAACATAATTAACTCTCAGAACCCCTTTACTGTTCTGAGAGAAAAATAACTAAATTTACACATAGCGGACACCTTGTAAAAGTGTCACCGCTACACGTAAATTTATTTTATTGGGATTTTATGTGATAGACCAACACAAAGTGGCACATAATTGTCAAGTGGAAGGAAAATTATAAATGGTTTTCAAAATTTTTTACAAATAAATGTGAAAAGTGTGGTGTGCATTTGTATTCAGCCCCCTTGGGTCAATACTTTGTTGAACCCCCTTTCGCTGCAATTACAGCTGCAAGTCTTTTTGGCAATGTCTCTACCGGCTTTGCACATCTAGAGAGTGACATTTTTGCCCATTCTTCTTTACAAAATAGCTCAAGCTCTGTCAGATTGGATGGAGAGCGTCTGTGAACAGCAATTTTCAAGTCTTGCCACAGATTCTCAATTAGATTTAGGTCTGGACTTTGACTGGGCCATTCTAACACAAGAATATGTCTTCATCAAAACCATTCCATTGTAGCTCTGGCTGTATGTTTAGGGTCGTTGTCCTGCTGGAAGGTGAACCTCCACCCCAGTCTCAAGTCTTTTGCAGACTCTAATACACACGATTGGACTTTTCGACGGACTAGGTCCAACAGTCTTTCTGACAGACTTTGCCGGACTTTCAAACTAACGGACTTGCCCACACACGATCACTCCAAAAGTCCTACGGATTCGTACATGATGACATACGACCGGACTAGAATAAGAAAGTTCATAGCCAGTAGCCAATAGCTGCCCTAGCGTCGGTTTTCATCCGTTGGACTAGCACACAGACATCCGGATTTTTCGACCAGACTCGAGTCTGTCGGAAAGATTTGAAACATGTTTTATTTCTAGGTCCGTTGGACTTTTGGGAAAGGAAAGTCCGCTGGAGCCCACACACGATCGAATTGTCTGACGGATTCTGGTCCGCCGGACCAAGTCCATTGAAAAGTCTGATCGTGTGTACGGGGCATGCCCTGTATTTGGCTCCATCCATCTTCCCATCAACTCTGACCAGCTTCCCCAGAACTATTTTGGTCTCATGTGACCAGAGCACCTTCTTCCACACATTTTCTGTCTCCCCCACATGGCTTCTCGCAAACTGCAAAAGGGATTTCTTATGGCTTTCTTTGAACAATGACTTTCTTCTTCCCACTTTTCCATAAAGGCCAGATTTGTGGAGTGCACGACTAATAGTTGTCCTGTGAACAGATTCTCCCACCTGAGCTGTGGATCTCTGCAGCTCCTCCAGAGTTACCATGGGCCTCTTGGCTGCTTCTCTGATTAATGCTCCTCTTCCCTGGCCTCTCGGTTTAGGTGGACGGCCATGTCTTGGTAGGTTTGCAGTTGTGCCATACTCTTTCCATTTTTGGATGATGGATTGAACAGTGCTCCGTGAGATGTTCAAAGCTTGGGATATTTTTTTAAACCTAACCCTGCTTTAAACTTCTCCACAACTTTATCCCTGACCTGTCTGGTGTGTTCCTTGGTCTTTATGATGCTGTTTGTTCACTAAGGTTCTCTAACAATCCTCTGAGGGCTTCATAGAACAGCCTTATTTATACTGAGATGAAATTACACACAGGTGTACTCTATTTACTAATTAGGTGACTTCTGAAGGCAATTGGTTCCACTAGACTTTAGTTAGGTGTATTAGAGTAAAGGGGGCTGAATACAAATGCATGTCACACTTTTCACATATTTATTTGTAAAACATTTTGAAAACCATTTATCATTTTCCTTCCACTTCACAATTAAGTGCCACTTTGCATTGGTCTATCACATAAAATCCCAATAAAATTTACGTTTTTGGCTGTAACATGACAAATAGTGGTAAATGTCAAGGGGTATGAATACTTTTTCAAGACACCGTATATAAAAAACATTATAAATACTTTTTTTTTTGTTTTTTATAAGTGACCACATTTCCTCTGTTCTCAGCTGCATAAGAGCTAGGGGAGGAGAAACAGCAGTACACTGATCTTCCCAGTGAATGGCTGTGGGGAGGGGGGGGGGGGTGTCAGGACAAGTCTGATCATTGGAGAACAGGCTGAGCTCCTAGCACAGCTAAAGAATTGACCACACTGTGTTCTCCTGCTTTTCATCAGGGATTTCACATAAAGGAAGCAATACAAAGAGAAGAGGATACTTTCTTATACAAGTACAGGGTACAGCAGGTCCATATCGGGAATATGAAATGTTGAGTTTACATATTGAACTAGGTTAAAAGTACTCAGTATGAATAAGGGTGGAGAAGGCAAAAGATTCAAGAGGTTGAAAACAGCTAATCAGAGAGTGGAACCAAAGATTTATTACCTATCCAATCAAATCTTCTCCCTGACAGTGTCCAAAAACAGACACACTGGGTGAAGATCATGCCAGGTTTATGTATATGCTAATTCAGGATCTCGTGCTGGGATTTTAAAAAAGTGGGCGGATTAGGCACCTTTTTTTCATTCCTAAAAGGAAAGAAAGGAATTATACTGTGATGTCATAAGGAGGCAGGCTGTCTCTTTTAGGCTCTTGCAGCTGCCATGGCACGTTAGTAGGGCACTGGTTGCAAGCCGGCCCTCCTAATGGCACACCACAGCATGGGTGCAGAATAAGTAACCACGTAGAAAATGTATTGACAGAAATAGTACCACTCACACGATAGTTGCATGTGTCCAACTTAGGATGCAGGAAAAAAATGTTGCACAACAACCAGGGGCCCCATATAGAAAGCATTGGTGTACAGTGGTGTTCAGTAAGCCTCAGGTACTATTGCACCAGACCCACTAGGAAGAGATGTAAGCCCTTGGCATCAAGGGACATATACCATGCACCTCATGGACAAAGTGCTGCATATCCATGGCAACTCCCTCAGGAGGTTTGAGAAAGAGGGCATTGCCCTTGAAACGCTTCGCTGCCCACCTTATTTCCCTTATTTCCATTGTGCTCTACTGCATGGCTGTAGATGCCGACGGCTTACATCTCCTCCTGCACCCTAAGCTGGACACAGGCAACTATCATCGAGTGATACTATCTGTCAATTAATTCTTTACATGGTTGCTTACATGCATTCTTTTCAATTCCAGGATCTGCTACTAGAGAGCTGCAGGCTTCTCTCTCCATCCCCCCATTTTGTTCTAGCTACTTATGTGTGCACTCCTTTCTCTACACTTATATATTAAGTATTAGGAAGAGACGGCCAATTCCCCAAGTGATGTGCCACCACGCATGCAGAGTAGGATGCCCTTGGATGCACGATATTGGTATCCCAGGAAGCTGTAAGAAGTGAAACGTCATTCTTGCCTAGGCTAGAAACTAGGAATTGTGGGGAGGATTATCTAAAAAAATAAAGGAAAAATTCAAGAAAAAAGTAGCTTGCAATTATAGGAGAGAAGTGGGATAGGGATGAGATGGTGGAGAGTGGCTGGGGAGGTTGAAAGTCGGCTTTAAATACACATAATTCAGTACTCTCAACGTTTATGAATGAAAAACCCTGCATAAAAGATATGCCGACTTCCTATTGACAATTTAATATTAGTTACCCATAAGATATAGTATAAAAGTAAAAGCTTCAGCTACAGTCCCCGCCAGTAGGTCACCCCCCTCGATGCGGCTGAAACGCATCAGAGGGCATGGTCATTGGGTAAGGAATGTAGCTGAAGCTTTTTACTTTCACTTTGAGATGTAGGGCTTTGTATCAATACACTTTGGGGTTGATTTACTAAAACTGGAGATTGCAGAATCTGGTGCAGCTGTGCATGGTAGCCAATCAGCATCCAGTTTTTTTTTTTTAAAGGTTAAGCACTTAGCGACCGCCCCACGTACATTTACTGCGGCAGGGCGGCCGCTCTGTGCCAGATCACGTACCTAGTACGTGATCTGACACTTCCGGGTCTGGGGCGCTTGCCGTCAGCGACCCGCTCCCACTGTGATTGGACACAACGGGAGCCAATCAGCAGGTATGGCAGGGTCGATGTCTCCCGGAACCCGCCGATCGTTCTTGACACAAGCGGATGTAAACAAGGCAGATTGTCGTTCTGTCAGCAAGGAAGGCTTTGACCCTGTGTTTCTGCTAAGCAGGAACACAGATCTTTGCCTTCCCCTAGTCAAAGCACCTCCCCCCACAGTGAGTAAGCACAACCTAGGCATACATTTAACCCTTTGATCGCCCCTGAGGTTAACCCCTTCCCTATCAGTGTCATTAGTACAGCGACAGTGCATTTAGCACTGATCACTGTATTAGTATCACTGGTCCCCAAAAAGTGTCAGTTAGGTGTCCAATTTGTCTGCTGCAATATCACAGTCCTGCTATAAGTGGCTGATCCCCCCCATTACTAGTAAAAAATAAAAGAACGATAAATAAATAAAAATATCCCATAGTTTGTAGATGCTGTAACTTTTGCGCAAAACAATCAATATACGCTTATTGGGATTTTGGTTACCAAAAATATGTAGCAAAATATATATTTTGATAATTAGATTTTTACATTTTTTTTTATCTGATATGTTTTATAGCAGAAAGTAAAAAATATAGTTTTTTTTTTCAAAATTGTCGGTCTCTTTTTGTTTATAGCGCAAAAAATAGAAAGCGCAGAGGTAATCAAATACCAACAAAAGAAAGCTCTATTTGTGGGGAAAAAAAAGGGCATACATTTTATTTGGGTACAGCATCGCACGACCACGCAGTTGTCAGTTAAAATAACACAGTGCCGTATTGTACAAAATGGCCTGGTCAGGAAGGGAGTAAAACCTTCCGGAGCTCAAGTGGTTGATTGAACAAGCCGAAGTTAGAAGCTGATTGGCTACCATGCACAGCTGCACGTTTCTGTATTCTCCAGTTTAAAGCGGTATTCCCCCTCCTCCAAATATTTAAAAGTCAGCAGTCACACATACTGTAGCTGCTGACTTTTAACCACTTAAGCCCTGGACCAATTTGCAGCCAAAGGACCAGGCCCCTTTTTGCGATTCGGCACTGCGTCGCTTTAACTGACAATTGCGCGGCCGTGCGACGTGGCTCCCAAACAAAATTGGCGTCCTTTTTTTCCCACAAATAGAGCTTTTTTTTGTTGGTATTTGATCACCTCTGCGGTTTCTATTTTTTGTGCTATAAACAAAAATAGAGCGACAATTTTGAAAAAAATGAAATATTTTTAACTTTTTGCTATAATAAAGATCCCCAAAATATATATAAAAAAATATATTTTTTCCTCAGTTTAGGCCGATATGTATTCTTCTACATATTTTTTGTAAAAAAAAAATCGCAATTAGCGATTATTGATTGGTTTGAGCAAAATTTATAGCGTTTACAAAATAGGGGATAGTTTTATAGCATTTTTATTAATATTTTTTTTTTTTACTAGTAATGACGGCGATCAGCGATTTTTTTAGTGACTGTGACATTATGGTGGACACATCAGACATTTTTGACACATTTTTGGGACCATTGTCATTTATACAGCAATCAGTGCTTTTTAAATGCACTGATTCCTGTGTAAATGACACTGGCAGTGAAGGGGTTAACCACTAGGGGGCGGGGAGGGGTTAAGTGTGACCTGTGTGTGTTGTTTTTTTACTGGCTTGGCGTGTGACATCACTGATCGTCTTTCCCTATGACAGGGAACAGACGATCAGTGACAGCCTCACTAGGAAGCACAGGGAGAGGTTGTTTACACTTACCTCTCCCCGTTCTTCAGCTCTGTGACCCGATCACGGCCACGGTCACGGAGCTCAGGACTGGGTCGCGCATGCGAGCCACGGCTGGGCTCTGAAGGAGCAACGTACCTGTACGTTGATGTGCCCAGCCGTGCCATTCTGCCAACGTAAATGTGCAGGAGGCGGTCCTTAAGTGGTTAATATTAGGACACTTACCTGTCCTGGATGTCAGCGATGTCGGCACCCCAGCTGATGCTTTCACCCGCTGTCGGGGGGGTGCCGCCGCCATTTCCGTTAAGGGAACCCGGCAGTGAAGCCTTTGGCCCATACTGTGCATGCGCAAATCGCGCTGCACTCCCTTATTGGCCCGGCAGCAGGGGAAGGCGCAGGGGGCCAGACTTCTGATGTACCTTGAGGTCTGACAGAAGTGGGGACAGGGTACCTGTCAAAAACAGGTACCCGCTCCCCCCCCCCCCCCGGAATGTGCCAAATGTGGCACCGGAGGGGGGGAGGAATCAGATAAGAAGTTCCACTTTTGGGTGGAACTCCACTTTAAGTAAACCAACTTCTATGTGTGTCATACAAAATAACAAAGTAGTACTTGTTCAACCGCACCATCCTCATCAACATCATACCTTACTTAACAAGAGCGACCCCTACTGATTGGAGGTTGTAATTACTGCCCAAGAAAATAAAACATAGAACAGCACTCTGAGTTCATTGACCTCATCCACACTTCCAAATGAAGCCCTACTCTTTTCATTTCTGCTTTAATTTCATTTCTCTTCAGCCAAACTGAGAAGAGACAGCTGTGGATTGCACAACATTTCATAATTGTCTTACATTATTGTGGCGTATTTGTGTTAAATTCTAGAAAGTGATTTCTTATTACAACACACACCGACGATTGGTACAGATTCTGTGAATCATCTCTACCATCGAGTCATTAGTAAAGCACTACTTGTGTCTTGTGTTTAATTGACTCAGAAAGAGAAAGACGTCTGTGACCTCTTCTTCCTCGTCCATGCACTCCTCTCCACTCCTCTCCTCTCCTTCCATGAAGATCTGTTTACGGTTAGTTTGAAAATTCCTTTTTCCATCATCTCATGGTTTTTCTTTCCTTCTGTCTTTAGTTTGTGACTTCTTCCAATTTTGGATGCCAGGATTTGCAGGAGCTGAGCGCAGATGGCTGTATGTGTCTTTGGTGTTTATTGCTACTTGCATCTGTACATTTTTAACCGCTTCAGCCCCGGACGATTTTACCCCCTTCCTTACCAGAGCACTTTTTGCGATTCGCCACTGCGTCACTTTAACTGCCAATTGCGCGGTCGTGCGACGTTGCACCCAAACAAAATTGACGTCCTTTTTTCCCCACAAATAGAGCTTTCTTTTGGTGGTATTTGATCACCTCTGCAGTTTTTATTTTTTGCGCCATAAACAAAAGAAGAGTGACAATTTTTAAAAAAACACAATATTTTTTACTTTTTGCTATAATATATATCCAATTTTTTTAAAAAAAAACTAAATTTTTTACTCAGTTTAGGCCGATACGTATTCTTCAACATATTTTTGGTAAAAAAAATCGCAATAAGCGTTTATTGATTGGTTTGCGCAAAAGTTATAGCGTTTACAAAATAGAAGATAGATTTATTGCATTTTTTTTTTTTTACTAGTAATGGCGGCGATCTGCGATTTTTTTCGTGACTGCGACTTTGCGGCGGACACTTCGGATACTTTTTGACACATTTTTGGGACCATTCACATTTACACAGCGATCGTTGCTATAAAATTGCACTGATTACTGTGTAAATGTGACTAGCAGGGAAGGGGTTAACACTAGGGGGCGCTGCAGGGGTTAATATATTTTCCCTGCAAGTGATTCTAACTGTGGGGGGAGGGGACTCACAAGGGGAGGAGACCGATCGGTGTACCTCTGTACTGGGAACACACCATCGGTCTCCTCTCCAGTGACAGGACGTGGAGCTGTGTGTTTACATACACAGCTCCGCGGTCCCGCACGGTCCCGCTGTTGTCACGGGCAATCGCGGGTGCCCGGCGGACATCGCGGACGCCGGGCACGCGCACCGGGTCCCAAGCGACGACACGGGTATCGCGCATGCGCCCCCTAGACGGCCGGGAATAGGAGGACATCAGATGACGTCCACCCAGGATGGGAGATCCACCTTGTGGACGTCATATGACAGCGGCCGGTATCGAAGTGGTTAAAGAGAGAGTCACAAAAAGAAGAGCCCCTTTGGCATGCCGAATTTCATAATTTTTTAATATTATTATTATAATGTAGGATTTATATAGCGCCGACATTTTACGCAGCGCCTTACAACATAAGGGCGGACAGTACAATTACAATACAGTTTAATACAGTAGGAATCAGAGAGCCAAAGTGGAATTTAACCCAAAACCGAAAACGTATATAAATTGCAGCTTACCAATCGTTAGATGTGGTGGCTGGATTTGTTTTCTTTTTTTAAGGCTTTTTTTTCCCTGATGATTTGGCCAGTAACACACCTCCTTTATCAGAGTGGCTCCACTCTGGATGAAGGAGCACAGGGTGCACATTTGGACAGCAGCATTGTCAGTCTGGGGGGGGGGGGGGGAGAGGATTGTTAGTGCTTTTCAAAATCCCCTAGACCTGAGACTAGCACAGCCCCACTGCAAGAGAGTATTTTTACTGTTAAGCCGGCCGAGACTCGAATTATGTATAAGTAGGCTGAATGTACCCAAATCGATCGATCAACTTGGGTACAACCAGTCTGTTGATTTTACATACAATTATTGCAAGCGTTATATAGCCAGCGGTCACAGGAAAGAAAATTGCTCAATTCCCCCATCAACACAGTCAGTGTTAAGCCCCATACACACGGTCGGACTTTTTCATTGATTCTGTCCGATCGGACAATGTTGTTGAAAAATCAGACCGTGTGTATGCACCATCGGACAGTGTACGTCGGATTGTCCGACGGACAAAGTCTTATCTCCTGCTGGAAAGATTCACGGTCCGATCACACCAAATCCGATCGTGTGTACGGTTGTCCGACGGACAAAGTGCCACGCATGCTCAGATCACATTACAAGACCAAAGCTATTGGCTACTAGCCTCTACGTAGTCCCGTCGTAGGCAACAAACGTCACCACGTTCAGAATGATCGGATTTTCCGACAACTTTGTCCGACCGTGTGTATGCAACACCAACATCGGACAAAGTATGACGGACATGATCCGACGGACCTGGTCCTCGGATAGTCCGAACGTGTGTATGGGGCTTTACACAGTTACATAGTAGGCGAGGCTGAAAAAAGACACAAGTCCATCAAGTCCAACCTATGTGTGTGTTTTTATGTCAGTATTACATTGTATATCCCTGTATGTTGTGGTCGTTCAGGTGCTTATCTAATAGTTTTTTTAATTATCGATGCTCTCCGCTAAGACCACCGTCTGTGGAAGGTAATTCCACATCCTTGCTGCTCTTAGAGTAAAGAACCCTCTACGTAGTTTAAGGTTAAACCTCTTTTCTTCTAATTTTAGTGTCTTATTAAATTCCCTTTCGCGGAAACATTTTAAAAACCTATTGTGGGGTCACCAGTACAGTATTGACAGTACATTGAAATCATATCCCCTCTCAAGCGTCTCTTCTCCAGAGAGAATAAGTTCAGTGCTCGCAACCTTTCTTCATAACTAATGTCCTCCAGACCCTTTATTAGCTTTGTTGCTCTTTTTTGTATTCGCTCCATTTCCAGTACATCCTTCCTGAGGACTGGTGCCCGGAACTGGACAGCATACTCCAGGTGCGGCCAGACCAGATTCTTGTAGAGCGGGAGAATTATTGTTTTATCCCTGGAGTTTATCCCTTTTTTAATGCCAATATTCTGTTTGCTTTGTTAGCAGCAGCTTGGCATTACATGCCATTACTGAGCCTATCATCTACTAGGACCCGCAGGTCCTTTTCCATCCTAGATTCCCCCAGAGGTTCTCCCCCCAGTGTATAGATTGCATTCATATTTTTGCCACCCAAATGCATTATTTTAAATTTTTCTACATTGAACCTCATTTGCCATGTAGTTGTCCACCCCATTAATTTGTTCAGATCTTTTTGCAAGTTTTCCACATCCTGCGGAGAAGTTATTGCCCTGCTTAGCTTAGTATCGTCCGCAAATACAGAGATTAAACTGTTTACCCCATCCTCCAGGTCGTTTATGAATAAATTAAATAGGATTGGTTCCAGCACAGAACCCTGGGGGACCCCACTACCCACCCCTGACCATTCCGAGAACTCCCCATTTATCACCACCCTCTGAACTCGCCCCTGTAGCCACTTTTCAATCCATGTACTCACCCTATGGTCCTAGAGTTGCCACCTCATCCCTTTAAAACCAAACACATATTAATTACACAGGTTCTGGGGCTGATTAAGGTGGTAATTAAACTCACTTGGTGCCTTATCTGCAATAAATTAGCCTCAAAACCTGTGTAATTCATATATGTTCGGGTTTAAAGGGATGAGGTGGCAACCCTATGTGGTCCATGCCAACGGACCTTACTTTGTACAGTAAACATTTATGGGGAACTGTATCAAATGCCGTGTTGATGGTGAATCCCTTCCACGGAACCATTGTGTTCTCCCTACGGGAGAGCACAGTGATTATTGCTAGCAGCTATAAGAGCCGCTAGCAATAATCGCATGCAAAACCCGACAGGCTGGTTGTACCCAAGTTGATTGATTGATCAACTTGCGTACATTCAGCCTGCCCATACATGGTTCAAATCTCAGCCATCTATTGCTGGCTTAAAAGTAAATATGCTCTCTTGCAGTGGGGCTGTCTAGGGGATTTTGAAAAGCACTTTTACTTACACAATCCTCCATTCCTTCAGGCTCCCCTGTGCAAGTAGACTGGTCCCAACATCCTCTTCTCCCCCTTGCTCTTGCAGTCAATGATCCTCTCCCAGATAGTAAGCAATTGTGCTGCAAGTTTGAAAATTAGTTTGCTAAGCTTTTGCCAGACTTCACAAGTTTGTTGCAGAATTGCGGCACGTCCGCATTGACTCCAGATCAACTTTCTTTGCAAACATTCTGCAAGTCTGCAAGTTCTGGTTCATGTTGTGCAATAGTCATCCCACCACAGGGGTCACTGTGACTGAATATTAATGCTGTAGACTTGCAGAGCTCTTGCTGTAGATCTTACACTGCAACTTTGCTCTTGCTAGAGACTTGCCATGCAAATTTGCTATAAATTGGAAAAGTGTCAACTAAAACTTGTGCTTCAAGTGCTCTGCAAGTGTACAACTTGCCTGTGAAAATTTGTGGCACGTTAGCCTAGCTATCTGAGCTGGCATCATGAAGATCACTGTCAAGTCCATAGCCCTACATTGGATGTGAGGACACTGAGGGATAATCTGGGGGAGCACCATCTGACAGGGAGTGGAGGAAATAACAGTGACAACCCAGATAGCAAGGCTAACTTGGCACACATTGTGACAGTATTGAATTGTTAAACATCGTAAACACAATCGGATTTTCCGACGAGAAATGTGTGATGACAGGCTGTTGGCGGAAAATCTATTGTTGGATTTTACGTGGACAAATGTTGGATAGCAGGTTTTCAAATTTTCCGTCTGTTGTCGGATTTTCCGATCGTGTGTACACAAGTCCGTCGGACAAAAGTCCTAAGTACAAACACACATGCTCGAAAGCAAGGGCGAGCCAGAAGCGGTCGGTCTTGTAAACTAGCGTTTCTAATGGAGAATTAACATTTGTGACGTGGCAAATTATGAAATCTCCAAATGCAGCGCACAATTCTCTTCTTCTTTAATGGGATAATAATGAAGATGCTTTGCTGGTGATACTGATGGAGTTATGGCAAATTCATTTTCAAAGGATTTTTTTTCTAGTGATATCAAGAATAATATTTATTATGTTTTTTTTTTTTTTTTTATTTGGGCAAGTTACCACACCACCATTATCCCCTAGTTTTTAAGATCAAAGATACAACTACCGTATATGCTCAAGTATAAGCCGAGTTTTTCAGCACATTTTTTTGTGCTGAAAGTGCCCCCCTCGGCTTATACTCGAGTCAAGCACTTTGACACACTTTAGACACTTTAGACCTAGCATTACAACATATCCAATGGGGTTCCTAGCACCAAGTGACCCCGAGATACAGGGCCCCAATGTCGGTCAACTGTGTCCATCTGCAGCAATGTCATTTCGGGACCCTTTGGGTCCAGAGACCCCAAATTTTGGCGGCAGCTAGGGAGCATCTAGGAGCCACTTACAGTAGCTGCGCATTTCTCACCCTAGGTTTATACTCGAGTCAATAATTTTTCCCAGTTGTCTGTGGTAAAATTAGGTGCCTCGGCTTATATCCGGGTCGGCTTATACTCGGATATATACGGTATGTTGGTGTCCCTTGTCAATTTTACATTGTATTTTTTTTAAATGTAACTGCCTACTCCCAAACTGTCATTTGAAGTAAAACACATAGCCAAGTATTATTCTACACAATTTTTTTATTGTGCTTTAAAAAAAGGAAACAGATAAAATTAGACATGCTATCTGCCAATAGAACTTAACCAAAACGTGCATTCTATGCATCCAAAAATATAGAAAATATACCAAATCAAATCATTATTCAACCAAAAAAAATAATGTCAAAGCAATAACTCCAAGGCCAATAATAAATAACACGTTATCTCCTCCGATTCCACAACATGTCTGGTTGACGAGCGGCCGTTCAGAAACGAACTGAAAAGCGTGAAATGAATAGTGCTAAATGAAAAGCGCAAAATAAAAAGTGCTAAATTAAAAGCGCAAAATTAAAAGCGCAAAATTAAAAGCACAAATCAACACTCACCAAACTTCTACTAACACGGAATTAGCATAAGGAGCCCAAAGGGGGGTGCTAAAGAGATGAAAAACCACGTAGTACATCTAGTAGGTCACTACGTTTGTAATTGTTGGCCAACAATCGTGTGGCTGTGTGTATGCAAGACAAATTTGGGACAACGCCCTTCAGACAAAATTCCACGGTTTTGTTGGCCAACAAACCGATCTTGTGTATGAGGCTTACCGTATATACTCGAATATAAGCCGAGATTTTCAGACCCTTTTTTAGGGCTGAAAGTCCACCCCTCGGCTTATATTCGAGTCACCGCCGTCTGCCTACATGAACAGCGTGTCATGCAGACAGACGGCAGTTTTCAAAAGCCGCGCCGCCTCCTCCCGCCCGTCCGTGATAGGCGGACACTAATTTTCCCAGCAGTACAGTGTTCCGCCTATCACGGATGTCCTGTCATTCTCATCTCATGGACGAGGATGAGAGAATGTCCGTGATAGGCGGAACACTGCACACTGACTGCTGGGAAAAAAGTGTTCCTCCTATCACGGACGAGGAGGAGGAGGAGGCGCGGTTTTTGTAACAGTGGAATGGCGCCGTACACGCTGTGGGGGGACAGAGCGGGACCTCATCGGCTGCACGGAATGGACACCGGACACAGGACACAGGACACAGGACCCCGGACCCCGGACCCACAGATCGGCGGATCGGCACAGGTAGGCTGCAATGGGGACACGGGGTGCAATGGGGACACGGGGGTCTGTACAGGGGGACAGGCAGCTGCAGATGGGCATTGCTGACCCCTTTTCCACTTACAGTAGCTGCTGCATTTTTCACCCTCGGCTTATACACGGGTCAATACGTTTTCCACATTTTTTGTGGTGATTTAGGGGCCTCGGCTTATACTCGGGACGGCCTATACTCGAGTATATACGGTATGTCTTGTTAACTTGCTGCACATTTTCACTGGCAAGTTGTACACTTGCAGAGCACTTGAAGCACAAGTTCTAGTTGACACTTTTCCAATTTGTAGCAAATTTGCCTGGCAAGGCTCTAGCAAGAGCAAAGTTTCAGTGGTGAGTCTACAGCAAGAGCTCTGCAAGTCTACAGCATGAATATTCAGCCACAGAGACCCCTGTGGTGGGATGACTATTGCACAACATAACTGAACCAGAACTTGCAGCAGACTTTCAGAATGTTTGCAAAGAAAGTTGATCTGGAGTCGTGCAATGCGGACTTTGTGCAACAAACTTGTGAAGCCTGGCAAATCTAGCAATAGCTTAGCAAGTCATTTTGAAAACTTGCAGCACAATTGCTTGCTTTCTGGGAAAGAGCGTGACAAAGAGATGAGCCCATCAGCATGCTGTTTACCCTTTCACTGCCTGGTCATGGGCTGGGGGAGGGTTAAGACCTGTGCTACTTAACTACACCACGAAAAAACAATCAGATCTTCAGACTGAGTTGTACTGTTTGGCAGAAAGGAAGGGACAGAAATAACAATCCTTTGGCAGGTAAAACAGCCCTGTATATATTTTGTGTGCGCATTTATTGTTTGCATTAATAAGATTCTGTATATTATCGTAGAGAATAAAATTACGTTTTATTTTTATTTTTTTTTATTTTTAGATTCCCGAAATGTCGAAGCACATGTCTTAGAATACTTTCTCCAGACATTTGTTCACGCTGTTCTGTCTCCATATTCCATTGATGCCAACCTGTTTTAAACTGTTTGTCACCATTAATCAGGACAAGTAAAAAAAAAAACTTGACAATTTAAAACAGAGATATCAATATGGTGGCCTCAAAGTCTTCAGTAATATGGTTATTATGGACATTGTTGATGGTGAAATCCCAAAACCTTATTAAGAACCTCAAGGAAGTAAACTTGGAACATCAACTCCTAATTAGCGAAGTGAATCCTGATAACCCAGGTCATGACACAGCTGAATTTATTGAACTTCGTCACACTAGTGGTCAGAATGTCTCGCTCGATGGCTACACACTGGTCTTGTACAATGGAAAGACAAACATGGCCTACAAAGTGCTCAACTTAATGGGATATTCCACAGATAAGAAAGGTTTCTTCTTAATTGGGTCATTGGCAGTCAAACCCAACATTATTCTACCACCCAACACCATCCAGAATGGACCTGATGCCATAGCTCTTTATTTTGGAAGGGATTTTTACAAAGAGTCAATGCAAGTTACTAGTGATGGGTTAGTTGACGTGCTTGTGCATAAGTCTAAGAGTTATGACCAAGCCGAAGGTCTTCTAAACATCCTCTCACCAGGGAAGGAGGCTTTCCTGGAAGATGCCAATTTTCACTCAGCTGATGAATCAATTGGGAGGTGCCTGGACATAGGAGGTCAATGGACTTTTCACTTGACACATCTCTCCCCAGGCAGTGAGAATCACTGTAAGGGCTTTCCATTCATGATCAATGAGGTCTCATCACCTTATGCTGAGGATCTATATGTGGAGATCCGTGGACCACCAACCACTTCGCTCTCTGGATTAACTATAGGATTTATTAGTGGTATGGACCAGCAAGTTTATTTTTCTACGGATATCAGAGGCCAAACCGATTCCAGTGGATTGTTTTTGCTTGTGAATGAGAAGCACGACAATCGAGGTAACTACTGTGCTAATGAAAAGAACAGTGCCCATAACATTCAGATTCTTCCATTTTGTAATCAGGGGCTTGGGCATGGGATCATATAAATTGATGTTGGCAATTTAGAAGTGCTCTTGTTTCCTTTGTTTAACCACTTGCTTACTGGGCATTTAACCCCCCCTCCTGTCCAGACCAATTTTCAGCTTTCAGCGCTGTTGCACTTTGAATGACAATTGCGCGGTCATACAACACTGTACCCAAATGATTTTATCATTTTTTTCCCACAAATAGAGCTTTTTGGTGGCTTCTTTTGGTGGTATTTAATCACCTCCTGCGGTTTTTATTTTTTGTTAAAGTTTTTTAAAAAGACCGAATTTAAAAAATATACATATATTTTTTTTTATATTTTGTTATAAAATTTTGCAAGCAGGTAACTTCATTGATGTACGCTGATGAGGCTGCACTGATGGGCATTGATAGGGCGGCACTGGTGGGCACTGAGAGGTGGCACTAAAGGGAATTGATAGGTGGCATTGGTGGGCACTAATAGGTGGCACTGATAGCTGGCACTGATAGCTGGCAGTGGTGGGCACTGATGGGTGGCAGTGATGGACACTGATGGGTGGCAGTGATGGGCACTGATCGGCACTGGTAGGTTACACTGAAGGCAGCACTGCTAGGTGGCACTGGTGAGGCACTGATTGGCACCACTGGTGGGCATTGATAGGTGGCACTTGTGGGCATTGATAGGTGGCACTGGGAGGGGGTATTGATTGGCTCAGAGGAGGAGGCAGATGTGCCTCCTTCCTCTTCAGGACCGATGTCCCTTGAACATAAGCAGGTGATCAGCTTTTATTTCTCCTCACGCTAACAGCGTGAGGAGAAAAAAAAAAAACGATTACCGAGCTTTTAATTACACACGTGATCAGCTGTCATTGGCTAACAGCTGACCACGTGGTAAGGGGCCGGGATCGGCCCCTTACTCGGATCAGTGATCACCCTAGTCTCGCAGGGGGCACGTGGGGAGTGTGCAAAGGGGAGGACATCCTATGATGGCCTCCTTGAAATTCAGGTCCGCTCTGTAGCCGTCATTTGTCTATAGCGCAGACGTCAAGTGGTTAAAATGTACCTTAGGCCTTGCTCTGTAGCTACAGGCACAGGGGAGAAATTTACTCCCAAAGTTCATGGCAGAGACACTAATGTTGGGTTGTAGTTGGTTTCTTAATAGATTTTAAAGCACCTGTTTGGTGTTTACATTGGAAGGCTGTCAAGTAGCTGAGAGGGGGAGCAGGGAGACATACACTATATTACCTAAAGTATTTGAACACCTGCCTTTACACGCACATGAACTTTAATGGCATCCCAGTCTTAGTCTGTAGGGTTCAATATTGAGTTGACCTACTCTTTGTAGCTATAACAGCTTCAACTCTTTTGGGAAGGCTGTCCACAAGGTTTAGGAGTCTGTCTATAAAAATGTTTGACAATTCTTCTTCCAAAAGCACATTTGTGGGGCCAGGCACTGATGTGGATGAGAAGACCTGGCTCACTTGTCCATGTCTTTTAGGACCTTGCTTTGTGCACTGGTTCAAATCATTTGGTGGAGGGAGGATTATGATGTGGGGTTGTTTTTTTGTTTTGTTTTTTAGGGGTTGGGCTTGCCCCCTTGGTTCCAGTGAAGGGAACTCTAAAGGCGTCAGCATACCAAGACATTTTGGACAATTTCATTCTCCCAACTTTGTGGGAACAGTTTGAGGATGGCCCCTTCCTGTTCCAACATGACTGCGCACCAGTGCACAAAGTAAGGTCCATAAAAACACATATGAGCGAGTTTGGGGCGGAGGAACTTGACTAGCCTGCACAGAGTCCCGATCTCAACCCAATAGAACACCTTTGGGATAAATGAGAGCAGAGACTGCGAGCCAGGCCTTCCCGTCCACATCAATGCCTCACCTCACACATGCGCTTCTGGAAGAATGGTCAAACATTCCCATAGACACATTCCTAAACCTTGTGGACAGCCTTCCCAGAAGAGTTGAAGCTGTTATAGCTGCAAAGGGTGGGCCAACTCAATATTGAACCCTCCAGACTAAGACTGGGATGCCATTAAAGTTCATGTGCGTTTAAAGGCAGGTGTCCCAATACTTTTGGCAATATAGTATAAGTTGTAACTTTAGTGCATTAGCTGTGAATTTTGATGAATTTCTCAGCAGTGCCTGTAGCTACAGAGGTTAATGAGGACTTGATGTAAAGCTTATTTGCTGCAAATTAGGAATATGTAAATATTGTAATGTCTATTGCCTGGTTACAGGTTCAGTATTGTCCCCTTTTTTATATATTTTTAATTTTTTCTCTGGTATTAATTTTCACCCATTGTCATCTGTGTTTGGTCTTTTTCCCAAAGCTCAGCAGACTCTTCCCAACAATGCCCTCCTGTTAAAAAATGGAGGTGGTGCTGTAGCGCTGTACTTGGGGAAGAATAGTGACGTTTTGCTGAAGAATCGGTATACCACCAGTGGTTTAATG
Organism: Lithobates sylvaticus; assembly: GCA_028564925.1. Taxonomy (NCBI): domain Eukaryota; kingdom Metazoa; phylum Chordata; class Amphibia; order Anura; family Ranidae; genus Lithobates; species Lithobates sylvaticus. The sequence continues at coordinate 243,151,367 of CM053031.1, read as the reverse complement.
AATGCTTTAGTATACGGTGATTATGAAGACATGGGACCCCATCCCCTTCAGGACCTGACCACAGGCAATAATATCATTTACTGGCATACATGGTAAGAAAAAAAACTGTTGTCTCCTTAAAGTCAATGCAATTCTAAACCTAAAAATGAAATCTAAACCTAAAACAAAAAGGAAATCTAAACCTAAAAAACAAAAAATGTAATATATTACAGCTTACCAGTCATTAAAGTGTAACTCCATTCAAATATTAACTAAGCCTAAACCTACTTCCACCCTTATTCTAAGCCTATTCTAACTACCCTATAAAGGAAAGAAGCCAATACTTACCTATTCTGATGCCCCGTACACACGGTCGGAAATTCCGACGGAAAATGTCCGATCGGTCCATGTTGTCGGAAAATCCGACCGTGTGTGGGCTCCATCGGACTTTTTCAGTCGGAAATAATTTGAGATCCTACTCTTAAATTTTCCGACAACAAAATCCGATCAGACTTTTTCCGATCTTGTGTAGAGAATTCCGACGGACAAAGTGCCACGCATGCTCAGATCGAATTTAGGGACCAAACCTATTGGCTAATAGCCTCTACGTAGTTCCATCGTACGCAACGAACGTCACCACGTTCAAAATGATCGGATTTTCCGACAACTTTGTCCGACCGTGTGTATGCAACACCAGTGTCGGACAAAATCCGTCGGGAAATGTCTGACGGATTTTGTGGTCGGAATTTCCGACCGTGTGTATGGGGCATGAGGCCACTCCAGTCCGATCACATGATCGGGTCCCAGTGCCAACTTCAGTATAGTGGAGGGACAGGCAACAACAGATGCCCCATAGTAAGCCTATGGGTAACTTCATGCCTCATACACACAATCGGACTTTCTGACAACAAAATCGTGGAATTTTGTTCGAAGATTGTTGGCTCCAACTTGTCTTGCATACACACGGTCACACAAATGTTGGCCAACAATTACGAACGTAGTGACGTACAAGACGTACCGCGAGCCGATAAAAAGGAAGTTCAATAGTGACGCGTGATTCCGAGCATGCGCGTTTGTACTTTGGACTTTTATCCGACGGAGTTGCGTACACACGATCGGAAAATCCGACAACAAACATTTTTTGGCGGAAAATTTGAGAGCATGCTAGCCAACATTTGTTGGCGGAAAGTCCGACAACAAATGTTCGATGGAGCATACACACGGTCGGACTTTCCGCCAACAAGCTCACATGCAACGTTTGTTGTTGGGAAATCCGATCGTGTGTACGGGGTATTTTTGCCCAGGCTCTGTAGCCTTTCCTTTTCACTGAAGCCGACCACTGGAGAAATCTTGTGACCTGACCGAGTGCCCTCATCATGGGTAAGTATAGACTTCTTTCCTTTAAAGGGTAGTTAGAATAGGCTTAGAATGGAGGTTGGAGTAGGTTTAGGCTTAGTTAGTACTTGACTGTAATGCCCCGTACACACGGTCGGAAAATCCGACCACAAAATCCATCGGATTTTTTCCAACGGATTTTGTCCGACACTGGTGTTGCATACACACGGTCGGACAAAGTTGTCAGAAAATCCAATCATTCTGAACGTGGTGACGTTTGTTGCCTACGACGGGACTACGTAGAGGCTAGTAGCCAATAGCTTTGGTCTTGTAATGTGATCTGAGCATGCGTGGCACTTTGTCCGTCGGAATTCGCTACACACGATCGGAAAAAGGCCGATAGGACTTTGTTGTCGGAAAATTTGAGAGCAGGAGATAAAACTTTGTCCGTCGGAAAATCCGAAGGAAAAAGTCAGATGGAGCCCACACACGGTCGGAATTTCCGACAACATTGTCCGATAGGACATTTTCCGTGTGTACTGGGCATAATTGTGCTTTAAATGTGGTGGATGCATTCAATTTATTCAGGCTTCTTTCCCTTTTTTTCTACCTGGTAATCCTGCGAATAAAACTTTCTGTTCATTTGTAGCTACGTTCACTTCTCCACTTTATCTGTGAAGGGAGCCAAGGTTGTCACAAAGGCTGGACTTCAAACCAGGGCCGGATTAACATAGGGGCTATTGGAGCTGCAGCCCCAGGCCCCTTTCTCAAGATAGGCCCATTTGCCCCCAAAAAAAAAAATTAAAAAAAAAAATTCTAAAAAAAAAAAAGATCGACTTCGAGGGTTGTAGCTCAACGATCAGGAGTCACAGAGACCCCACATTTGGGGGGTAGGTAGCTAAAGACCTACTCCAGCACTGGTTAAAATATGGGGCTGCTATCATCTATGGTTCTGGAGATATGGGGTTGCTTGCGCAGTCAATCAGAAGCTACATACAGAGCGGCCAGTATAAATACAAGCTGGCACACTCTGCCGAAGACTGAGAGGATGAGATCACAGGGCTTATAATAATTATTTGTATATTACTTATGATAATTAACCCCTTGCCACCCAGGCCAATTCTGACACTTCTCTCCTACATGTAAAAATCATAATTTTTTTGATAGAAAATTACTCAGAAGCCTCAAGCATTATATATGTTGTTTTAGCAGACACCCTATGGAATAAAATGGTGGTCTTTGCAACTTTTTATGTTACACAATATTTGTGCAGCAATTTTTCAAACGTTTTTTTTTGGAAAGAAACTGTTTCATTCATAAAGAAAAAAAAAACTAGCACGATTTTTTTTGTGTACCAAGCGATGCTTTAATTTTTTTACAGGTTACATGTTTAGAGTTACAGAGGAGGTCTAAGGCTAGAATTATTGTTCTCACTCTAACGATCGTGGCATATGTAACCTGTGTGTATCTGGATCTGATACTAACCAGTGCCTACCCAGCCACTGACTAGTATCTCTCCCCAGCCTGTCCCCACACACCCTCTCACCTGCTGAGCTGTGGATGGGGGAATCACTCCTGCAGTCTTATTGTGTTCTGCCAGTGAATACAATGATCAGTGTTGCTAACTATAGCTGGCAGCACTGATTGTTTTGGGGAAAACCTGACAGGCTGGTTGTACTCAAGTCGGTTAATAGGTTGACTTGTGTAAAACCATACATAGATCGACTATGGCTGGTCTCTGCTTAATTGGTGCAATTTCAATCCATGTATGGCCCGCTTAACCACTACACAGTCCCTAAACAGCCTTCCACAAACCTTTACATTTTTCCTTCCCAGATTCCTTCATCCTCCTCTCCTATACATAGTGCCCACTGTCATACTCTCCATACTTCTCTCCTGTACATACTGCTCACTGTCATACCCTCCACACTTCTCTCCTATACATAGTGCCCGCTGTCATATCCTACACACTCCTCTCCTGTACATAGTGCCCGCTGTCATACACTTCTCTCCTGTACATAGTGCCCACTGTCGTACCCTCCACATTCCTCTCCTGTACATACTGCTCACTGTCATACCCTCCACACTCCTCTGCTGTGCATACTGCCCACTGTCATACTCTTCACACTCCTCTCCTGTACATAGTGCCTTCTGTCATACCCTCCACACTCCTCTCCCTCACCTGCACATACTTCCCACTTTTATACCATCCATTCTCCTCCCCTATGCCTCTTACCCACAAAAACAGTTCTTTAAAATTGCCCCATTATTAGTACTTATTTAATTTTGTAATTACTATTGTGATGTATAGAGGAACATAGGGGATGTCAGCTACTCTAAATATAGCACTTGTAAAAAAGTGTCCCCGAAAATATTTTTGAAATGTTGGCAACTATGCGGGTCAGTAGAGGGCCCCATGAGAGGCTCTTGGGTTCCAATGATATTAAAGCGGTAGTAAACTTTTCTAACGTTACTATTTTTTAGAGGCCCTGAGGTAGGTTATGTCATAATGTACAAGTATGCATAGCATATTAGCACATTAGGGTACACTTAAATTGTCAGACTGAGCCCTCCAGTGCTGTGCTGTGATCAATCCGGCCCAGGCGCTTCCATCGTCTTCCTTTCGGGTTCTGTGCCTTCGGTCACTTGCCTTGGCCGGGCTGTGTTGATGTCATTCCCACACATGCTCATGTGCATCCTCTTTCTCTCATCCCCCCTTTTTCTCTCTCATCCTCTTTCCCTTACCCCTCACACCTCTTTCATCCCCTTTCTCTCTCTCTCTCTCATCCTCCCTCTCTTTTTAATTTAATTTGTTATAACAAAAAATTGTTTGCATTTTTATTTATTAATTTATTGTTTATAAAAGGCCCCACCAAAATCCTCAGCACCAGGCCCATGATGTTCTTAATCTGGCCCTGCTTCAAACATGTTTGCATTTGCCATTCTCTAAGCTGCAATATATTACATTTTAGTTCTCGGGTTTAGTTATGCTTTTCAATTATAATGTGCACCTCCTCTTTTCAGCTCTTCTTTCTGTTCATTCCTTGCATTCTATCTTTTCTATCTCTCTTCTTTCTTTCCACCCTTCTTTCCATCCCCATCTTCCTCCCTTCCTTCTTTCTCACATTCCCTTCAGTTCTTTCAGTGATGACATCCTCTGGTGACCTCCACCTCGGCATTCCAGTAGATTTCTACACTGGCTCCTTCTCCACTCCAGCCCCCTCTGCCTTACACTCCTCCATCATCTAGATGACATGCTTCTGTTCCTCCTGCAGTTTGCCCAGCCCCCATTCAATTCACCCTCCGACAACACCCTTACCAACCTCTGATAATGTATTAATTCTTCTGGCTCAGATCTAGAACCTCACTGCTCTGGCATTCACTCTGCAGCCTGGTCCCCACCACAGTCAATTAGAAAGTCAATAAATGTGTCCTCACTGATTCTGCAAGCCTGGCCAGAAGGTCTCTCAGAATGATAAAGCATACTGTAGGTGGTTGCCTCAAAATTTTGGCCCAAAATGGAAATTCAATCGCAGCTTGATTATTGGTTTAGAACAGTGGCCTCCAAACTGTGGCCCCCGGGCCATATGCGTCACTTTGCTTGTCTTTATCTGGCCCTTGGGGCACCATTCCTCCCACTGACACCAGCAATAGGGCACTACTCCTCCCACTGACACCAATGATGGGGCACTATTCCTCCCACTGACACCATGGATGGGGCACTATTCCTCCCAATGACACCAACTATGGGGCACTATTCCTTCCAATGACACCAACAATGGGGCGCAATTCCTCCAATGCCAATGATTGGGCGCTATTCCTCCAATACCAATGATGGAGCACTATTCCTCCCAATGACACCAACAATGGGGTACTATTCCGCCCAATGACACCAAAGATGGGGCACTATTCCTCCCAATAATGAGGGGCGCCATTTCTCCCAATGACACCAAAGATGGGGCTTACACCAATGATGGAGCACTATTCCTCCCAATGACACCAAAGATGGGGCTTACACCAATGATGGGGGCACTATTCCTCCCAATTACACCAATGATGGGGCACTATTCCTTCCTATTAAACCAATGATGGGGCACTATTCCTCCAATGATGGGGCACTATTCCACCCAATGACACGAACGATAGGGTACTATTCCTCCCAATGATGACAATGATGGGGCACTATTTCTCCTAATAACACCAAAGATGGGGCACTATTCCTCCCAATGACACCAAAGATGGGGCTTACACCAATGATGGAGCACTATTCCTCCCAATGACACCAAAGATGGGGCACTATTCCTCCCAATGAAACCAATGATGGGGCACTATTCCTCCAATACCAATGATGGGGCACTATTCCTCCCAATGACACCAACGATAGGGTACTATTCCTCCCAATGACGACAATGATGGGGCACTATTTCTCTCAATGACACCAAAGATGGGGCACTATTCCTCCCAATGACGCCAAAGATGGGGCACTATTTCTCCCAATGACACCAAAGATGGGGCACTCTTCCTCCCAATGACACCAATGATGGGGTACTATTCCTCCAATACCAATGATGGGGCACCATTCTTGCTTCTACTGACCAGAGGTGCTGTGTCTTTTTCTTACTCCCACGACCACCTAGCCAGAGACATTGTTTACGTCAACTGATGCTGGGGCATTTTCTACTCTCCGGGGACCACCCTAATGTTTGATAGATAGTAAACTGGCCCTTTGCTTAGAAAGTTTGGGGACCCCTGGTTTAGAACAGAGTGTGGAAGGGTCAGATCAAGTTTTTACTTCAAAAGAGACACCCAGCATATTGTTGTGAGCTCAATGTTCTGTTTCTCCACCCTGGAGTGTATCGACCTTGTGCTTTTGAGGGAAATCCACCAGGAAACCATTGTTAATGTCACCAGCTTCTGGTGTGATGGGTTTCACTATGAGAATCAGAATCACTATCGCTATCAGAATCAAGCCTGGTTATATCAGATTTGACCAATTAATGAACATGACCAACTCATGTGCCAAACATCACCCAATCCAGTGAGTCATTCAATCGTTTCTTTTTTTTCCCTATAGGGACGTAAATATATCTGCCAGCCTTTGTAGCCAAGGAGAAGGCATGCCTGCACTGTTCATGCTCGGAGGCAGCACTCCTGGTCAAGTTAATGACTGCCCCCCAGTGGCTGCCCACCAGAATGTTACACTGTGCTTCAAGATAAATTCTGGTAAGTGTCCCCGGTTTAGTCTGTACACCCGACAATGCCTGATCTGCTCAGTTACCACCCACACTAAATACATGCAGTATACTGGCACACAGTTTTGGAAGTGGCTGACATTTAGAATGCACTTACGTACTTACTACAATAATGAAATGCTGCAGTAACACATGGCTAAATTTAGGTGTAGCACTAACCCCCAAAGGAGCTGCTGGTTTGATTTGGACTTACTGTTACCTTCTTGACCTCGTAGATGTCTAGGGGTTTCCCAAGGTAGATGGCCCAAAGAATTGCAGGAACTGACACTGGATCCACTTTGGGATTTTTATTTGCAAAAATTGGTAGATAAACACAGTCTCTCAATAGGGATAAAGGGTTTAGGTAGAAAGTTCAGGTACGCTTGGAACTGCTTGAAACTGAATGTCTCTCACTATAGAATCCAGAGAATAGCCATTCCCAACTGGATTTTTACAGCTATCGGATAGACCACCTCTCACTAGGCCTAGCAGCCGATAGATTATTCAGATAGAGCAAAGTCTCTGCCACAGACTTGGTTGTAGAACTTGTAAATGAAAGTCTCTGCCACAGACTTGGTTGTAACTGAAGGATATGGGCAAACTTAGAGAACCCTCATATGGTACCAGTATCTTGCAGCCGGTCCGGCGATACCATACGAGCGCGGAATCACTTGGTGTCTTTCAACTTACCTTCCCGGCTCTTGCTGAGGAACCAGCCTTGTGCGTGGCCCTCTTCTGAAGAGTCCTCCCCTGGTTGCTCTCTCAGTTGTTGGGCCTCTCCACAGACAAGACGGCACCGGACCACCTTGGAATCCTTATTCCAGTAACGTTACCTCGGGCTAGCCAGCCCCGAGACTCGGAATTGGATGGATCCGCACCCAAGGAGGACCCCAGGAGGACCAGGACCAAACAGACAGATCTGGACCGGAACCCAGAAGCACGTAATCTCAGTACCTTAAGTACCCTCTCCCAGAGCGCACAGCGAGACAACACACTCACTGGTTGGTTCCGAGAAAGATTGGCACCCAATGCGTTCAGCCAAACTGCGTTCCCATACTTGCCAGAGGTGACAACGACACCTATGACCAAGCAGAACACAGTACAATCCATCCAAACTGGTACTGAAACCATAATTTAGTACAATTAGCCCCAAAACCCAACTGTGGTTTCAGGAACATTAAATTTATAAAACACATAGCGCGTGCTCGTCAGGAGCCCGACGCTACATAGGATTGAAAAAAAAACAACCGAACCTTCAGTTTAAGTCAGCTAAATATATTCCAGATGCTTCAAAACAAAACCTTTTCAATGTCTTACAGTTTGTTTTCTTTCTAAAGCAGCCACAGCCGAAGTAGAAAAGCCTGTCTCCTGCCAGCAGAGTGGGAGCCTTGCTCTTTGTGCGGAAGCAGAAGTCTTATTGCAGAGGTCCGACATGCCCCCTATTCAGTCAAATGTATAACGCTGCAGTTAGCAAAGCTCATGCTCCCTGCTGATTGGAGAGCTTAACACGTATTTAGCTCATTTAAACTGTAAATTCAGTTAGTAGACCACTGGAGGGACAGTCGGCACTCGGTTAAATGTCAAATGGAAATTATCCTTTATTGAAATGACATTAAACAGCTGTAAAACAACCACGCTTTTCGGCTTTCAGGCCTTAATCATGAGTCATGATTAAGGTCTGATGGACAAATGCATTGGCTGTTTCATGTCATTTGAATAAAGGATAATTGCCATTTGACATTTAAGTGCCGACTGTCCCTCCAGCGGTCTACAGTTTACAGAGTCATTGGCAGCCTCATAGTCTGAGCACTGGGTGGAGCTGAGGATTGAAGGAAGGTAGCAGTGCCACTAAACCTGTTTGCGTCAATTCAATTAGAATTTAAAGCGAAGTTCCACCCAAAAGTGGAACCTTCGCTTAATTGCTTTTCCGGTTTTTGACAGATCCTCATCCTCACTTCCGGGAGACGTCGTCGTCCCTCTGAAGTTTGCCCCCCCTCCTCCTTCCTCCGCCGCCGGACCAATTAGAAAGTGCAGCGTATTTCGTGCATGCGCAGTAGGGGACTGGCCGTGAAGCCGAAAGGCTTCACTGCCGGCTTCCCTTAGTGGAAATGGTGGCGGCTGGTCGGGAAAGGGTTAAAGTGAAGTGACACATTATGATCTTTAAAACCCAGCTTAATATTTTGGAGATGTTCTGCTATTCTAAACCTCAACAACCTTGTGGTTCTACCTATATACATCAACCCACATGGGCACTCCAAGGCATAGACCACATGTGAGGTGTTGCACGTGATCAATTCTTTGATAGAGAATTCCTTATTGTTAGAGGTTGATGTGAACTTGTCCAAACCCCTCATGGGTCTAGAAACTTCTTTACATGACTTACATTTTCTACACGCGAAGAAGCCATCTCTGTCCCAAATTGATGCAACTGTAGTTCGGGACTCTAACACTTTTTTTCAATTACTAAGTCTCCAAAATTTGGGGCTTTCCTGTAGATAAATGTAGGCATGGGTGGAAGCTCAGTTTTGAGTGTCTTATTCAGACATAGAATATGCCAGTAGGTCTTAAAGATAGTCTCCACTTCTCTATACTGTGAATGGAAGGCTGAACCCCATTCATGGCTTTTATTACTTCTCTCTGGTATCTTATCCCTTAGACATTCTTCTCGGGAATAGCTTCTTATCTCTTCTACAACTGTATCTAAGTGTTGAGCGTTGTAGCCTTTTTCTAAAAAATCTACTTTTTAATACTGAAGATTGAGCATCAAAATTCTCAGTGGTGGAGCAATTCCTTTTTACCTGAATCATTTGGCCTTTAGGAACGTTTCTCAGTCAAAGAGGGTGATGACCACTGTGTGTGTGGGTAAAAAGCAATTGCGATCCGTTTGTTTAAAGAAGACTTTATTCTCCAAACTGTCATTATATCTATAGAAATTGACGTCTAAAAAAATGGATCTGTTCCTTACTCCGCTGACTGGTCAATTTTATGTTATTCGCATTATTGTTTAAATGCTTTCAAGGAAGATTCTGATCCTGCCCATATAAGGAGCAATCGTCTATGTAACGCCTATATAAAAGGAGCTCCACCCTCTTTTCCTGAAACACATATTTGTCCTCACACTCTCCCATAAAGAGATTGGCCATACTGGGTGCAAATTTCGTGCCCATAGCCACGCCTCTCTTTTGGGTGAAATAATTGTTGTTAAACCAAAAATAATTGTGGGAAAGACAGGAATCTAAAGCAGTCCGCAAAAAAACATATACACTCTGTGTATAAGGCAAGTCCTCTCTTTTGCTCAAGGCCCAATTAAGGGCCAATAGAGCATCCTCATGTTGGATTACTGTGTATAAAGATGTCACATCTGATGTAACAAAAAAAAACGAATCTTTCCCAGTTAACTCTAATTCTTGCAACAACTTTAGCAGATTTTTAGTATCTCTAATGCCGCGTACACATGAAGGGACTTTTCCCGGCGGACCTAGTCCAGCGGACAATCCGCCGGACTTTCCGAGCGTGTGGACTTGCCCACACACGCCCGGACTTCTCCGGCGGACAATCCGCTGGACAAAGTCCGCGGGACTTTTGAAAATGAACGGACTTGCCCACACACGGAGCAGTCCGTTCATTTCGAACGTAACTTCAGGTACGTAGCTAGCGTAGGCAGTAAATGCCGGCGCGCTAGCTCCGTCACCTGGCATGGATTTAAAGGGAGTCCCCACGCCGAAAAACGGCATGGGGGTCCCCCCAAATCCATCTCAGACCCTTATCCGAGCATGCAGCCCGGCCTGCCAGGATGGGGGTGGGGACGAGCGAGCGCCCCCCCCCCTCCTGAGCCGTACCAGGCCGCGTGCCCTCAACATGGGGGGTGCCCTGGGGAAAGGGGGGCCGTGCGGCCCCCCCCACCCCAAAGCACCTTGTCCCCATGTTGATGAGGACAAGGGCCTCTTCCCGACAACCCTGGCCGTTGGTTGTCGGGGTCTGCGGGCGGGGGCTTATCGGAATCTGGGAGCCCCCTTTTATAAGGGGGCCCCCAGATCCCGGCCCCCCACCCTATGTGAATGAGTATGGGGTACGATGTACCCCTACCCATTCACCTAAGGTGTAAAATGTAAAGTAAAAAAAACACACTTTTGAAAAAATATTTTATTGCACTGCTCCGGGGGTCTTCTTCCGTCTTGGGGGTCTTCTCGCCGGACTCCTCCGCCATTTACGTAGCTCTTTTACCGAGCGGAGAAGTCCGGCTACCTTCTTCGTCGTCGCCGCCGTCGTCTGGGGGTTCTCGATCCGCCTTCGGGGGTCTTCCGGGGTCTCTTCTGTTCTTGCCGCTGTCGTCGCTTTCTGCGCCGCCTTCTTCTTCTTCCGCCTTCTTCTTCTTGTTCTTCTTGTTCTTCCGATGTTGACACATCGCTCTCTCTGGCCGGAATGCCAGAGCCGCGCTGTGCTGGGACTTATATAGGGACAAGGGGACAGGGTCACATGCTCATGTCACATGGTGACCCCGCCCCCTTGTGATGTCACAGTCCCGGAGGATGCTGGGACTGTGACATCACAAGGGGGCGGGGTCACCATGTGACATGAGCATGTGACCCTGTCCCCTTGTCCCTATATAAGTCCCAGCACAGCGCGGCTCTGCCATTCCGGCCAGAGAGAGCGACGTGTCAACATCGGAAGAAGAAGAAGAAGAAGAAGAAGAAGGCGGAAGAAGAAGAAGAAGGCGGCGCAGAAAGCGACGACAGCGGCAAGAACAGAAGAGACCCCGAAGACCCCGAAGGCGGATCGAGACCCCCAGACGACGGCGGCGACGACGAAGAAGGTAGCCAAACTTCTCCGCTCGGTAAAAGAGCTAGGTAAATGGCGGAGAAGTCCGGCGAGAAGGCCCCCAAGACGGAAGAAGACCCCCGGAGCAGTGCAATAAAATATTTTTTCAAAAGTGTGTTTTTTTTACTTTACATATAACACCTTAGGTGAATGGGTAGGGGTACATCGTACCCCATACTCATTCACATAGGGTGGGGGGCCGGGATCTGGGGGCCCCCTTATAAAAGGGGGCTCCCAGATTCCGATAAGCCCCCGCCCGCAGACCCCGACAACCAACGGCCAGGGTTGTCGGGAAGAGGCCCTTGTCCTCATCAACATGGGGACAAGGTGCTTTGGGGTGGGGGGGCCGCACGGCCCCCCTTTCCCCAGGGCACCCCCCATGTTGAGGGCACGCGGCCTGGTATGGCTCAGGAGGGGGGGGCGCTCGCTCGTCCCCACCCCTTTCCTGGCCGGCCGGGCTGCGTGCTCGGATAAGAGTCTGAGATGGATTTGGGGGGGACCCCCACGCCGTTTTTCGGCGTGGGGACTCCCTTTAAATCCATGCCAGGTGACGGAGCTAGCGCGCCGGCATTTACTGCCTACGCTAGCTACGTACCTGAAGTCACGTGCTAAATGAACGGACTTTCCGATGAGCGGCAAGTCCGTTCATTTCAAAAGTCCGGCGGACTAGCCTACTAACGGCGGGATTGTCCGCTGGACTGCCAAGTCCAGCGGATAATTTTAAAACAAAACTTAAAACTTTAGTCCGCCGGACTTTTTGAAAAAAAGTCAGTTGGAGGCCCACACACAAGGGGATTATCCCCTGGACTTGAGGCCAGGGGATAATCCCGCGGGATAGTCCCTTCGTGTGTACGCGGCATAAGGTACGCTTTTCTGTAAAAATTGGTCTAAAAATTGTCCCATAATTGATGTCACGGATCCTATCCCATTGACAATGGGCCGGTTGTGGATCTTAGGGAGGGTGTAAATGGTTGGTATGCGGCTACTACTTAGTATAAGATATTTCTTTTCTTTTTGTGGTTGGTATATGTGACTGATAACCAAATTCTACCAAGGCCTCCAACTCAGACCTATATTGGGAAGTGGGGTCTTTATCTAATTTGCTGTAAGTGTCTACATCTGATAACATTTATTTTATCATACTTGTAGTTACCTTTATAACTGTAGATTTTAGTACAAATTCTTTAAGTAGAAACAGTGGAGGAGTCTAGATTATTTACACTGTATATTAAAGGAGTTCCCATCTTAGGTTTAAATATAATTTTATATGGAATAGAGTTTTTGTTTATAAAAAAAAAAATTATTAATTTTGACTATTTTATTGTTTTTATTGTTTATTTTTTTGAGTAATAGTGATGTTTATTGAGATCTTGTTAAGAAAACCAGGTGATTTTATTATTAATATCTGAATTAAGTTTAGCTACAGATAAGCAAATATGGTATTTAATAAAAGGTACTTGTGATATTTGTACATAGGCTTACATGAGCTATAAACGAAGATTGTAATGGTCTAATGTTTAGTGTCGGCCAGCCGCAGTCAATAAGGTACTAAGAGATTGGTATTCTGTGGGCATTACTCAAGTCACCGCTAGTGTGCACCTATTAATAGAGCGGTTTTGACATTTAGAGAGTTTTGAGATAAATTTGGGGATGCCGCGCGGCGACGAAAAGTGACGTTTACATTAGAGTGTAATAGGCTTAGAACCCCTGTCAGTTTTTATTGCTGTCTGTTCCCCCATTAATGAGATTCACCATTTCTATTTGTCCTGTTTAAAAAAAAAGACAAATCCCAAATTTTCTGTCCTCAGAAATATAATGGAGGGTAAATCTTCAAATGGGGACACTAGTTCTGGTGGCCTGGGGGTCCCCAAGGAGTTCCCTTAATTTGCAGGGATTTCCTCTCACTTCCTGTTTCCCTATGGGACAGGAAGTGAAGGGAAATCTCCGCAATGGGACACAGATAGGGTAAACAAAATCTGACAGGGGTTACAACCTTCCCATGCTTTATACAAAATTAAAAAAAACATTTTTGCTTATAGTTCTACTTTAAGTAGGGACTTCCTCTCTTTTTGTTGCATCTACAGGAAAGGAAGTAAAGGTAACTAGAGAGCATAGACAGCAGAAAATAAACTGAAAGGGACTCTAGCCCTTCCCTACTCTAAAACCAGGAAAAAAAATTTGGCTATGCATATAATTTATTCTTCCTGGATCTTTGGGTTAGATTCTTTGCACTTATTTTTGGGGTATGTACACCTGCCATAGACCACGCTTACACTGATAGATTTTTATGTTTTTCATTTACACTATGGAGATGCATCATCTACTATAATATGTACTCATATGTTTACAAAAATGCACTTTAGCCTCTATTACCAATGCAGTCTCTTGGGTAGATGTTCCATCTGTAAGCACTTTTCAATTTTTTCATTGCAGACTGCTCCCTCTGGAAGGGCGGTGAGGACCTCTCCGACCTTCTGACTGCTGTGATTCAGTCACTACAGACTCACTGCAAATGTCATATATCTGCCAGCATGTTCACAGGTAGTTTATTGACTGAAAAATGTTCAGATGGTTCAAGCAGCGATATTTTAACTAAGATGGGGAAATGAACCGGTTTAGTAGCTTATTATGCTGTTAATCATATTCAGACCTGAAGTACCCAACCAACATGTCATGTTTTAGAGATTTCTGCCAGAGGAAAGCTGTGGTTATTACCAATACGACACTGATAAATTCACCTGTTCAAAAAAAAAGAAAATCCCGAAAACATGACCTGTACAGAGTGCTGTTGGGCTAGAATTGAGAAACAACACATGTTTAAATCCATCTGCCCTTCTAAAACAGGGACATAAATCCAGAAACATACTAAAGGCAAACAGACTGCGCTTTTTCAAAGTGCAGTTACACTCTGCAAGTGCAGTTGCTCCAGAGCTTAGTAAATGAGGTGAAACTTCACTTTGCAAAAAGTAACCAATCACGTGCAAGGAAAATTAAAAGAACTGCATTGTTGCTTGCACATGATTGGATGATGGAAGTCAGCAGAGCTTTTGCTAATTTACTAGGCTCTGGAGCAACTGCTCTAATGCCCCGTACACACGGTCGGAATTGTTGTCGGGCTCCATCTGACTTTTTCAGTTGGAATTTCCGACGGAAAAATTGAGATCCTGCTCTCAAATTTTCCGACAACAGAGTCCGATCGGACTTTTTCCGATCGTGTGTAGCGAATTCCGACGGACAAAGTGCCACGCATGCTCAGATCACATTACAAGACCAAAGCTATTGGCTACTAGCCTCTACGTAGTTCCGTCGTACGCAACGAACGTCACCACGTTCAGAATGATCGGATTTTCCGACAACTTTGTCCGACCGTGTGTATGCAACACCAGTGTCGGACAAAATCCGTCGGAAAAAATCTGACGGATTTTGTGGTCGGAATTTCCGACCGTGTGTACGGGGCATTACAGCGTGCAACTGCACTTTGCAAAGTGCATAGTCCATTTGCCTTTCATAAATCAACCCTAAAGTTGGGGCTTTTGAAAAGTAAGGCCCCAGAACCATTCTATTCACAAAGGAAAGATGGTGATATTTGTTTAAACCATGACAGTTTTTTTTTTTTTAGTTTGCTGCTGTCCTAAGCAGGCATGGGGGTTATTTACTGAAGTTGGAGAGTGCAAAATCTTGTGCAGTACTGCATAGTGCTAAACAAGCTGAGGTTAGAAGCTGATTGGCTACCATGCACAGCTCTACTAGATTCTGAGTGCTCCAGTTTTAGTAAATCTCCCCCATGGTCTCATAGTAAGAAAAGCAAATAAATCCTTGTAGAAAACCCATTAACAATTATAGGCTCAAATACAAACCCATATCTCTCTTATGAGCGTGTCCCATAATAATAATATTGGCATTGGTGCTTATCACCTAAAGTGGAACTTCCGCTTATCGGATCCCCCCCCCCCCTCCAGTGCCACAATTGGCACCTTTCAGGGGGAGGGGGGTGCAGATACCTGTATAATACAGGTATCTGCCCCGCCCATATCCGAGGATGCCCGCCCATATCCGAGGGTTCCCGTTGTGTCTTGGGAAACACACAGTTCCCAGGACACAACGGGGACCAATAAAGACGTGCAGCGCGACTCGCGTATGCGCAGTAGGGAACCGGGCAGTGAAGCCACAAGCTTCGCTTTCTGGTTCCCTGACAGAGGATGGCGGCGGGGCAGCCGAGAGACGAGCGGTCGCTCGTCATCTTCTGCCTACACCGCTGGAACCTGGAACAGGTAAGTGTCCATTTATTAAAAGTCAGCAGCTGCAGTATTTCTAGCTGCTGACTTTTAATAATTTTGGTGCGGGTGGAACTCTAATAGGCACTACTACTACCATGATAGCCGCTAGCTTTCGGGTCTTATTTCAAGCAGCTGTCCTGCTTCATTGTGAACACAGGAGGTTACTCACTCAGCACAGGCACCATTCAGATAACCCTTTGCTTTTTCTCAATCAATGCAAAGCATTCTCTGATCAGATTAAGTGGAAAGGCAGGGCGGCGATGCCACAATCTGCACCTCATCCAATCAGAGATTTCTTTGCATTCATTGAGAAAATGCAGAGTGTTTTTTGGAATGGTTTGCATGCCAAGTGGACTACCTCCTGTGTTTGATAAGCAACAGGGCAGCCTCTCGGCACAGGATTCGAAAGCTAGCGGGGATCACTGTACTAGCTGTGCCCACTACAGTGATTTCCAGCTATCGCAGGGATCCACAGGTATGGCACATATATACTTACCGGCAGTGTTGGTCATCTTACTTTAAAAAAGTAATTCTCCCAAAAAGTAATTGCGTTAGTACCTCAGTTACTACATTGGAAAAGTAATTAGTTACGCAGCAAAGTAACTGACTTTTTAAAAATATTCTATACGTGTAACTAAGGGGCGGGTCTAGTATTACTGTAACCAAGGGGCGCATTTATTATTATTGTTATATATCGTGCAACCAAGGGGCTGCTCTATTATTACTCTAACCAAGGGGCAGGTTTTTTATAGCGTGTAAGCAAGGGGCGGGTCTATTATTATTATATCGTGTAAGGGGCGGATGGCTACAGAAGAGGGCGAATGTTAAATTAATGGGCAGAGCTCGATATATAACAATAATAATAAATGCGCCCCTTGGTTACAGTAATACTAGACCCGCCCCTTACTTACACGATAGACGCCCCCTTGCAGAGTAGCACGAGCATCAGGAGCGTGCGGCATCGCCTCGTACAATTACATGTTAACTGTGCCTGCGCGGTGTAGAGTTCACTCAGAGCTGTTTAGGTTCGGCAATTTTCGGAAGCTCCGTAGTCCTTCGTACTGCGCAAGCCCTGCGCCTGCGCAGTACAGGGGGTCCTTATCCGGCGGGGGAACTTTTTTTGGCAGGACACCGGAATTACACTACTGCCATCTAGTGGCGGTAGATGTAATTGGGGTAACTAAGCCAAAGTAATGGGAACTGAGTTACCATGAGGGGAAAAGTAATCAGTTAGATTACTCGTTATCCTCTAAAGTAACTGCGTTAGGTAACTCAGTTTATTTTAACTCAGTTACTTACATCACTGCTTATCGGTACTTTGGTCCAAGCTAATGTAAAAATTGTCAGACCAAAACTTCAGCTTTAAAGTAGAAGTTCAGCTTAAAACTAACTAACTCTAAATCTACTTGCAGCAACATTCCAAGACTAATCCTGTAAAGAAGTAATCGCTAAACATACCTTTTCTGAAGCCGCTCCGGTCTGGTCCCACGCTGAGCAGTCAGCGACGGCCTCTGTGTGTGCACAAGAGACAGCTGACAACGGAAGCCCCAGTAACTCTATGGGTGACGTCACTTCCCAGGCATTTCCCAGCCGTTGTCAGCTGTCTCGTGCTCACAGCATCCGCTGCTGGAGGACGGACCGGATCGGCTTAAGAAAAGGTATGTATAGCGATTTTTGCTTTATGGGGCTAGATAGGTTTGTCTTATGCCGTGTACACACAGTCGGATTTTCCGACGGGAAATGTTGGATGTGAGCTTGCTGGCTGAAAGTCCGACCGTGTGTATGCTCCATCGAACATTTGCTGTCGGACTTTCCGCCAACAAATGTCTTGCAGGTTCTCCAATTTTCTGCCAACAAAACTTTGTTGTCGAAAAGTCCAATCGTGTGTGCACAGGTCCGTACACAAAAGTTCACGCATGCTCGGAATAAAGTACGAGCCGGAAGCGTTCGGTCTTGTAAAACTAGCATTCGTAATAGAGATATTATGTGACTATTGAACTTCCTTTTTCTCGACTCGTCGTACATCTTGTACGTCACCACGTTCCCATGTTCATAATTGTTGGCTAACATGTGACCGTGTGTATGCAAGACAAGTTGGAGCCAACGGTTTTGTTGGCGGAAAGTCCGATCGTGTGTACGGGGCATTAGAATGTGGCTGCGAGTAGATTTAGAGATAGTTTTAGGCTATACTGCTACTTTAAGCTAGGGTTGCACCGATACTAAGCATTTGCAGGGGTACTCGTACTCCTGCAAATGCTCCGATACCTGAATCTGATACCTTTGCAGTGCGTTTTCAGCCCATACAAAATGAATGGGCTCAAATCGCACTGCAATGAATCGCATGTTATTTGAACTGGAATGTGGTGTGATTGCTGTCTGAATCACATACGGTTTCCACCACCGCTCCTGTGTGAACCCAGACTTGTCATAGTGACTTCACTTTGTATGGGCTCAAATCACATTGCAAAGGTATTGGTACTCAGTATCGGCGAGTATATGACTAAAAGTATTAGTATTTGTACTCACCGGTAACAAAACAGTATTAGTGCAACCCTACTTTAAGCCATATCACAGCTTGTGCCTTTTTGGACTGGGAACAGTTCTTTGGAGAAAATTGTAAAAATTGCTGATGTCATATCCCCTTATGCAGATATATTTACTTAATTCATCCTTTTATTTGTGTGCAGATGCCAGTCTTGCCTGTCAACCTCACTTGTTGACCCTTCATGCCAAGCAAAACGCAACATTGACTCCTCAAAGTATTGACCTGGACGATATCCAGCTGTATGTAACAACAGGCATTGAACTGAATGTGCGCAATAAGAGTGCCACGGTGACATCAGTCTGCTCCCAACCCACGACAATCCCAACAACGCCTACAGGTAAGAGTTACTATACCATAGTAGCGTCCTATATCTTGTTAGGGAGACCTGTCCAGCTTTTGGCTACCTTTTGATATATCTTCCAGCAGCCTGTTGCAGTAGCTCAGTGTTTGTCTATAGACTTCCTGCGCACCAGAGCATGGCAAATCTTTAGAGGGGCCATACACTTTGAAAAACCCTTTGATGTACTTGTCCCAAGGCTTGTATCATAAACAGGTATTCTTGTAGTGGTTAAATATACATGTGGGGAGGTGGCGAAAAGATATATTATATATTATAAGATAAATATATTTTAACTGAAGTTTGGCAATACAGAACAGGCCCAGCGAGAAGGCAACCCGACCAGGAGCTCTGACATTGCCTGTCTCGAGGAGCGGAATGTGGCCTGGCTGGTCCATACCTAAGTGGGGAGGCTTTCCAGATGGGATAGTGTGCCCTGCACTTTCCCTACTCCTCCAGAACCTCTCCCTGACACTAAGCACTTTCCTTTTTAGACAGGTAACCTGTCCCTACTCGAGTCACACGCATAATGTGCGCCCGGGAGCCATGGTCTTAAATAGACTCTGCCTGAACCAAGATGGCCACCAGAATCCCATGGGGCACCAGCATCCAGTCATATAGCTGTGACCCATGAAACCATAGAGAAACTAAGTTGCCTTTGACGTCCTCTCCCTCTGCAATGCTGCTGTGGTTGAGTGCCACCTGCAGTTGAGAAAACAGACCAACATTTTTCTGTTGGGCCATTTGTGATAATGACTTATCTAAGAAGAAAAAACAAGGTTTTCATACTTGTTCTATTCATTTAAAAGTCCCTTGGATTGGTTGACCAGGGATTTCTGGTGGGGCTGCCCATATACATGGTAACCTCAAAGCAGGGAAAAGTTCAAGACCAAGTCCAACGCCACTAAGGACCATTTCTGTCTAATTCCTAGAATTTTAGAAAAAACACAACCCATTCTGCAAAGAAAATGTGTTTTAGAAAATCAGATGACTGTAGAAATTAATTTACATGTCACTTTTAACTTACTCCATTAACCGCTTCAGCCCTGGAAGATTTTACCCCTTCCTGACCAGAGCACTTTTGCAATTTGGCACTGCGTCGCTTTAACTGACAATTGCGCGGTCGTGCGACGTTGCACCCAAACAAAATTTTGGTGGTATTTGATCACCTCTGCGGTTTTTATTTTTTGCGCTATAAACAAAAAAAGAGCGACAATTTTGAAAAACAATATTTTTTACTTTTTGCTATAATAAATATCCCCCAAAAATATATAAATTTTTTTTATTTTCCTCAGTTTAGGCCGATATGTATTCTTCTATATATTTTTGGTAAAAAAAAAAAAAACCGCAATAAGCGTATATTGATTGGTTTGCACAAAAGTTATAGCATCTACAAGATGAGGGGTTCGTTTTATGGCATTTTTATAAAAAATAAATGTTTTTTTAGTAATTGATCTGCGATTTGCCCTGGGACTTTAAATGAAGTGGGTACTGGGGACACCAGACATTTCTCTTTTCTTTATGGCGGACACATCAGACACTTTTGACACTATTTTGTTTATATAGGCATCTCCCCGTTCTGCGGCTCCGTGACACGATCGTCAGGACACTGGCGGACATCGAGTCCGCGGGTCCCGCGGACACGGTCATGCTGTACGCGCCTGCTAGCCCTGCCAATTAAAGGGGATGTACAGGTACGCCCATTTACCCACCGCTGCCATTGTGCCGACGTATATCGGCATGCAGCGGTCGGCAAGTGGTTAAATTACAAAATTACTTGTGTGTAAATATGTAACACAATGTATAGTTTATATAATTCGTTTTATTATAGTAGTGGTTATTCAGGATTTATCGAGTACTACGGTTTGCGCAGCGCTTTACAATATAAAGGGAGACAATACAGTAACACCACACTCAATACAAGCGGATTAAAGGTTTCCTTTACACCAGCAAAAAGTCCATATTCTATAATTACCGTATTTATCGGCATATAACACGCACTTTTTCCCCCTTAAAATCGGGGGAAAGTCGTGGGTGTGTGTTATATGCCGATACCCCCAAAAAAATGACAAAAATGGCAAGCGCCGCCGAAAAAAAACGAATCGCGGCCGAAAAAAACCGAAGCGGGGCCAGAAAAGACCGAGCAGACTGTTCGGCTCTGCTCGTAGTCCCGCCTCCCTGCGCTCGCTCCGGAAACAGCAGGGAGGCGGGACCGCAAGCTCGGCTTTTTCCGGCCCCGCTTCGTTTTTTTTCGGCCGCACTTCGGTCTTTTCCGGCGGCGCACGCGACAGAGCGTCTCGGTGGCGGGACATTTAAACCCGGAAAAGACTGAAAATTACGCTGGCAAGCTACAATGACACTGGGCAAGGCTGCAATGACGCTGGGCAAGGCTGCAAATGACGCTGGGCAAGCTACAATGACACTGGGCAAGCTACAATGACACTGGGCAAGGCTGCAAATGACGCTGGGCAAGGCTGCAAATGACGCTGGGCAAGCTACAATGACGCTGGGCAAGCTGCAATGACACTGGGCAAGCTGCAATGACGCTGGGCAAGGCTGCAAATGACGCTGGGCAAGGCTGCAAATGACGCTGGGCAAGGCTGCAAATGACGCTGGGCAAGGCTGCAAATGACGCTGGGCAAAGCTGCAAATGACTCTGGGCAAGGCTGCAAATGACGCTGGGCAAGGCTGCAAATGACGCTGGGCAAAGCTGCAAATGACGCTGGGCAAGGCTGCAAATGACGCTGGGCAAAGCTGCAAATGACGCTGGGCAAGGCTGCAAATGACGCTTAAATTTAAGGGTTTTTTTTTTCCCCCTAAACTTCCCTCCTAAAACGTTTTTTTTTCCTTAAAATGCCCTCCTAAACTTGGGGTGCGTGTTATACGCCGATAAATACGGTATTCAAAAGTGCAACCAATAACGAGTTACTAGTAGTGCTATGATATCACCTTTAAAAAAAAGTATTGTACAAATATTGCAAACAAATGTATATAAAAAATTACACAAAAATAGAACAATCCTCTTAAATCACCACTGTGAATTCAAATGTTTTTAGTGAGTCCATGTTCTATAATTGCAGCCAATTCAGACTGATATATGAAACAGACTAGTTGTGTTTGCTTATAGGGAGCACTTTTACTACAAAACTATAAAATAGAGCACAGGGCCCCTTTAAACTCTGTCCCCCCGCAATCACCACCAACACTTAAAGTGGTTGTAAACTTCAATCTTGTACCTGTACCTATAGGTAAGCCTATAATACGGCTTGCCTATAGGTATTGTAAATATCAGTACCTATAGTAGTATAGATATTTACTATATATGCAGCCGATGACGTCATCGGCAAATGCGCTCCAAAGGAACAGCCACCAGGGCCGTTCCTTCAGATTCCCGTGCCGTAAATGGCGGCTCCTCTGCGCGTACGTGGGAGTGACGTCATTGTGGCTCTGGTCAGTCACAAAGCCGGAGTTCACGGACCTGAAAGGAAGACCAGAGAAGATGGAAGCGGCCTCCAGCGATGACATTGCATCGCTGGAATGCTTAGTTTTCAGGTAAGTTTCACATAATGTGCTAGTATGCAATGCATACTAGCACATTATGCCTTTACCTTGCAGGTCTGAAAAAAATAAATAAGCACATGGCAGTTTACAACGACTTTAATGTATCCTCTAACATAAAACTCGAAGTTTAACCCTAAAATATAACCTCAAAGTGGTAAGTTAGAAAATGTCCCAGTAGTTGTATTGCTTCCCCCCATCCCCCCCCCCCACACACACACCTCCATATATACTTACCTGAGTCCTATATCGATTCAGTGCTGTGCCTGTCTGCAGCGGTGCTGTTCTCTGTTCCTCTCCTCACAGGACACAAAGGGAGCAGCGGGAGCCATAATCTCCTGCTGCTGTCAATCAAATCCTGTGAGAAGAGAGGTGGGGGGCTGAGCCATGCTGTGCGTGTGTCTATGGATGCACACAGCAAGGCTTGGGAGTGTGCCCCTATAGCACACAGATTGCTATGTGAGCAGACACAGAAGAGGAGGAGTTAAGAGGACTGTTGGCAGACCCCAGAAGGTTTGGGGCTAACAGAGGTTCAGGTCGACTCCGTGCAATACCATTTCCCAGAGCAGGTAAGTAAACCCAGTTTATTATTTTAGGGGGAAAAAAATGTACCTTTAACTGCTTTAAAGCTGAATACTGAACAATTTTTTTCTAAAACGTCCCTTGTAATAAATTTCTTTTGCTGCAATACTCAACTTTAAACTGGGGTTGTCATCCGAAGTACCTCTTCCATATCACAGGATGTCCTCAACCTGGAAGTCTGAGGAGAGACTGTGAGTGCAGGACATCATGCATAGCTCCCAACTGTCCCTGATTTGGAGCAATGTCCCTCTGTCCCTCTTTCCCCCTCATTTGTCCCTCATTTTGGTCTGATCTATATAGTTGTATATAAAATGCACTTTTTATCTTTTCAAAAAGTGTTTCCCAGTGCTAAACCTTTCATCCAAATTCTTAATTGCTGCATTTGTAAATTTTAAAAGCCAATATAAAGGAATAGTAGTGGTAAAAAAAAAAGCACTTGTGGGTTTAACCGCTTCCCGACCGGCGCACGACGATGTACGCAGTGGCGTAACTAGAAAGCTCAGGGCCCCGATGCAAGAAACCATGGAGGGCCCCCCCCCCCCCGACCTCCGGACAAAGCTCTTTTCTCCGAGCCCGATAGCAGTGTTAAGTTGAGCCTTGAAATAAAGGACATCAAGCTGCATTCGTCTTTAGAGTATGTTTACTTCAGAATACGCACTGTACAGAGGATCGCATCTTCCAAGGGAATGTGATAACGAATACAAAGTGTTACAAACTTTTATAGGGGAATCATTACATTGAATCAAATGACGGGCATCCACCCAAGTTACAATATACGTAATACATTCCTTACTAATTGTTACAAGATTACATTTGGTCATTCTGACCCAACTAGATCATCAAGTGAAAGGTGAAAAAACACCAGGGCCCGGTCACAAGTGGGTGGCTGCATATAAAGGAACCGATTTCTCCATTTCCCCCCACTTCTCCTCCTCTCCAACCCACAGGCATTCAGTGGCTGTAGGAGGAAAATGGAGAGATGGGTTCCTCTGTCGGTGTTTCACAATCTTTTTCCATTAGAAATCAAAAGGAAGAACTCCGGACAGCCGCACACTGGGAAAATATGGTATGAGCTATGAGTAAGCACTGAAATACAGTGCGAAACGCGTCAGATCTGTACCCCCCTTTTTGCCGTGTTTGGATTGTAGTGTCTTTTTGCTTTTAAATAAACCCTTTGGATTTTATTTTCCTGGTGTGCGGCTGTCCGGAGTTCTTCCTTTTGATTTCTAATCGTTGTGCTATTAGCCAGCACCTGGGGCTCCCACACAGGAGCATTCGCTTGTAGGGAGAGTCTTGGAGCGGAGGTCGTTTCCTTTCAATCTTTTTCCAGTCAGGGCACCCTTGAAGTACACCCCTAGGTAAAAGGGGCTGCACTGCAACCCCTCTGCAACTGTGTGCATTGCATGCAGTTTCAGCCTAGTAATGATGCATTTAAGGGGTTAAAACAAGTGGTCAGTAGGCAACATATTGCCTCTCTACTGGCTGTCAAATGCGTCTGAAAAGCGATCTGAGCATGGATCGCTTTTCGGAGGAACAGCATTTTACATAAAATGTGCATACATACATGTAAACACACATATATAAACACACACATAATACGCACACATATACTATATATACAGGGCGCGACAAACCCCCGCTCGTGCTGCAGTGTAAACCCAGTCTTACTCTCTTTCTGGCCAGCCCAGAACCCTGATGTAACAGCGTTACATTGGCGTTATTGACTGGGTGCTCCGTTGCGGGTTAGGGGGCGAAAATTACTGGCCTTACCCCTGGCGCTGACAATCCATACTACGCAAAAAAAAAAACTGGCTCCTAACTTTTTTAACTGGCTCCTAGGTTCAAAGCAAATTTGTCCAGCCCTGATATATATATATATATATATATATATATATATATATATATAAATGCACATATGCACGCACATAAAAACCAACTGCTCAAAATTTTTAGGGTGGCGCAAGCAAACTGAAAAATTCTGAAAAAAAATAAATTGCAGCCACTGTGCCCATCAAATGCTGCCACTGTGCCCATCAAATGCCGCCACTGTGCTATCAAATGCCGCCACTGTGCCCATCAAATGCCGCCACTGTGCTATCAAATGCCGCCACTGTGCTATCAAATGCCACCACTGTGCCCATCAAATGCTGCCACTGTGCCCATCAAGCTCTGCCACTGTGCCATCAAATGCCACCACTGTGCCAATAAAATGCTGCCACTGTGCCCATTAAATGCTGGCAGTGTGCCATCAAATGCTGCCACTGTGAATCCCCCCCGCCTGCTTGCTGTCTGCCCGGAACTTACCCTGTCTTGGTGGTGCAGCCGGTGACGGCCACGAGTGGGGTCCTCCTTGCGTCTCCTGCCATCCTCATCTCCTGTCCTCGCCTCCCCAGAACACCATTGTAAAAGGGTATCACGTCCCTTAACCACCAGTGTAAAGAAGCACCACACTGACAATCATTGTAAAAGGGTATCACTTCCATTGACAACCAGTGTAAAAGAGCACCACATTGACAACCATTGTAAAAGGGTATCACTTCCATTGTCAACCAGTGTAAAAGAGCACCACACTGACAACCATTGTAAAAGGGTATCACGTCCCTTGACCACCAGTGTAAAGGAGCGCCACACTGACAACCATTGTAAAAGGATATCACTTCTATTGACAACCAGTGTAAAAGAGCACCACATTGACAACCATTGTAAAAGGGTATCACTTCCATTGACAACCAGTGTAAAAGAGCACCACACTGACAACCATAGTAAAAGGGTTTCACGTCCCTTGACCACCAGTGTAAAGGAGCACCACACTGACAACCATAGTAAAAGGGTATAACGTCCCTTGACCACCAGTGTAAAGGAGCACCACACTGACAACCATTGTAAAAGGGTATCACATCCCTTGACCACCAGTGTAAAGGAGCACCACACTGACAACCATTGTAAAAGGGTATCACTTCCATTGACAACCAGTGTAAAAGAGCACCACATTGACAACCATTGTAAAAGGGTATCACTTCCATTGACAACCAGTGTAAAAGAGCACCACACTGACAACCATAGTAAAAGGGTTTCACGTCCCTTGACCACCAGTGTAAAGGAGCACCACACTGACAACC
This sequence comes from Lithobates sylvaticus, assembly GCA_028564925.1. Taxonomy (NCBI): domain Eukaryota; kingdom Metazoa; phylum Chordata; class Amphibia; order Anura; family Ranidae; genus Lithobates; species Lithobates sylvaticus. Next base: position 243,125,586 of record CM053031.1, on the reverse strand, counting down.
ATTGTAAAAGGGTATCACTTCCATTGACAACCAGTGTAAAAGAGCACCACATTGACAACTATTGTAAGGGGATATCTCTTCCCTTGACCACCAGTGTAAAGGAGCACCACATTGATGATCATTGTAAGGGGGTATACCTCCTACCAATCACCAAGGAAAGAGGGTACCTATCCTACTGAACAAAAATGTAAGGGGGCGCCTCCCCCACTGTCAACCAATGTAAGAGGGACTTTCTTCCACTGACCATAAATGTAAGAGGGTCTTTTCAATACCTGAACTTTCTCATTACCCATATTATGCAGCTGGGTTTAGAATGTGACCACATCTTTTATTTCCTGCCCAAATGGTGTTCTGAGGATACAGTAAAATTCTGGATGTCTATGTGCTGGTAGAACAAGTATTGAAGAACGTGCAATTTGCTTGATACTACTTGCATAGTATAAACCAAGACAATTTTGCCGCCAAAAAAATTACTGCTGATACTCACAGCAGTGTCCAAACATACATAACAATAGAAATGATTCCAGCACCCACCCAACCAAAACAGACTCCATTTCCTAGAGGACTGTGCAGCTGAACACTCAACCCTTGGTTTAATTATTAGGTTGGAATAATCTAAGACAATGGTCAACAGTCTGACAATACAATGATCTTTGCAACCACTTGTGCCCTTTTGTATGTATCCAGTCGACACCTCAGTTGATGGACAGGCACTGACTCGAGGAGAAGGAACTGGGCCCGCCGTGAATGCTGTGTAAACAGTTTGTATAAAAGATATTTCAAGCCCTCCTACGGTGCAAATCTATGTTATTTGTATGTCACACTTCCAATTGGCCTGGATCAATACCTTTACAACATTAAAGTATCTTGAAGCCTCCTGAAAGATTTTGTTTGTACATTTATCCATATCTACAACCTTGCACACAAGAATTTATTTTTTGATAGAACACACCCTTGTACAATACCACCACCTTCTGGTTTATATCTGTCTGTGGAGATGAGTTTTCATACCATCTAATGTACTTTGAACATGCATCAACTATGTTTTTAATGTCCGTGAACATAAATGTTTTTGTCTGGTTTAAGAGCACAAGTTTTTGTGAAAATCTACAGAGAAAAAAAAAAAAAAAACATTTTCTTTACCATGCAGCAAAAGCACATACTAATACCCCACCTTCTTTTTTTCTTTATATTCATTGCAACCTTTCACAAAGAAACATATACTTTTGAAACATATAAGGAGATATTTGTCATCATGAGTTGTATTATTATCATATTTGTCATCTGTGTTGCGCTAAATCAAATTAAATATTCAGTGAGTCCAATCGTGGAATTTTGTTCGAAGGTTGTTGGCTCCAACTTGTCTTGCATACACAAGGTCACACAAATATTGGCCAACACTTCTGAATGTGGGAACCTGGTGACGTACAAGACGTACGACGAGCTGAGAAAAAGGAAGTTCAATAGCCAGTGCGGCTCCTTCTGCTTGATTCCGAGCATGTGTGAACTTTTGTGCGTCGGACTTGTGTACACACGATCGGAAATTCCAACAATAAAGTTTTGTTGGCGGAAAATTTGAGAACCTGCTAGTCAACATTTTTTGGCGGAAAGTCCGACAACAAATGTTCGATGGAGCATACATACGGTCGGACTTTCAGCCAACAAGCTCACATCCAACATTTGTTGGTGGAAAATCCGATCGTGTGTACGGGGCACAAGTGTCAATCTCATGATACTTAAAAAAACGTCCCAAAGTCAGTGAGACAGGCGAAATATGTCTTGAATTCCAAGATCAAACAGAATCCCTCCACCTTGTGAATTCACCGCCACCACATATATGGATGTGCTCTTACTAGAGAGCATAGACCTCCTATTACGGGGGGGGGTCACAGAAAGCTCATGTGTCTCATGTATCTCATCCACTGTTATGTCCGGCAAAAGAAAGGCGATGGGAGTCACTCCAAACCGCCTACAGACGTACCGACAATCCTCTTGTTTTAGACCACCAAACATACTCCAGCATGAAAGTCAAGATGGAGTGCTTTCATGCTGGAGTGCTATTTGGTCCTTCAGAGGTATATGCAGGATTGAAGCAAGTCAATGGGAAAACAGGTTTTACATTATTGGCGCTTATCTCTGCATTAAGGTATGAATGACATACCTTAATGCAGAGATAAGCGCCAATAGTGTAAAACCTGTTCTCCCATTGACTTGCTTCAATCCTGCATATACCCCTGAAGGATCAAACAGCACTCCAGTATGAAAGCACTCCATCTTGACTTTCATGCTGGAGTGCGTTTGGTCCTTCAGGGGTATATGCAGGATTAAAGCAAGTCAATGGGAGAACAGGTTTTACACTATTGGTGCTCATCTCTTCTTTGGGGTATGTCATTGGTTATGATGGTCTAAAACAAGAGGATTGTCGGTACATCTGTAGGCGGTTTGGAGTGACTCCCATCGCCTTTCTTTTGCCGGACATAACAGTGGATGAGATACACGAGACACATGAGCTTTCTGTGACCCCCCATAATAGGAGGTCTATGCTCTCTAGTAAGAGCACATCCATATATGTGGTGGCGGTCAATTCACAAGGTGGAGGGATTGTTTTTGATTTTGGAATTCAAGACATATTTCTCCTGTCTCACTGACTTTGGGACTTTTTTTTAGTATCATGAGATTGACACTTGGACTCACTGAATATTTTGTGAGGTTTAGTATTTGGGGCGCTGTATAATCTATGACAAAATATTAATAATTGAAAATTAATATACCTCTCAGATGAGGGGTGGGTGCCTCTATTGTGGTGTGAATATCCCTGGTAGGGAGCCAGTATAATGTAAACCTCCTAATATACCGTAATTGAACAGCAAATATTAAAAGGGTACTTGAAGTGATGGAAAAAATTATTAAAATAATATTGAGGAAACTAATTCCTGTGATGGTGTCAAATAATCAACCAGATAATGTGACGTTCGCCATGTTCAATAAAATTGCTAGCATCAAAAATGACCTGTCAGGGTCGTGACCAAATACTATTATAAGTGTTATCACAATAGGAAAAAACAAACAATATTTTAAGTGCTCCCACAGAAAAAATATTAATTGCAAATTACATATATATATGAAAAACTGTGTACCACATCTGTGGTAGATATGAATCACCCCAGAAATAACAAATAAACAACTCCTCCTCAATATAAACCAGATCCCGGAAAATAACCTGGATATGAAATGGAGAAAAAATAATAATGTCTCTATAAATTCAAAAAAAACACCATATAACCACAATGGATTAACAAATAAAGCAAAAGTTCATAGAATAATTCGCATCAGTTGAGTGTTGAATTGCACTTTTTCTTAGTATATGTGAATCCCTTCACCGCATAAAAAACTCTTCTTACACCCAGGTGATAGCAATAGTAAAACTGGCCGCTTACCAGAAGATGTTGACTGTTTTAATTAAAAAACAATCACAAGCGCTTGTTACAGGACATAGCCTGTTTTGGATACACCAGAGTAACTTTAAGAAACACCTCCTCCTCCTCCTCTCAGGTTAGCTCAGATCAGGTCATGGATGGGTGTATATGTGGAATTAGAAAAAACACTTCATAGTGTAATTTTGCTTTTTATTTCGTAAAAACAGGTTAAACAAAAAACGCCAAAAGGCCACTCACATTCTCCGGTGCCCGCCCGGCACTGGGGCTGTTCGCTTTGATAAAACAATGGTAGGATTTAGAATCAGCTCTCCCTCTGAAGGATTCCTCTGTGGGTCGGCGTGCGTGTCAACTCCTCGCGCCGTCAACCAGCAGAACCGGATATCCTGGGAAGCTTACGTTCGGTGTAGTGATCAGGTACCGCCTCCGACGTACGTTTCGTGATGTCACGTCTTCAGGGTGGCGTACCTGATCACTGTGAATTGCCTAATAATATAGTGTCTCCCATTAGTATGTAATCCAATGGGAGACCTTGTGATCTGCGCAGCCTCAGTGCCAACTGGGCTCCTCTTAGCGGTCCTGCCGCTTAATAAATGCATTTTATTAGTCATACATAATAAAAAAATGCCTTAAAACAAAATTAAAACCATATATTTTTTTACTTTATATTTAGCCTACCACTAATTCATGACTGGATCGTGATTTTAGTTAATAAAGTATTTACTAATAACACTTGATCAGTGCTTATAGTACTAAAAACAAATGTGCAAGAAAAAATTTATATATATATATTCTTTAATTTTATTTTGTTTATTTTTATTTGTTTTTATGCCATCCTAATTGATGTTACAGATCTTTATTCAGTTTATTTATTTATATGTCGCCTATTCTACCTTAGCCATAGACCTAACTACAGCCGACCATACTCAAAAAAGAACCACTAGATGTCACTCATATTTTTGTTCTAGCTGTTCTAATTGTTATGTTTGTATTTGAATTTAAGCCAACGGTTAATTTAGTTTTTATTTAGTTTAGTACCGATTCGCTATGAATCCAGCACCATAAACCCTTGGCATATCTTGTAAAATTATTTGCAAAATTATTGTAAAATGCCAAGGGTTTATGGTGCTGGATTCATAAAATCACGATCCAGTCATGAATTAGTGGTAGGCTAAATATAAAGTAAAAAAATATATGGTTTTAATTTTGTTTTAAGGCATTTTTTTATTATGTATGACTAATAAAATGCATTTATTAAGCGGCAGGACCGCTAAGAGGAGCCCAGTTGGCACTGAGGCTGCGCAGATCACAAGGTCTCCCATTGGATTACATACTAATGGGAGACACTATATTATTAGGCAATTCACAGTGATCAGGTACGCCACCCTGAAGACGTGACATCACGAAACGTACGTCGGAGGCGGTACCTGATCACTACACCGAACGTAAGCTTCCCAGGATATCCGGTTCTGCTGGTTGACGGCGCGAGGAGTTGACACGCACGCCGACCCACAGAGGAATCCTTCAGAGGGAGAGCTGATTCTAAATCCTACCATTGTTTTATCAAAGCGAACAGCCCCAGTGCCGGGCGGGCACCGGAGAATGTGAGTGGCCTTTTGGCGTTTTTTGTTTAACCTGTTTTTACGAAATAAAAAGCAAAATTACACTATGAAGTGTTTTTTCTAATTCCACATATACACCCATCCATGACCTGATCTGAGCTAACCTGAGAGGAGGAGGAGGAGGTGTTTCTTAAAGTTACTCTGGTGTATCCAAAACAGGCTATGTCCTGTAACAAGCGCTTGTGATTGTTTTTTAATTAAAACAGTCAACATCTTCTGGTAAGCGGCCAGTTTTACTATTGCTATCACCTGGGTGTAAGAAGAGTTTTTTATGCGGCGAAGGGATTCACATATACTAAGAAAAAGTGCAATTCAACACTCAACTGATGCGAATTATTCTATGAACTTTTGCTTTATTTGTTAATCCATTGTGGTTATATGGTGTTTTTTTTGAATTTATAGAGACATTATTATTTTTTCTCCATTTCATATCCAGGTTATTTTCCGGGATCTGGTTTATATTGAGGAGGAGTTGTTTATTTGTTATTTCTGGGGTGATTCATATCTACCACAGATGTGGTACACAGTTTTTCATATATATATGTAATTTGCAATTAATATTTTTTCTGTGGGAGCACTTAAAATATTGTTTGTTTTTTCCTATTGTGATAACACTTATAATAGTATTTGGTCACGACCCTGACAGGTCATTTTTGATGCTAGCAATTTTATTGAACATGGCGAACGTCACATTATCTGGTTGATTATTTGACACCATCACAGGAATTAGTTTCCTCAATATTATTTTAATAATTTTTTCCATCACTTCAAGTACCCTTTTAATATTTGCTGTTCAATTACGGTATATTAGGAGGTTTACATTATACTGGCTCCCTACCAGGGATATTCACACCACAATAGAGGCACCCACCCCTCATCTGAGAGGTATATTAATTTTCAATTATTAATATTTTGTCATAGATTATACAGCGCCCCAAATACTAAACCTCACCATTCATCAAATCTACGGATTTTAAGGGAGCTGCTTTTGTATTTAATTAATATCTAAATAATTAGTGCTTGTTTAGCGCTTTATTAATATTTTTTATTTGATGCTTAGTTTCCCTCCTCCAAGCGCGGGGTTGAGATAACCCATATTATTGGGGTCATCTACACCTACACTCACTGAATATTTTATTTGATTAAGCGCAACACAGTTAAAAAAAAAAAATTGTGATAATATCTCACGTTAGTGTTGCAGCTTTAATTTTGCTTGTATTTTCTGATACCACAAGCGCAGTTTATTCTTGTTATCATCATGAGTAATAAGCTCAACTAATGCATATTTAAAACGCGTTAAGCCTTGTACACACGATCTGATTTTCCGTAGACAAAACCTCTGACTTTTGTCCAAAGGCGTGTGCCTGGATTTTGTCTTGCATAGAAACGACAAGGAATTGTCGGCCAACAAACATGAACATACTGACGTACTACATGGTTTTTCAGCTCTTCAGCGCCACCCTTTGGGCTCCTTCTGCTAATTTTGTGTTAGTAGAAGTTTGGTGAGTGTTGATTCGCGCTTTTCATTTCGTGCTTTTTATTTCAGGCTTTTCAGTTCGTTTCTGAACGGCCGTTCGTCAACCAGACAGGTGGAATCGGAGGAGATAACGTGTTATTTATTATTGGCCTTGGAGTTATTGCTTTGATCCAAGTCCAGTCCAGGAACAGGAGGAGGAGCAGTTCTTGGACCAAAAAGGTTGCTTTATTAATCATAACCAATTATGTCATTAGCCTTTGCTGCAGGAGCTCCAGGAGAATAATCCAGATGATTTTCGGAATTATCTCTGGATGACGGACCCCTGCTTTCACCAACTCTTGGCATTGTTGACCCCCTATATTAAGAAGCAGGACACATCCATGAGGCTATTATTTATTTTTTTGGTTGAATAATAATGATTTGATTTGGTATATTTTCTATATTTTTGGATGCACTTTTTGGTTAAGATCTATTGGCAGATAGCATGTCTAATTTTATTTGTTTTCTTTTTTTAATGCACAATAAAAAATTGTGGAGTATAATACATGGCTATGTGTTTTACTTCAAATGACAGTTTGGGAGCAGGCAGTTACAATGTAAAATTGACAAGGGACACCAACATAGTATCTTTGATCTTAAAAACTACGAGATAATGGTGTTGTGGTAACTTGCTCCAAATAAAAAAAAAAAAAAGCAGTAACTCCATTCTTGATATCACTAGAAAAAAAAAAGCCTTTGAAAATTCGTTTTCAGTAACTCCATCAGTATCACCAGCAAAGCAGCTTCATTATTATCCCATTAAAGAAGACAATAGTGCGCTGCATTTCGAGATTTCATAATTTGCCACGTCACAAATGTTAATTCTCTATTATTAACGCTAGTTTACAAGACCGACCGCTTCTGGCTCGTCCTTGCTTCCGAGCATGCGTGTTTGAACTTGTGACGGACTTGTGTACAGACCCTCTAAAAATCCGACAACAGACATTTGTCCGCAGAAAATTTTAAAGCCTGCAATCCAACATTTGTCCGTGGAAAATCCGACAACAATTGTCCGATGGAGCGTACAAACGGTCGGATTTTTCGCCAACAGTCTGTCATCACACATTTCCCGTCAGAAAATCCGATCGTCTGTATAAGGCTTTTGTCAGGTTTTTTTTTCTATCTGTGTCCTATCTGGGCCAGTTTCCCATGACTTCCTGCACCAAAACTGGAAGTGAGAGGAAACCGCTCCTAAGTGAGAAATCTTTGGTTGTCTGAACTAGTGTCCCTACTGGAATATTTACCCTCACTTCCTCTTCTGGTGGCAACTGAAAAGTTTGGATTTTTGTGTACTTTTACCTTCTGTGATATCAAAAACAGGACAAATAGGGAAAGTGAACCCCTAGCAGGGATACAGAAAGCAAAAAAATAACAGAGAGGCGTTCTAATCCATCTCCACTCCACGCAAAAAAAAAAAAAGAAGAGTTTTGCCTTTAAGACTTTAACGGATTCCCAACCGACTCACGCAAATAAACTGTGTCAGAATGGCTCTCCTGGACGAAATTCCATATGGGTACGTCCTTCCCTTTAGTGGCCGCCAGAGAGTGCCCGCTGCACGGCGGGGAACCCGATGCACATGGAGGAGACACACATTTAACCCCTTGATCGTCCCCTAGTGTTAACCCCTTCCCTGCCAGTGACATTTATACAGTAATCAGTGCATATTTATAGCACTGATTGCTGTATAAATGTCAATAGTCCCAAAAATGTATCAAAAGTGTCCGAATTGTCCGTCGCAATGTCGCAGCACCACTAAAAATTGAAGATCACCGCCATTACTAGTAAAAAAAATTAAAAAAGATAAAAAAAAAAAAATGCCATAAATCTTTCCCATAGTTTGTAGACGCTATAACTTTTGCGCAAACCAATCAATATACGCTTATTGCAATTTTTTTTACCAAAAGTATGTAAAAGAATAGATATTGGCCTAAACTGATGAAGACATTTTTATTTTTTAATTTGGGGGTATTTATTATAGCAAATAGTAAAAAATATTGTGTTTTTTTTTCAAAATTGTCGCTCTTTTTTTGTTTATAGCGCAAAAAATAAAAACTGCAGAGGTGATCAAATACCACCAAAAGAAAGCTCTATTTGTGTGAAAAAAGGACGCAAATTTTGTTTGGGTACAGCATTGCACGACCGCGCATTTGTCAGTTAAAGCAACGCAGTGCCAAATTGTAAAAAGTGCTGTGGTTAGGAAGGGGGTAAAATCTTCCAGGACTGAAGTGGTTAAAGTAGAACTATAGGCAACACATTGTTTTTTCATTTTGGATAGAGCAGATTTATTTCTGCCATCTGTGTCCCATTGCAGAGATTTCCATTCAATTCCTGTCCAATAGCCAAACAGGATGTGAGAGGAAATCCTGGAAAATGATGGGTATTCTTTGCGGACCCCAGGTCACCAGAATTAGTGTCCCCATTAGAAGATTTCCCCTCTATTACTTTTCTGGGGACAACCCAAAATTAGGTATTTTCCTTTACTTTCACTTTCAATAACAGTAAACAGGACAAATAGAGAGGGTGAATCTCCTCGACGAGGGCACAAACAGCAATAAAAACTGGCAAGTGTTCTAATCCCTCTGTATTATATCTAAAACAAAAAAAAAAAAAGTTTTGCTTTTAGTTCTACTTTAATGCATATCATCATACACTCCCTTTCATTCCTATTGAACCCTTTAAACTTGAACTGAACTTATGCTACATTATAGGAAATCATTAGAAATGGTAATTGGGCCTAAGCAGTACCCTAAAAAAATCGACCTTTTGTCTTAAATTCCTCCTGAGAAAGTTTCCTCCTGGCTCTTTCATATAATTTGGAGAGAAGTCCTGATCCAGAAAGGGTCTGTGTTGTACCAAATACCTTCAATTTCTTACTAATTCACCGTGCTTCTAGGCATTGATAAAGCCTTTGAATTTTTATTTTTTTAACCATCTCCTGACTTGTGCCTGTCCACACCTTTATCCCAGAGATCTTTTGGCAGTGCCTTGCCACCCATAGTGGATTGTTTGCTTCGGTTGCACTACCTGGGACTGAAATGCTCCAGGAAAGCTCTTTTCATGCTGCGCTAATATAAAAATGACTACCACTAATCACAGTTGAAAGTCAAATGGCTTTGTGTGCCATTGGGTAGGTGGTTAGCTACACCTGATTGAGTTTAATAGTCATTTTTAGGAGAGGGTGGAAGGAGAGAAAGGTGAATGTCCTTGCATGGCTTAGTCAGAGCCCAGACTTAAACCCCATTGAAAATCTGTGGAATGACTTGAAGACTGCAGTCCACCAACAGTCACCATCAAATTTAACTGAACTTGAGCAGTTCTGCAAAGAAGTATGGGCAAATATTGAAAAGTCTAGATGTGCAAAGTTAGTAGAGACAAATCCCAACAGACTAAAGGCTGTAATTAAGAAAAAGGTGGTCACAAGGGGGGCGATCCCTTTTCTAATTTAGTGATTCTGTTTTTAGATTTGGTTTATTTATTTTTTTTCTGACATATTGGTGTTATATCTTTCACTTGGGTGTTATAAAGTTGCACTAAGTACCGTATTTATCGGCGTATAACACGCACCGGCGTATAACACGCACCCCAAGTTTAGAAGGGAATTTTAAGGAAAAAAAGTTTTAGGAGAGAAGTTTAGGGGAAAAAAAAAACAAACTTACATTTAAGCGTCATTTGCAGCTTGCCCAGCGTCATTTGCAGCTTGCCCAGCGTCATTTGCAGCTTGCCCAGCGTCATTTGCAGCCTTTCCCAGCGTCATTTGCAGCTTGCCCAGCGTCATTTGCAGCTTGCCCAGCGTCATTTGCAACCTGCCCAGCGTCATTTGCAGCCTTTCCAGCGTCATTTGTAGCTTGCCCAGCGTCATTTGTAGCTTGCCCGGCATCATTTGCAGCTTGCTAGTGTCATTTGCAGCTTGCTAGTGTCATTTGCAGTTCGCCATCGTTGCGTGCGCGGCCGAAAAAGACCGAACCGCGGCCGAAAAAGGCCGAAGTGCGGCCGAAAAAGACCGAGCCGACTGTTCAGCTCCGCTCGGAGTCCCGCCTCCCTGCTGTTTCGGGAGCGCGCGCAGGGAGGCGGGACTACAAGCGGAGCTGAACAGCCGGCTTCGGTCTTTTTCGGCCGCGCTTCGGCTTTTTACGGCCTTTTTCGGCCGCGGTTCGGCCTTTTTCGGCCGCGGTTCGGCCTTTTTCGGCCGCGGTCGCCATTTTTCGGCGCCGCAACCGATTTTTGTCATTTTTTTTGGGTATCGGCGTATAACACGCACCCACGACTTTCCCCCGATTTTAAGGGGGGAAAAAGTGCGTGTTATACGCCGATAAATACGGTAAATACAACTGGATAAAACAATAACTGTGTCTGTCTTCATTTCAGGCTGCAAAGCAACAAAATGTGATTATTTTAAAGGGGGGGGGGGGGTGAATCTTTTCTATACCCACTGTATGCGTTTATTAACCATGCTTAACTGTAAAGTCACAATATCCCAGGTGAGAGCACATCTGGTGAAGGGGGATCACATTGATAAGCAATGAATGGTGATAATATTACAGGATATCAAGAGGAGATTTATATCTACATTGATGGTGGATTGTGCAATATATTGGGTTTATAACATCTGATAAGAGGATCATAAGCACTGAATGATGATTTGATTTGATTTATATCCACATTGAATGGTGGACTGTGCTATTGGGACTGTATATATACAGTATAAGTACATATTGGGTTTAAAGTGCACATTATTTTGGACATATATTTTGATTAGATTTTAATTTTGTATGTTGTATAAGGGTGGAGTGGGGCACATTATTATTTATTAGCATACACACAGATATATGGGAATGTGTTTAGTGCAAGCAGCTCACAAATAGGGCGTGGGTATATAGAAGCTCACATATATATCCTTATATTGGATACTTTTTCATATAAGTACATGGTAAAGCAGGAATATAAAATGTTGGGGTAACATATTCTTCAAAATGTTGGGGTAACATAGTCTTCAAAATGTTTTTGTTTTTTTATCACTGAGACTGAATGGAGGCTGTAAAGCGGAATTCCTCCAGAAAAAAATAAAATGATTGGTGCTTTTCATTTGGTGCTTTTCAGTTCGTTTCTAAACAGCCGTTCGTCAACCAGACATGTTGCGGAATCGGAGGAGATAACGTGTTATTTATTATTGGCCTTGGAGTTATTGCTTTGACCCAAGTCCAGTCCAGGAACAGGAGGAGGAGGAGGAGGAGGAGGAGTTCTTGGACCAAAAATTGGTTGCTTTATTAATTTATCGTGACCAATTATGTCATATGCCTTTGCTGCAGGAGCTCCAGGAGCATAATCCAGATGTTTTTCAGAATTATCTCCGGATGACGGACCCCTGCTTTTACCAACTCTTGGCATTGTTGACCCCAATATTAAGAAGCAGGACACATGCATAAGTATTTTATTAAATTTTTTGCTTGAATAATAATGATTTGATTTGTTATATTTTCTATATTTTTGGATGCATAGAAAGCACTTTTTGGTTAAAGCGTTGTGCCCCCGTAAAAAATGTCCCTCGGCTCCGGGTGCAGGTGCTGGAGTCTTCAGTAAGGGAATCAGGAATTGAAGCCTTGCGGCCTCACAGCCTGCTTCCCTGCTGTGCATGCGCGAGTCGCGCTGCGCATTCTGAATGGTCCCTGCTGTCTTCTTGGACCTGTGTGTCTCCCAAAAGAGAGCATGAGGGGGGAGGAGGGGCCGGACATGGCATAGTTTGCCGCAGATTCTGCGGCGCTCTTTTCCCGGAAGTGGGAGCAAATACCTGTATTAGACAGGTATCTCCTACTATGTATGAACACTGATCTCTCTCTCCTCCCATCACCCCTACAGTTAGAACACACCTAGGGAAAAACAGTTAACCCCTTGATTGCCCCCTAGTGTTAACACCTTCCCCGCCAGTCACATTTATATAGTAATCAGTGCATTTTTAGAGCACTGATCACTGTATAATTGTCAATGATCCCAAAAATGTGTCAAAAGTGTCCATTTGTGCGCCGCAATATTGCAGTCCCGATAAAAATCGCAGATCACCGCCATTACTAGTTAAAAAAAATATATAACAATAAAAATGCCATAAATCGTTCCCCTATTTTGTAGACGCTATAACTTTTGCGCAAACCAATCAATATACACTTATTGTGATTTTTTTTACCAAAAATATGTAGAAGAATACATATCGGCCTAAACTGAGGAAAACATTTGTTTTTGTTTTTTAACTGTGGGATATTTATTATAGCAAAAAATAAAAGATATCGGGGTTGATTTACTAAAGGCAAATATACTTTGCACTACAAGTGCACTTGGAAGTGAAGTCGCTGTAGATCTGAGGGGAAGATTTGAAATTAGGGGAAGCTCTGCTGATTTTATCTTCTAATCATGTAATTTTCCTTGAATGTCCCCCTTAGATCTACAGCGACTTTACTTCCAAGTGCACTTGTAGTGCAAAGTGGAGTTGCCTTTAGTAAATCAACTCCATTGCGTTTTTGTCAAAATTGTTGCTCTTCTTTTGTTAATAGCGCAAAAAATTAAAACTGCAGAGGTGATCAAATACCACTAAAAGAAAGCTCTATTTGTGGGAAAAAGGGACGTCAATTTTGTTTGGGTACAACATCGCACGACCGCGCAATTGTCAGTTAAAGCGACGCAGTGCCGTATCGCAAAAAATGGCCTGGTCATTGAGCAGCCAAATCTTCCAGGGCTGAAGTGGTTAATTAATTTAGTTTTATTATTATTAAAAGAAAGAATCCTTCTATCTGTTTTCAGAGAGAAGAGCCCAGTGCGTGATAAACGCACGTGAAAAGGGTCCAAATTGTCACCCCACCTTCAAAAGAGGAAAAAGGGCACAAGGCATTGCAAATCAGATCAGCAACAGAATAAACTTCCATCAGAATGGCATTCCAGATCTCCTTCACCTGCTCCTCATTGCATTTGCTCGATTCCGAGCCAGGAGGTGTCGCAGCATCAAAAAGTGTCTAAAAAAAGCAAATCAGGGCGTAAGCACAGGCAAAGGTCCTCTTCCTCTTCTAGGGCCTCCTTGCCAACACAGGTGGAAGAAAAGCCCATTGGGCATGTTCAGCGGAAGCGCTACCAGGGAAGCTAGTGTGTGCTTCTTGCCTGAAGGAAGCTGCCCGGGGTAATGCGGCAGACGCATGCCAGGTGAAATCCTACATCAAATCTGCAGTTAAAGAGGGGATGAAAAGTGCATTTAAAGTGGTTGTATACCCTAAATTGCAACTTGCACCTACAGGTAAGCCTAGATTAAGGCTTACCTGTAGGTACAAGAAATATCTCCTAAACCTGCACGGTTTAGGAGATATTTGGAAAGAACGATTGTGCATTGCAGTGCATTGAATGGGTTAATCCCCATTCCCATCTGCGGCTCACCGCAGTTGAAAAGCCCCGCGCACATGCGCGGAGCGACGTCTTCGCTGCTCTGGCCAATCACAGTGCCGCAGCGGCGCTGTGATTGGCCGGAGCGGCGATACCCGGAAGAGCGATGGCTGCGGCTGGAGGGGGAGAAGAAGACGGCGTCGGGGGCCCCGATCTAAGGTAAGTGATGCATAATGAGCTAGTATGCTAGTCATACTAGCTCATTATGACTTTCTCTTGCAGGTAGTTTAAAAAAAAAAAAGTTTAACTGGGTATACAACCACTTTAAGAATTCATCTCAGCCAGCATTTTCATCTGCTTCAGAGGATTTGGATCTGGGAACATAGTTCCAATTCAATTAAAATGAGGAAGTGGATTCCAGGTCTTCAGAGTCAGGGCTTGAACCAGATACTCACGCCTTTGATTTTTCCTTAATGGTGTAGGTGGTGAAGGATGCTATGAAGCTATGAACCCAAACTCTTTCTGCTAGGCCTGCCCCAACCAAAATTATCTAAGCCTAGCAAAAAGTTGCTCAGGTACATATTGACTGCGGCACGGTGCTTAATAGCCCTTAACTGGAAGTCTCCAACCCCACCTTCCCAAGAGGCCCTATACTCCAGGGTTAAAGATGTCGAACTCATGGAAAAAATGACAGCTAGGATCTGACAAAAATTGGATGAACACAACGAGGTCTGGGAAAGGTGGCATCTGCGGGAGGACTAGGGCAAGCCGTCATGGGAGTCGAAGTGAGAACGTATCTACACCCCTCCTCCCCCTCCTACCCCCCCCTCTCCCCTTCTTCCCTCCCCCCCCTATCTTTTCCCCCCTTCTCTTTCTAATTTTCTTTTTCTTTTCTTTTTTCTTTTTCCCTCCCTCTCTCCACCTTTTGCAATGCAGACCTTATCTGCATGTTCTACATATGCGTAACTATATGTGTTTTATGCTAAGAGTTAAACCTCAACCCATCAGTTGGGACATTGTTTGGAAATTAAAGTTGCACCCATAGGCTCACCCATAGAATAATAACATACCAGAAGCATAACCTTTGCCTATGGGAACTCTAATTTGTTAATATAAATGTAACGTTAAATAACTTGTTTGAATTTAACAATAAAACTGTTAATTGGAAAATAAAAAAAAACACAGTGTACAGTCCAGAGTTGCCTTAGTTAACATTACAGAGACGCTCTCTTGCATTAATGTTAAAAGACTTGGCTGACATCCCTTCTGGCTCCAGATCCTGCTTGCTGTTTTACTACGCTCATCTCTGGCTCCCTGACGTTTGGCTTGTCTGACTATCCATTCCGGTTCCTGAACTTTGGTTATGTTTTGACTACCTTTGTTCTATTTACTTTTATTATTAAACAAGTGTGATTTAACTGTACTTCTGTCTCGGTCTGATTTCATGGTTTCTGACAGGACTTTCTGGCAGAAGCAGCTGTCGACCAAGTCAGGATGATGGCTAAAATTATGGCTCACTCGGTCACGGTTCGCAGGGCCTTGTGGTTAAGACATTGGTCAGCTGACAATGTTTCCAAACACAGCCTTTGTTCAGTTACCTTTGACTATTCGGCTAGACATTGGAATCAGCAATCCAGCCGGTCTCTGTAGGCAAGTCGGGTCTAATCCCGAACCTATGGAAACTGAAGCTGATGGTGTGGAGATTGAAAGGAGATCTTTAAAGCACTTGATTCTCTCAGATCGGGTAATGAATACCTTATTGCAAGCTTGGAAGAAGACGGCTAACACTACCTCTAACAGGATCTAGAAAGCCTTCTTACACTTCTCCACAGAAAGGAATTGGGATTCTGTTTCCCCTTCAGTTTCTAATATATTAGAATTCCTCCATGTTGGTCTTGACAAAGGCTTGGCCTACAAAAGTGTCTGGACTTTCTGCTATGTCAAACAAGAGGTGGGCCTTGGATCCCCTGGTGTTGCGTTTTTTTAAGGGCAGCAATCAAGATCAGACCTCCAGTGAAGTCTTTTTTCCCCAAATGGGATCTGCCTTTAGTTTTGAAAGCCTTACTAGCTCCTCCTTTTTATCCAATTTCCTCGTGCTCTCTTTCACTTATCGTTAAGGCCCATATTTTTAACAGCAATTGCTTCAGCCAGAAGAGTGTCCGAATTTTGCACTCTCTCAGCCAAAGAGCCGTATTGCTTAGTCTTTCAAGACAGAGTGGTACTCAGGCCTGTCCCGAGTTTTCTTCCAAAAGTAGCAACATCATTTCATATGTACTGGGAGTCAGTCCTCCCAGCATTTCCAAATGACAAGTCGGAAGAAGAGTGGTCAAAGCATGATTTGGTGGCCTCCTTGTCAACATACTTGGACCGAACTAAAGATTTCCATAAACAGGATCAGCTATTTGTCTTCCCTAACGTCTTCTTGGCTGGTCAAGACCATTTAATTGGCATACAAGGTTCTGGGTTTGTCACCATCCTTAGAGGTCAAGGCGCACTCTATGAGGGGCATGGCAGCTTCCTGGACAGCGTATGCTAAGGCTTCAGCAGAAGTAGTGTGCAGAGCAGCAAGCTGGAGCGCACCTTATACCTTTATCCGACACTACAGGGTGAATGTGGCTCTTCCAACATCGAAGGCCTTCAGATCTACTGTTATTGCGGTGGCTAGTCTTTTTGCAGCATTTAGGTGTTTAGTCTGGTGATTTCTGGCTAAGTGAATATCTTGCCCTCCCTTTTTGTATACACGTGTGCTTGCTATGTTCCATGGTAGGCTGACATGAGGAGATCCAGGAATAAGGAAAATAGTTTTCTTTACTTACTGTAATTTTCCTTTCCTGGAGCCTCCTCATGTCATCCGGGGGCTCCCACCCAGATTCCGTTGCGAGGCGGGTGATTTTGAACACTGGCTAAAGCAGACAGCCGCCCTTTATGGGCTAGGAAAGTGGTTGTCCTGGAGATGTTAGAGGGGGGAGCTGACCCATGGTAGACATGATGAGGATCCAGGAAAGGAAAATTACGGTAAGTAAAGAAAACAATTTTCCTCAATCTAGCTAGAAGGTTGTCTATTTCTTATGGGTTTACTTAAAGCCGAGCTCCAGGGATGTAAAATTTGTACTCTTGCAAAAACAAAACAAAAAAAAAACCTTTACTCTTGCAGTGGCTTTCCCTCCTCACTGCAAGGGTAAACTGCTCCTTGGGGATAATAAATGAGATAATATACATTATCTTACTTATTCCTCCCTCCCCTGGCAGCCAGCACTCCTCTCCATTATCCAATGCTCCCAGGTTGCAGAAGGACACTCAGCATCCTCCCATACAATGCAGGACCTCCATTTCTACGGGATGACGTCAGAGAGCTGCGACTGGTCAGGCAGAGAAAGGAAGAGGTTTTGGGGGACTGGTCACACAAACTGGAGGTAACCTGCAAGGGAGAGGAATAAGGTAAGTATATCACTTTATTAGGGCTGAAACAACTAATCGATTAATCGTCAACTAATCGATTATGAAATTAATCGATTCCTATTTTCATAATCGATTAATCGGCCAGTAACATAATGGGGTTAAAAAAACTAAATGTAGCCCTTTATAGTACAAAAAGAGCAAATAATCGCTACTGTAAATATTACTTTCCCTGTTGCACAATAAAAAAAACCCTTACTGTAGCAATTATTTGCTCTTTTTGTACTATGAAGGGCTAATAATTTTATTTTTATTTTTAACTCCATTATGTTACTACATGTCTTAGGCCTGGTTCCTACCCATGTGTTTTTTGGTGCTTTTTGCAGAAACGCACTACAGTTCATTTAACGTTCACATCAATGCTTTTTTCAGCTGCTGCTTATTTGAAAAAGGTCCTTGACCCTTTCCAATGCAAAACGGTGCTTTTTTGGTTCAATATACTTTAATGGAGAAGCTGCAGAGAAGCATGCAGTGCATTTTTGCAGCAATTTGTGTTTTTTAATCTGCCAAACAACAAATTGGCCCAAAATAAGGCATAAAAAAGCAAAAAACAGCAAATCGCAGCAAAATCGCGTGCGCAAAAAGCACTGCATATACTGATAGGTGTGTACCGAGCCTTATGCTGGCCACACGGATCAATTTTCAGATGAGAATATTCATGTGAAAAAAGTCTGATATTTACCAGATTCAATCTCTAATACAGTATATCCCTTCTGTCTGTTATTCTCAGAGTGGATTAAAGATTTTACTCCCTAACCATACAGTTGGTTATTTAGATTTACCCCTGCGTATAGAGATATTTAGGAATAAATAACTTTTTTTAAACTTTACATATTAACTAAATTATACACCACACTTTTTTTTTTTTAAGGTTATTAACCGATTAATCGATTCATCGAAACAATAATCGGCCAACTAATAGATTATGAAAATAATCGTTAGTTGCAGCCCTACACTTTATTTCACCAAGAGAAACGCTCTAGTTTCATTATTTACCTTCAGTCTGATACTGTTCTCGCAGTACTTCTTCACCACAAGATGTCCTCAGTCATTCGGTTTGAATAATACCCAGTATAACATGTGCACTGCCAAAAAAATGTGCTTGTTTTCGTTTCATTAATTTTTTTGGGGGTTTTCGGGTCATTCGTTATGATCGAAATGCGAAAAATCTGAAAATTCTGAAATCCGAAATAATAACTAACTATTAAATTATAGGTATTGCAATTTCCTTTCAGATTTGGCTGTTAGAGAATGTAATGAATATGAATTTATCCGAAGTTGCGAATTATCCGAAATAACAAATGACGTATTGTAACAAATTAATAATAATAATACATTTTTTTATTATTATTATTTATTATTATTAATTTGTTAAGTTCCATTTGTTAAGATGTGGCATTCAATATTTCGGATAATTCGTAACTTCAGATAAATTCGTATTCGTTACGTTCACTAACAGCCAAATTTGAAAGGAAATTCCAATACCTATTATTTAATAGTTAGTAATAGCTATTATTATTAGTTAATATTTCGGATTTTTGTTCTTATTTTCGTTCTTTTGAATTAACGGATTTTCATTCTTATTTTCAGATTTTAGTTTTCTGAAAAGTTTGTTAAAGGCTTTTCATTTGAATATTTGCGAATTAGCAAATTTGTTGAATTTTGGCGAAAAACGAATTCAGAACTAAACTAATTGCACATTGTTTAAAAATAATATTTTAAAAATATAACACACCACAGGGTGGTCCAGGCTATCACAAACTTATTTTAAAATGGCTGGCTCTCATAACCCCTATACTATCTAACCTGTAGAACAGGGGTGCTCAACCTTTTGAAGAGCAAGGACCACTTAAGCGATTTGGCAACTGGTCAAGGGCCACAATGAAATGAAATGGTTCAGAATTTCACATTTATTATTTTGAATAGCATAATGAACATTTTCATCCTGCAGCCACTGAATGCCGGGGAGAGGGAGAGGAGGAGAAGCTGGTATCAATCTGCATGAGACAGGAGTCGGCGCTCCAGAAGAACCATCGGCTTATGTGGCTCCTGCTCTCTCCATGGCTGCCAGCTTCCTCTGCTGTCGGCTCCATGCACTCTGATGGCGGGTTGGCAAGCCCAGATCGTGGTCAATGAGTTTCCGACTCCGGACATGCACTTTACTGGTTTGAGGTCGAGGTCCACATCAGAGGGCTCTGAGGGCCACAGGTTGAGCACCCCTGCTGTAGAAGAAAGATGCACATACTTACCTATTTTCACCCTGCTCCAGTCCGGTCACGTAATCTCCCATTGTCATACAGCGCTGGCTACAGGGGAGAACGATTTCACAACAGCTGGAGTGGCATCACCCATAGGCTTACTATAGCCCATCCATTGTCAGCACTCCCTCCACTCCCCTGAAGCCAGACCCTGCAAGACAAAGGGAGCCAGGCATTTGAATCTAGGTAAGTATATGCATTTTTCTTCTATAGGTTAGTTAGTGGGAGCATGGGCTTCTACTTTGAGGTGGGGTACTGGCAAGCCTAGACTTGGGCTCTAAAATGATTTCCATGTTTTTTTATTTCAGTTTGAGTAGGGAAGGATTAGAACCCCGGCATGATTTAAACTACTTGCTGGATGTTTGTTAGAGAAATGTTCTCTCGCATATTCTGATGGTGACAAAGGTTTCACTAAACAGGAATTGCGGGTAAATCGTCAACAGCAACGCAGACATAAATAGAATGCTTTATTTTAGTAGAGTAGGGAAAGGCTAGGTTTGTATCCTTGTTATAGACCCCGCCGACTTCCTGTCTGCTAAATCTGTTGTCACAGGACAAAAAGTCAAGATCACAGTATATAACCAAACCAATCAGATTTCAGTTTATTACAGTCCAATTACAAGGGATGAATTCTGACTGGCTGTTAAAGTGTATGTAAACCCTAATCATGAACGTCTATCACTAGCTCACTTTTGCTCTGTTGAATATACCAGTCACATTCAGTATGTCTCAAGTGATGCACGCTTTAAAGGAAACTTTTAAAAACTGGACATTCTTTTTGTGCCCAGATTATACAGTCAGTTGATACAATATAATTAAAAAATTAAAATTTTACAACAAATAAAAAACATGTCCCTTTCTCCTCAATTGGGAACACATGTAATAACCAGCATAATGATTTCTCTAAAACATAGGAGATAGTAAAGTGTGTGTAAGTGCTGTAAGCCATAGCAAAATATAGACCATGATAATAGGGGTAACCAGTGCGCTCAACCAAAAACTATTAAATCAAATAAGGAGAAAAATGGAAAAGGAAAGCAGCCAACATATAAGTGATCTCACACTTGTAAAGGTAAAATTGAATGAAGAGGGTATGTGGCGCTAACCCTTATGTAAATCAATAAATAATCTAAAAATAATCTAAAATGACCAGTTTGCAAAGCTCAGAGTATCCGAAAGATGAGTGACCTTTCACATAAATAGATATATAAAAACATAAAATAATGAACTAAATAGATAAAATTCCTTAATAGCAATACACATAAAATATTGAATAAATATAAGACGTGTGTATAAAATGAAAAAATGTTCAATAAAAGTGATGGTGCTAAAATAACCGTGCTGAAAATAAATATATGTGCTGGGGTAAAAATGATGATGGAGTTGGGTTAAAAATAGTGAACACGAAATCTTCTAGCAATAAAAGGTGCACAGTGCAACGTGCAAAATATGTGAATAAAGAACCAATAGAGAACCGATAAATTGATTCTGAAAGTGCAAGGGAATTGCAAGGAAATTGCAAGGGAAATTAATGATTGAATGTGCAGAAATATCCAAAATAATGACAAAGTGACCATACAGATGAAAAGAGTGTGTCACTGTAGGTATGGTATAATCAGATGATACCAAAACAATAATATCGCTGAAAAAAATTATTAAAAAATAAAAATAAAATTTGGTGCACTACAAGTCCCAGCTTGTAAAGAAAAAAAATGGCGGAAAATAAACGATAAAGTCCACAATCTGGAACAATGAAGAGCATAATGCTCTGGAATAAGTGAAGGTGAGTAGAAATATTCAGGAATCTTTGTGTTGATCACAGTGATGATCCGTGCAGGCAGTGCTCTGTGCTGACTTCAGGGGTGCACCCTACTAGTTCCCCCAGCCTCTCACCTCTATTTGCGGCCCCTACAGGCCTAGTGGAGCAGATAGCCTCTAAAGTGGCAAGCCTGGTCACTTTCCGGGTCCTCCTTCTTATGGGCTCCTATGGGCTCCTATAGGCTTCTATGGGCTCCTATGGACTCCTACTCCGATCCAAAAAGGCACTCCAGGGGTAAGGGGTCACTCACGGGTTAGATCAGCATGTAGGGGTTAAAGGTACAAAGAAGCGCTCCAATGTGTAGTAAAAAACAGGTTTATTGAAACAAAAATAATATCCACTCACATTTAAAGTTCTCTTGCATCAGCATAGATGAACTTCCGGTCGCGGCCGCAAACCAGAAGTAGAGCGATAGGCACCTGACTTCCTTCCTCCCTCACTAGTATCGTCACTAGCACACGTGACTTTGACAAAGTCACGTGTGCTAGTGACGATACTAGTGAGGGAGGAAGGAAGTCAGGTGCCTATCGCTCTACTTCTGGTTTGCGGCCGCGACCGGAAGTTCATCTATGCTGATGCAAGAGAACTTTAAATGTGAGTGGATATTATTTTTGTTTCAATAAACCTGTTTTTTACTACACATTGGAGCGCTTCTTTGTACCTTTAACCCCTACATGCTGATCTAACCCGTGAGTGACCCCTTACCCCTGGAGTGCCTTTTTGGATCGGAGTAGGAGTCCATAGGAGCCCATAGAAGCCTATAGGAGCCCATAGGAGCCCATAAGAAGGAGGACCCGGAAAGTGACCAGGCTTGCCACTTTAGAGGCTATCTGCTCCACTAGGCCTGTAGGGGCCGCAAATAGAGGTGAGAGGCTGGGGGAACTAGTAGGGTGCACCCCTGAAGTCAGCACAGAGCACTGCCTGCACGGATCATCACTGTGATCAACACAAAGATTCCTGAATATTTCTACTCACCTTCACTTATTCCAGAGCATTATGCTCTTCATTGTTCCAGATTGTGGACTTTATCGTTTATTTTCCGCCATTTTTTTCTTTACAAGCTGGGACTTGTAGTGCACCAAATTTTATTTTTATTTTTTAATAATTTTTTTCAGCGATATTATTGTTTTGGTATCATCTGATTATACCATACCTACAGTGACACACTCTTTTCATCTGTATGGTCACTTTGTCATTATTTTGGATATTTCTGCACATTCAATCATTAATTTCCCTTGCAATTTCCTTGCAATTCCCTTGCACTTTCAGAATCAATTTATCGGTTCTCTATTGGTTCTTTATTCACATATTTTGCACGTTGCACTGTGCACCTTTTATTGCTAGAAGATTTCGTGTTCACTATTTTTAACCCAACTCCATCATCATTTTTACCCCAGCACATATATTTATTTTCAGCACGGTTATTTTAGCACCATCACTTTTATTGAACATTTTTTCATTTTATACACACGTCTTATATTTATTCAATATTTTATGTGTATTGCTATTAAGGAATTTTATCTATTTAGTTCATTATTTTATGTTTTTATATATCTATTTATGTGAAAGGTCACTCATCTTTCGGATACTCTGAGCTTTGCAAACTGGTCATTTTAGATTATTTTTAGATTATTTATTGATTTACATAAGGGTTAGCGCCACATACCCTCTTCATTCAAAATATAGACCATGACTTTCATTTTCTAAAAACTGTTGGATAAGTGTTGAGGTTGTCATTTGATTTAGACCCCTTTCACACTGGGGCCACTGAGTGTTAGCGGTAAAGCGCTGCTCGTTTAAGCTGCGCTTTCTCAGCTGCTAGCGGCGCACTTTTAACCCCCGCTAGCGGCCGAAGAAGGGGTTAAAAGAGCCCGTGTTGCGGCGCTTCCAAATCACTTTTCAGGCGCGTTGGAAGCGCTGGCCATTCATTTCAATGGGCAGAGTGTTTCGAGAGCTATACAGCGCTCCCAAACCACCCCAAAAATGCTGCTTGCAGGACTTTTCCTAACATCCCGCAAGTGCATCGCCCCAGTGTGAAGAGTCACACTGAAATGAATGGGAGGCGGTTTTCAGGTGCTTTACAGGTGCTATTTCTAGCGCTAGAATGCCTGAAAACCGCCTCAGTGTGAAAGGGGTCTTAGAACATTTGGAAACAAAGCATTGTGGGCTTCATGTGTAAAATAAAGTGCCTGAAATGTATTTTCGAATGACAGTTAAAAACGAAATTTAATAGTGTTTTCACTTGTCTTTACCTAGAATAGTAACTCGTTATATCCACTAGATGTACTCAATAAGCAATCCCCACTCACTATGAAAAGTGTTCCAATGCTTAAAGCAGAACTAAACTGTCCTTTCTTTTCAGCCAAGGCAGCTGCCATTTTGGCCTCTGTTTGATCTGTAACTGCCATGTTGCTGCACATGTGATCACTTATGACACCAGCCTATTGATGGTTTGATTGAGAGCACAAGCAAATGTAATGCCCCGTACACACGGTCGGAAAATCCGACCACAAAATCCATCAGATTTTTTCCGACGGATTTTGTCCGACACTTGTGTTGCATAACACACGGTCGGACAAAGTTGTCGGAAAATCCGATCATTCTGAACGTGGTGACGTTTGTTGCCTACGACGGGACTACGTAGAGGCTAGTAGCTAATAGCTTTGGTCTTGTAATGTGATCTGAGCATGCGTGGCACGTGGCAATTTAAGAGCAGGAGATAAAACTTTGTCCGTCGGAAAAAGCCTACACACGGTCGGAATTTCCGACAATATTGTCTGATAGGACATTTTCCATCGGAAAATCCGACCGTGTGTATGGGGCATTACAGTTATTATTCCCGGGATTCTGGGAATGTAACTGTTTTTCTGAAGCTGTTAAATCGATGGGTTTAGTTCCGTTTACAGAGATTTTGTCCAAAATTGAAGGTAAAAGCTTAAAACAATCAAGTGCTTATTTGCAGTGTTTTTCCTTTCCATAAATTTTTTTTTATTAAATTGCAAAGTGCCTCCGGATTTGCTAAAGAACTGGCACTGTAGAAAGTGTCAATTCCCCAGCACATCCCCCCCTCCCTCCTTGCATGTCATAACCCTCTCCTCAAATTGCTGTCTGCACTGGTCCAGCTCCTCCACCCCCAACACCCCATATAACCTCTTATGTAACAGCTGGGAAAAAGGCAAAGAAGAATACCATAGAGTTCCAGTTGAGTGACAGCTCCCAGTCTACTGGGTCTGCTAACATCACATCTAAGATGGTGGTACCCAGCAGCAGTCTCATGGATTTTGGAGGCCTACACAACGGAGGCTTTTTTTTCCCTGGGAAATAACATGCATAAAATACAATAAATGCACATGGGAGGAATGTTGTGGAATGGTCTGCTGACAGGGTCTCTCTAAGGCCCCTTTCACACGAGGCGGACTCCGCTTCCACGGAGTCCGCCTCTGTCCGCCGGCTCAGCGGGAGATCTCTCCGTTGATCTCCGCTGAGCCGGTGGATGACAGGTCCCTCTCTGCTCACTGAGCGGGGAGGGGCTTGTCCAGCGCAGCTGGTCTCTATGGAGAGATCGGATGAAAACAGACAGCGTGTCCGTTTTCATCAGATCTCACCCGATCCGCCAGCGACGGAACTGGACGTAGGGCTATCCGTCTGCTTTTGGCAGATCGGACCGGGTCGGATGTCAGCGGACATGTCTCCGCTGACATCCGTCGCTCCATAGACCAGCATGGAGCGCATGTTTAGGTCCGCCGTCAAAACTGACAGGCGGACCTGAACAGGCCGTCAGTGTGAAAGGGGCCTAAAGGTAAAGTTCACCATTCAGTGTTTAAAAAAAAAAGCCCAGCTCTCTTTCCCAAGCCCCCTAAAACCATCTTGACCTGAAATCCCCAGCCAGGTGGTTACTCATCATCTCTGCCAGCAGAAGCCTCCCACATTGTTTACGTCTCTGCTGGCAATATCTAGTGAAGTGGTAACCTCCTTTAAACTTTAATGGGTTGCATGTACTGCTGTCCAGTCAATTCAAGTCTATCAGAAGTTACTGTGCAGACCTGGGAAGTCACATACTAGATATTGCCAGACAGGATGTAAACAAAGTAGGAGGTCACCACCATTTGAGGAGGTAGGTAAACACCTGGGTGGGGTTGTCATCGTAGGATAGTTTAAAGGCTAAGGAATGAGGGGGACTGGGAGTGTTTAACTCACAAACTAATTTTTTCTCTTTTTTTTCAAAAAAGCCTATACTATGGCCAGAGTAGACAAAGTAACACAGTCTGCTATGGTGCCTGTTAATGCTTTCACAGTACACCACTGATGCCCCTCAAAGACGCAAGTATAGGGATCAGAGAAGCAAGGAAACTAACTCCAGCCAAAACTTTTAGAAAAAACACTTAAACTACACACTTTTAAACCTGGGAAGAGTAATAACTTCCAGTAAGATTTAGTTCTTGACTGTCATCCTGCAGGGGACATTTCACCTCACTTCCTGTCCTTGTCATAGCAGGACAGGAAATCTGGGGAGAGGTCATCACTGGGACAGGAATCCACAGACAGGAACAATAACCTAAGATTATAAGGCTACTTTCACCAGTGCAAACTGTAGCGGAAGTAATCCTCTGATTTCTGTTGGATCTGTGAGGGGCTAGGTGCGGCCACCAGCCCTGTTTACTATAACGACAGGTTTCTGGTGTCCACAGGAATTTGCGGCTCTCTGCACAGCCAGCCATTGTTTCAGGTAATCGTTGGCTGTGCAGAGGCCCACGAATACCTGCGGCCGCCAAGTGACCTGTCAGCCCCTCAGACCCACAGCAGGAATCAGAAGATTCCTGCCACTACGGTTCACACTGCCCTAAATTGCCAGTGTGAATGTAGCTATAAGCCTCGACCTGATGTTAGTACAGCGATATCCACTGCTGAGCTATTGCGTTCTGACAAGGGGATGCCCCACCAGAACTCTCCAGTTAGCGATCTCAGCCATTGGCGGAGAGCACCAACCGGGAGTCGGTCAGCAGACCTTTTTCGGTCATGGACTGACTGCCATAAACACGGGCCGAATGTTGATGAGATGAGAAATCTCTCCAGTGGTGACACAGACTGAGGCAAAATAGTTGTTATAAGTAGGATCTGAAAGCATTAAAGAGGAAGTAAACCCTCATCAAAAAAACAGGAAAAAAAAAAAACCCTGCAGGACAAAGGCATAATTAGCTAGTATGCATAGCATACTAGCTAATTATGTATCACTTACCTGAGATCGAAGCCCCCGCATCGGTCCACGTCTCCCCCTCCGACCTGTGATTTGCTGGAGCCGCGATGCCGTCACTCCGCGCATGCGCACGAGAGCGGCACAGTACAACTGAAACATCGGCATATAGCGCCACTGCTTCAGTTGTCTTAAAGGGGTGTTTCAGCTAAAAAAAAAACATTTTTAAAAGTCAGCAGCTAAAAAAAAAAGTAGCTGCTGACTTTTTAATAAGTACACTTACCCTCCAGGGCGCCCGCGATGTCGGTCGTGGAGGCCGAGATGTCCCTCGGCGCTCCGGTCCCAGCGCCGCCATCCTCAGTAAGGGAAACGGGCAGCGAAGACGTTTCCTACTGCGCATGCGCGAGTCGTCGCGCGGGGCTTTGTGAATGGGGAACGTGATGTGTTGTGGGACACACAGTTCCCATAACACACCGCGCCCCATTCACTAGAAGACGGCGCTAGGAGCAGAAGACAGAACAGCTCCGCGGAAGAGGCAGATTAGGACGATCTGCCTAGCAACAGCCATTTCTTTTTAAATTGTTAACATTTTTATCAAGTTTTTTTTTTCAGGGTGGCCCTCCACTTTAAGTGCGCATGTGCCGCATGACGTCGGCACATGCAAATACAGGGATATCTCCTAAACCGTGCAGGTTTAGGAGATATCCTTGTTAGCTACAGGTAAGCCTTAATATAGGCTTACCTGTAACAAAGTTGTAAACAAGGGTTTACAACCACTTTAAGCCTAGTATACACAGGACGAATGTTGTCAGGCATCCGCTGCTTCAATAGAAACCAGCCGATGCCGGACGACATTCATCCTGTGTGTTCTAAGCTTAATGCTTTCAGATCCTACTTATAACAACTATTTTGCCTCAGTCCGTGTCACCACTGGAGAGTTTCTTATCACATCACCCCAATGAGGACAAATTGAACAAACACAAAATAACAATAATAAAAGACAGGGCTTCTCTCTTCCCCACTCAGTCAAAAAAAAAAAAAAATGGCTGGAAGTTGGGCTTTACCTTCTCTGGACAACATCATTACAAGTAGAGTTCCTGCCTACCTACTGCATCATACATATGTCATAGTAATCCGTTGTGTTACACCAGGCATATTATGGCAAATGGGCGGGGCTTAGTAGAAATGGGTGGAGTTTCATGTCGAATGTGATGAGCAGCACAGTTTCACCATGACCGCCCTTGGCTACTGTAGAGCAGAAGTGCAGGGTGACCCTCTGTAGTGCAAGTGCTGGTTGGAAGACCTGACACTTTCATGAATCTGCCTCTAATTTTTTTCCAGTTTTAAAAGATAAGCCCCTGCATATTCCAGTTAGGAGGATAAAGTGTAATACTCTTTAAGCACAGTGTCTCCCATCAGGGGTTGGTTTCATTGTCTGTTTTCAGTTGCAGGAAGCAGTGCTCAGCTTGGCTTCGGCTCAGCGACCGTCCCCTTACAGCTCCAATTTGAAATGTCCCAGATCAGGAAGGGAAGCCTCAAGCTCTTGGCTGCCAGGGACTGAGGCACAGTTCTGAGTAATCTTTGCTCCCAGTGTTGCTCCAAGTTGCTGGATTTGAGACAGCACCTCCTGGTGGTGACATTGTCTTTGCCTCATTTGTTCTTGTTCCCAACGATTCTGCCTGTCAATCAGAGACTGCATGACTTGTGTCAGTCTGTGGATCTCCCCTCTTATAGAGTCCAGCTGTTCTGTACTGACTTCTGTCCTGGGTGGGGGGAAGGAAGCTGTCTGTGTGGTGACATCCTTCACCTGAAGAATAGAAATATCTAGAATGGTTAACCACTTGAAAACCAGATCTGCATTTTTTTTTTTTTGCTAGAAAATTACCCCTTAAATATTTTTTTAGCAGAGGTCCTAGAGAATAAAATGGCGGGTATTCCATTTTTTTGTCACACGGTATTTGCGCAGCGGTTTTTCTAACCCCATTTTTGGGGGAAAATCCACTTCCGGACTGCCGCACGCCGATATATGTCCTAACTTTGAAGAGGGATATCTTTGTTATGGCAGCAGCTAGCTGCCACAACCCTGGTATCCTCTTCTTCGGCCGCCAGTCCAGTTTCCGATAAAAGTGGTCTCTGCGGCGGATTCGCCGCAAGATCACTTTTATCTGTGGCGCATCGTCAAAACGTCTTTTCCACCCATAGCTCTTAAAGGGCCATTTTACTGTAAATATGAGATCTTTTTAACCCCAGATCTCATATTTAAGAGGTCCTGTCATGCTTTTTTCTATTACAAGGGATGTTTACAGTTTTTCTACTTTTAAAAGAACAGTGTAAGAAAATAAAATAAAACATAAAATAAATAAGAAAAAAATAAATAATTTTAAACACGTCCCGGCCCGCCGAGCTTGCGTGCAGAAGCGAACGCATACGTGAGTAGCGCCCACATATGAAAATGGTATTCAAACCACACATGTGAGGTATCACGCGATCGGTAGAGCAAGAGCAATAATTTTAGCCTTAGACCTCCTCTGTAAATCAAAACATACAATCTAATGCATAGGATGCATTAAGGTGAAAAAAAACAAAAAACACAAACCTTTACAACCCCTTTAAGTGGTTAATGCATAAAAACACAATATATAACCAATTTTGTAAAATATAAAAGGTGATGCAACGCTGAGTAAATAGATACTTAACAAGTCACGCTTTCTCCACAGGCGATTCTTTAAACCAGTTAAAATTACAGAGGAGGTCTGGCACTAAAATGATTGCTCTCACTAGAACATTTGCGCCATATCTCACATGTGTGGTGCGAACACCATTTACATATGCACGTGAAACCTATTTTAAACATTTTTATTTTTACACTGTCCCTTTAACCACTTAACCTCCGGAAGATTTACCCCCTTCATGACCAGGCCATTTTTCTGCGATACCGCACTGCATTACTTTAACTGACAATAGCACGGTCTTGCGAGGCTGTACCCAAATAAAATGCATGTCCTTTTTATTCCACAAAATTAGCTTTCTTTTGGTGGTATTCGATTACCTCTACGTTTTATATGTTTTGCGTTATAAACAAGAAAATGCAGACAATTTTGAATAAAAAATATATTTTTTACTTTCTGCTATAAAACCTATCCAATAAATCTAATTTCTTCCTAAATTTGGCCAAATTTAGGCCAATATGTATTCTGCTACATATTTTTGGTCAAAAAATCCCAATAAGCGTATATTGATTGGTTTGCGCAAAAGGTAACGCGTCTACAAACTATGGGATATTTTTTCTTATATATTTTTTTTCTTATATCTTATTTTTTATAAGTCGATCAACGACTTATAGCGGCACTGCGATATTGCAGCAGACATTCTCACACTAACTGACACTTTTTGGGGGCCAGTAATACTAATACAATGATTAGTGCTAAAAACATGCACTGTCACGGTTACTAAGACACTGGCTGGGGAGGGGTTAACATCACGTGCGATCAAAGGGTTAACTGTGTGCCTAACCAGTGCTATTACTAGGGGAAGAGATGGAATTTATTCCCTGCTTTGCAGGAACACAAATTCCACCCCTTCCCTCCTGTCAGAACGATGATCTGCCTTATTTACATAGGCAGACCGCCATTCTGCCTCTCTGTCTGATGATCCTGTGGGTGCTGGCGGACATGCGTGCCCCCTACCCGTAAATGTCGAATCACGTATATATACATGATCCGGGAAAGAGGTACCGCTCTGTAGCAGTAAAGCTACTACAGGGCGGACCTTAAGTGGTTATTTTATATATCACAAGAAATGTAAACATTCCTTGTGATAGAAATAAGGCATGATCTTTTTATTGAGATTGATCTCATGCTTTCCACACGAAAAAAAAGGCATCTCCCCTTAGAGGAAGTGATGTAACGACATTGCTTCCACCCTCCTAGATCATTGAGATGGCCGGGGACCTTCCAGTCACCGGTCAGCTCTACGATAACCTGGCAGGACCACAGGATCAGATACCAGACTCCGTGATTGCACGGGAGAGTCTGGAGAGGAGGGGGGGGGGGTGATGCATTGTCCCTTCCTCCCGCCTGTAAAAGCAATCCAACAGCTAATCAGCCACTAGAATATCTTTTAGATGAAAGAGCTTCGCCAGCTGAAAACATTTTTTTTTTATAAATACACACATACATACATATATATATATATATATATATATATATATATACACACACACACACACACACACAAATATACTATTTGTACTGGGCCTGCTGACCACATGGTATAGAGACAGTGTTCTGTACCTGAGGATTAGGTGGAGCCACTGGTCTCACAGCCTGCTGGTTGGTAGCTGATGCAGTAAGTGGATAATTTCCTCCATGAATTAAGAGCTGAAGGCCATTTTGGAAGATGACCTGATGAAAACAACCATCACAAGAGCAAATATCACAAGCTGAGCCACATCATATTTCACCATTTAAGACAGAGGGGCTGACAGCACAACACAATGTATACCTTCTTCTGTAAGTTGATGGCTCTGTCCACGATCTTCTTGGTGACAAGCAGTGCTGGGTTCTTAAGTGCGGGCAAAGGTGTCCTGGCTCTTCCATTCAGAGGATGGTGAGGTGCTGGTAGGGCAGGGTTGGGTCTGGGTCCATTTACAATGGGATTCTGGGCTGGACGGACAGGGCAAGGTTCTAATACAGAGAAGAAGAGAAGTGAAAGGCTGGACAAATATCAGGGCCAGACAGCCATTGTCAAACTAGAACTCCTAACATTGTGGATACTTCCTTTTTAACAGAAACTATAATGTTTTTGAATCAATTTTATTTTCTATGTGTATCTCTAGCCAGGCCTGGACTGGGACAAAACATAGCCCCAGGCATTTTAGACTGAGCAGGCAATTTCTCCAGGGACTGGAGGGGATTAGCGGAATGGTGGAACGATTGGTGTCAGGATATTTATGGAGTTGGTCCTCTGCGATGTAATGTAAAGGGGCACTGTGATATATAGGGGACTGCACTGTAATGATTAGTGCCCCTAGCGATCACAGCCCCTCATCACAGTGCTCCTTGCAGTCATGCACCCCCCCATTTCTCTTTAACCACAGTGCCCCCTTTTACTCTCTGCCTCCCCTGCACAGTCCTACCCTCGGCAGGGGCAGGATTAAGCCTGGGTGTCCTTTCAAGGGTCTCCAACGATTTCCACCTATCAGCAGGGCAGGGAGCAGGAGGAACTGCAGATCTGGAGCATATTAACAAGCGGGTGATTATCCGCTTGTTAGTATGAAAATACTCCCACTCTCTGTGAAGATCTCCAGCTCCTCCTACCCCCTGCTTTGCTGATAGGATGGCATTGTTGGCGGGCAGGAGAGTTGGGAGAGGAGACACCGGCATGGCTGCATAACGGGAGCTGAGCGGTGACCGAGGCATGCTTTAGCCCTGTCTGGACCACGGTCACCCCCCACTATACAATCCGATCTTGTGCTCTTGTGAGGACATGCAGCCCCAGCCCAACCAAGCTTTACCTTGGATAGAATAAGAAAGCCCTTTTTCCAACCTGTTTAACAAAGGAGGAACCCTTGACATAACTTTAATTTCTCAAGGAACTGCTGCCAATTAGCATAATTTCTACAGCTCACACGACATTAACAGGGTGGTCAGTGGGAAGAATGACCTCCTTACAGATAGCTAAAAAGATCCTCGTCAGTGATTACTGATCTTAGATGCAGAAACTGCTGATGGTTCAAGGAACCCCTAGCAACCTCTAAAAAAGAACTGTGGGGTTTTGCAGAACTGGATTAGGGAATGGTTAGAGCCTCCGTCCGTTTTTTTTGTTGTGTCCCATTGGGGCCATTTTGCTTTACTTCTGGTCCAAGAGACACAACAGGAAGTAAGACTAAATGTCTACAAAGGTGAGATTCAGACATTAAGACAGGTTACCCAATTGAAGATTTCTCTTCCCCTTCTGTGACAACTAAAATTTCTGGTTTCCTATCACTCCCCGTCGAAGCGGTGTTTCGTCAGATTAGGCGACCCGTCAAAACTTGTAATGGAAGTGACGTTCCATCACGGCCATCTTGGTACACTCCACACTCAGCCGCAGTAAGCCAACAGTCTGAAGTCGCCAAGCAGACATCTTTTTAAACTCACTGAAGTCTTACATTTCACACTTTTTTTTACCACTAAACTGAGCTTATATCATGAAATACAGTATTTAGAAGTCTGTGACAACAGCAGCGGTGTTCTGTCACATTAGCAAATGTGTGAGATCAGCAGGCTTGCCGCTGCATTTAAAATTCAACATCAAAACAGTGTCACGGACTTCTAAATACTGTATTTGACGATATAAGCTCAGTTTAGTGGTAAAAATAAGTGTAAAATGCAAGATTTCGTGGATGTAAAAAGTCCGCTTGGCGACTGTAGGTCAATGCCCCGTACACACGGATGGATTTTCCGTTGAAAAATGTTCGATAGGAGCTTGATGTCAGAAATTCCGACCGTGTGTAGGCTCCATCGGAAATTTTCCATCGGAATTTCAGTCACACAAAATTTGAGATCTGGATCTCAAATTTTCCGACAACAAAATCCGTTGTCGTAAATTCCGATCGTGTGTACACAATTCCGACGCACAAAGTTCCACGCATGCTCGGAATCAAGCAGAAGAGCCGCACTGGCTATTGAACTTCCTTTTTCTCGGCTCATCGTACGTGTTATATGTCACCGCGTTCTTGACGTTCGGAATTTCCGACAAGATTTGTGTGATCGTGTGTATGCAAGGCAAGTTTGAGCCAACATCCGTCGGAAAAAATCCATGGATTTTGTTGTCGGAATGTCCGAATGTACAGGGCATTAGTGTGGGCGAGTGCCGGGTGTACCAAGATTACCGTGACGGAACGTCACTTCTGTTACAAAATCTGACGGGACGCCTAATCTGACTGAACAGCGGCAATAGTCACTAGTGCAAATGGAGAGGATGAACCTCCACCTTGAGGGACACAGACAGCAATAAAAGCTTGTATCAGCCAATTAGATTCTCTTTTTTTCTAAACTTCTCTAGAAATAACAGCAAGTCAGCTGACTTATAAGATACTTTCTATTCTATTATCTTTTACGTATGCGATTATGACCACTGAGACCCAAGCAGATATGAATGGAAGGCTTTGCTAATAACTTAACAAAATTTCACATTGTTCTCCAATGAAAAAACTAGGGTTAAAAGAGCCTTTTTTTCCCACAGGGACTTACGTGTCCCCTGCACAGTCTGTCCTTGGGGAATACTTCTCGAAGTGCTGATTGGTGGAGCAAGTGACTGGTTTACACTGGAGAGAGACGTCACGCTCACAATTTTGATCTCCGTTTCTTGGCTCTCTTCCTTCACATCACTTGCTGTCTTTCCCTCCTTGGCCACCTGATTGCCTCCGTCCTTTTTCTGCCCACTGCTTTCCTGTAGTAAACTGCAGAGCTGAGCCTGTTCCCAGCCCTGTGCTTTTGTAGCGGGGTTCTGAGAGGCGCTGGGTGACTTTTCCGGTTCTATCTTCTTTCGCTTCAAGTAGAGGTAGATGGCTTGTGGTGTCACCTTGATATTGTCTAATTCCAGGACCTTCTTGATCTTTCGAAAACTGAGACCGGCTTTCCTCAGTACTACTATCCTGTGCTTTGCGTGGTCATCCAGCCGACCCATCCCTCTAGGAAGTTAGGACTCTGTGTGCTGCTTTGAAAGAAGAGTAAAGGAATATCAGTACATATATACTGTACTAAGGCAAAGAAATAGGTATGAAGAAACACAATGGGGTTGATTTTCTAAGACTGCAGAGTGTAAAATCTGGATCAGCTGTGCATGGGAGCCAATCAGCTTCTAACTCTGGTTTGTTCAATTAAGCTTTGACAAAAAAAAACTGCAAGCTGATTGGTTTCTATGCAGAGCTGCATCAGATTTTACACTCTCCAGTTTTAGTAAATCAACCCCAATGGCTTAGTGGTTAGCACTTCAGCCTAAGGGCTCTTTCACACGGACGGACCGTATGTCCGTTTTTCATCCTTCCCTTTTCGGATGCAAAACGGACATACATGTATCCCTATGGGATAGCAGGTGTCAGCGGATGAACATCCGCTGACACCCGATCTCGTCCGTGCCCGCTATGGTCTGTTTCTGCAGACGGAGGAAAACCCTATTTTTCCATCCGTCTGCAGAGCGGATCGAATGACGACGGACTCTACGGTCCGTCGTCACCCGATCCCCATAGGGGAGAGCGGCGCTGTGACAGGTCCGTCCCTGCACAGAGTGCAGAGACGGAACTGTCATCTTCCTGCTCAGCGGAGATCGCTCCGGCGATCCCCGCTGAGCAAGCGGATATCCACGGGGCGGATCTGCACTGCCCCGTGTGAAAGAGCCCTAACTCTGGTTTGTTCAATTAAGCTTTGACAAAAAAAAACTGCAAGCTGATTGGTTTCTATGCAGAGCTGCAGCAGATTTTACACTCTCCAGTTTTAGTAAATCAACCCCAATGGCTTAGTGGTTAGCACTTCAGCCTTAAAGCGCTGAGGTCCTCAGTTTGAAGCCCAACCAGGCCACATACATGGAGTTTTGCATGTTCTCTCTCCTGTGCTTGTGAGGGGTTTCCTCTGTGTACACTGGTCTCCTCCTACACTTAGAAGACATGCTAGTAGGATAACCAGTATGTATCCAAATTGATCTTGGTATATGTAGGTATATGATATAGAGATTGTAAGCTCATTGAAGGCAGGGACTGATGTTGCCAGTGCTTTATAAAAGTGCCATAAAAAACACAAACATTTTTTTTTTTTTTTACTTTTGCATAGAGAGTAGAAGAATTACATTTATTTCAGGTTTTTATTTCTGTCTGTGACCACTTTTAGTAGATTTTCCCATATTCCCCGTCCCTGTGACACCAAAAACATAAAATGTGGGCACCAGCCGTCATCAGAACAGTAAAGACACAGATGCGATCATCAGCCAGCCGAGAGAGGTGCCGATTGGAGCTGCAGCCATCTTACTACACCCAGAAGCCACTGCTGACTATGTTCCAGCCTGAAGCCTGTCAGTTGTACTTCCATCAAAAACTCTGCTTCAGCCTACCGCTTGCCGCTTGCCTGCCAAGTTCATCAGCCCCACGGTGATCCTATGGGGGTCTATATATATATGGGTTTATGGCAAGCCTTGATCCGTTTTTAGAGTGGGAGTAAACTCCAGTGGATGGTTTTTACCTATAGATACAGTAAATATCTCCTAAACGTGCACCACTTGTGAAGCCGCCGGTGGCATCACCGGTGCATGCGCTTTGAAGGAGCGGCATACCGATGCCGTTCCTTCAGAGCCTAGTGCCATGAACAGCGGCTCCCGCATGCATGTGCGGAAGTGATGTCATTGCGGCTCGTCCAATCAAAAGTCCGGAGTCCGCCAACCTGGAAGGAAAACCGGGTGAAGATGGAAGCCCTGTCAGCGGTGACAGTGTGCCGCTGGAGGCCTTCATTTTAAAGTGGTTTAAACCCTTACACACCACTTTTACCTACAGGCAAGCCTATAATAAGGCTTACCTGTAGGTACTGGAAATATCTCCCAAACTTGCACGGTTTAAGAGATATTAACCATATACGCTTGAGCCAACGTCATCTGCGCATGCGCACTAAAGAAAGGGCACACCCGTGCCGTCAGCTCCTGTGCGCATGTGCAGGAGTGACGTCACGTGGCTTCGGCCAGTAACAGAGCCGGAGTCCACGCCCCCCGGAAGGAAGAGGGGTAAAGATGGACACGGCCACCAGCAGGGACATTGCAAGCTAATGGGCTAGTATGCGATGCATACTAGCCCATTATGCTTTTACTTTGCAGGGAACAAAGAGGAAGTAAAACTCATCAGGGTTTAGTTCCTCTTTGAGGTAAGTTTCACATAATGTGCTAGTATGTGATGCTAGCACAGTATAACTTTGTCTTGTAGGTTTAAAAAAAAAAAGAGGGGCAGTTTAACTAATGAGTGCATTTTTACTGCATTTTATTCTTTTTAATAAATCTCGTAGATGGAGGTGCCCTCTTGTATTTGTTTTACAGATGCAATAACCAATGTCAGCCTCCTCACCTGTGTGTCCTGAGAGACTTCCTGTTACTTTCTGTCCTGACATTTGGCCATTCAGGGCTAAGTAATTGCTTTGCTTTAAAACCCCATCCCCAGCAGATACTTGCCTTTCATTTGCTTACTCTCCCCCAGCTTTATTCAGTGCTGGGAGCTTTAGGAAATGACCTTAATTTCCAGGTATGGAGAATCATGCGACAGCTTGAGGCTTACATAGAAGTTTCCTTCACTCCCGGTGGCTGAATGGAGCGGTGGGGTGGTGAAGTATGTGCTGCTGGGGAGGTCTAGGTTACACTGAATCTGCTGCTCTGCTCTGCACAGCATTGCTCTGTACGTCATCCAATCACAGATCCATTCACAGGGATCTCTGAATGGAGCACTACAAGTCATCTTTCCCACCAGAGCAGGGAGACTCACAGATGACAAAGTCACACCCATGTGATCCGATTGCTGTCTGAATTTACAGTTCACACTGCGATCTGCGAACTGATCTGGGGGTGTCATTAACTTTGTATTGACACCCGCGGCGGTTCGCAGAGCATATGCGATGCGGGAACCCGCACTGAAATCACGCTGGTTCCCGCATCGCATATATGTGAGCCGGGGCTGAAAGTCATGAGGAACCCAGAATTCTGAATTGTCACCTGAACAGGAAAAGAGGGGCAATCTTCCAGTGGGGACACTTGTTACTGGAACAACTTAACAGATATTTTCCTTACTTTAGAGAGATTTTCTCTAACTTCCTGTTGTGTCTAGAGGACAGACAATGAAGGGAATTCTCCCCTATGGGACACAGATGGCAAACAAACCTGAGAGAGGTCCTTACTTTTCCAATCGGGACACTCTATCCTAAACCCTAAAAAGGTTTTGGCTTTTTATATATTTAACCACTTCAATACCGGGAATTTTCACCCCCTTCCAGCCCAGGCCAATTATCAGCTTTCAGCGCTGTAACATTTTGAATGACAATTGCGCGGTTGATGTTGTACCCAAATGAAATTTTGATCATTTTTGGTGCTTTTTGATCACCTCTGCGGTTTTTATTTTTTGCGATATAAACAAAAAAAAGAAAATTTTGAAAAAAAACACAATATTTTTTACTTTTTGCTATAATAAATATCACAATTTAAAAAAAAAATATATATATATATATATTTTTTTTTTTTACTCAGTTTAGGCTAATATGTATTCTTCTACATATTTTTGGTAAAAAAATAAAAATAAAATAAAATCGCAATAAGCGTATATTGATTGGATTGCGCAAAATGTATAGCACCTACAAAATAGGTTATTTATTTATGGCATTTTTATTATTATTATTTTTTTTTTACTAGTAACGGCCGCAAACTGCGATTTTTTATTGGGAGTGCGACATTGCGTCAGACAGATCGGACACTTTTGACAATTATACAGCAATTAGTGCTATAAATATGCACTGATTACTGTGTAAATGTCCCTGGCAGGGAAGGTGTTAACACTAGGGGGCGATCAATGTGTTACCTAGGGAGTGATTCTAACTGTGGGGGGGTGAGAGTGACAAGGGGAGGAGACCGATCGGTGTTCCTATAAAATAGGAACACACGATCAGTCTCCTCTTCCCTGACAGGACGTGGATCTGTGTGTCTACACACACAGATCCACGTTCCTGCTCTGTGATGAGCAATCGTGGGTGCCCAGTGGACATCGCGGTCAACGGGCACGCGCATTGGCTCCTGAGTGACGCTGCGGGCGCGCGCACGCCCTGTACAACGCCAGGAAGCCGAAGACGTCATATGATGCATGCTCAGGATGGTAGAGCCACTCTGCGGGCATCATATTACAATGGCTGGGATGGAAAGTGGTTAAAGTATAACTAAATCAAAACAATTTTTTTTTTTATGTTGGAAAGAGTGGAGCAAGATTAGAACCCCTGTCAGTTTTTATTGCTGTCTGTGTCCCCGTCAGGGAGATTCACCCTCTCTGTTTGTCCTGTTTACCATTATCAGTGAAAGAAAATCCCAAATTTTGGGTTGTCACCAGAACAGGAATAGAGGAGAAACCTTCCAATGGGGACACTAGTTCTGGTGACAACGTTCCCTGACTTTGGAGGGATTTCCTCTCACTTCCTGTTTTAGCTATGGGACAGGAAGTGAAGGTAAACATGCCCAATGGGACACAAATAAATCAAAATAAATATTGACAGAGGATGTAACCTTCCCTTACTGTATCCTAAATGGAAAAAAATGTTTTGCCTTTAGTTCTATAAAATAATAATGTATTTTTTTTTTTTATCGTGTAAATCCTAAGAACTGATCCCTGATCATCCAGTATGGATTGGGTGTACCCCACCCCCCCCCCTCCAGGGACCTCTCAGGGATGTTGATGACAATGTGAACTCAGGGACATTTAAAGGGACATTCCACTTTAATCAGACATTTATTTTAAAGGGACAGACAAATCTTTATACTATGGGGCTGTCCCTGGAGAATGGAAAGGGGTGATTTATATCAGACATATTGCTATGCTCCCCAGTAATCACATTCCATCACACACAGGCAGATCTCCATATCAAAGCTCCATAACAATCGCCCATACCTGTGCGATCCCGGCTGTCCTGCCCCCCGCAGCCATGAATCTGTCTTTGTTTGTTTACAGAGGAACAAGGAACCAGCGGAGACTTCTGGGAGAAACTTTCCCAGTGGGCGGGGCCCTGGCAGCCCTTAACCCTTCCCCTACCCGCGCTCTCTACCCCGCCATGTGCCGCTGAGGCGCTCTGTCTCTTTAAGGCTCTTTAAAGCGCTCTAAACCACGCCCCCACACCCGAGTTGACGTCACCCGCAGAGCGACCGGAGGTGTTCTAGGCGGCAGGATGGCGGCCCCGCGTCACAGCGAGCGCGACGGATTGTCTGAGCTGAGGAAAG
Organism: Lithobates sylvaticus; assembly: GCA_028564925.1. NCBI lineage: Eukaryota > Metazoa > Chordata > Amphibia > Anura > Ranidae > Lithobates > Lithobates sylvaticus. The sequence continues at coordinate 243,085,962 of CM053031.1, read as the reverse complement.
AGAAGCAGAGGAAGGCCGGGAAAATGTAAGTCCCCCGCTCCGCCATCCGCCTCCATCCCCGGCGCCGCAGCCAGCTGTGTGCCCGGGGAGGCCGGACCGTGCAGGCTGGGCTCTGGGCATGCTAAGGGCGGGGATATTGCGGGGCCGAGCCTGGCTACGGGCTGCACTAGGCCGCACTCCTCCTGTATGTATGGCGGGCCTGTGCCCGGCTGTGGGTAGAGGAGGGCTCCGGTACTGAGCTTCACCGGGCGGTGTACATCCACCGAGGGCGAGCCGGGCCCAGTGTGTGAGGGGGGTCCACACCTCCCCCTATACATGGAGGAGGTTACTGTGTGTGTATATATGGAGAGGTGTGATGGCTACGTATAGAGCCCTGTCCTTGTCTCTCCTCTACACACATTATATATTATACACTATATTATCACAAGTATTGGGACGCCTGCCTTTACACTCACATCAACTTTAATGCCATCCCAGTCCGTAGGGTTCAATATTGAGATGGCCCACCCTTTGCAGCTATAACAGCTTCAACTCTTCTGGGAAGGCTGTCCACAAGGTTTAGGAGTGTGTCTATGGGAATGTTTGACCATTCTTCCAGAAGAGCATTTGTGAGGTCAGGCACTGATGTTGAAGGTCTGGTTCGCGGTCTCCACTCTAATTCATCCCAAAGGTGTTCTATGGGGGTTGAGGTCAGGACTCTGTGTAGGCCAGTCAAGTTCCTCCACCCCAAACTCGCTCATCCATATCTTTATGGACCTTGCTTTGTGCACTGGTCCAAATCATTAGGTGGAGGGGGGATTATGGTGGGGGGGGGGTTTTTCAGGGGTTGGGCTTGGCCTCTTAGTTCCAGTGAAGGGAACTCTTAAGGCGTCAGCATACCAAGACATTTTGGACAATTTCATTCTCCCAACTTTGTGGGAACAGTTTGGGGATGGCCCCTTCCTTTTCCAACATGACTCCTCACCAGTGCACAAAGCAAGAGCCATAAAGACATGGATGAGTGAGTTTGGGGTGGAGGAACTTGACTGGCCTGCACAGAGTCCTGACTTCAACCCGATAAAATGCCTCTGGGATGAATTGGAGTGGAGACTACAAGCCAGGCCTTCTCTTCCAACATCAGTGCCTGACCTCACAAATACACTTCAGGAATATTGGTCAAACATTCCCATAGACACTTCTAAACCTCGTGGACAGCCTTCCCAGAGGAGTTGAAGCTGTTATAGCTGCAAAGGGTGGGCCAACTCAATATTGAACGCTACGGACTAAGACTGGGATGCCATTAAATGTCATGTGTGTAAAGGCAGGTGTCCCAATACTTTTGGTAATATAGTGTATCTTGTATGTAACAAATTAGATAGTTATTATATAGGATTTACAGTATCTCACAAGTGAGTACACCCTCACATTTTTGTAAATATTTTATTATACCTTTTCATATGACAGGGGCAGTGGCTCAGCTATACCTTTTGCACAGTAACTTATTACAGATTTATTTATTAATGATACGCAGAGGGCACTGGCTGTGAGCAAAGCGCAGCACCCCAGAATAACCAATTTGATTAAGTCAACATTTTAAAGGGAAAGTACTGAGTCAGGTTCATAAAAATACAAATGTTTCAGCTGCTGCTTTATGCATCGACATACAGCATCTCACACCCCTCACATTGTTGTAAATATTTTATTATATCTTTCATGTGACAACACTGAGGAAATGACACTTTGCTACAATGTAAAGTAGTGAGTGTACAGCTTGTATAACAGTGTAAATTTTATGTCCCCTCAAAATAACTCAACACACAGCCATTAATGTCTAAACTGCTGGCAACAAAGGTGAGTACACCCCTAAGTGAAAATGTCCAAATTGGGCCCAAAGTGTCAATATTTTGTGTGGCCACCATTATTTTCCAACATTGTCTTAAAGCGGAGTTACACCCAAAAATGGAACTTCCGCCTTAAGGGAGGTGACCCCCTGACATGTCATTTTGGGGGGGTGCCATCTTTTTAGTGGGTTCCAGCTCCCACTTTCGGCGCACTCCGGCACTGGAGGGAGAGCACCTCTCCCGCTCGGCAATCATCTGGGACACGTGACAGGTCAGTCACGGTGTGCGGCTCACACATGCGCAGTGGGTGCCTGGCTGTGAAGCCACAGCCGGGCACCCACAATTATAATGTCGGCGCCACAGAGAGGAGGGGGAAGACGAGCGGGGCTTCGTTCCCCAGCATGGCTGGACCCTGGGACAGGTAAGCTTCTGATTTATTTAAAGTCAGCAGCTGCAGTATTTGTAGCTGCTGACTTGTAATTTTTTTTTTTTTTTAAGCAGAACTCTGCTTTAACCCTCTTGGGCATGGAGTTCACCAGAGCTTTCCATGTTGGCACTGGAGTCCTCTCTCACTCCTCCATGACGACATCACAGAGCTGGTGGATGTTGGAGACTTTGCACTCCTCCACCTTCCATTTGAGGATGCCCCACAGATGCTCAATAGGGTTTAGGTCTGGAGACATGCTTGGCCAGTCCATCACCTATACCCTCAGCTTCTTTAGCAAGGCAGTGGTTGTCTTGGAGTTGTGTTTGGGGTCGTTATCATGTTGGAATACTGCCCAGTCGCCGAAGGGAGGGGATCATACTCTGCTTCAGTATGTCACAGTACATGTTGGCATTCATGGTTCCCTCAATGAACTGTAGCTCCCTAGTGCCGGTGTTCTAGCGCAGTGTTTCTCAACTCCAGTCCTCAAGGCGCCCCAACAGGTCATGTTTTCAGGATTTCCCTCAGATGAAACAGCTGTGGTAAATACTAAGGCAGTGAAACTGATCAAATCACCTGTGCAAAATAATGGAAAGCCTGAAAACATGACCTGTTGGGGTGCCTTGAGGACTGGAGTTGAAACACCGTTCTAGCGAATAGTGCCCTCTGTAGAAAAGTGCATGCACTGTACGGAAGGGCACTCCAACTGATTTCCTGATCAGCTGACGTGACGTCCCCATGCGCACATCGGAGGCATTTTTTAATGAGCGATACCATTTGACGAGCACAATTGAAAGCTATGCAAATAGCGGAGGGAAACTGTAGTTGTCAGATTTTTCCTCGCTGCTGCGGGGAGGGTTTACATGTGTGCTCAAGGTCGGGTTTTGTCTGCGTTGCAGGACGGGTTTGATGTGTTGAATGGCGGGTTTTGCCTGTGTCTAAGGGTGGGTTGCAACACAGACAAAACCCGACCTTGAGCAATCATGTAAACCCGCTTCCTTCTGGAACTGGGAAGAAGGCTTTCTTCTGGGACGACAGCCATGCAGACCAATTCGATGCAGTGTGCGGTGTATGGTCTGAGCACTGACTGGCAGCACTCATACGTCTATTTCCCAAAGACAACCTCTCGATATGATGCTGAGCACGTGCACTCAACTTCTTTGGTTGACCATGGCGAGGCCTGTTCTGAGTGGAACCTGTCCTGGTCACCTATGGTCTTGGCCACTGTGCTGCAGTTCCGTTTCAGGGTCTTGGCAATCTTCTAGCCTAGACCATCTTTATGAAGAGCAACAATTCTTTTTTCAGATCCTCAGAGCTCTGTGCTATGAGATGCCATGTTGAACCTCCAGTGACCAGTATGAGAGTGAGAGCGATAACACCAAATTTAACACACCTGCTCCCCATTCACACCTGGGACCTTGTAACAATAACGCGTCACATGACACCAGAGAGGAAAAATGGCTAATTGGGCCCAATTTGGACATTTTCACTTTAGTGTTGTCACATGAAAAGATATAATAAAATATTTACAAAAAATGTGAGGGTTTTACTCACTTTTGTGAGATGTGTGTGTGTGTGTGTATGTATATATGTATGTGTGTATATATATATATATATATATATATATATATATATATATATATATATATATATATATATATATATATATATATATATATATATATACACACACACATACATAAAAAATGTCTAGATATATCCATATCCTCCTCTCCAGTCTCTCAATGGAGATATATAATTTCTCTAGAATCTATTTTAGATGGGAACACCATTTCCTTATCTCCATCCCTCTGTGCTTGTTTATAATCACCAGGCACTCATAGGACCTGAAGAAAGTAATTGTTCAGATGTGTACATTCGTTGGGGGTCCGGTGTTTGGGTGGGGCGCTGCCCACTTTTCTGATAACACATTTGCATGATTACTCGCTTCCACTCCTGGGAGTGTCTGGTTTTACTGGATTGGAGTATTGGAAACATCTCAAGCAGCACGCTTTTTGTCTGTTGTTGTGCTAGTACCATCCCTCCGTTTTGTGTGTGCGTCTTTAAAATGCAGGTAAAGTGTACAAGTACAACAGATGTACTGTGAGATCACTGCCTGCATGATGAGATCCCCTGTCTGTTCTACAAAGTTCCAGCCTACTATACTGTATCTTTGATCAGTTATGAAAGCGGAACTAAAGGGGCCATTACTGGCCTTTCCCGTGGTCCGTTACTAGTATGTTCTCCTGTGTGCTGATTTTCGTCCATTTTTATTGGCCAGCGCAGGATGACAGCACTTCTGCACAGGAGCTGTTCATTTTGGCACACAGGGATTGGCCTGGCTGCTGCAGACTGAGATGCTCAGTTTACAGTCCAGGGATCATTGAGCAGGCAGGGAGGTGTCAACGTTGCGTATCTCTTCTGCAATAAAAAGCCTGCCTGGTCACAGTGTGTAACAGATATAACAGGTACTGCAGGCAAAATCATGTCCTTTGGCACAGCACACAAAAATGCAGCCATAAAGCAGATGCTGTGGTTTTCCAACACGCATAGTAACATGCATGCATTTTGGTGCTACACAATATTTTACTTTTTTTTTCTCCCCCATATTCTATCTGGGGTGAGCAGCCATTATATCTCTGTATACAGATCTTTCCTTTGTTATGATTTTTTTTTTATTATTATTATTGAAACAATTTAAAACTTGTTTATAAGAAGACTTTGTAAGGATATGATAACATCGGGTGTGGCACAATTTTTAAAAAGGGTCAGGGATTTCTTTCTCATGCAGGGCAGCCCATTGAATTGAGTGGACTGCCCTAAACACGATGAACAAAAACACACGCACTCTCCATTGCTCCTGCATAGTGTAAACGGAGCATTAGAGATTCACTCTCTAGTCGTCCTCTGTTGCTACCAGGCGTGAAAGAAAATCCACAATCTTCCAGTGAGGACACTAGTTCTAGTGACTCTGGCAGGAACCAGGAATTTTCTCTTACTTCCTGTTTTGACTATGGAACAGGAATTAAAGGGAAATCTCCCCAAAGAGACACGGCAAAAAAAGACAAACAAAACAATTGCCTTTAGTTCTACGTAAGAATCAATTCACACCAGAAATTGCACGTTTTTGCATGTTGAGGTTCTATTTTATACACATTTGTTTTGTGCATTCGTATGCTTACATTTGCTTCCTTTTTTGGGGTGTGTTTGTGCACTGTGATTTGCGTCTATGCACATTTCCCACATTTGTCGCCAAAAAAATGCAGCTTGCTTTACTTTTTCCTACTATACTGCAATGGTGTGAACTATGCCCTTTAAAGTGGTTGTATACCCTAAAATTAAACTTACACCTACAGGTAAGCCTAGATTAAGGCTTACCTGTAGGTACAAGAAATATCTCCTAAACCTGCACGGTTTAGGAGATATTTGAAAAGAACATTTTACAACGCTGTCTACGGCGCATGCGCGCCGTAGACAACGGTGCATTTACAGGGTTAATCCCCCATCTTCAACTGCGCCTCACCGCAGTTGAAGTGTCCCGCGCGCATGCGCAGAGCGACGTCCTCTCCGCTCCGGCCAAGCACAGCGCCGCAGCGGCGCTGTGATTGGCCGGAGCGGCGATACCCGGAAGGGTATCTGTTTGGATATGGATGCGGCCGGAGGGGGAGAAGAACACGGCGTCGGGGGCCCCGATGTAAGGTAAGTGATGCATAATGAGCTAGTATGCTAGTCATACTAGCTCATTATGACTTTGTCTTGCAGGTAAACCCAAATTTTTTTTTTTAAATGGGTATACAACCACTTTAAATAACCTAGATTTTGGACTGTATATGTAGTGGGAATACCTTCAAAAAGGCATCCCCACCACACCTGGTGTCAATGGGCCCTTAACGTTCTCTTTGGTGCTGATTGTTTGGGGGGGACACAATAGTTCTTACTCAAAACAAGCTCAGCCAGAGTGTTTTGAGGAAAGCTTACAGTTCTACAATGTTTTGTAAGTCCAGTAATTGGCCAGTCAGGAATACACTTGGGGCTTGTTCACACTGTGCGGAGACCTGTACTTTTCTGCACTTAAAAAATGCTGGGTTTTTCTCTTTTTGTCCAACTCCCCATCATGTAACGCAATGCTGTATCTTGCTCTTGTTTTGAACTTTGTCTGACACAGTTACTGTTTTCCTTTTTATGTTTTTTTTCAATAAAAAGTTTTGTAAACGTGAAAAAATGCTGGGTTTTTTCCCCCCAAGGGCACAGCAAAAACCCTGCCCTGTTCCCACTACGATGGGGCTGAGAGTTGGGGGGGGGGGGGAGAAAATGCAGCATGTGCCCATTTTTCTGCATCTCACCAACGCTCTCTTGAAGTGTCAGTCGATGCATTTTTCTTGCACATATGATGGAGAGAGTCGCTTATACAGGATCTCCGGACTTAAAAAGAAACCTTTTTATCTGGGTTCTTATGAAGGTACAGATCATGGCATCATCTGTCCACCTCAGCCAACCAAAGAATACCTTGTGTGCATTGAAAAAAGTCTGTTCCTGAATGACGGGAGATACTGTATGAACGACTCTTTGCTGTTGCTCGTCCCCAGCAGCCTGTCCATTCTGCCTTGAATCGGCATTTGTTTGAGTCCAGCTGGCTCTAACAGTGAAAGGAAACCTGGAATTCTGGTTTAAAGTTTACCTTCATGCAAAGAGCTATATAGACAGATGAGATACATATATTTACCTGCCAGTTATGTGCAATTCTGTCCATCAGTCCCGGGATATTTTAGAGGTCTGTTAAACATCAAAGACGGGTTGGTTACCTAAGTTTTTCTCTGCCACAGTTAGGCCCCTTTCACACTGGGGCGTTTTTCAGGCGGTACAGCGCTAAAAATAGTGCCTGTACACCGCCTGAAAAAAAAACGGCCCCATTCACTTGAAAGCCGGCGCTAGCAGGACGGTAAAAAAAAAAGTCCTGCTAGCAGCATCTTTGGAGAGGTGTATTCACCGCTCCTACCCATTGATTTCAATGGGACACCGTGGCAATACCGCCGCAAAGCGCGGCTACGGCGGCGCTTTGCGGGGGATTTTAACCCTTTTTCGGCCGCTCGTGGGGGGGGTAAAACCGCCCCGCGAGCGGCCGAATACCGCGGCTAAAACGGTAAAGCAGCGCCAAATATAGCGCTGCTTTACCATCGCCGCGGCTCCCACCCCAGTGTGAAAGGGGCCTTAGTGACCCTTTCAGGAGGTTAAAATAATTGCAGAAAGCAACATTCTACTTGTCTGTTTAGTTTGCAGAATTGTCACTCCGTAGCAGAGCTCCCAGTGACGACCCTGCTCTCAGGTGTGTGGACTAGCCTGTTCTGCTAGTCTGATTGGATGCAGGTGCTCTTCGTTAACCATTTTTTACCCAGCTTCTTCGTTTTTTATTTATGATTTTTTTTTTTTTGTATTGAAGTATGCCGGATGGGAGGGTCCCAACAGGGCCACCCATGGACACATGTTATAATGTTTTATGCCTATTTTCTGAAGGAGCCTGGAGATCCTCTTAAGTACTGAATGAAGCAAGGAGGATAAATGCCCTGAAGCATACAACTTCAGAACCATGTTAGGCCCCTTTCAGATGTGCGGATCCGTATTCAGCCATCCGCTTACTCAGCAGGGATCGCTCCGTTGATCCCCACTGAGCCGGCGGGTGACAAATCCATCTCTGCACTCTGCAGAAACGCACCTGTCAGATCTCCGCTCTCCTCTATGGGGGGATCGGATGAAAACGTACCGCCTGTCCCTTTTCATCCGATCCAATCTGCCAGACGGATGGAAAATTTGATTTCCATCGTCTAGATTTATCAGATCGGTGCTGATCGGATGTCAGCGGACATGTCACCGCTGACATCCGTCCTTCCATAGAGATGTATGGATCGACCGTTCAGGTCCAGTGAAAAAACTTGACAGGCGGATCTGAACGGTCCAAACGTGTGAAAGGGCCCTAAGAGGCAGTATAGATCTGTCCTGACATGTTCCTTTTCATAAGATTCAACACTGTGAAGCCTTCTTGTAATTGCAGATGTGAGCAGCTGGATCCTTGGACAATATATAAAGTTGTTGGCTTAACATTCATGCATCTATGCAAACCTGATTATTATACTACAGGCTTGGATTTTGACTGAAGTTTTTGATGAGTAAGCAAATAGTTTCAGGCAAACAATTTGCTTCCAAACTTTGCAATTATTTGAACTAAAAGTCAATATAGTACAAGTATATGTAGGCTTCATTTTGGAGAGCGTAATTCCATTCAAAACCTGCGGGGGCCATGCAGCAGTCAGCGGTACCTCTGGCATAGTTATCACATCACTAGAATGATTTACTTGAAAGGATGGCTCTGTCCATAGAGGTAATGGGAAATCCACAATTCTACTGTTTTGTTTGGAAGAAGACTGGAGGAAATCTTCCATTGGGGGACACTTGTCTAATGGGACTTTCTTTGCCTTCTGCTTCTTCCAGCACATGAATTGAACTCTTTAGTGGGATACAGATGCCAAAAAAACTCATGATTTTAAAAAATGCAATTTCTTTCCAAATTGAAATAGATAAAAAATGGTCAAAGAACAACTTTAAAAAACAAAGCTAATTTCCTAAATGATGTACTTTCAATGTTTACATTTGCTTTTATACTGTATGAGGCTACATAATGACTCTTGATGTTTCTCTTGTGTAGGGCTCCCTCCCCTAGCAAGCGTAAAGAACGGTCTGAGGACAGGTCTAAGGATCGGACTAAAGAAAAGGCTCCAGGAAAAGAAACAGCAGAGAAAGACCGTGGACGAGACAAGACGAGAAAGAGACGCAGCGCCTCCACTGGCAGTAGTAGCAGCAGGTACGTGGCATGACAAACCGTTACAAACTGTACACCAATGACGGAGCTACTTTTAACTCTTGCTGCTGTTGCACACCGTACATTAGTTGGTATAAAACTAAAGTTGCAGGCTTCAAAACAATTTGTGTTCTGCCAGTCTTAGGTTAATTAGCTGATGTGTCACTTAACCTCAAAAGCATGCACATATTGTGTGGGTACCAAGACTTTACTGATTATAACATGCAGCTAATCAAAAATAGTCAAAATAAAGTATTTATGATGATTGGCAAAGGCAACAAACAAGCATCATAAAATACATACCTATTGCCAGTATGTATGTACCTTAGAGTTTGACAGCAGTGCACTCAAGCATGTGGGGGATAATGCATTTCTTTCCTAGACAGACACCTTCTATGCTTAAACCTTAGCTCTGCTTTGACCCGCTACTAGTCCTACTTGTTTTATTGATGAATACGCTACCTCCTTTGTTCCAGAAGCTCCCGCTCCAGTTCCTCATCAAGTTCATCATCCGGGTCCAGCTCAGGATCTAGTTCAGGTTCCAGCTCCTCATCTGCATCCAGCCGCTCTGGAAGTTCCAGCTCGTCCCGCAGCTCAAGCTCTAGCAGCTCCTCTGGTTCTCCCAGTCCTTCTCGCCGAAGACATGACAACCGAAGGCGATCACGCTCCAAGTATGTTACCTTTTTTTTTGGAAAGCTAAAAGGCTCTTGCCTTTTAGGATAGTAAGACGACATGGAGTTTAAGCTATAGAGGGTCCTTGGGTGGTTTATTAAAAGAAAAAAATGTATGTTTGTCTTCTGCCAGCATGGCACGTTACTATGTAGTATGTAAACCAGAAGGTATGCCATTTTAGTTCAAGTAGAGAATTTGTGGTACATTTTTATTTATTTTTTTACTCACTTGCCACTGGCTTTATGTTTCATAGTAACCCCTTTCATTTGTAACTTCAGCCTCTTAATATAGGCCAATCTGTGCTACAGCAGTATGTATTGAGGGTTGGTAAATACCGTCGGAAAAACTGTTATGAGATTATTGTGCAGACTCCCCTTGCTGACCTCTTTTGAAAATGCCTGTTGTCTGGCCTTCATGCCTACCCTATTGCATACTTGTTTGGAGTCATTGACTCATGTTGGCTAGAAAGCAGCTTCAGCGCCCGTATTTCTCGAATAGGTTTACTTAGTACTTCAGATTTCTCCATGCATGCCATATTAGTAGAATAACACTTTTAATTTCTTGCAGATCCAAACAGCCAAAACGTGATGAGAAGGAGAGAAAAAGGCGAAGTCCAAGCCCGCGGCCCACCAAAGTTCACATTGGGAGGCTGACGAGAAATGTTACCAAGGTTAGCTTTGTTTAATAATGTTCTGGTCATTAGGCTTGAGTTTTTGAACACATTCAGGCTTATTCAGTAAAGCTGTACAAAGAGCAATGTTGCCCCGAGTACATAAACTGATTTAGGTAGGTTTGCTGAGAGTTACATCAATGAAACTTTTGGTTCATTGGTCTTTAAAGTAAACATCTGCTTTGCCAAACTTACATTCCCTTCACTCCCTGTTATCTTTCAGAAGCAAGGAGGTGTGCCCTATGCAACTGTCATTGTGCAATTTGGAGCTTACACAGCTCATTTTGACCATTTCTGCATCCCTCATGTGCTGGGTGTGTGAATATCCATTCACTAAACCCCAGCATGGTTTGCACATTTCTGCACTGCCATTCATTCTTAAAAGCACCCCCAACACACCTTGCTAACAGCTGTGCAACGCAGCACACCACACCACAAGTTAATGCACTACTGTTTAAAAAAAAAATAGAAATTTGTACGTGCATGTTTTTGTGATTTGGTGTGATGGACATCCCGATATAATTGACGCACACGCATTACTACACACAACAGTGTGAACCCAGCCTTAGCATGTAGAACCCTGGGAAAGTCACTTTGCTTCCCTGGCAGTGCAAAAGTGACAACCCTTGCAGCTGCTCATAAAGTGAACTTTGCCCTAAATGAACAAAATACACAGGTTCACTTTAAGGAGAAATCGGTGTGCTGATCTGATGCTAATTGTCATATTTTACAGTTCTTATTCTTGCATTATGCTTAATATTTCTGTTTTTCCAGGACCATATTCTAGAGATCTTTTCCACCTATGGCAAGATTAAAATTATCGACATGCCAGTAGACCGCTGTCACCCGCACCTTAATAAGGGTTATGCCTATGTAGAGTTTGAGGCAGCAGATGAAGCAGACAAGGCCCTAAAACACATGGATGGAGGTAAACCAGCAAATTCGTTTTTTTTTTTTGACATATGCCGTAGGCGGCGTCATTTGTTTTAATGCAGAGGCCGGGCGTGGCGTCATAACATGTTTCACGGCCTCCGAACGATCATAGACTCTGGGGAAATCTCCATGGTCAACATAAGATCCATTCCGAGTCCGTAGAAGCATCGGCAGGAGAGGTCCCCTTCTCGCCGCCCTTAAGAACGATCAAGCAGCGGAACAGCCGCTATGATCATTATGGTGTAGGGAATCGCCGGCACTAAAAGATATCTGAATGATGCCTGTAGCTGCAGGCATTCAGATATCCCCGCTCAAAGTCAAGGACATCATATGATGGCAGGCGGGAAGTGGTTAAAATGTGTCTCCTTTTACCACTTCATCCCCACAGGACTTGTTAGTGATGTAGGAGTGCAACTACAGCATGCAGTGTAGGACTCGGTCATCTGACACTCCAAGAAGTGCCTAATACTGATGACTAAGGATGAGCTCCGGCGTGTTCGCACACCCCATGTGCAGAGCCCGCCAGGAAGTCGAAACTGCGCTACTCAGACAGACATTTCCCTCTGCAGCCACGCCTCGGGACAATGTCTCGCTGCCTGTAATTAGGGCAGCGCCCACTTCCTGGCGGGCTCTTCATGTGGGGTGTGTTGACACGCTGGAGCTCATCCTTACTCATGACTGAGGCTGCAGTGCTGGAAGGGAGGTTATAACATAAAGGTCACTGGAGAGGGTACATATTATGGCTTTTCTAATGTAGGGACATGTTTGTTTTTTTTTTTTTTAAGACCCGACAGGGTAAATCTAAAGGCTCCTGTGTGTCTAAACAAACTGCAGCTCGTTTTTTTATTTATATATATATAATGTCATAGTTCCATATAATCTCACATTTTAAAATGTGTCACTGTTCTATAAAGCTTTGTTTTAATGCAGATTTAATTTTTTATTTGAGCATTTATCATGGACACATGTTGATGGGTAAATTTTCTGGCTGCTTGTCTATTCGTTGTTACTTTTTAAGTAAGAGTAAACATTTACTACTTCCCTCCAGTTAAGCACGTTAAAAAAAACTTGTGTTTTTTGTATTGACCTTCCAGGACAGATTGATGGGCAGGAGATCACAGCTTCAGCAGTCCTTGCACCTCTACGTATGAGGGCGGCACCCCGAAGATTTAGCCCTCCTCGTCGGATGTTACCACCTCCCCCTATGTGGCGTCGGTCTCCCCCACGGATGAGAAGGAGGTAGTGCATCTTTTCTGCAGGCTCTGAGAGCTCCTAACAGCAATCTGCACCCCTGTGGATGATTCTGACTGTCCTAACTGTTCCCAGTCTGTCTTCTTTGCTTTCCTTTCACTGCTTTAGGATATTAACACATTGTATAGGTCCAGTCTGTTGATCAACCCTTTGCTTTTTTTTTTTTATATGATGTCTTTCCTATATAATATGCATCTTGCAATCGTATGGTTTTTACCTTGTATACAATACTTGTAAAGGTGGTGTTCTGCAGACCTGGGTTTGGAGTAAAATCAGTGATTATCTACAAGCTAGGAATGTGTGTAGTTGTATTATGGTTTTTACTGCACAATGTTGTACATAGTTTTGTTTAAAAGTAACGATTAAACTGCAATGTTGAAACACTGTTGCTACAAAAAAAAAAAGCCAAAGCCTGCCGGAGAGGTATACTTACCGCTCATGGTGGGTTGTCTTTGAAAGCTTTGGGAGCTGTATCGCTAGCACTTTTGCACTCTCTGGGCCCATCTACTAGAATCTACATCATTACTGTAGTTATGCAGGGGGCTAGTTAATGGAGACACAGAGCATTGATGGACCAGTCATCCAACACACCCGGAAGTTTCTTCATCTGCCATAGTATGGTCGTGATGACGCCGGAGCCTGGACCGACTCTTCAGCCCGCTCTCTGCAGAAAATGGGTCACAGGAGTGCAAAACTAACTGCAATCTTGTGATGCACAGGAGAAGTACAGCAAAAGCTTGTTTGGCTGTACTTCTCCTTTAATAAACATAATGGGTTGTCTGGCTGTGGGAAAAGCACTTTCAGTATGGTCTGGTATGTATACTGTATTCTCACCTTTTTGGAGGTTGGATCAGTCTGCACTGAACTCTGATACCAGTTTTGGAAAAAAAAAATGTATTTTTTGCGCACCTCCCAATGGTCAAGTTTAATAGTTCTTCTCAGGAGCCTTGGTAACATCCATTTGTGTTCTCAGATTTGGGGATACTCTTTGTTAAAATTTTGGGCAGAATGCAGTTCAGCAATAAAGTGTCAAGCTACTTTTTTTTTTTTTTTTTTTTTGCTCAGCTGGTAGCGGTATAAAGTCAGTCTTAAGCCAGCCATATATGGTGCAACTTTCTGACAACCAATGGTTGTCGGAAAGAAAATCACTCCATTCCCCCATCGACAGTCTGTTGAGGGAATCCCTTCAGCAGAGCTATTGTGTTCTCCCGGCGGGGGGAGCCGTCGCTCTTGGGAGAACACAGTGATGATTGCTAGCAGCTATATTCACTGGCAATAATCGCATGAAAAATCGGACATTTTGGTCGACTTGGGTACAATCAGCCTTGCCCATATATGGTTTGAATCTTGGCCGGTTCCTGCTGAACCAGCCGAGATCCGATCTGTCTATGGATGGCTTTAGAATCCTTTCCTGTGTACTCTGGACAGCAAATTGGCAAGTTGATCATTTGAGTTCCCTTTCCATCCACTTCTTTCATTTGAGGAACTGTTTATGGCTAGTAGTACTGAGTATACATTAGATTGCAACCAAAAAAAAGATTTTGAATGAGATTTCCATTGTATCATTAATGCCCTCGCATGAGCAGAAGTTACGTCATTTCATGCTGGCCAATCAAGAAGCCCAAACATTCCATGGAGATGTAACGTCTGCAAGCTCACCAACGAGGGAACTTGTGAGTTTATTTGTGGACTTTAGCCCCAATTCACACTATTACCCGCATGTGTATCACACAGGAACCGCACTGCATTCCTGTGCGTTTTTTAATGCTGTGTAATTTCAGCGCATTCATTTTGGCTCAAATCACACCAAAGAAGCGCAGCACCTTTTTTTTTTTTTTTTTTTTTTTTTTTGGAACTGCACCGCAATTGATTTGCATGGTCGTTTTGTACCATGCAACTCACTGCAGGAAAACTGCACTGCATTTGCGATCTTTTTGGGGTGTCGTTAACCTTTTTGGCACCCGCAGTGGACCACAAGCGAAGTGCCATTGCAGTGTGGGAAATGCGCAGGGATCACTGCATTTCCCACACCACATGTGTGAATCTAGGCTTGGTTCCACTTTAAGTAACCATGTGGATGGAAAGCAGACAACAAAAGGTTGTACTTTTCAAATCTCAAAAAATGAGCATGTACAAGAAGCTCTCACCATCACTGTGTGCATTGGGTAGGCTTCAGCTTGGCTGACTTGGACCCAAGCACTCTCCCCCCCCCCCCCCCCCCCCCCCCCCCCCCCCCCCCCCACATTCCATTTAACAATCCCATACTGGGGCCTCCATTGGTCATTGGGGCTCTGCAAGAAGACTTTTGATTTAGGGTGGAGGAAGGTGTTATGTGGCTGAGGAGCAAAACACATTAAATCCTGTGCTATCTGGACACAGGATCAAACTCCCTGAAAATGTTTCACTTTAAGAGAACCTCTGGGCACGTTTGGTACATGCTTATCAGTCATTTAGCGTGACAAATTTTTCTTTAACTGTTGTTGGAGCCTTACGGTGGCTAAAGAATTTTGCTCTTGCATAGTGAGGCAAATTGTAAGGGCCATGCTAGACTAGTGATCCAGTCACTGGTGACAACTCGCCAGCAGAAGGATCGCTAAACAGAGCACACTGCCTGGTTGTATAATCTTGACCCCTTACTGGCTACAACATTATAGAATCTCCCACACTAAAATAGCAATGGAGCTACACCTCAGCCAGCCTCGGCCAGCAATGGAGTGACTTTGTAGTAGCAGGTCAGCCGTTCTCATCCTAGTGATCTTGGTGCTGAGGAGTTGCCACGAGACAGAATTGTTTGTGTGCTATAGACCTTATGGAGGCATGTGGTGTAAAGCATGCTCTGAGCCGTGTTTTGTAAGGGCCGGTTCACACCATAGAAACTTAGTCCAGGTGTTTCTGCATATGCGCTTTTGATGTGTACCGGTGCACTTTTCCCCCCCGTCTTTACCATAAATAAGTCACACAGTCCTCTGCAAAGCCACATTTCTTCTGAGATTAGTTGGAGGATATCCGCAATATAGTTCCAGCGCTAGCCTGTTGGCTTTTTATGTTTTTTCTAAAGAATAGTTTAGGGTATAAATAAGTGAACCCATGTGCTGTCCCTCACCCTCCTGATCTATTGAGTAAACGCAGAATGTCAAATGAGGTGTTTGGGGCTTTTCACCGCTGTGAAATGTGTAGAGCCGAGCTGCATATTCAGCCTTCTAGCAGGGATTCAGGCAGACACATTGTCCAGCTCTTAGCGTATGAAGATGGTGCCTTGTACAAGCGAGAGCAGATAAAAGCCTCCGGGCATCTGGTCTGAGTTTACATAAATCTTTGGGTTTAATGGGCTTATAGGTCTGATTTTTGGGTCTGCAGTTACACCAATATAATAACTGTCTATTGAAAAGGCATCCTGTTTTAATTTCTGATTGTATGTCTGTGGTCATGTCAGTCTCTCCCCATTGATCTACACTTGAAAACCTGTACCTATTTTTGTGGTTCAGCCGATAACGCTGTGTTCCCTCCGCAGGTCCCGTTCCCCCCGTCGCCGTTCCCCTGTCCGCCGACGCTCGCGATCCCCTGCACGGCGCCGTCACCGTAGTCGTTCCAGTTCCAATTCATCACGGTGAAGCATCATCTCCCTCTGTCACAGCTCCCTCCCCACCGGACTACCACAACAAGATGTGGACCATGTTCTCTGACAGTACTGCCTCATTGAGGACTCTTATTATAGGGGGCAACACAACCATATGTTTTCTAGGACTTGTAAAGGCTTTTGTGAAATGGACTGGACTAAAGGACTTTGCAGCATGCTCAATTTATTGCAAAAAACAAGCCTAAAATTGTCTGAAACTTGATTGTGAAACTTGCTGTAAAGGTAAACCCATTACCAAGATTTGTCCTATTGTCGGTCTTGCAAAACTCTTTGTACAGCCTGTAAAAAAGGGTTTGTTTTTAAATACTAATTAAATGGGTTTGGTTTCAATTTGTCCAAGACCTTGTGGGTAATATCACTATAATGCAAAGTACTAGTAAGCCGACCTAATGCAATGGTCCTTGAGAAAGGTATGCATGCAGCTCTGTCCAAAAAACAAGCCTTCTGGGTGAAGCCACATTTACATGGTTGACCTGTAAGTGAATTCATTTAAAGGACTGCTGTATAAAAATGGCTTTGCCTGGAAGATTTTAGTTTTTGTAGAGGGTTATTTAATGGTGGATGGAAAAAAAAAGTACCAGACCATGACTTAATTTAGTTTTCAATGTTTAAGCCCCAGGAAAGTTGAGGGGAATGTTTGATTGCTACTACTCACTACCATTGCAGATTGCAAAGCGTGGACTGCTTTTTGAGAGAAAAAGGAGCTTCTATGAATTCTTATTGATATTGAGTACCTGTGACAGCATGTCCATTATAATTCCATCTTGTGGCAGCTGATTTCAGATAAGAGCTCAGACCTCATGCAACCTTCTGTTGATGAGCTGAGTACTGAAAATAAAGCAGCATCTGAGTTAATTATCCTTTAAGGCCATCACATGTATATGGTCTCACCTCTGCAGTCCCCTTGAGCCCCAGGTTCACTATGATGCTGTGTGGGAACCACATGTGATTCAGACAGGAATCTTACCACATTCCTGTTCAAATTGCATGCGATTCTTTGCAGTTTGATTTGAGCCCATTTCAGCGCACAAAAAAGGCGCATGCACCTTTTTGCAGCACTGGAATCGGATCGTATGCTTGTTCACACCCATGCGATCTGATTCAGCCAATCACACGGCGTTTTTTGTGAACCATTTTTGGTGTGTCGTTAATTTAAGACTCCTGGAGTGGTTCTCATAAACTGATTGTGATGCGGTGCGGGAAATACAACGGAATTGCTGTGAATCCCGCATTACATCAGTGTACCAGGACTTAGTCGCTAGACCTCCAGACTGTTATTTGAAGTGACATGCAGTTGGTTTTGTAGAGAACTGTCCCCCCAACCCCTTGTTACCACATTTCACAGACAGAAGGTGGTGACTTTTTAAAGTGCAGCTTTCTGTCTTCAAGTTTGGGGGGATGAGGGGGCATTGCTTTTAACACATGGAGGTTTTCCATAGGCTTAAGCTTTTCTCCTTTTCGTGTTTAAGGGCACTGGGAAATAAAGATGAATGTTGATGTATGGCAGATGGTTTACTGTCTAGGTGCATTACTACCAATATTTATTTCCCGCTTGGCACCCCCCAGACAGAGTTCTACTTTTCAACCAAATCATGCAGCTTGCCCATGCAGTGTGTCCTTGGCTTGCGATGCCTTGTGCGTCCTCCAGGGGGCACAGCATTTTGTGGGCTCATTAGACGGCGACACTGTCCTGACACTGCACCAATTTTAAGTGTCTTACGAAATGATAAAATACGCCTTTCATAGGAGGCAAGATACTAAGCTTTCTTTGCATTACTTTCCCTAGGAACACAAAAAAAACTCCCTTGACCTTACTAGAAGCTTGAGTTGTGCAGTGTGTGGTCACTGTAGTAAGTAAATCTCCTAAAACCAAACCAGTACTTTGGGTATAGTGATTGTTCCCCCCCATTTGTAGGATTTCCCATCATGTCCTTTCTGGTGACCACCTATTAACCAGGGCAGGAAATTAAGAAAAATCTCCCAACCAGGACACAGAAAATTATTTATTTGGAGAGGTTTACCTTTGGGAAACCTGTACCTATTTTTGTGGTTCAGCCGATAACGCTGTGTTCCAGAGCAAGAAGTGAAGGAAAACCTCCCCTCCCAATGTGGACTCCAGACATCAATAGAGACCAATCAGAAGTGCTAACCATTCCCTTCTCCCTACGATGCAAAAACATTGAAGTTTTGGCTGGAATGCAGATCACTTTCTTGTAGTTTGTCAAAAAAGTCAACTTTTTTTTTTTTTTTTTTTTTTTTTTTACTTTTTCTGCAACTGGATTACATTTCAATTGGTGACTCCTCCATGAACCCATCAATTTTGTTGGAGAAGCCTTGTTTTTAGTTTTATTCCAAGAAACCCGCAGCAGCAAAGAAGTCCATCCTTGGAAATTTCCCAAGGGAATCAAACCTGGAGTCTGACAAGTCCCCTCAAAGTGCTAGTACTTGGAAGGAGGATACACCAGAAAGTCCCCCTAAACCTGGGTGTGTTGTCTGCCATGTGATCAGCCCGTACTGTACATAGTTTACATGGCAGCAAATGGGTGAATCGTTTCATTGTGTCCGGAATTTCTTATGGATTTGACACATGAACATGTACAGTTGATTTTACATTTGTTTTGTTTTTATTTTGTAGCGTTTAAGGATTTTTTTTAATGTCTGTTCCATACCTGTAAACTGCAAACTGTGGATTAAACGGACAAGATTTACTGAGTGTTTGTTTCATTTTTATTTATGGCTCACTAGACTTTCCGGTTTGTATTTCTAAAAGGAACATTGGATATAAAAGACATCCGCTTAAACGGTTCCTGACCGGCTCATGCAGATTTACTGCGGCAGAATGGCTCCTCTGGGCGAAATTCATATGGGTACATCCTTCTCTTTAGCAGCCAGAGGGCGCGCCCGTGCAATTGCGCTCTCTGTAATTGCGTGCACGAGCGCCAGCACAGGGATTTGTATGTGTAAACTCACAAATCCCTGTGCCATCAGGGAAGTGGAGACATCGTTTGCTCCCACTAAGTAGGAAAAACTAGGTCTCCTCCCCTAGTCAATCCTATCCCCTTACAGTTGGAACACACAAACCCTTGATCGCTCCCTAGTGTTAACCCCTTCCTAACCAGTGACATTTACACAGTAATCAGTGCATTTTTATAGCACTGAATGCTGTATAAATGTCAATGGTCCCAAAAAAGTGTCAAGTGTCCGATCTGTATGTCGTAGTACTGCTCAAAATCGCAGATCACCCCCATTGCTAGTAAAAAAAAAAAAAAAAATATATAAAAATGCCATAAATCTTTTCAATAGTTTGTAAACACTATTTTTTGCGCAAACCAATCAATATACGCTTGCAATATAGCAGCACTAGAAACATGTTGCACCCTAAAATCAGGTGCAACATGTTCCCAAAGGTGAACTTATCCTTTAAAGTGCATCTGAACCCAAAAATGTAAAAAAAAAAAAAAAAAAAAAAATACTAATTTTATTTATTTTTCAAGGCTTTTTTTCCCCCTTTATAACAGTAAACCAAAAAATAACACGTCCCCTTTATGTCTGCTTTTTTTTTTCTCTCCATTGTATCTATGGAGGGAACCATTGTTTTCTCACAGATGAGACTTCGGATGTGTTTACCTTTTTTTTGTTAATTTCAGTTACCTGGTGGGAATGATAAGAATAGTAATTTACACAATAAAGATAGGCGGCGGCTCCAAACGTTAACTGATAAATATTTCTGAGAAATGTTGCCGACCACCTTATTCAAAGTGGAAACGAACATATAGGGGTCTACTTAAGATGCAATCATACAACTTTCATCCAGGATTAACTTTTTCTAATTGAATATAATTTTGAAAATGTGAATCCCGGGTGAAGGCCATGTAGATCTTCTGTGAAAACATGGACACTTGAAGTCTAAAAAAAAATGTAAACAGACAGGTTTTTGTGGCAGAAACATCTTTGTATGTTTGTTCCCTCTACCGCAAAAAATAAATACTGCCAATCTTTAGCTAATTGTACGATGTGGTGTGTGTGCACCTCAGTATACTATTCAGCATCTGTAATATGTAACTCCTGTGCACATAATCTGTGGGCATCATCAGTCGCTGTTTAAGAAGACGCTGTACCAAGGCCAGCTAGGAAAATATGGCAAAGGCTGGACATTCCTGTATGGCCAAAGGGGAAGGCACACTAGGAGGTAAGTCTGCTGTTATGTCCATGGATGCTAAGCATGCAATCGCATTATGGCAAGAGCACTGAAGACATGTTGGATTTAGTTCAGCTTTTAGAGCCTAACTCCATGTCTTTGTGAACTTCAATAGGGAAATTCTGCTTTGTTGCCCTCTACCACATTTGGCATATTTTTTTTTTTTTGGTTTGAGCGGGTGCCTAGTTTTGAAAGGTACCTGCTCCCACTTCTGCTAGGATCGCCTAAGCAATCCAAGTGGAAGTTCCCCACCCCCCTACTTTGCCGCATCCTTCTGGGACATTACAGGTCCCAGAAGGCTGCTGTGGGGTTCACTCACAATGTGTCAGTAAGATGGCTGTGAAGCCTCAGTTGCAGCCGGCTCTCCACACTAAACATGCTGGGGACCCAAAGACTGGTCAAGAACTGGCCCGGGTGAGGTTGGTACTGGATCCTTGGACAAGTAAATGTCATTTTATTAAGTCAGCAGCTGCAGGATTATTGGCTTCTGACTTAAATCATTTTTTCTCCAGTCGCCTTTCAGGACAACCCTGGAGAGAGCGCAGCTCCACCCACTTTGAGGAAACACTTGCAAATTTTTCTTTAAAACTCCTCCTCTTCCACCATGGCCTCAGTTATTGTGTTTCCTCCGCCATGGATGGAAGCACTTGTGGGAACCAGACCTGCGTTCCCTCCAGGGGAGGGGAGGTAGCCTACCTTGAGCTGTTTCTTGCAGCAGACCATCCCAGCCCCCCCCTAGTACGAGCGGGGGGGGGTTCCGGTGTCCCCGACCTTCAGCTCACGGGAGCGGTGGCCGGCAGGAAGTCGAGGCGTCTGTACCCCTGGGGCCGTTCGAATCTCGCGCGCTGCGCGGTACGGCTTGCGGATTGGGTCTCCTGGCGGGCGGATGACGCGGCGGCCAGTGACGCGGCTTCCTGTGCGGGCGGGGCGACTGTGGTTCCGGTCGTCTGGAACGCAAGGGTCAGGGGGCGGGTCTACAGACTGGTGCTTCCGCTTCCGGCGTGCGTAGTGACGCTGAGCCCGGGAAACATAAAAAGCGGCTGTTTAGTTCATTCGCCCCGCTGCGCTCTCTGCAACAAGATGGATGAGAGATCTGCAGCAACGGTGGAGACAGGCACCCCAAGCACCGGTCAGGCCCAGGTAAGAGGGGCACAATGGTGCTTTTGATTCTTCTCCTTATGGGCTGTTTTCTCCTGTTTGGTTGTTTTCAATTCCTCCCCAAGGGGGGTCCTGTCACTACAGGGTCTGAGGTCACTTCTTTCAGTCCTGTAGTTAGGTGGTTGCTGCACACAGGTGGTTATTCTTTCTGTCTGGTGGTGGTTTATCATAGCACTAGGATTAGTAGTAAACAAGCTTTTATTTCTGTCCCTAGGAAACGGTTTCAGGGAAAGTAAAGAGAGCAAACCCTCCAGGAAAGAGATGCCCTGTGTGCAAGAACCCTTTGCGTGAATCTTGGCAGAAGGCTTTATGTAGGTCTTGTATCAAGGAGATAGTGGAGGAGGAGTCCTCTCAGCAATACGGCGAGCTATTTTCTTCAGTGCAAGAGATAGCGAGCTCGTTAAGCTCCGTCAAGACACTGTTGGTTCACAGTCCAGCAGGTCAGGGCGGTAGCCAGCAACCACCAGCAAGTCCTAGAGCATCCACCTCCAGGCAGAGGGAGGTAGTGGACTCAGAGGACGAATGGGCAAGTACTCTCCCTTCCCTCAGAGATTCAGAGGAGGAGGTTGAAGAGGAGGATGACAGCCGTGGTTCCAGGTACAAGCTGTCTTTAGAGGAGGTAGATGACCTCCTGAGGGCTATCTATACGACCCTGGACATCCAGGAGGAAAAAGTCCAGTTGTCTGTACACGATAGAATGTATCAGGGGCTGGATGAGGTTAAATCCAGGGTTTTTCCTGTTCATAAGGTGTTGACAGACACGGTTAAAAAAGAATGGAAGGACCCAGAGAGGGGTCCTTTCCTTTCTAAGAGCCAGAAAAGACGCTTTCCCTTTGACGAAAAAGAGTCAGAGGTGTGGAACAAAAAACCACGTGTGGACGCAGCCTTTTCACAGGTATCGCGTAGGACAGACTTGGCCTTTGAGGACATGGGGGTACTCAAAGATGCCATGGATAAAAGAGCAGATACTCTTTTAAAGAGGGCATGGGATTCAGCATCTGCCAGCCTCAAACCAGCTATGGCATCCACGGTGGTGGCTAGGAATTTAGAGTGTTGGATAGATAAATTGCAGAGCCACGTGGAAGCAGGCACACCACGTAAGGACTTGATGGAATCCTTTCCACTAATCCTTAGAGCGGTGAAATACATGGCTGATGCCTCTGCGGAGTCCATCAAAATGGCAGCCAGATCTGCGGCCCTGGTGAATTCCGCCAGGAGAGCTGTCTGGCTTAAAACGTGGTCAGGTGACACAGCCTCCAAGGTTAGGTTGTGTGGTCTGCCCTTTTCAGGGGATCTGCTGTTTGGGCCAGAGCTGGAAACAGTGCTGGACAGAACAGCAGACAAAAAGAAGGCCTTTCCTGCAAAGAAAAAACAGGCAGGCAAAAGGAATTTTCGTCCTGTTCAACAGTCCCGTAAGGGTGGGGAAGACAGCAAAAGTCGCTGGAACCCCCAGAAGGGTAGAGGTAAAGGAGGAATTTTGTTCAAAACTCCCTCCAGTCAACCCCCTAAGGATAAGTGACTGCTCTGCTCCAGTGGGAGGAAGGTTGTCCGCCTTCCTTCCGCAATGGAGCCAGTGTTCCTCAAGTCAATTCGTGAGGAACATTGTGGCACAGGGATACAGCCTGGAATTTTCCAACATTCCCCCAGACAGATTTTATGTCACAACCCTTCCGAGGGATCAGGACAAAGCCTCTGCCATGAGGAGCCTTTTGGAGGATCTGATTCAACAGGTGATCGTTCAGGTTCCAAGGGAACAGGAAGGCCATGGGTTTTCTCACATCTTCCTAGTGAGAAAACCTTCGGGCAAATATCGATTGATACTGAATCTAAAAATTCTGAATCAATCGATACGATACAAGCACTTCCGCATGGATACAATCCATACAATAACAAGGTTGTTATCCAAAAATTGCTTCATGGCCTCCCTGGATCTGAGGGACTCCTATCTACATGTCCCGATCGCTCAATCCTCCCAAAGGTTCCTCAGGTTGGCAGTGAATCTAGGGTCGTCAGTCTGGCACCTACAATTCAGGGCCTTGCAGTTCGGGCTGTCGTCCTCCCCCAGGATCTTCACCAAGGTCATGGCGGAAGCCCTGGAACCACTGAGGTTGAGGGGAATCTCAGTGGTCCCATATCTGGACGATCTCCTGTTTTTTGCGGACTCCAGGGAACAGGTGCTGTCGAATCTTCAGATAGCACAGGCTCACCTGGGGGACTTAGGATGGCTTCTCAATCTGGAGAAGTCAAACCTGGTTCCAAGCCAGGAAGTAGTTTTTCTAGGGTACACCATCAATTCTACCCTGCAAAAGGTTTTTCTTCCGCAAGAAAAGGTGGAAAAGATCCTGACGGCAGTAAAACAAATTCAGACGAACCAGGTGGTTTCAGTCCGATCAGCCATGAGGGTGTTAGGTCTCCTTACAGCCTCTATCCCAGCTGTCCAGTGGGCCCGGTTCCATTCCAGACCTCTTCAGGCAGAAATCCTGCAGGTCTGGTCTCATCAGGTTCCACTAGAAAAGAAGTTCAGCCTCACCTCAAAAATAAAACAGGCTCTGTGGTGGTGGCGAAACACAGCCAATCTCACAAAGGGCCTTCCCTGGTTCTGGCCGCTAGACAAGCGCCTGACGATGGACGCGAGTGCCTGGGGTTGGGGAGCCCACCTAGACGGGCTGACGGTCCAAGGGACTTGGTCCAAGGCAGAGTCTCGGAGATCCTCGAATTGGAGAGAACTCAAGGCGGTGTCGCTGGCCCTTCGGGCTTTTCAGCACGTAGTAGAGGGACAGCATGTACAGATCTTGTCGGACAATATGACAACAGTAGCATATGTCCTAAAACAAGGGGGGACCAGGAGCAGGGGTCTCATGGAATTAGCCAGGCATCTATTCGCATGGGCAGAAAAAAGCGTGGCCTCCCTCTCAGCAGTCCATCTAAAGGGCTCTCTGAATCTCTGGGCAGATCTTCTCAGCAGGAAGAGACTGGTGGAAGCAGAATGTAGCCTAAATCAGGAAGTCTTCTTGATGATCGCCAGTACTTGGGGCTTCCCCCAGGTGGACCTGTTTGCAAATCAGCAAAACCACAAGGTCCAAAAATACTTTTCTCTTCACCGAGAAGATCAGGCCATAGGTCTAGATGCATTAGCCCATCCTTGGCATTACCGTCTGTGCTATGCCTTTCCCCCCTTTCCTCTGATACCGGTGGTCCTGAGGAAGTTCAGGGAAGAGAGGACCAGCATGATTCTCATCACGCCCTTCTGGCCAAAAAGGCCATGGTTCTCGGCTCTTCTAAATCTAGCAACAGAACCCCCGTGGAGGCTACCAGTCAGGCAGGACCTTCTGACACAAGGGTCAGTGATCCATCCAGAGGCAGGCAGGCTGCAGCTAACCGCCTGGTTTCTGAAGAGGATCTCTTGAGAGCTAAGGGTTTGTCTGAGGGACTAGTAAGGACTTTACTCTCGAGCAGGAAGGAAGTGACTCGGGCCATCTACCTGAAAGTCTGGAAGAAGTACAACTCGTATTGTACTCTTAGAGGGTTCCAGGTGAAAAGTACCAGTTCAGTACTGGAATTTCTCCATGAAGGAATGGATAAAGGTTTGGCAGCCAGCACCCTGAAAACTCAGGTGGCGGCCCTTTCTGTTTATTTAGAAAAAACCCTTTCCAGGGAAGCTTTAATTTCCAGGTTTTTCAGGGCAATGGCACGGAATAGGCCAGTTCCCCTCAGGAATTTTCCCAGTTGAGATTTATCCATAGTCCTTCAGGGTTTAACGGGAGCTCCGTTCGAACCTCTTAAGGACTCTTGTTTAAAAAATTTAGTTTTAAAAACAATTTTCCTAGTAGCCATTACGTCGGCTAGACGAGTGAGCGAATTACAGGCTCTGGCAGTTACAGAGCCTTTCCTAAGGATTTTTCCCGATAGGATAGTGCGGCAGATAGACCCAGCCTTTCTTCCCAAGGTATCTTCAGAGTTCCATCGTACCCAACAAATAGTGTTGCCTACCTTTTCCTCCAACCCTACCAACACAGGGGAGGAGGCCTTTCATACCTTAGACGTAAGGAGGTGTCTTCTCCATTTCCTAGCAGTTACTAGGGAATTCAGGAAGACGAATGCTCTGTTTGTAATCTTTTCAGGTACTAGAAAAGGGGAAAAAGCCTCCAAGAGTACTCTAGGTAGGTGGCTTAGAGAGGCAATTTCGGAGGCATACAAAGCTAGAGGAGAAACCCCTCCCTCCGGAATTGCTGCTCATTCCACTAGGGCAACAGCAGTGTCTTGGGCCGAGAGGGCCGGTGCTACGCCTGATCAAATCTGCAAGGCGGCCACGTGGTCAAGTTACTCAACTTTCCTTCGGCACTACAGACTGGACTTGCTGTCAGCTGCGGATCAAGCCTTCGGCAGGAAGGTACTGCAGGCAGTGGTCCCACCCTAGGGTAAGCTTCTCGTTTATCCTCTCCAGGGTTGTCCTGAAAGGCGACTGGAGAAAATACCTAGTTAGACTTACCGGTGACGGTATTTCTAAGAGCCTTTCAGGACAACGCCTAGTTCCCTCCCTTGTGTTTCTATGTTTAAAGATGATACAAGTATCTGTCATGGTTTGTTTGTGTTCTCTGTGCTTTATCTTCCAGTATGCCGGAGGTAACAATAGCTGAGGCCATGGTGGAAGAGGAGGAGTTTTAAAGAAAAATTTGCAAGTGTTTCCTCAAAGTGGGTGGAGCTGCGCTCTCTCCAGGGTTGTCCTGAAAGGCTCTTAGAAATACCGTCACCGGTAAGTCTAACTAGGTATTTTTATTTGGGTGTTAAACTAGTTTGCTTGAACCAAGCCTCCAAACTATTTACTTCACCAACACATGCAGCGGCTGTGTATGCTGTATAAACTGTAGCATCAGCTACATACAGTATGCAGCACACCTCATTTCAGTAGTGGGATAGGAAGTTCACGTCCCACTCCTGGAACAAAATTAAGTCCGGCTGGGCACTGCTTAGCCATTCACAAGGAAGCCTGGTATATTCTGAATGAATACAAGGTTTCCTCTGGATGAGGTAGAGAGGCAGGCAGATTTCTACCTCAACCAATCAGAGGAAGCCTTGTGATCATAAAATACAAGGCTTCCTGTGAATGGCTAAGCAGAGCTCAGCCCAACTCGGGTTTTGTTTTTCCGAGAGTGAGATGGCAAGTACCCGTCCTGCCGACACACAGCGCACTGTATACATAGTTTATACAGCGCACACAGTTTCT
The DNA here is from genome assembly GCA_028564925.1 of Lithobates sylvaticus. Classification (NCBI taxonomy): domain Eukaryota; kingdom Metazoa; phylum Chordata; class Amphibia; order Anura; family Ranidae; genus Lithobates; species Lithobates sylvaticus. Next base: position 243,059,125 of record CM053031.1, on the reverse strand, counting down.
ACATGTTTTAGTGAAGAAAGTTTGTTTGGACCAGCTATTCAATGTTCACTAAAACCTGGGTTATGCTTTAGGGCTTAGAAAAGGAAAGAAGAAACTGCGCTATGGCGTATCGCAATTTGTATGATTAAATAAGTCTGATAAATTGACCTGTTGGAAGCTGCAACTCTACTACTAACAAAACTCAGTAAAAGTATTTAGGGAAAATGAAAGAGTTGCGCTAAACCGGGGGCTAGTATTGACTATCGGGGCCCAATACACAACAAAAACACAAAATAAATCTGTTGATATGTGTTAATATAAGTAAAATATTGGTGAAAAAACATAAACCCAAAAGTATATGATAAATAAACCTCTAATTACTAAAAACTTAGAAATAAGTGAGTAGGACTAGACCCCTAAATTGACCAAAGGATCTAGAACACAATAACCACAGCTGATTAATTGTCACATGTGGATATACACATAGATGTGCAAACAATGAATGAAAAATCAATGACAATCATATGCAACAGTGATGAATGCCATCATTACGTGATAGGCTGATACAAAAGTGAAAAATAAATGAAAAATTTGTGAAAGTCCACAGGTATCAATAATTGGTGAATATGAATAAAATTAATAAGATGGAAAAAAGTTCATCCACAAAGCGAGTCCTTTAGTGCTTGATCTAATGTGATCCACCACCAGTGTAGGTAAAACCAACTCTTACCAGAGCGCCATGACACCCCACTACAGAGCGTCATACAAGGCATGTAAAAGATCTCTCTCCCTCAGGTGTATGGACACTTCTCTCTCTTACTATGCGGCTTCCTGGATACAGATCTGATATCCCGCACTCCTCTTTCCACCCCTCAAATGACACCGCTCATCCAATAAAGAGTGTTCACATGGAAGAAATAAGGGCTCTGGATAGTGTAAAACCCAAGATATTTATTATAAAACAATTAAAATTGCATTTACAGCAATGCAGAAAAGTAATGCCTTAAGTCAGGTGCGCCGGCCGGACGCACACTGACAGACCCGTCCTTCCTGGTTCTCTGAGCAACACAATGTGAGGTGACGTCAGCACGTTGCTCCGCCCTATGCATTTCGTGACACAATCACATCATCCAGGGGCACGGGGCGGCGCACTACGTCACCTCCCTTTATACGATTACCATCTAACCAGGCCTCGTTCTGAGCTTCCAATCGCCGCACGGGTTTGTGAAATTCCCCTGCACTCGCGATATCTATGTTAAACGACGAGACCCCATCATTACTGGCGAATCCCTCCATTTGGTCACCACCGCACGAATAGAACCCATCGCGCAGCGCAATCCAATCGGCTCCACCACGGAAGCCAAAGGTTAAATTTAAAATTGAGGATAAAATCAAATTAAAAACGGGGTTAGTACCAAGAAGTCCATCCCGTCACCGGACTAATCAGGTCACAGAACGGTAAAGAGCTATGGACCCTTGGTCGCACATATCCCGCAGATAAGCCGGCGGAAGTGGTGCTCGTATATAACGTTGGGGACACTACTCTTTATTCAATGGCGCCTCCCATCGTTCCAACCTCCATCCAAATATTGCATCCATATCCCTAAATTGATGCAAATATAGGTCAGGGATAGATAAATAAAATCTTTCAAACACAGTTTATAAAAAACAAAAATGGTGTGTTCCATTAAAGCGGAAGTAAACCCATCGATTTAACAGTTTAAAAAAAAAGGCATGCCGGGAATGCGAACTGCACATTGGCTGTGCTCTCAACCAAACAGTCAAACCATCCAATGGCTGGTGTCATAACTGATCACATGTGCAGCACCGTGGCAGTTGAAGATTAAACAGAGGCAAAGATGGCAGCTTCCTTGGCTGAAAACGATAGGGGGTTTACTTCCACTTTAATCATATATATCCATATTCCCTCATTCCCATCCTTATCGTCAAGGCTATAGGAGTGTATCACAAAGTGAATAGAAAAGGATATTGCCATATCCAATTTCTAGGACCCCATGATAAGCCTCCTAGTCAGCTATCTTAATATTAGTGACACCTAACTGTAACTATCCCTATGGGTACACTAACTACTACCACAGAGTCAGGTTTGCCAGAAGGGTTAAGTAATACAAATTATTGTTGTTTTGCCTCCTAAATTATTATAGTTTCAGATACATGATGTTATGAATTGGCTTAAATATACTGCCTAATGATGAATAGACAAAAATATACAGGATTCCTATTGGGATAGGTTCTATCATGAGCCTTATGTTCTCCATGGTCCTTATATGTGTATTTACAAAAGTACTAATAACATTGGAGATACATCTCCAAAAAGGGGGGAAGCTGGCTTATCATCGAAATCTAACGAGGGGTATGATGTATTGTGGCATCCTCCCACTCTAAAGCCAGTGTACTGGCAGTGGCGTCACTAGGGTTGGTGTCACCCGGTGCGAAAAAAAATGGTGTCACCCCCCCCCACCAACTATAGTCCCCCCTCAGTACAGACCCCCCTCCCGCGACCTTGCTAAAAATAATGCAAAAATTATTTAAATTAAGCTGGTTTCTTTGACATATATATTTAAAATGTAATACATGCCCTTTAAGCTGACCACATTATCGTGTATGTTATAAAAAAAAGTCTAGATTCCATAGAATAGAAAACATCTACTGAAGGAACGGATTTGATGCTATCATGAAGTCCACAATTTATGTCATTTCAACTGAGCTCTGCAAGCTGAGCTAGATGGAACTTTCAGTCGGAAAGAGGAAAAAAAAATCTCAGTATAATAGAACAGAATTACATCTTAACGTCTCTTTGTTTATCTTACATATGGCAACCCCCCCCCCCCCCGGCCGGCGGCCCCCCCACCACACACACACATGGGCGTCCGCAGAACTTTTTTCAAGGGTGGGCATCATTTTAAGGTCACCCATGCTCTGACCATTTCAACAATGTCATTATCACATTATTACGGTCAGAGACTGCAGACGTAGTACAGGTGATGGTCAGAGACTGCAGACATTGCCCAAGAGACTGTCAGAGACTGCATACATGGCCCAAGAGACTGTAAGAGACTGTGACATGGCACAAGAGATGACCAGAGACTACATACATGGCCAAAGAGACTGTCAGAGACTGAGGACATGGTCCAAGAGACTGTCAGAGACTGCGGACATGGTCCAAGAGACTGTCAGAGACTGCGGACATGGTCCAAGAGACTGTCAGAGACTGCGGACATGGTCCAAGAGACTGTCAGAGACTGCGGACATTGCCCAAGAGACTGTCAGAGACTGCATACATGGCCCAAGAGACTGTAAGAGACTGTGGACATGGCACAAGAGATGACCAGAGACTGCATACATGGCCAAAGAGACTGTTAGAGACTGCGGACATGGTCCAAGAGACTGTCAGAGACTGCGGACATGGTCCAAGAGACTGTCAGAGACTGCGGACATGGTCCAAGAGACTGTCAGAGACTGCGGACATGGTCCAAGAGACTGTCAGAGACTGCATACATGGCCCAAGAGACTGTAAGAGACTGTGGACATGGCACAAGAGATAACCAGAGACTGCATACATGGCCCAAGAGACTGTCAGAGACTGCGGACATGGTCCAAGAGACTGTCAGAGACTGCGGACATGGTCCAAGAGACTGTCAGAGACTGCGGACATGGTCCAAGAGACTGTCAGAGACTGCGGACATGGTCCAAGAGACTGTCAGAGACTGCGGACATTGCCCAAGAGACTGTCAGAGACTGCATACATGGCCCAAGAGACTGTAAGAGACTGTGGACATGGCACAAGAGATGACCAGAGACTGCATACATGGCCAAAGAGACTGTCAGAGACTGCGGACATGGTCCAAGAGACTGTCAGAGACTGCGGACATGGTCCAAGAGACTGTCAGAGACTGCAGACATTGCCCAAGAGACTGTCAGAGACTGCATACATGGCCCAAGAGACTGTAAGAGACTGTGGACATGGCACAAGAGATGACCAGAGACTGCATACATGGCCCAAGAGACTGTCAGAGACTGCGGACATGGTCCAAGAGACTGTCAGGGACTGCGGACATGGTCCAAGAGACTGTCAGAGACTGTGGACATTGCCCAAGAGACTGTCAGAGACTGCATACATGGCCCAAGAGACTGTGGACATGGCACAAGAGATGACCAGAGACTGCATACATGGCCCAAGAGACTGTCAGAGACTGCGGACATGGTCCAAGAGACTGCGGACATGGCACAAGAGACTGTCAGAAACTGCATACATGTGGGGGGTGACAGACAGAGACAGGGGGGGTGACAGAAAGAGACAGAAGGGGTGACAGAGAAAGGGGGTGAGAGAGAGGGGGTGACAGAAAGAGACAGAAGGGGTGACAGAGAGAGAGGAGTGTGACAGAGACAGAGGGGGGTGAAAAAGAGAGGGGTGAGAGAGAGAGGGGGTGACAGAGAGGGGTGATGGGGGTCATCACTCCTGATCCAATCCCTGATTCCAGAGGGGGGCACTTGCCCCCCCTTGCTCCTATCTGCGGACGCCCATGCACACACACAAATCAACAACCTGGAGTGCTGGCTTCAGGGGAGGGCTGGCAGCCTTAGGCCTGGGGGGCAAGTCCAGTCAAGTGGCCCATTGAACTACCGAATCAGCTCACCATCATCAGTGCCCATCAATGCAGTCTGTTCAGTGCCCATCAATGCAGCCTCATCAGTGCATGGGGATTAGAGAGAGGAGAGCCGCTGGATTACGCAGAACGGAGATCTCCTGCTTACCCAGCATTGCCACTGTCATACGAAGTCTCGCCTCCTGGACTGGCTCCTATGATAGGATGCTGTCTATCATAGGAGCCAGCCCAGGAGGTGGGACTTCGTATGACAGCAGCCGCCAGGTAAGTGGGAGATACCCGCTCTGTATCTGGCGGTGCTCGCCCCCCCCCTCCCTCCGAGGCAGCCCAATGGGCCCAAAGGGACTTATGGTAGGGTCGGGTCTGGGTGCCCTCCCACTGCCCCAGCTTGCAGTGCACCCGCCCTGGATCGGCCTTGCAAAGCGGGGACAGACTTAATCCAGGGACAGTGTTCTCAGTCCGGGGACTGCCCCAGGACCAGCTCTCTTACCAAAGAAACACGTGTGTGTGTGTGTGTGCCACTCCGATCAGCAGGGTCACTCACCAGGTACTCATGAGTCTGCTGTTCCAGGCCGCCACCGCGTCAGTACAGGCTGGAGCAGCTTCCAATCCAGTCCTCACGTCGGCACCCAGCTTTCTCTCTTCACAGCTCCGCCCTTGCAATTTGTAGAGTGCGCCAATGCCGGGACAAGATCATCCAGTGCCCGGGGCAAACTCCTCACTACCTATGTACCCCCTTCTCCTCACTCCCCACATCACCCTTACAACATAAATCCCCCCAAAACCCCTTAATTTACAAATGCTCTTACTCCCAATACCCCCTCTCCTCTAAGCAGAGACCCCGCCCCCCATCTTCCCCCTAGCAGCAAAAAAAACACCTTTCAGCACAAATCCTAACCCTCATATAACCCCTTCCAGTACAAATCCCCCTCTCAGTACAAACCACTGCCTCCGCCTCCTTTCCCAGTGCTAATCCCCCCTCTTAGCATAAATCCTCTCCCATCTCCCTTCCCAGCATACATTCTCCCTCTTAGCAAAAATATTCCCCCGTCTCCCCCTCCCAGCATAACCCCCCCCCCTTAGAAAAAAGTCCTCCCCCATATTCCCCTCCCAGCATAGATCCCCCCTCTCATCACAAAGCCTCTTCCTCTCCAAGAATAAATTCCCCCTCCCAGCACAAATCCCCCCTAAGCAAAAATCCTCCCCATCTCCCCCTCCCAGCACAAATCCCCCCAAAGCAAAAATCCTCCCCATCTCCCCCTCCCAGGACAAATCCCCCCTAAGCAAAAATCCTCCCCCTCCCAGCACAAATCCCCCCTAAGCAAAAATCCTCCCCATCCCAGCACAAATCCCCCCTAAGCAAAAATCCTCCCCATCCCAGCACAAATCCCCCCCCAAGCAAAAATCCTCCCCATCCCAGCACAAATCCCCCCTAAGCAAAAATCCTCCCCATCTAAAACCTGTGCCTCATTCTCTCCCCTCCCAGAACAACCCCCCTCCCCCAGCTCCTTCTCCTCTTCTGAAAGAGCAGACTGATATGCTGGGACTTATAGTGCCCTAGACTACAGGGGACTAAAGAATGGCAGCCCACTCTGCTGGGACTTTTATTGCCCCCCACAGTCTAGGGCACTACAAGTCCCAGCATAGGATGCTTCCATATCTCAGCCCCCCACAGAGGGCACTACAAGTCTAAGCAGAGCGGGCTGCCACCAGTCCTTCACACAAGGCATCAGGAGACTGCACAGCCGTCCACCGCCGACACTCACTCCTTGGCTGCCAGTGCCTGCCATACACTCCTCCCCACTCTCCCCTTACATTGGTGTCCTCAGCTCCTGGCTGCTCCTCTCTGGAGTACGGTAGGGCAGTGGGTGGGATTTCCCATTGTGTAAAACATCCGGGCTCCCAGACCCCGGCGCAGCACACAAGGCTGCAGATCACTCCGCCCTCCGCCACTGTTCAGGCACCTGACTGGCTGTGGGTAGTGGTGGCGGCGGCCGGATGTACAGACTGAGCATCCCGGATGCAGCCGCCGACTTCCTCAAAGGAAAAAAAAACATCAATGGGCAGTGGCCGTTCTGCATATAAGTTGGAACGGCCTGGGGGGAAATTGCCACCCTGCCACCCTGCCCCCCGGCCCAGCCCTGGCTTGGACACCAGGACACCCCCCCCCCCCCGTACCTGTTTACAATTCGGCGCCGGGCGTCTGGAGGGGAGGCTCAGGAGGGCAGCTTCACTTGCAGCTGCCGTGCTGCCCGGGCGGAGCGGAGACACTGTTGTGACGTCACGTCATCATCCTGTGTCTGCACTCACAGTGAGATGTGACAGAGCCGGCTGAGGCAGTAGAAGGAGGAAGGAAGGAGAACACCACGCGCTGCTGCGGTGTGTAATGTTGTTTCAGGCCAGCGGGCTGTGGGCAGCAGGGGGGGGGGGGGGTAGTCAAGTGAACGGCAGTTAATAAATAAATAAACCAAAAAAAAAAAAAAAATAAAAAAATAAAAATAAAAAAACAGGGAGGGTGTCACCCCTCTAGCGGGTGTCACCCGGGTGCGGACCGCACCCCCCGCACCCCCCTAGCAACGCCTCTGTGTACTGGTAGTTATATTCCACATATCCACATAACCATAGTCTACTCGCCCGAATCCATCGGAAGCTCAAAACACTAGGCTCAGCGATCAGGCAATCCTTATACTATACAAAGTAGTACAACATCATAATCATGTATATAAGCATCTCAGAAATCATGTAACACAAACATATGGTACAGACATATAGATCCCCACAAAACATAGAAACCACATTGTGTCAAACCTGACGTGAGCGCCCTCATGAGTTGTAAATGAAGGCGTTCACATCAGTATCTACATTAAGCCAAATGGCACATAGGTCTTGAGTCTATATTTCCAGGCCATTTCCTGTTTAGAGATCTCTCTGAACAATGACACCCTCTTCAATGGGGCCTATATTTGTCTATGCCCACAAATAGCGTATTTGAGGGGTCTCTCTTATGTACTTGGTCATAATGTTTCTAAACTGAATGTTTATCATAACCTCTCCTGATGTTATTTATGTGCTCGTTTAGTCTAACCCTGAGTGCCCTTTTAGTCCTCCCTACATACTGTAGCCCGCATGGACATTGTATGAGGTACACGACTCCCTCAGAGGAGCATGTAATAAAGGGATCGATCTCAAATGTCTTTGAAGTGCTAGTAGAAACGACACTACAGATCCTTCTTTCTCTGCACCTATTGAGAGCATAGACTTGACAATTCTTACATCTATGATGGCCTGTCAAATTTTGGAAGAAACACCTACTATCCTTAGGCGGATCCTGCACGCTAGGTGCAATCTTACTACTTAAAGAGGAAGCCCCTTTAAAGATGACTTGTGGTCTCTCAGGTAAGACCGCTCCAAGGACCTGGTCACTGGCTAATAAATGCCAGTGCTTTTGTATCAGGCCCTTGATACAGCGGTGCTGGGTTGAAAAGGTGGTAATAAAGGCAGACTGATTTTCGTCTCAACCCTCCCAGGCTGTCTGTCCATCAACAGAATAGACCTCTCCTTCTCACGGGCCATTTGTACTTCCTTAGAAAGAAAATTGCGGTCGTACCCTTTCTCTAGAAACCTGTTGGAGAGAGTCGCTGCCTGATTATCAAAGGTCTCCAATTCAGTGCAGTTCCGCCTCAGGCGTGTAAATTGCCCCTGAGGTACAGCACGAAGCCACGGTTCATGGTGGCAACTATCTAAAGAGATGTAGGAATTTCTATCTGTTGATTTAAAAATATGTTGACGTGACAAAGGCACTACCTGTAGTCTTGATGTTCAGATCGAGGAAATTGATCTCCTCCAAGCTGGCCTCAAAGTTCAACTTAATACCCCTATCATTAATGTTCAGTTTGGCCATGAATGCCAGTAAGTTTGGTTCACTCACGTCCCATAGGAGGAGGACGTCATCGATGTACCTCGCACATAGGACCACCTCGGGCCTCCTAGGGGCATCCATGACGTCCTCCTCCTCCTTGGCCATGAATAAATTGGCCAAACTGGGGGCATATTTGGCCCCCATGGCCACGCCCCAGTCTTGACGGTAGAACTGTTGATCGAACCAAAAATAATTATGGCTCGCTGCTTATTCCAACAGTTCCATAATAAACTCAACTTGCAATGGGGCCAAGTCAGATCCCCTCGTTAGGTATAATCTGACTGCTTCCAAACCCAAATGATGGGGAATAATGGTGTAGAGAGAGGTGACATCCGCAGTCACTAGCCAAAGACCTCTCTTGGGAGTAATGTCTGACAGTGTATTGATGACCTGTTTGGTATCCTTGATATATGACGGTGTTGACCGAACCAAGGCCTGCAGATAATGGTCAATGTATTTGCCCACCCGGGACGTCACAGAATCTATACCGCTCACTATCGGGCGTCCCAGGGGGCAAACAGCATCCTTGTGTAGTTTAGGTAAATAATAAATTACCGGTGTGCGAGGAGCACACGGTACCAAGAACAACCTCTCTTTATCATTAAGGATACCCTGCTGGAACCCTCGTTCCACTATAATTTCTAATTCCTAGGGCCCTTTTACACCTATGTGCTTTTGCTAGAAGGTACATTTCCAGTGTGATAAAAGCGCATCAAAAGTGCTTTCCTTTCAATTCTATTTGACTTTTCACACTGCTGCTCTGTGTTTGCACTGTGGTTTGAAAGTCTTGCTTGCAGCATCTTTATGTTCAGTCCGCCTCCCCATTCACAGTAGCGCCGGAGTGGTTCACTGCAGTCCTGCCCAGCTTTCCTGGCTCCTCCCCTGATTCCTCTGCAGTGTTCTGTGTAATGACCGGGTTTAAAGATGGCGGGCTCTGCTCTGTGCTGCACCGCCGGACAACTCCTGCAGAGAGCAGCGTGGTAACCACCATGGTAGGGGGGGCGGCGCACTATGTGTATTTCTCCACTTATTGTTAAAGATGCCGTTGGGTTCCGGATCAGTTGCTGGAGCCCAACATGTCCTTAACAACAAGCTATTCAAGGCATATGTGCTGCTGCAACACATTTAAAGTGCGCTATGCGTTTTTGAAGCGCTGCTATGCCATAGCAGCCTAAGACCCCTTTCACACGAGGCATTTTTCAGGCACTTTAGCGCTAAAAATAGCGCCTGAAAAAAGCCTCATCTGCAATCCCAGTGTGAAAGCCTGGGCGCTGCGCTGGCAGGATGTAAAAAAAAAATCCTGCAAGCAGCTTTTTTGCAGCGCTTTAGGAGCGGTGTATACACCGCTTCTAAAGCGCCCCTGCCCATTGAAATCAATGGAAAGCACCTCGGCAGTGTTAAATGGGCCCCATTAGCACCCAAAAACGACAAAGCGGCACTTTACCGTAGACACCCGGGTGCTGCCAGTGTGAAAGGGCTCTTAAAATCCAGTTCAACCCTCAGTATAAATCAGCTAAATACATTCCAGGTGCATCAAAACAAAAGGTCCTTGACGCCCCGTTAACACCTGTGTGTTTTAGAATTGTGGCAGGATCTCTGCAATTCTGCCCACTTTTGCAAAACACACCACAATCACAAACTGCAGGTTCAGGTGCCATTATTTTAAATGGCAAATAAAACGTGGTGCAGTTTTGCTGCCATTGTTATGCGGCAAATTGCATCGCGTGAAGCTGTCGCCCCAAAACAGAGCAGGAGCTTCTTTTGGTCGGCAAGCTTCATGCAATGCAATTGCTGTGCAATAAAATCATGCGGCAAAACCACATCCTGTTTTAGGTGCCTTTGAAAATAATCGCACCTTAACCTGTGTTTTGTGATTGCGGTGCATTTTTGAGCTTGCAACAAGAAATGCAGCAAATCTGCCATGACCCCAAAATGGCTGGGTGTGAACAGGGCCTTGGAGCTGATTCAGATACTACCTCTGGATGCAGTGGCACTTTGCGCGGGCAGAAATGCCATCCTTGGACATAAAATTACCGTACATTCCAGAGCTGGTCAGTCCCTAATTGCATGCAACTACTTAGGACAGGGTATATTTTTTTTTGCAAATTCTTTATTTATAAACAAAGAGAACATACAATTGGCAGAGAAATTCAATGATAATGTGATAACAGGAATACAGTGTCCTATAAATACATTCTCCATGCCCAATGATGAGCGGTATTTATCAAGACTAGTAAGGTTACAGCACAGGACATTTTTACGTATCTAAATTCTCAAGGCAGTGTATTTAGGGTTTCATAGACACGAGCTGGTTGGCCCATGTCTGTCAAATCCTAGCGTTTGTGGGCACCTGGGAGAAACAGATGCAGCAGCCTGTCTTACACGGTGGCTGTGTTGAGTGGTACTTGCATTTAGGGTCATATGCCTGGAACGTGGGCATTCGTAGATTTTGACAGGATGCTGGCAATGAGACTGCATGCTGTACTTGTGCCTCCTGGGTGCCTGAAAAACAAATTTTTGACGGGCCAAATTGCCCATGTATCCTAGTACTTACTTTTTGTATAGTATCAAACACATGATCAGCACCTCACAAATTAAAAAAAAATATATATTTTATTATATATAATTTGTTAAAATCCATAATGGTCTTGTACAGTATTAACTGCTATTGTTTAAAATTCTGAGAAATGAAAACACCCTATTCCCACAACCTAGCAAATCATTCTTCGCAGTGAAAAGGCAGATGAACTGCAAGACTCAGATTCCATTCCAAAAAAATCTTATACAACTTTGTACTTCATCTAAATGCAATACTTTTCTGCATTTTCATGTTTCATACATTTCCTCATTTTACAATTAATTACTGCATGTCATTTTATATTAAAAAAAAATCCATATTCTATCAACATAAAAAAAAAAAAAAAAACACATTAAAAGGGATAATCTAACATTCATCCCTCTATTGATAAATACATGCCACATCTTTGTGTGTCATATGTAATACAACATATGTCATTGCCCCATGATGGACTGGCTACAGTGGGTAAAATAATTAATATTGGGCGGCACAGTGGTGTAGTGGTTAGCACTCTCACCTAGCAGTAAGAAGGGTTGCTGGTTCGAATCCCAACCACGACACTACCTGCCTGGAGTTTGCATGTTCTCCCTGTGCCTGCGTGGGTTCCCTCCGGGTACCCCGTTTTCCTCCCACAATCCAAAGACATGCAGGTAGGTTAATTGGCTTCTGTCCAAAAATTGGCCCTAGTATATGAATGGGGACCTTGGATTGTGGGCTCCTTGAGGGTAGGGACCGATGTGAGTGTGCAATGTACAGGGATAGGGAAAATTGTAGACACTCACTCAGGATGGACTGATGTCTTTATTCAACCTTACTAACTATGAAACTATGAATATTGAAAACGTCACCATTTTTCTAGGTAAATATATTTGTTAAGGTGCGATTGATATGAAATGTTCACCACATGTCTGTAACAAGCCATGCAATCCATACATACAAAGAAACCAAAACAAATAAGTTCATAAATTAAGTTATGCGTAATAAAATGGAATGACACAGGAAAAAAAAAGTATTGAACACATGAAGGAAGGGAGGTGCAAAAAAGGCATTAAAAGCCAAGACACCAGCTAAAATCTATCAGTAATTTTAGAAATCAATGCCCTTTGTCAGTGCAAATTAATATCAGCTGATTCAGTCTCAATTGATGGCCAATAAAAAGGTGTCTCATTACCAAGGTGTCACAGAAGAAATATCTCATGATGGGTGAAAGCAAAGAACTCACTCAAGACCTTCACAACCTTATTATTGAAAAACATACTGATGGCATTGGTTACAGAAGGATTTCTAAGCTTCTGATTGTTCCAGTGAGCACGGGCCATAATTCGGAAGTGGAAAGAACATAATTTCACCATAAACCAGCTACAACCAGGTGCTTCTCGCAAGATTTTATGACAGAGGAGTGAAAACAATTATCAGAAGAGTTTTCCCAAGAACCAAGGACCACTTGTGGAGAGCTTCAGAAAGGCCTTGAATTAGCAGGAACAATTGTTTCAAAGAAAACAATAAGTAATGCACCCAACCGCCATGGCCTAAATGCACGCTCACCACACAAGACTCCATTGCTGAAGAAAAAGCAAGTTTATATTTTGCTACACAACATTTTGACAAGCCTGTGAGATACTGGGAGAATATAGTCTGGCCAGATGAGACCAAAATGTAACCCTTTGGATGCCATAATACACACCATGTCAAATGGCACTGCACATCACCCCAAAAACAACTCCCTACCAACAGTGAAGTTTGGAGGTGGAAACATCATGGTGTGGGACTGTTTTTTTTAGCATACAATACTGGCAGATTTTATTTCATTGAAGGAAGGATGAATTGAAAAATGTACCAAGACATTCTTGATAACAATTTGCTGCCATCTACCAGGATGATGAAGATGAAATGAGGGTGGACATTTCAGCAAGACAGTGATCCCAAACCCAAAGCCAAGGAAACTCTCAATTGGTTTCAAAGAAAGAAAAGAAAGCTGCAGAAAAGATTTGAAGACTGTAAGGCCTCGTGCACACTGGATGTTAAAATAACGTTATAAAAACGTCAGTAGCTTTGCAGTGAGTTTTTCAGCTTTTTTCAACGTTTTTGCAATCGCGTTTTTTTTTTTTTTTTTTTGCGTTTTTTACCTTTTTTTAAACATTTTTTATTTTATTTTTTCAATGGATCAAAAACATTAAAAAATGCTGGTGAGCGACGTTTTTGAGAAGTTGTTGACGTTTATCAGCGTTAGAGCGTTTTGATAGCTGAAAAACGTCTCTTAGAACCCACTAGTTTTGGGGTTTTTTTACTGCTCAAAAGCGTTACTGCCGAAAACTGCTGATAACAGCCTATGTGTGCATGGACACATAGGATAACATGACGGAGAGTTTAATGACTGTAGAAAAAAAAAAAAACGTCTACTGCCAAAAACAGCTGCTGTAAAAACATCCAAAAACGTCCAGTGTGCATGAGGCCTTAATGTGGAAGAATGGAGCCAAAAATCACACCTGAGCAATGCATGCTGCTAGTTTCTCCATACAGGAGGTGTCCTGAAACTGTCATTACCAACAGAGGATTTTGTACAAAGTATTAGGCCCCTTTCACACTGAGGTGCTTTGCAGGAGCTAAAGTGCTAAAAATAGCGCCTGCAAAGCGCCCTAAAAGAGCCGCTCAGTGCACTCCAATGTGACAGCCCTGAGGGCTTTCACACTGGAGCGGTGCGCTTGCAGGACGCTGAAAAAAATCCTGCAAGCTGCATCTTTGGAGCGCTGTAGGCGCGGTGTATTTACCACTCCTAAAGCTCCCCTTCTCATTGAAAACAATGAGGCAGCGCTCCAAACCCGCCTGCAAAGCGCCACTGCCCCGCTAGCGGCCGAAAAGCGCCGCTAAAACAACGGTACTGCCAGCACGCCCAGCGCCTCAGTGTGAAAGTAGCCTTGGTGTGTTCAATACTTTTTCCCTGTGTCATTCCATTTTATTACACATAACTTAATTTCTGAACTTATTTGTTTTGGTTTCTTTGTATGTATGGATTGCATAGCTTGTTACCGACATGTGGTGAAAATTTCATGTCAATAGCACCTTTAGAAATATATTTACCTGGAAAATTAGTGACATGTTCAATACTTATTTTACCCACTATATAAAGACTAAGGCTAGGCATATGTGTCCTATGGGCTGAATGAAAGAAACACTCCGGATTCCTCTATCCAAGCTGAACAGTATGGATGGACAAATGGATGGCTGGCTATTGTATTCAGACGCCCAGTACCTGAGGCTGTCTGAATACTCCAACAGTATCAGTAACTGGCTCCTTTGAACTTTCAGTCAAAATTTTTCGAGCTGGGTGGTGTCAACAAGGCCCCCCATGGCTTGAATTTTGGCTGATCTGGAACTCGTTGAAACTCATGGCCAGTTTTACCTTTAAAGGCCCATTCACACCACGTGCTTTTTTTTTTCTGCATCAAAAACACATGGAAAGTAGGCTATATGAGTTCCAAAGGTGTAGTTCACACCAGTGCAGTGTGTTTCAGTTCCAGAAAAAAAAAGTACAACATACTGCTTTTTTCTTGCCAGAACTGTACTGGAATGTGGTAAAAAGCATCAAAAATGCATGAAAAACGCACCGGACCCCAGTGCTGAGAAAAAAAACAGGAAAGAAAAAAGCATCTGGAATACATCCAGAAACGCAACAAAAATGCACTGGAACACGTTAAAAACATGCGTGCAGAAACGCATCTGGAACAGATCAGGAGGATGTTTTTGTGGTGTAAATGGGCACTAAGGGCGATTGTTTTTGGTTTTAAGTACAGCTGTCATGCATTTTATGCACTCGTACTGCCAAACCTGTACTGTCATTACTGACCTCCTCCTACTGAAAACAGTATTAAACCCAAAAGCAAACATTTATTTACCATTACCAGTTCTTAGATGTGATGTCTGCTTTAGATTTCTTTTTTAGGCTTTCTTCAATTTTCATCTGGTGATCCAACCAGTAAGCTCTTTAGC
The DNA here is from genome assembly GCA_028564925.1 of Lithobates sylvaticus. Taxonomy (NCBI): domain Eukaryota; kingdom Metazoa; phylum Chordata; class Amphibia; order Anura; family Ranidae; genus Lithobates; species Lithobates sylvaticus. Next base: position 243,044,034 of record CM053031.1, on the reverse strand, counting down.
AGAATGTATCAGTTACAGAGATGAGACAAACCATTTAAGGCTACTTTCACACTGGAGCGGTGGGGGCGCTGGCGGTAAAAGCGGTGCTATATTTAGCGCCGCTTTACCGGCGTTTTAGCGGCGCATTGCGGCCGCTCGCGGGGTGTTTTTACCCCCGCGAGCGGCCGAAAAAGGGTCAATACCGCCCGCAAACCGCCGCTGCAGCGGCGTTTTGCGGGCGGGTTCGGCGCGCTCCCCCATTGTTTTCAATGGGACCGGGCGCTATAGGAGCGGTAAATATACCGCTCCTATAGCGAGCCAAAGATGCGGCTTGCAGGACATTTTTGAGCGTCCTGCAAGCGCACCGCTTCAGTGTGAAAGCCCTCGGGCTTTCACACTGAAGATACAGCAACAGCTGTTTCGGGTCGGTTTGCAGGCGCTATTCTTAGCGCAATAGTGCTTGCAAACCGCCCCAGTGTGAAAGGGGCCTTACACTGACAGGGTTTCGTACAATGATGCACTTAAATTTTTTTACAATATGAATAACCTTTATCCCAAAAGGTAAAAACTGTTTGCTGTAATTAGGGATGCACCGATACCATTATACAGTACCGATACTTTTTTTTTTTTAGTACTCGTCGATACCAATTACCGATACCTACTGTTTTGTTTACACTACAGCTGTCAGCAATGGTACAAAGCATTAAAAAATCATTTACAAATGAAATAAATTGATTTAGTTTTTTAATTTTGCACTTTTTTAATGTGAAATGTGTAAATATATGTTAATATATATATATGTGTGAAAATATTCACCAACAAAGCAAACGAAAAAAAAGTTTTAATTGCTTATCGTTTATAAAATATACATGAAAAAAAATTATTAATTTTGATTAATTTTATTTAATTAATTTATTAATATTATTAAATATGAATTAATTATAAAATGGAGGAGAATAGGGAGTTAATTAAGGCTGATTAGAGTAAATTAAGGGTTAATAAGGGTTTAAACAGAGGAACATTTGTTCATCCCCACTGACGGCTCAAAGAACCGAGCCTGAAAGTATCGGTTTCAGGTATCGGTGCATTTGCACGAGTACCGATACGTCCAAAAACGCCTAGATGTGAACAGACCCTTATACAGGAGGTGTGTTTCTGGCAAGATCACCAGGTGAAAACAGAGGGAGAAAGCATAAAAAAAGAATGATTGGTAATCTGCAATATATTACATTTTTGGGTTTAATACCGCTTTAATGAATCGCTGATACAAAAAAAGTATGCTAGTGAAGTTTCATCCTTAACACACTAGCGATTTTGTAGCACTGACTAATCTATGAAATTACAAACTCAAACATTTTACAGCAATTTTACAATGAGTTTGTGCAGCGTTTCATGTTGGCTAACAACGATTGCTCAACATTCACGGCTTAGCTACAAACTGCTAAAGAAGAGCATTAACATAATGATGTAACAACAGCGGCTATAGCAAATATTCCACTAGCTATTAATGGCTGCCATTAGCAACTTGTAGCAATGATTTGTCGCAGCTACAAACAAAATCACCAATATGGTCCTAAGTACTGTTTCAGAGGGGAGGCTAAAATGGGCGGCTGATCGCCAGGGAAAATTCAAAATGACCTTTGCTCAACCTGCACTGCAAGGGTTAAATGCTCATTTTTGTTTCCGGGTTCCTTTATATGCAAAGTCTGAAAACATGACCTGCCTTGAGAACTTGAGTTGAGAAACACTGCCCTAGACTAAAATGAGCATTTAACCCTTCCAGTGCGGGGGGGGGGGGGGCAGGGGGAGTTTCGAATTTTCCACCAATAAATCAAAACAGGTTCCAAAATTTGAATATGAAGCTGATTTCAGGTATGATCTTAATAGCATACCTCCGTTGGTCCAGCTTAGACCAGTGTAAGTATGCACATCATACCTGAGGAGCCAATGTGGTAGCTGCCAATCACCGCTAGTGTACTACATTGAAGGTCTTCTGTGAATGGGTAATGGGCAGTGCCAAGTGAGCGACCCCCTGTGATCAGTGGGGCAGCTGCGATCACTGTAGTAGTGACATCTTCCACAGTGGACCCTCGATATGAGATATGCATACAGTAGAACCTTGGTTTACGAGTAACGCAGTTAAGAAGCGTTTTGAAAGACGAGCAACTTTTTTTTAAAAATCCTGGCTCGGTTTGCTAGTGTTGTCCCACCAAACAAGCAGGATTCATGTCAATGGGGTGTGCATTACCGCATTTGGCCAGAGGTGCGGGGGCGCCAGTGACACTCGGAACGTTTCGGAGCCGTTCGGAAATACTCGGAATCACTCGGAGATACTCCATTCCCGAGTGTTTCCAAGCCTTTCCGAGGGTTTCCGAGTTCAGCCGAGCTGTCCCTGAGTATTTCTGAGGCTCTCCGGCACCCCCACCTCTGGCCACATGCGATATTGCATGCAATAGAAGTCAATGCGGAACGAATTATCTTCGTTTCCATTGACTTCTATGGGAAACTTGCTTTGATATGCGAGTGCTTTGGATTTCAAGCATTCTCCGGGAACGGATTATGCTCGTAATCCAAGGTTCCACTCTACTTACATTTATCTAATATTGACCAATGTAAGTATACAATTAAAATCATTCCTGAGGTTCAGGTTTAAATATAGAAAAACCTTTTTTGCACCAGCCATAAGTAGAGTACCCCTTTAACTCTTTATCTTTACCCAAGCGCCATCATCCACATAGAAAGCAGCATGCAGGGGCTCAGTGAAGGTTGCCTTGAAGGTATGCAGATGTAGGATGGTATCACATAGCTGATAGAAGGACAAGTGTCCGGACTTGTAATCCAGGTACACAGCATATCTCATACAGGGAGATTTGCGAGGAATTTGATGTGTACATGAATTATGTACAGCGAAATATTTATTCGTTGTGAGTCGTAAGCCCCAGGACTTGTTGTTTTCTCCAACACCAGACTCTTCTTGATTCCTTTCAATGCTAGGGTAGCACACCCCAAATTCACGCACTCCAAAGTCACTGGTTTCTATCACCCAGAAATGTCGCCCTGAGGAGAAGCTCTTGGTGCTCAACACTTGGCTCCAGTATGTAAATCTCCCTGGTAAATCTGATCTATCCTGAGGCGTTGCACAGAATGACGCTATCTTCAGGTCATGTGATAAAGCCACATTCATATGGGCAGTGTTGACATCCAGAAACATGTCAGAAGCTTCTTTTACATGGGAAGAAACGTTCAAGTTTGCATTGTTTATAAAATCAGTAATGGATTTGTGCAAAGTCAGCACCATCAAAACCTCATCCAGATCAGGGATGGCCATGTCTCTATCAGCTTTTACATCTTGGCCCTCAGAAGCTTCATCTACATTTGGTTGCTCATTTTGCAGAAGAGCTATTGGATCAGTCATCTCACTCAGACTCTTAATTTCCAGTATCTTCTTGGACAACTTGGCCTTTTGTGATTCCACCTCCTTGATCACAGAGGAGACTTTGAGTAAAACGTGTTCTTCCATCTTGGAAATGTCATTCAAAACCTTTTTCTCTTGGACTTCAACCTGTTTGCTGATTTCTTTGTACAGGTTGTTAGCCTGTTGTTTTTCAGAACGTGCTTTGCCTCGCACTTTTGTCTTGTGCTCCTGAAGACTCCGGATTCGTTTTTCAAGTTTGTCTTCTAGTGGGGTAAGTTTATCCAGAGCATTTATCAGTCGCTCCTTCGCCTGCTTGGCGGCCTCTTCTACTAGAATCACATCGTGTCCCTTGTGTTTTCCGACCAAACAACAGGATGTACACAGACAAGTAGTATCTTCACAGCAGTAGAACTCCAAAGGTTTCTTGTGGATGGTGCACTTTTTACCACCGAAGGAGGAGGTGGGTTCTGTTAAAACATGATCCAAGTTCTTGTTGTGGGCTTCCAGGTGCTCCGCACACAGAGAGATCTCACAATGGACGCAGGTCTTAACAGCAGGTACAGAAGATTTAACACAATACGTACATAATATCTTCTCCTGGTCTTTCGGTCTACATAGGAAACCTTCCACTATGTTACGTAACTTCCTGTTTTTCTCCAGTTCAGGCCACTCAGCATACTCGGCTTTACATTCGGGACAGGTATATGGTCTGGTCTTCTGTGCTTTCAGCGCAGGCACCACGCAGTCCTGGCAGAAGTTATGTCCACATCTTAGTGACACGGGATCGTTATAGATGTCCAGACAGATGGAGCAGTTCAGCTCTTCTTCTAGATCGACAAACGCCATGCTGGAACGAATGAAGCAGAAATGAAAGTGAAAGTGTTCTTTACTTCTAGGAAGGGCGGGAGACTGTCACAGAATGTTCAGCTTAAACATTAACGCATGCAGTCAACACTGCCCCCTAAAAATAGACCTGTAATGGCAGGATATGGGATCAGCCTTTGCTGATCATTTCTGAAAATGCTATTTGCCTGTCTGTGTGTAAATTACTGCATAATTGTAGTCAGAATGTTTTAACGAACAGTGCTATTCTACAATCAACACATTACTACATGGATAATTAAAATACAAATTAAAGCAGACCTTCAGTCATTTTTTCAACTTTCCTTCTACAGACATCCCAAGTCTCCCACGAGGTGCGGGAGCCTCCCGCATTTCGGGGGTGGCTCCCAGACACCCGCAAGTGCTGCCCGATATCCCGGCTACGGGGCTGATCCTGGATCCAGGAGGGACAGCTGTGAACACCGATCTCCCTGTATAGCTGACATCCGCTTCTCCTTCTCTCCCTCCCACGGCTGTCGGCTAAAAAGCTATACAGAGAGATCAGTGATCACAGCTGTACCTTCTGCTGCACCGATCATCCCCGACTGTTCCCTGTATCCTCCTCCTCCAGCCCCCCTCCGTGTCCTTCTCCCCTGTTCTTCTACAGCTCCCCTCCGTTGTCCTTCACCCCCCCTTCTTCTCCGGCCCCCCCCTCTGCCCCCCTCGTCCCCCGCAGCTGGCTTCCCTCCTCTCCTCTACCGCCAGCTGTGGGGATCTGTCACGATGGCAATGGATGAACAGGAGCCGCTGTCTTCTGTCCATTCATCTTTAATGCTGAGAAAGGGACTGGGGAATATGTGACCTCAGTCTCTTTCCTCTGTTTAGACCCCTGATATCTCACCAAAGACCCCCCCCCCCCCACAGGGTTGATTTAAAAAAAAAATGCAAAAAAAATGTAAATTGTAAATAAACATTTAAAAAAAATTAATTATAAAAAAATATATAAAATACTACTGACACCACCTCCCTGCCCTACCAACACTGTCCACTCCCCCCAAAAAGCATTGTGAACAAAAAAAATGAAAAATTTAAATTGTAAAAAAACAATATGTAAAAATAAATACTACTGACACCATCCACTGCCCTACTGACACCATCACTGTCACATACTCTCCACCCCTTCCCCAGAAGCACTGTGAAAAAAATAATCTAATAATATAAAAAAAAACAATTTAAAGAAAATAATAAACAACAAAATTATAAAAAATAGAGAAAATAATAAAAACAAAAAACTACTGACACACTGCTCTACTGACATTGATGTTTTGTATAAACTGAGGCTACATACAGCATACCACACTGTGTTCTGGATTTGAGCCGAGACTTCCAGTTTCATACCCGGAACACAATAGAGTCTAACTGATCGCCATTCAGAGAAAGCAATATATTCTAACATACAAAGCTTCCTCTGATTGGCTGAGTCAGAGTGGCGGGCTGATGGTGTCACATCCTCTGACTTCCCTAGAAGGGGAATACTATCTACCTGGAAGAACTGGATTGGCACCAATTCGCCTTTTGGTTGGCACTACTGTATACTAGTAGTAGACTGCACGTTGTTGGACACTGCCTGTACTTTTTGATTTGCATTAAAACACTTTCTATGGTGATTAGGAATTTTATTTGGGTTAATGTTTAATAAATTGTATATTTGAATTTTCCTGTGTATTTCAATTATTTACGTATTAAAGTGGTTGTAAATGCATAAAGTTTTTTACCTTACTGCATTCTACGATTGTCTGAATTAATCATGTGCGGGCAGCGTTAATAAGGGTTTGTGATTGGCCTGGTGGACAGGTCAAATGTGGAGGCTGGACTGTGGGTGATCGCGGCCGCCCGGAGTCCCGCCTCCCTGCCTGGCGTGCGGTGTCTGCGTGTCTCCTGGCTGAGGTGAGGTCTCTCTGTCATCTGAGTCAGACACCCCTCTCTGTCTGCTACCCCCTCCCCTCTATCAGATACCCCCCTCCAGTGGCGTTGTTAGCCGGGTGCGGGGGGTGCGCGCCGAACCCGGGTGACACCCGCCAAAGGGGTGACACCCGTGGGTAGCAGCACCGCTAACACCGCCCGCCGCCCTGTGTCTCACCGTCGCCGTGTCCCTCAGCGGAGCGGAGCGAAGCTGCCTCCCCCTCCTCTCTGTTTACATCCACAGAGGAGGAGGAGCTCGAGGAGGGACACACACCGCTGTCTGTATCTGAGGTCTGTAAGGGAGGTGTCTGTATTGAGGAATGTCTGTACTGGGGGGATTTGCACTGGGGGTGTTTCTGCACTGGGGGGGGGGTGTCTGCACTGGGGGGTCTGCACTGCTGGGTGGTCTGCACTGAGGGGTGATATCTGTACAGCTGGGGGGCTCTGCCCTGGGGGGTGTCTGTACTGAGGGGGGTCTGCACTAAGGGAGGGGTGTCTGTACTGCTGGGGGGGTCTGCACTGGGGGGATGTCTGTGCTGAGGGGGGGGGTGTCTGTACTGCTGGGGGGTCTGCACTGCTGGGGGTCTGTACTGGGGGGTGTCTGTACTGCTGGGGGTCTGCACTGAGGGGATGTCTGTACTGAGGGGGGTCTGCACTGGGGGGTGTCTGTACTGCTGGGGGGTATCTGTACTGCTGGGGAGGTCTGCACTGGGGGGGTCTGCACTGAGGGGGATGTCTGTCCTGAGGGGGGTGTCTGTAATGCTGGGGGGGTCTGCACTGAGAGGGGTATCTGTACTGCTGGGGGGGTCTGCACTGGGGGGTGTCTGTACTGAGGGGGGTCTGCCTGCACTGAGGTGGGGGTGTCTGTACTGATGGAGGGGTTTGCACTGAAGGGGTGTCTGTACTGAGGAGGAGGTTTATACTGAGGGAGGGGGGTCTATATTGATGGAGGGTGGTCTGTACTTAGTGGGGGGGTCTGTACTGAAGGTGGGGGATCTATATTGCGGGAGGGGGGTCTGTAGTTAGTGGAGGGGGGTCTGTACTGAGGGGGACTATAGTTGGTGGGGGGTGACACCATTTTTTTTCGCACCGGTGACACCAACCCTAGTGACGCCACTGCCCCCCACCCCTGTCAGATACCCCCCTCCCCTGTCAGCTGCCCCCTCCCCTGTCAGCTGCCCCCTCCCCTGTCAGCTACCCCCTCCCCTGTCAGATACCCCCCTCCCCTGTCAGCTGCCCCCTCCTCTGTCAGCTACCCCCTCCCCTGTCAGATACCCCCCTCCTTTGTCAGCTACCCCCTCCCCTTCATCAGCTACCCCCTCCCCTCTGTCAGCCTCCCCCCTCCCCTACGTCAGCTACCCCCCTCCCCTCCATCAGCTACCCCCCTCCCCTCTGTCAGCTACCCCCCTCCCCTCTGTCAGCTCCCCCTCCCCTCTGTCAGCTACCCCCCTCCTCTGTCAGCTACCCCCTCCCCTCTGTCAGTTACCCCCTCCCCTCTGTCAGATACCCCCTCCCCTCTATCAGATACCCCCTCCTCTGTCAGCTCCCCCCTCCCCTCTGTCAGCTACCCCTCCCCTCTGTCAGATACCCCCTCCCCTTCATCAGTTACCCCCTCCCCTCTGTCAGCCACCCCCCCCCACCCCCCCCCCCCTCCCCTCTGTCAGCTACCCCTCCCCTCTGTCAGATACCCCCTCCCCTTCATCAGTTACCCCCTCCCCCTCCCCTTCATCAGTTACCCCCTCCCCTCTGTCAGCCTCCCCCCTCCCCTCCGTCAGCTACCCCCCTCCCCTCCCCCAGTCAGCTACCCCCCTCCCCTCCATCAGCTACCCCCCTCCCCTCCGTTAGCTACCCCCCCTCCCCTCTGTCAGCTCCCCCCCCCTCCCCTCTGTCAGCTACCCCCCTCCTCTGTCAGCTACCCCTACCTTCTGTCAGTTACCCCCTCCCCTCTGTCAGATTCCCCCTCCCCTCTGTCAGATTCCCCCTCCCCTCTGTCAGATTCCCCCTCCCCTCTGTCAGATACCCCCTCCCCTCTGTCAGATTCCCCCTCCCCTCTGTTAGATCCCCCCTCCCCTCTGTCAGCCAACCCCCATCCTCTGTCAGCTACCCCCCCTCTCTGTCAGCTACCGCCCTCCTCTGTCAGCTACCCCCTCTGTCATGTAAATGCCCTCCTCTGTCAACTACTGCCCTCCTCTGTCAGCTATCCCCCTCCTCTGTCAGCTCCCCCCCCTGTCAGCTACCCCCCTCCCCCCTGTCAGCTTCCCGCACCCTCTCTGTCAGCTACCCCCCTCCCCTCTGTCAGCTACTGCCCTCCTCTGTCAGCTACCCCCCCTGTCAGCTACCGGCTGGTGAGAATACTGCTCTGGTACTTGCTTCAGCTACTTACGGTGGCCCCTGGTAGTAGGTAGTAAGGTGGATGGACCCTTAGTGGCGACAGCTTTCCCTCTACCTCCGACCACGAGAAGTTCTCCAGCCGTCAGAAGTCCCCGGCATAGGCCTCAGGCTCTGGCCTAGCAGCCCAGGGCAGCACAACACACGTCCACCCAGACAGCTGTCCAGGTGGCACAGAATCCTGATCACCTGACCTCACCCAAATAAATAGGCTCTCCCAGCAGGCCAAGGGACCCAAGAAAATTGCCCATTGGCTGAGACACCCCATCTATTCCTAATCTGTCCTTGCAATCAAGGCCGGGACAAGGGGTGGGCAGGAGGGGACGGCTGCCCTGGGCACTGTAGTATCATGTTAGGTGGAGGGGGCTCCACAAGGTGATTGGGGAGGAGAGCATTTGTGTTGGAAGGGGGAAACTGGGGGGCAGCTAGGGGTAAGTCTTGTTCTAGGAGGAGAAATTTAAGAGAGGGGGGAGTGCTAAGAGTGGTGATTTAGGGGGATTTGTGTTGTGAGGGGGTTTAGGGGAAGAGGATTTGTACTATGAGGGGGGATTTAGGGGGACTTTGTGTTGGGAGGGCAGATTTGAAGTGGGGGATGAGAAGATGTGTACCAGTAGGAGAAATTATAGGGGGAGAGGATTTGTGCTAGAAGGGGAGAATTTTTTTTGGGGGGGGGGGGATTTGGGGGACGGGAGGGGCAAAAGATTTGTGCTTAGAGGGGGGATTTCAGCAGGGGGGGCAGTGGTCATACACTTGGGGGGGGGGGGCAGTTTGGCATATTCGCCCTGGGCTCTAGGTGACCTTGTCCCAGCACTGCTAGCAATGCCCTTGTCTTATCTAATGACACCAGATACCCGGCCATCTAGTGACAGAAGAGAGAAGTGCAGCAACTCCAGAATTAGGGTGAAATCAATTGACCTCCTATCAATCGGCCAAGGCAACTATCACTTGGCAGGTAAATTTGCTAGCAACCCTGCCTAGACATGAGGGTGCTACATGTGTATAGCCCAAACTTCTCATTTATGGAAAGGGTAGGAAAGGGCATACGCCCAGGATGATGTGATTCTGCCATCGGCCAATCGAGAGGCCAAAACCCAGCACCCAGAAATAGCCAGCATCAATGGAATGAAGAGGTGAGGGTACTGGGGGGGCTGCTACACACAGAAGGTTTTTTATCTCAATGCATAGATTAAAAACCTTCTGCCTTTACAACTCCTTTAAATTGGTTCTTAAGGAGCCTCCACCTTCCATGTATTCTGCCATTGGTTCCAACGTTGACCAAAACAGCTGGGTCGTGCCCGCCCCCCCCAATAATTTATCAACCCGGTCCACCACATGCCGAACCCTGGCACCAGGGAGACAGCAAAATATTTGGTTGAGGCGATGCTGATGACAAATTATTATCAGTCCTTCTGACATATATTTCTATATATAACAATCACCTGGTGTTGATCACACAAGTGGAGGGGGCCTGAGTGCTGCAGAAAACGGCCCCAGGTAATGACATGGCGCTGTTCTCTGCAGCATTCTCCCGTAATTCCAGTGGCGGTCGCTGTTCTTAGTAGCATTCCCCCTTGAGATGGCATGTCCTTAAAGTGGTATTGAACCCAAAAGCAAACGTTTATTATATTGCAGATTACCAATTCTTACGTGTGATGGCTGCATTCGTTTTTTTTTTCAGCTTTATTTTTTATTTTTCCTTTTATTTTTACCTGGTGATCCTGCCAGTAAGTCTGTTGATTTTCAATAGGACAAGCTATCCTGCAAATGTAACATTTAAGAGTATTGATACAAACCATTTACCCATAGGTGTGCGCAGCCTATTGCATTAGGGTGTGCACCCCAAAGTTCAAACACTCGCACCTTTCTCCAGCAGCATCAGCTGCACAGAAGAAGTCCCATCCCTTGGAAATTTCCCAAGGCAATCAAACCTGGAGTCTGACAAGTCCCCTTAAAGTGCTAGTACTTGGAAGGAGGATACACCAGAAAGTCCCCCTAAACCTGGGTGTGTTGTCTGCCATGTGATCAGCCCGTACTGTACATAGTTTACATGGCAGCAAATGGGTGAATCCTTTCATTGTGTCCAGAATTTCCTATAGATTTGGCACATGAACATGTACAGTTGATTTTACATTTGTTTTATTTTTATTTTGTAGCGTTTAAGGATTTTTTTAATGTCTGTTCCATACCTGTAAACTGCAAACTGTGGATTAAACGGACAAGATTTACTGAGTGTTTGTTTCATTTTTATTTTTTGTTTATTTCTCACTAGACTTTCCGGTTTGTGTTTCTAAAAGGAACATTGGATATAAGACACCGGGTTAACCGGTTCCTGACCGGTTCATACAGTTTACTGCGGCAGAATGGCTCCCCTGGGTGAAATCCATATGGGTACGTCCTTCCCTGTAGCAGCCATAGGGCACGTCCGTGCAATTGCGCTCTCTGCAATTTGCGTGCACGAGCACCAGCACAGGGATTTGTATGTGTAAACGCACAAATCCCTGTGCTGTCAGGGAAGAGGAGACATCGTTTGCTCCTACTAAGTAGGAAAAACTGTCTCCACTCCTAGTCAATTCTATCCCCTTACAGTTGGAACACACAACCAATTGATCGCTCCCTAAAACCCTTTTTTACTTTTTGCTATAATATCCCATTTTTTTTTTTTTTTTAAAACAAATTTTTTACTCAGTTTAGGCTGATACGTATTCTTCTACATATTTTGGTAAAAAAAAAATCGCAATAAGCATATATAGATTGGTTTGCGCAAAAGTTATAGCGTCTACAAAATAAAGAATAGATTTATTGCATTTTTTTACTAGTAATGCGGCGATCTGCGTTTTTTTTTCGTGACTGCGACATTGCGGCGGACACTTTGACACGTTTTTGGGACCATTTACACAGCGATCGTTGCTATAAAATTGCAGTGATTACTGTGTAAATGTGACTGACAGGGAAGGGGTTAACACTAGGGGGCGCTGCAGGGGTTAATATGTTCCCTATGTGAGTGATTCTAACTGGTGGGGGAGGGGACTCGCAAGGGGAGACCGATCAGTGTTCCTCTGTACTGGGAACACACCATCGGCCTCCTCTCCACTGACAGGACGTGGAGCTGTGTGTTTACACACAGCTCCACGGTCCTGCTGTTTTCCCTGGCAATCGCGGGTGCCCGGCGGACATCGCGGCCGCCGGGCACGCGCACCGGGTCCCGAGCGACGCCGCGGGCGTGCACGCTCCCTAGGCGGCCGGGAATGGGAGGACGTCATATGACGTCCACCCAGGATGGGAGATCCACCTTGTGGATGTCGTATGACTATGGGTGGGTAGTGAAGTGGTTAAAGTGCATCTGAACCCAAAAATGTAATAAAATACAATTTTTATTTCATTTTTCAAGACTTTTTTTTTTTTTTTTTCCCTTTTATCACAGTAAACCAAAAAAATAACACGCCCCTGTCATGTCTGCATCTTTTTTTTTTTTTCTCTCCATTGTATCTATGGAGGGAACCATTGTTTTCTCACAGATGAGACTTCAGATGCGTTTACCCTTTTTGTTCATTTCTGTTACAAGATAAGCAGCTCCAAACCTTAAAAGATAAAGATTCTACTTAAAATGAATTCATACAACTTTCATCCAGGATTAACATTTACTAATTGAATATCATTTTGAAAATGTGAATCCCGGGTGAAGGCTGTGTAGATCTTCTGTGAAAACATGGACACTTTTTAAAGTTTAAAAAAAAAGCAAACAGGTTTTTGTGGCAGAAAAGTATTTGTATGTTCCCTCTGCCACAAAAAATAAATACTACCAATCTTGCTAACTGTACAATGTGGTGTGTGTGCACCTCAGTGTACTATTCAGCATCTGTAATATGTAACTCCTGTGCACATAATCTGTGGGCATCATCAGTCGCTGTTTAAGAAGACGCTGTACTAAGGCCAGCTAGGAAAATATGGCAAAGGCTGGACATTCCTGCTCGGCCAAAGGGGGAAGCACACTAGGAGGTAAGTCTGCTGTTATGTCCATGGATGCTACGCATACAATCTCATTATGGCAAGAGCGCTGAAGACCTGTTAGATTCAGTTCAGCTTTTGAAGCCTAACTCCAAGTCTTTGTGAACTTCAATAGGGAAATTCTGCTTTATGTTGTCCTCTACCACAGTGGTCATCAACCCTGTCCTCAGGGCCTTCTAACAGGCCAGGTTTTATGTATTACCTTGGGGAGATGTAGACTAGAATTACTGCAATCACTGAGCAGCAAATGATATCACCTGTGATGTATTTAAGTTATCTTGCAAACCTGGCCTGTTAGTGGGCCCTGAGGACAGGGTTGATGACCACTGCTCTACCACATTTGGCATATTTTTTGTTGGTGTGAGTGGGTACCTAGTTTTGAAAGGTACCCGCTCCAACCTCCAAGTGGTAGTTCACCACCCCCTCATTTGCCCGTATCCTTCTGGGACATGTTACAGGTCCCAGAAGGCTGCTGTGGGGTCCACTCACAATGTGTCGGTAAGACGGCTGTGAAGCCTCAGTCAGCTTTCCACACTAAACATGCTGGGGGCCCAAAGCCCGATCAAGAACTGGCCCGGGTGAAGATGGTGCTGGATCTTTGGACAAGTAAATATCATTTTATTAAAGTGGATGTAAACCCAAAAAATTATTATTATTTTTTTTTTTTTTTTTGATGTCCTAATGTAGAGTATAAGATTTCCTATCATTTGAGCCCAGTCTTGCCACAAGTTAATCCAGCTCTGAGCAATCCTCTTTTATTGTTCAGTGAGATAAATCTTGACAAACAGAGAAAAAACTTTGTCAAATCCTCCCCCTTGCTGTGAGTGACAGGTGATTTACATATCTCGTGCACTAGACTAAGACATGCATTATTTTTAATTCCCTCCCACACTCCTTTCTTCTGCTGCTCTGCCAGGATTGGATGTTCCACACCTCAGCATAAATTGGGCATGCTGAAGTCATGTGGTTACTTTCCTGTCTTTTCACTGGATGTTAGAGATCATGGCAGAAGTTCAGTGTAAGAAATACACAGGAGAAAATGCATATTGACAAGGAGTGTAGAGGTGGGCGGGGAGTCTACTGACATCACGACTCCACCCACTGAGCTCCAGACAACAGACTCACCCACAGAATCTGCAGTTTTTCGGGTCTCATAACAGACAGAGGGAGACATTTGACAGGTAAAAATACATGCAGGAGGCATGTATATCCTTCTAGATAACCCCTATGGCAGTAGTTTAGAAAGGATGACATTGGGTTTACATCCACTTTAAAGCGGTGTTTCACCTTAAAAAAAAAAATAAAAAAAATAAAAATTTAACTTGTTGCTGACCGCCCACTGTCAAATGACAGCGGAGCGGTGCAGCTCTTGCGGCGGGCCGCCGTCATATGACGGCACTAGCTTTTTGGCCACTAGGGGGCGGGCGCTTGCTGTGGGAGGCACACGCGCGTGTCGCTGGGGACCCGATGCGCGTGCCCGGCGGCCGCGATGTCCGCCAGGCACCCGCGATTGCCCGGTAACTGAGCAGGATGTGGATCTGTGTGTGTAAACGCACAGATCCACGTCCTGTCAGAGGAGAGGAGACCGATGGTGTGTCCCTTGTACATGGGGACACCGATCGGTCCCTTCCCCCAGTCAGTCCCCTCCCCCCACAGTTAGAATCACTTACATAGGGAACATATTATCCCCTGCAGTGCCCCCTAGTGTTAACCCCTTCCCTGCCAGTCACATTTATACAGTAATCAATGCATTTTTATAGCACGGATCGCTGTATAAATGTGAATGGTCCCAAAAATGTCAAGTGTCCGATATGTCTGCCGCAATGTCGCAGTCACGATAAAAATCGCAAATCGCCGCCATTACAAAAATAATAAAAATGCTATAAATCTATCCCCTATTTTGTAGACGCTATAACTTTTGCGCAAACCAATCAATATACGCTTTATTGCGATTTTTTTTATTTATTTTTTTTTTTTCCAAAAATATGTAGAAGAATACGTAATCGGTCTAAACTGAGGAAAAAAATGTCTTTAAAAAAAAAAAATAAAAAAATTGGATATTTATTATAATAAAAAGTAAAAAATATTGCGTTTTTTCAAACTTGTCCCTCTTAATTTGTTTATAGCGCAAGAAATAAAAACCGCAGAGGTGATCAAATACCACCAAAATAAAGCTCTATTTGTGGGGAAAAATGATAAAAATTTTATTTGGGTACATCCTGGTATGACCGCGCAATTGTCATTCAAAATGCGACAGCGCTGAAAGCTGAAAAATGGCTTGGCACCTGGTAGGCAAGTGGTTAAAAGTCAGCAGCTGAAAAAAAAGTCGCTGCTGACTTTTAATAAGTACACTTACCCTCCCAGGGCGTCCGCGATGTCGTTCGTGGAGGCCGAGATGTCCCTCGGCAATCCGGATCCAGCGCCGCCATCCTCAGTAAGGGAAACGGCTTCCCGTTTCCTACTGCGCATGCGCGAGTCCAATTCGTGAATGGGGAACGCAATGTGTTGTGGGACACAGTTCCCATAACACACCGCTCCCCATTCACTAGAAGTCGGAAGGAGAGAAGATCACCGCGGCGCTGGAGGAGGCAGATTAGGACGATCTGCCTAGCAACAGTCATTTCTGGTAAGTAAAAAAAAAATATTATTTTTTTTTTCATTTTAAATTGTTACTAACATTTTTTTTAAATTTTTTTTTTTTTTTTTTTTTTTTTTTTTTCCAGGGTGTCCCACCACTTTAAGTCAGCAGCTGCAGGATTATTAGCTTCTGACTTTATTTTTTATTTTTTGGTGTTTGCTTGAACCAAGCCTCCACACAAACTATTTACTTCACCAACACATGCAGCGGCTGTGTATGCGGTATAAACTGTAGCATCAGCTACATACAGTATGCAGCGCAGCGTTTCAGCAGTGTGATGGGAAGTTCACGTCCTGCTCCTGGAACTAAATTGAGTCAGGCTGGGCACTGCTTAGCCATTCACAGGGAAGCCTTGTATATTCTGAATGAATACAAGGTTTCCTCTGTTTGGCTGAGGTGGAGAGGCAGGCAGATTTCTACCTCAACCAATCAGAGGAAGCTTTGTGATCATAAAATACAAGGCTTCCTGTGAATGGCTAAGCAGAGCTCAGCCCAACTCGGTTTTGTTTTTCTGAGAGTGAGATGGGAAGTACCTGTCCTGCCGACACACAGCACACTGTATACATAGTTTATACAGCGCACACAGTTTCTACATGTTTTAGTGAAGAAATTGTTTGTTTGGACCAGCTATTCAATGTTCACTAAAACCTGGGTTATGCTTTAGGGCCCTTTCACACCTATGTACTTTTGCTAGAAGGTAAATTTACAGTGTGATAAAAGCGCATCAAAAGTACTTTCCTTTAAATTCTATTTGACTTTTCACATTGCTGCGCTGTTTGCACTGTGGTTTGAAAGTCCTGCTTGCAGCATCTTTATGTTCAGTCCGCCTCCCCATTCAAAGTAGCGCCGGAGCGGTTCACTGTAGTCCTGCCCAGCTTTCCTGGCTCCTCCCCTGCTTCCTCTGCAGTGTTCTGTGTAATGACCGGGTTTAAAGATGGCGGGCTCTGCTCTGTGCTGCATCTCCGGTCAACTCCTGCAGAGAGGAGCAGGGTAACCACCATGGTAGGAGGGGGGGGGGGGGGGAAATGATGCACTATGTGTATTTCTCCACTTATTGTTAAGGATGCCGTTGGGTTCCGGCTCAGTTACCAGAGCCCAACGTGTCCTTAACAACAAGCTATTCAAGGCATATGTGCTGCCGCAACGCATTTAAAGTGCGCTATTCGTTTTTGAAGTGCTGCTATGTGATAGCAGCCTAAAACCCCTTTCACACAAGGCATTTTTCAGGCACTTTAGTGCTAAAAATAGTGCCTGATAAAAAACCTCATCTGTAATCCCAGTGTGAAAGCCAGAGTGCTTTCACAGTGGGGCGCTGCCCTGGCAGGACGTCAAAAAAAAAAAAAAAATCCTGCAAGCAGCTTCCTTTGCAGCGCTTTAGGAGCAGTGTATACACCGTTCCTAAAGCGCCCCTGCCCCATTGAAATCAATGGAAAGTGCCTCAGCAGTGGCGCATTGCGGGTGCTTTTAACCCTTTATTTGGCCGTTAGGGGTTAAATGCGCCCAAAAATGACAAAGCAGCACTTTACCGCAGACACCCGGGCGCTGCCAGTGTGAAAGGCTCTTAAAATCCAGTTCAACCCTCAGTATAAATCAGCTAAATATATTCCAAGTGCGTTGAAACAAAAGGTCCTTGACGCCCCGTTCACACCTGGGTGTTTTGGAATTGTGGCAGGATCTCTGCAATTCTGCCCACTTTTGCAAAACACACTATAATCGCAAAAGGCAGGTTCAGGTGCCATTATTTCCAATGGCAACTAAAACGTGGTGCAGTTTTGCTGCCATTGTTATGCGGCAAATTGCATCGTGTGAAGGAGCTTTTTTTGGTCGACAAGCTTCATGCAATGCGATTGCTGTGCAATAAAATCATGAGGCAAAACCGCATCGTGTTTTAGGTGCCTTTGAAAATAATCGCACCTTAACCTGTGTGTTTTTTTTCAGATACTACCTCTGGATGCAGTGGCACTCTGCTTGTGTGTGGCCAGAAATGCCATCCTTGGACATAAAATGACATTCCAGGGCTGGTCAGTCCCTAATTGCATGCAACTACTCAGGACAGCGTATTTTTTTGTTGCAAATTCTTTATTTATAAACAAAGAGAACATACAATTGGCAGAGAAATTCCATGATAATGTGATAACAGGACTACAGTGTCATATAAATACATTCTCCATGCCCAATGATGAGCGGTATTTATCAAGACTAGTAAGGTCACAGCACAGGACATTTTTACTTCTGTAAATCCTCAAGGCAGTGTATTTGGGGTTTCATAGACACATGCTGGTTGGCCCATTCCTGTCAAATCCTAGCGTTTGTGGGCACCTGGGAGAAACAGATGCAGCAACCTTACACGGTGGCTGTCCTGAGTGGTACTTGCATTTAGGGTCATATGCCTGGAACATGGGCATTCATAGATTTTGACAGGATGCTGGCAATGAGACTGGATGCTGTACCTGTGCCTCCTGGGTGCCTGAAAAACTGTTTTGACAGATGGGCCAAATTGCCCATGTGCATGTAGCCTAGTACTTACTTTTTGTACAGTATCAAACACATGATCAGCACCTCAAAAATAATAACTGAATATTTTATTATATATAATTTGTTAAAATCCATAACGGTCTTGTACAGTATTAACTGCTATTGTTTATAATTCTGAGAAACTAAAACGCCCTATTCCCACAACCTAGCAAATCATTCTTCGCAGTGAAAAGGCAGATGAACTGCAAGACTCAGATTCCATTCCAAAAAAATCTTATGCAACTTTGTAATTCATCTAAATGCAATACTTTTCTGCATTTTGATGTTTCATCCATTTCCTCATTTTACAATTAATTACTGCATATGTCATTTTATATTTTAAAAAAATCCATATTCTATCAACATAAAAAAAAAACATTAAAAAAGATAATTTAACATTCAACCCTCTATTGATAAATACATGCCACATCTTTGTGTGGCATATGTAATACAACATACGTCATTGCCCCATGATGGACTAGCTACAGCGGGTAAAATATTTAATATTGTACACGTCACCATTTTTCTAGGTAAATATATTTGTAAAGGTTGATATGAAATGTTCACCACATGTCCGTAACAAGCCATGCAATCCATACATACAAAGAAACCAAAATGAATAAGTTCAGAAATCAAGTTATGTGTAATAAAATGGAATGACACAGGAAAAATAAATTATTGAACACATGAAGGAAGGGAGGTGCAAAAAAAGGCATTAACCACTTTAAAGCACTGCACATCACCCTAAAAACAACTCCCTACCAACAGTGAAGTTTGGAGGTGGAAACATCATGGTGTGGGACTGTTTTTTTTTTAGCATACAATACTGGCAAATTTCATATCATTGAAGGAAGGATGAATTGAAAAACGTACCAAGACATTCTTGATAACAATTTGCTGCCATCTACAAGGATGATGAAGATGAAATGAGGGTGGACATTTCAGCAAGACAGTGATCCCAAACACAAAGCCAAGGAAACTCTCAATTGGTTTCAAAGAAAGAAAAGAAAGCTGCTAGAATGGCCCAGCTAATCACCTGACTTGAATGCAATAGGAAAATCTATGGAAAGAACAGAGTTCATAGAAGAGGTCCACAGAAAGAACCTTCAAGATTTGAAGACTGTAAGGCCTCGTCCACACTGGATGTTAAAATAACGCTATAAAAACATCAGTAGCTTTGCAGTGATTTTTTCAACGTTTTTGCAATAGCGTTTTTTTTTTTTTTTTTTTTGCGTTTTTTATCTTTTTTTTTTTTTTTTGAAGAAAAACATTTTTATTTTATTTTTTCAATGGATCAAAAACATTAAAAAAAAGTTTTTGAGCATTTGTTGACGTTTATCAGCGTTACAGCGTTTTGACAGTGGAAAAACGTCTCTTAGAACCCACTCGTTTTTTTTTTCTTTTTTTACTGCTCAAAAATTGCCTGCAAAGCGCCCTAAAAGCCGCTCAGTGCACTCCAATGTGAAAGCCCTGAGGGCTTTCACACTGGAGCGGTGCGCTTGCAGGACGCTGAAAAAAATCCTGCTAATCGCATCTTTGGAGCGCTGTAGGAGTGAATGAATGAATGAATGAATGAATGAATGAATGATTTGTATAGCGCTGCAACTGCGAACTGAATCGCCTCGAGGCGCTTGATCCGACCTGCGTTGATTCCTTCTTAGAAGAGGTAGGTCTTGAGTTTTTTCCTGAAGGCCCGATGGTCTTTTTCCAAGCGGATGTTCGTAGGTAGAGCGTTCCATAGCCGTGGTCCTTGGACTGCAAATCTTCGTTCTCCCCTTGACTTGTACCGGGATTTGGGGACAAGGAGGAGGTTTTGGTCGTTAGATCGGAGGTTGCGATTGGGGTGTAGTGTTGTATTTTTTCGCATAAGTATTGAGGAGCATCTCCTTGTGTGCATTTGTGGGTCAAGCAGAGGGTCTTGAATGTGATCCGATTCTTTACGGTTAGCCAATGGAGGGTCCTCAGGGATGGGGCGATGGATTCCCATGGTTTTTTTCCTGTGACTAGTCTTGCTGCCGTGTTTTGAACGACTTGTAGTCGTGCAATCTGGAATTTAGGTAGTCCTATGTAGAGGGAGTTTGCGTAGTCGAGTCGAGAGTTGATGATTGTTCCTACCACTACGGCTTTGTCCTTTTCTGGAATGAAGGGGGTGAGTCTACGTAGCAGGCGTAGAAGGTGGTAGGATCCGCTGACTACTGATCCTATTTGTGCATTCATTGACATTTCTGAATCGAAGATGACACCGAGACTTTTGGCTTTTATGCTTAGGGGGATGGTCTGTCCAAGGATGGTGGGCGGAGTCCATGGTGTCGTAGATTTAGTTTTCCGGTTTGCATTTAGGAGAAGGAGTTCTGTTTTGGTTCCGTTAAGTTTGAGGAGTTTGTGGACATCCAGTCGTCTATTGATGCGAGGCATTTTTCTAATTCCTGATATTGGTCTTTTTGTCCGGGGATCCGAAGGTAGAGTTGAGTATCATCTGCGTATGAGTGGAAGCATAGATCAGATTTGCTGATGATTTTTAGGAGTGGACGGATGTAAATGTTGAAGAGCACGGGTGACAAAGGTGATCCTTGAGGGACTCCATAGGAGACTGCACGGGATTCAGATGTGAAGGCTCCAAGTTTCACTGTCTGTGACCGATTTCCTAAGAAGGAAGTGAACCATGGTAAGTCTGAAACTGTGACTCCTGCTACTTCTTTGAGGCGGGTGAGTAAAGTGTTGTGATCCAGTGTGTCAAATGCTGCACTAAGGTCCAGGAGTACCAGGAGACATGATTCTCCATCATCTGCTGCTTCCAAGGCATCATCCCATATTTTGAGGAGAGCTGTTTCTGTGCCATGGCCCGGGCGGAAGCCTGATTGCAGAGGGTCCAGGAGATTGTGTGTGTCCAGATGGAGTTGTAGCTGTTGTACCACTACTTTCTCCATAATCTTGGAGATGGTGTTCAAGCTAGTTATCGGTCTTCGGTGGTTGGGTTTCTTGGATCCAAGTTGGGTTTCTTTAGGAGGGGTTTGACTATGCCTTGCTTGAGGGAGTTCGGAACAATTCCTTCTTTGAATGACTTATTTATGAGTAGTGTTATAGTAGGTGCCAAGATGTCAGAGCATTCTTTCAGAAGTTTTGTGGGGATGATATCGTTGGGTGACGTGCTGTCCCGGAGGCTTCTGATGATGTTTCTTGTGGTCTCTATGGCGATCGGGGTCAGCGAAAAATTCGGTGGTTGTGCGATGTTTGAATCGGCTTCCTCTTTTTGGATGCAGTTGATTGTATTTTTCTGTTGGATATTTTCCCGAATGCTGTCGATTTTGTCGATAAAAAAATCCGATAACTCATTGCAAAATTCTTGAGTTTCGTTGGTAGGGGGCTCTAGGCAGGTAGGGTTCATAGTCTGGGCGACTAGTTTGAATAGTTCACGAGGGCGGTTTAGGGCTTTTGTGATGGTGTTTGAGAAGTGTTCTTTTTTTGCTTTGAAGATAGCTTTGTGATATTTCATTGTGAGAGTATTGTAGTTTGTGTGGTTTTCTTTAGAACAGTTTCTTCTCCAGGCTCTTTCAGCTCTTCTGCGTTCCTGCTTCAGTAGAGTAAGAGTTCCATTAAACCATCCAGAGTTTTTACCACTCCTAAAGCACCCCTTCCCATTGAAAACAATGAGGCAGCGCTCCAAACCCGCCTGCAAAGCGCCACTGCCCCACAAGCGTCTGAAAAGTGCCACTAAAACGACGGTAAAGCGCCGCTAAATATAGCGCCGCTTTACTGCCAGCACGCCCAGCGCCTCAGTGTGAAAGTAGCCTTAGTGTGTTCAATACTTTTTCCCTGTGTCATTCCATTTTATTACACATAACTTAATTTCTGAACTTATTTGTTTTGGTTTCTTTGTATGTATGGATTGCATGGCTTGTTACCGACATGTGGTGAAAATTTCATGTCAATAGCACCTTTAGAAATATATTTACCTGGAAAATTAGTGGCATGTTCAATACTTATTTTACCCACTATATAAAGACTAAGGCTAGGCATATGTGTCCTATGGGCTGAATGAAAGAAACACACTGGATTCCTTTATCCAAGCTGAACAGTATGGATGGACAAAGCCTTGCTGGCTATTGTATTCAGACGCCCAGTACCTGAGGCTGTCTGAATACTCCAACAGTATCAGTAACTGGCTCCTTTGATCTTGATCTCAGTCAAAAAATTTCAAGCTGGGTGGTGTCAACAAGGCCCCCCATGGCTTGAATTTTGGCTGATCAGGAACTCGTTGAAACTCATGGCCAGTTTTACCTTTAGGCCCCTTTCACACGGGCGGGAGCCGGGGTGACGGTAAAGCAGCGCTATATTTAGCGCTGCTTTACCGTCGTTTTGCCTGCGGGATTCGGACGCTTGCGGTGCGGTTTTACCCCCCCGTGAGCGGCCGAAAAAGGGTTAAAATTCCCCCGCAGAGGTATTACCGCGGTGTCCCATTCAAATCAATAGGAAGGAGCGGTGAACACACCGCTCCTATCACGCTCCAAAGATGCTGCTAGCAGGACTTTTTTTGCCGCCCTGCTAGCGCACCGCTCCAGTGTGAAAGCCCGCCGGCTTTCACACTGGAGTGAATGGGGCTGTTTTTTTTCAGGCGGTGTACAGGCGCTATTTTTATCGCTGTACCGCCTGAAAACCGCCTTAAGGGCCCATTCACACCACGTGAAGTGCTTTTTTTTCTGCATCAAAAACACATGGAAAAGTAGGCTAGTTCCAAAGGTGTAGTTCACACCAGTGCAGTGTGTTTCAGTTCCAGAAAAAAAAAAGTACAACATACTGCTTTTTTCTTGCCAGAACTGTACTGGAATGTGGTAAAAAGCATCAAAAATGCATCAAAAACGCACCAGACCCCATTGGTGAGAAAAAAAACAGGAAAGAAAAAATCATCTGGAATACATCCAGAAACGCAACAAAAATGCACTGGAACACGTTAAAAACATGCGTGCAGAAACGCATCTGGAACAGATCAGGAGGATGTTATTGTGGTGTAAATGGGCACTAAGGGCGATTGTTTTTGGTTTTAAGTACAGGTGTCATGCATTTTTTGCACTCGTACTGCCAAACCTGTACTGTCATTACTGACCTCCTCCTACTGAAAACAGTATTAAACCCAAAAGCAAAAATTTATTTACCATTACCAGTTCTTAGATGTGATGTCTGCTTTAGATTTCTTTTTTAGGCTTTCTTCAATTTTCATCTGGTGATCCAACCAGTAAGCTCTTTAGCAGAATGTATCAGTTACAGAGATAAGACAAACCATTTAAGGCTACTTTCACACTGGAGCGGTGGGGGCGCTGGCGGTAAAGCGGCGCTATATTTAGCGCCGCTTTACCGGCGTTTTAGCGGCGCATTGCGGCCGCTCGCGGGGTGTTTTTTACACCCGCGAGCGGCCGAAAAAAGGGTCAATACCGCCCACAAACTGCCGCTGCAGCGGCGTTTTTGCGGGCGGGTTCGGCGCGCTCCCCCATTGTTTTCAATGGGACCGGGCGCTATAGGAGCTGTAAATATACCGCTCCTATAGCGAGCCAAAGATGCGGCTTGCAGGACATTTTTGAGCGTCCTGCAAGCGCACCGCTTCAGTGTGAAAGCCCTCGGGCTTTCACACTGAAGATACAGCAACAGCTGTTTCGGGTCGGTTTGCAGGCGCTATTCTTAGCGCAATAGTGCTTGCAAACCGCCCCAGTGTGAAAAGGGGCCTTACACTGACAGGGTTTCGTACAATGATGCACTTAAATTTTTTTACAATATGAATAACCTTTATCCCAAAAGGTAAAAACTGTTTGCTGTAATTAGGGATGCACCGATACCATTATACAGTACCGATACTTTTTTTTTTTTTTAGTACTCGTCGATACCAATTACCGATACCTACTGTTTTGTTTACACTACAGCTGTCAGCAATGGTACAAAGCATTAAAAAATCATTTACAAATGAAATAAATTGATTTAGTTTTTTAATTTTGCACTTTTTTAATGTGAAATGTGTAAATATATGTTAATATATATATGTGTGAAAATATTCACCAACAAAGCAAACGAAAAAAAAAGTTTTAATTGCTTATCGTTTATAAAATATACATGAAAAAAAATTATTAATTTTGATTAATTTTTTTAATTAATTTATTAATATTATTAAATATGAATTAATTATAAAATGGAGGAGAATAGGGAGTTAATTAAGGCTGATTAGAGTAAATTAAGGGTTAATAAGGGGTTAAACAGAGGAACATTTGTTCATCCCCACTGACGGCTCAAAGAACCGAGCCTGAAAGTATCGGTTTCAGGTATCGGTGCATTTGCACGAGTACCGATACGTCCAAAAACGCTTAGATGTGAACAGACCCTTATACAGGAGGTGTGTTTCTGGCAAGATCACCAGGTGAAAACAGAGGGAGAAAAGCATAAAAAAAGAAAACGAATGCATCCACCACTCTGATTGGTAATCTGCAATATATTACATTTTTGGGTTTAATACCGCTTTAATGAATCGCTGATACAAAAAAAGTATGCTAGTGAAGTTTCATCCTTAACACACTAGCGATTTTGTAGCACTGACTAATCTATGAAATTACAAACTCAAACATTTTACAGCAATTTTACAATGAGGTTGTGCAGCGTTTCATGTTGGCTAACAACGATTGCTCAACATTCACGGCTTAGCTACAAACTGCTAAAGAAGAGCATTAACATAATGATGTAACAACAGCGGCTATAGCAAATATTCCACTAGCTATTAATGGCTGCCATTAGCAACTTGTAGCAATGATTTGTCGCAGCTACAAACAAAATCACCAATATGGTCCTAAGTACTGTTTCAGAGGGGAGGCTAAAATGGGCGGCTGATCGCCAGGGAAAATTCAAAATGACCTTTGCTCAACCTGCACTGCAAGGGTTAAATGCTCATTTTTGTTTCCGGGTTCCTTTATATGCAAAGTCTGAAAACATGACCTGCCTTGAGAACTTGAGTTGAGAAACACTGCCCTAGACTAAAATGAGCATTTAACCCTTCCAGTGCGGGGGGGGGGGGGGGGGGGGCAGGGGGAGTTTCGAATTTTCCACCAATAAATCAAAACAGGTTCCAAAATTTGAATATGAAGCTGATTTCAGGTATGATCTTAATAGCATACCTCCGTTGGTCCAGCTTAGACCAGTGTAAGTATGCACATCATACCTGAGGAGCCAATGTGGTAGCTGCCAATCACCGCTAGTGTACTACATTGAAGGTCTTCTGTGAATGGGTAATGGGCAGTGCCAAGTGAGCGACCCCCTGTGATCAGTGGGGCAGCTGCGATCACTGTAGTAGTGACATCTTCCACAGTAGACCCTCGATATGAGATATGCATACAGTAGAACCTTGGTTTACGAGTAACGCAGTTAAGAAGCGTTTTGAAAGACGAGCAACTTTTTTTTTAAAATCCTGGCTCAGTTTGCTAGTGTTGTCCCACCAAACAAGCAGGATTCATGTCAATGGGGTGTGCATTACCGCATTTGGCCAGAGGTGCGGGGGCGCCAGTGACACTCGGAACGGTTCGGAGCCGTTCGGAAATACTCGGAATCACTCGGAGATACTCCATTCCCGAGTGTTTCCAAGCCTTTCCGAGGGTTTCCGAGTTCAGCCGAGCTGTCCCTGAGTATTTCTGAGGCTCTCCGGCACCCCCCACCTCTGGCCACATGCGGTATTGCATGCAATAGAAGTCAATGCGGAACGAATTATCTTCGTTTCCATTGACTTCTATGGGGAAACTTGCTTTGATATGCGAGTGCTTTGGATTTCAAGCATTCTCCGGGAACGGATTATGCTCGTAATCCAAGGTTCCACTCTACTTACATTTATCTAATATTGACCAATGTAAGTATACAATTAAAATCATTCCTGAGGTTCAGGTTTAAATATAGAAAAACCTTTTTTGCACCAGCCAGAAAGTAGAGTACCCCTTTAACTCTTTATCTTTACCCAAGCGCCATCATCCACATAGAAAGCAGCATGCAGGGGCTCAGTGAAGGTTGCCTTGAAGGTATGCAGATGTAGGATGGTATCACATAGCTGATAGAAGGACAAGTGTCCGGACTTGTAATCCAGGTACACAGCATATCTCATACAGGGAGTTTTGCGAGGAATTTGATGTGTACATGAATTATGTACAGCAAAATATTTATTCGTTGTGAGTCGTAAGCCCCAGGACTTGTTGTTTTCTCCAACACCAGACTCTTCTTGATTCCTTTCAATGCTAGGGTAGCACACCCCAAATTCACGCACTCCAAAGTCACTGGTTTCTATCACCCAGAAATGTCGCCCTGAGGAGAAGCTCTTGGTGCTCAACACTTGGCTCCAGTATGTGAATCTCCCTGGTAAATCTGATCTATCCTGAGGCGTTGCACAGAATGACGCTATCTTCAGGTCATGTGATAAAGCCACATTCATATGGGCAGTGTTGACATCCAGAAACATGTCAGAAGCTTCTTTTACATGGGAAGAAACGTTCAAGTTTGCATTGTTTATAAAATCAGTAATGGATTTGTGCAAAGTCAGCACCATCAAAACCTCATCCAGATCAGGGATGGCCATGTCTCTATCAGCTTTTACATCTTGGCCCTCAGAAGCTTCATCTACATTTGGTTGCTCATTTTGCAGAAGAGCTATTGGATCAGTCATCTCACTCAGACTCTTAATTTCCAGTATCTTCTTGGACAACTTGGCCTTTTGTGATTCCACCTCCTTGATCACAGAGGAGACTTTGAGTAAAACGTGTTCTTCCATCTTGGAAATGTGATTCAAAACCTTTTTCTCTTGGACTTCAACCTGTTTGCTGATTTCTTTGTACAGGTTGTTAGCCTGTTGTTTTTCAGAACGTGCTTTGCCTTGCACTTTTGTCTTGTGCTCCTGAAGACTCCGGACTCGTTTTTCAAGTTTGTCTTCCAACGGGGTAAGTTTATCCAGAACATTTATCAGTCTCTCCTTCGCTTGCTTGGCAGCCTCTTCTACTAGAATCACATCGTGTCCCTTGTGTTTTCCGACCAAACAACAGGATGTACACAGACAAGTAGTATCTTCACAGCAGTAGAACTCCAAAGGTTTCTTGTGGATGGTGCACTTTTTACCACCGAAGGAGGAGGTGGGTTCTGTTAAAACATGATCCAAGTTCTTGTTGTGGGCTTCCAGGTGCTCCGCACACAGAGAGATCTCACAATGGAGGCAGGTCTTAACAGCAGGTACAGAAGATTTAACACAATACGTACATAATATCTTCTCCTGGTCTTTCGGTCTACATAGGAAACCTTCCACTATGTTACGTAACTTCCTGTTTTTCTCCAGTTGAGGCCACTCAGCATACTCGGCTTTACATTCGGGACAGGTATATGGTCTGGACTTCTGTGCTTTCAGCGCAGTCACCACGCAGTCCTGGCAGAAGTTATGTCCACATCTTAGTGACACGGGATCGTTATAGATGTCCAGACAGATGGAGCAGTTCAGCTCTTCTTCTAGATCGACAAACGCCATGCTGGAACGAATGAAGCAGAAATGAAAGTGAAAGTGTTCTTTACTTCTAGGAAGGGCGGGAGACTGTCACAGAATGTTCAGTTTAAACATTAACGCATGCAGTCAACACTGCCCCCTAAAAATAGACCTGTAATGGCAGGATATGGGAGCAGCCTTTGCTGATCATTTCTGAAAATGCTATTTGCCTGTCTGTGTGTAAATCACTGCATAGTTGTAGTCAGAATGTTTTAACGAACAGTGCTATTCCACAATCAACACATTACTACATGGATAATTAAAATACAAATTAAAGCAGACCTTCAGTCATTTTTTCAACTTTCCATCTACAGACATCCCAAGTCTCCCACGAGGTGCGGGAGCCTCCCGTATTTCGGGGGTGGCAACTAGACACCCGCAAGTGCTGCCCGATATCCCGGCTAAGGGGCTGATCCTGGATCCAGGAGGGACCGCTGTGAACACCGATCTCACTGTATAGCTGACATCCGCTTCTCCACAGAGAGATCAGTGATCACAGCTGTACCTCCTGCTGCCGATCATCCCCGACTGTTCCCTGTATCCTCCTCCTCCAGCCCCCCTCCGTGTCCTTCTCCCCTGTTCTTCTACAGCTCCCCTCCGTTGTCCTTCACCCCCCCCCCCATTCTTCTCCAGCTCCCTGTCCTCCTCCTCTGCCCCCCTCGTCCCCCGCAGCTGGCTTTCCTCCTCTCCTCTACCGCCAGCTGTGGGGATCTGTCACGATGGCGAGCGGAATGGATGAACAGGAGCCGCTGTCTTCTGTCCATTCATCTTCAATGCTGAGAAAGGGACTGGGGAATATGTGACCTCAGTCTCTTTCCTCTATTTAGACCCCTGATATCTCACCAAAGCCCCCCCCCCCCCCCCCCCACAGGGTTGATTTAAAAAAAAATGCAAAAAATATAAAAAAAAATATTAAATTGTAAATAAACATTTAAAAAAATATAATTATAAAAAAATATATAAAATACTACTGACACCACCTCCCTGCCCTACCAACACTGTCCACTCCCCCCAAAAAGCATTGTGAACAAAAAAAATAAAACATTTAAATTGTAAAAAAACAATATGTAAAAATAAATACTACTGACACCATCCACTGCCCTACTGACACCATCACCGCCACATACTCCCCACCCCTTTCCCAGAAGCACTGTGAAAAAAATAATAATAAAAAAAAAACTATTTAAAGAAAATAATAAACAACAAAATTATAAAAAATAGAGAAAATAATAAAGAAAAAAACTACTGACACACTGCTCTACTGACACTGTCCACTACACCCCCCCCCCCACCCCCAATCTTTGTGAAAATCTAAAAATATAAAAGTAAATTGTAAAATAATTTTAAAAATACAATTGGAAAAAAATAATAATAAAAATAAAGAACTAATGACACCATCCGCTGCCCTACTGACACCGTCCTGCTCACCAATGTACACTCAACACTCCTCACATGCACATACTACCCACTGCCATACACTCCACACTGTATATTCCCTATTTAACATTATTACATTCTGCGCTATGTAAGTCATCTCAGATTCTATTAAACCACACCCCATTCAAGCCACGCCCAATATGTAGCACAGTTTAAGCCACGCCCACCTCCCCGAAATGAGTTTGCCACCTTCCTGAAATTAGTTTCTGCAGGTTGGGATGTCTGCATCTATTAAATCTTATGCCCTTGTTGTTTTAACTTTGGATAGTAAAACATTTTTTTTCTCCCAGTAAATACCTTATACATCCCACTTCGTTCCACTTTTGATACACTTTACATAGTTCGTTTGGGCCAGTTTGGCGCAAACAAACTATGTCCCTCACTGACATGTGGATGCCATTGATGTTTTGTATAAACTGAGGCTACATACAGCATACCACACTGTGTTCTGGGTTTGAGCCAAGACTTCCAGTTTCATACCCGGAACACAACAGAGTCTAACTGATCACCATTCAGAGAAAGCAATATATTCTAACATACAAAGCTTCCTCTGAGTCAGAGTGGCGGGCTGATGGTGTCACATCCTCTGACTTCCCTAGAAGGGGAATACTATCCTATTCCTCCTTCCCTGGAAGGGGAATACTATCTACCTGGAAGAACTGGATTGGTGCCAATCCGCCTTTTGGTTGGCACTACTGTACACTAGTAGTAGACTGCATGTTGTTGGACACTGCCTGTACTTTTTGATTTGCATTAAAGCACTTTCTATGGTGATTATGAATTTTATTTGGGTTAATGTTTAATGAATTGTATATTTGAATTTTCCTGTGTATTTCAATTATTTACGTATTAAAGTGGTTGTAAATGCAGAAGGTTTTTTACCTTACGGCATTCTATACAGTAAGGTAAAAACCTTCTGCATGTAGCTTCCCTCACAGCCCCCCAAAGTACATGTGTAAGCAGGCTGAAGCAGTCAGAGGATGCTGCCCCGGCTGGGAGAGCTGCCCGGGTCCAGCCCACTTGCAGGACCGTTTTTAAGGCAGGGCAAAAGGGAAGCTGCCCTGGGCCCCATCATTGTTGTGGGGCCCAAAGCAGCTGCCTCATACTTGCAAACTATTCCAGTTTAAATTCCCTTATCCCTTGAAGTTTTAGTCCCGTGCTATGTCAGTGTAAAATTCTGTTGCTGCTGCCCAGCTCTGCCCTTTTTCCATGTACAGATGACTCACCTACAGACACTGTGTTTACATGTAGTGACTGCATTAATATCTAAATAGTCATGGACCGCAGCATTGATATGTAAATAGAGGCAGCATTCATATGTATATCATGTCCCCCTGAGGTCATATCTATTATCACTGCTTAATGCTGCCCATTTGGGAGGTAAAGGAGCATGCTTGAAAGTCCTGCCTACAACTATATTCATTAAGCCTAACATCAGCTTGTTTTGCAAAGGTAAGCAAATTGGAGGTGGAACCCTTCTTCAAAAAAACATTGTGCCACAGCACCCTGAATTTTGGTGCATGTGACTATGCACATCTCTGCCGATGTATGAGGGTGTCATTAACAATTAATGTCACTGCTGTGTATCTGTTAAAGGGCAGCATGCTTCTATGGTGTCAGGAAAGTATTGCCAATATATTCCCAACACACACAAATGTGAACGCAGGCTAAATGTCTCAGTTACATTGGTGGTCAGTGTAAATCTTCTCATTACATTGGTGGTTACTGTGAATGCTCCTATTACATTAGTGGTCAGTGTAAATCCCCATTACATTGGTGGCCAGTGTAGAAACTTCTCTTTATATTGGTAATCGTTAAAAAATCCAAACTTGGATTTGTGGTCAGTTTCAAATCCTCCCTTACATTGGTGGTCCATGTAGAAGCCCCCTTTAAATTGGTGGTGAGTGTAAATCCCCCTTACATTGGTGGCCAGTGTAGAAATCTCCCTTTATTGGCTGTTGATGTAAAATCCCCCATTACATTGGTTGTCAGTGTAACTTTTTCATAACATTGGTGATCAGTGTACAATTCCCTTTACATTGGTGGTAAGTGCATAATTGCCCTTACACTGGTGGTCAGTGTAAATCCCCCTTTACATTGGTGGTCAGTGTAAATCCCCCTAACATTGGTGGTTGGTGTAAAAGTGTCACCTTACATTGGTGGTCAGTACAAATCTCCTCAACAATGGTTGTCAGTGCAAATTCCCCCTTACATTGAGGTCATTGTATAGTCCCCCTTACACTGGTGGTTGGTGTAAATGCTCTAATTACTTTGGTGTCAGTGTAGAAATCCCTCTTTTCTATTGGTGGGTGATGTAAAATGCCCTGTTACATGGTGGTCAGTGCAAATTCCCCCTCACTTTGATGGTCAGTGTAAATCCCCCCTCACATTAGCCAATCAGAGGCTTCATCCAAGTGGTTCTTCTGCACAGTTAGAGGAGCAAAATCTTTGATTTTGACCTCCTTTTTAATTAAGTGCTCAATATAAGAAGGTGAATTTATCAAGATTTTGGTTTACCTGGAAGGGGAATACTATCTACCTGGAAGAACTGGATTGGTGCCATTCCACCTTTTGGTTGGCACTACTGTATACTAGTAGTAGACTGCACATTGTTGGACACTGCCTGTACTTTTTGATTTGCATTAAAGCACTTTCTAAGGTGATTATGAATTTTATATTTTTAATTTTCCTGTGTATTTCAATTATTTACGTATTAAAGTGGTTGTAAATGAAGAAGGTTTTTTACCTTACTACATTCTATGCAGTAAGGTAAAAACCTTCTGCATGTAGCTTCTCTCGCAGCCCCACGAAGTACATGTGTAAGCAGGCTGAAGAAGTCAGAGGATGCTGCCCCGGCTGGGAGAGCTGCCCGGTCTTTTTGGTGGGTTCCTGCCTGGGTCCAGCCCACTTCTGCTGATCCACTGCCACTGGATCTGAGCTCTTCCAAACTTCTCACTGAGTATCTTCCTCAAGCGTCACCCCAGCGTCCCTGCTAGGGTTGCCACCTGTCCGGTTTTGACCCGGACAACCCGGGTTTTGACACATGTGCCCGGGTTTCAACCCGCCCGAAACCCGGACACATATAGAAACTGTTCAACCATCCTCTGGCCCCGGCCGCAACATCTATAGTGGCGCATCCTGATTCCCGTGCCCGCCACCTTCAATGTACACTATCTCACTGTGCGAGTGTGCGAGAGCTGGGCAGTGGGCAGCGGGAGCGGGCGCCCTATGATTGTCTGAATTAATCATGTGCGGGCAGCGTTCGTAAGGGTTTGTGATTGGCCTGGTGGACAGGTCAAATGTGGAGGCGGGGCTGGACTGTGGGTGATCGCGGCCGCCCGGAGTCCCGCCTCCCTGCCTGGCGTGATCTGTCTGCGTGTCTCCTGGCTGAGGCGAGGTCTCTCCGTCATCTGATCTACCACCCGCCTGTCTGTCAGCCACCCCTCTCTGTCTGCTACCCCCTCCCCTCTATCAGATACCCCCTCCCCTGTCAGATACCCCCCTCCCCTGTCAGATACTTCCTCCCCCATCAGATACCCCC
The DNA here is from genome assembly GCA_028564925.1 of Lithobates sylvaticus. Classification (NCBI taxonomy): domain Eukaryota; kingdom Metazoa; phylum Chordata; class Amphibia; order Anura; family Ranidae; genus Lithobates; species Lithobates sylvaticus. The sequence continues at coordinate 243,011,801 of CM053031.1, read as the reverse complement.
TCCCCTGTCAGCTACCCCCCCCCCCCTCTGCTGTCAGCTACTCCCCTCCTCTGTCAGCTACCCTCTCCCCTCTGTCAGCTACCCCTCCCCTCTGTCAGATACCCTCTCCTTTGTCGGGGCCTGACTTCCGCTTCCGCCGATGCGACCGGATGTGACGGTCGGACGAGGCGTTCGGATGTGAGCTGCGGAAGGTTTGAGATCAGCCTGAGTCTCCGACAAGTATCCTGAATAGACCCTGTTACCGAGACCCTAAGTCCGCGAAAACGAACGCTTGGTGGTGCCCGAGTCTCCTACGGAACCTTGATCGGCCTCTGCTATCGAGACCTTAATTTCGTGAAACACGTGAAAACGATCGCTTGGTGCGATGAGCAATAGTAAGCAGTCGGCGGCCGACCGTCTTAAAGAATTTGCTTGAACAGATAAGCAAGACGGCGGTCGTAGCCCCCCACAGACACGGAGTGGTGGACCATCAGCGCTGGAAATCCAGAAGCTTAATACGACCCAGCCGCAGTCCGGGAAAGCAGCAGAGAAACAGGAGAAATATTCCAAATTGACCCTGGAACAGATGAATTCCCAGATAATGGAGGCCATCCACTCGAGTAATACAGCACAAACAGGTAAAATGGATGAGATTATAAATGATATAGGACTGATCAGGCATGATATGCAGAGTATAAGAGAGAGAATGACGGAAGTGGAAAATAGGACTGCTTTATTGGAAGATATTGTTACCCCTATGTCTAAAAAGATAGTCACGATTGAAAAACAGATTACCCTGTGGCATCAAAAATCTGATGATTTTGAGAACTGTATGCGCCGCAATAATTTAAGAATAGTTGGTTTACCAGAGAAGGCAGAAGGGTTTAATCCCGGTGACTTTATAGAAAAATGGCTGAAAAATGTGTTCCCAGATATGGAAGTATCAGCAGCATATGCAGTGGAGAGAGCGCATAGGGTCCCGGCAGCAACACCTAAACCAGGGTTCCCCCCTAGACCCCTGTTGGCACGACTATTAAATTGCAGAGATAGAGACACAATTCTGCGAAAAGCAAGACAGAAAGGGGAGATTCGCTATGAAAACAGCAAAATATCAATATTTCCAGACTTCTCTCTGGAGCTGCAAAAACAACGGGCAACATTTTATGAAATAAAACGAAAAATGAGAGAGGCAGGAATTGAATATTCTATGGCATACCCAGCCCGATTGAGAGTGGAGGAAGGGGGAAAGACTTTGTTCTTCAGTACACCTGAACAAGCTAAAGACTGGCTGGAAACAACTAGGCCTATGCCTCAATAGGAGAAACAGAGAAGTCCTGAAAGGATAAGAGACACCAAGAAGATTGGAACTTTGGGGGGGGGGGCGGAGGAGGGGGGATGAGAGGGACACTCTCCCTACTTTATATCTGTTTTTTTTATGTCCCCCTTTTTTTATTTTTATTTTTTCTCTTGGGGTTAAAGGAAGAAGTTTTAATAGTTTATAAGTTTGGTTTTTTCTTTCTTTCTTGGTGTGTTTTGGGTTTTTTTTTTTTCTTTGCCCTTTGCCCTTTCTGTCTTTTCTTTCTCTCCCCCTTCCCCCTTCCCTTCTCTTCTTTTCCTTTTTTTTTCTTTTTTTTTTTTTGAGGGGAAAGATGGGAAAAGGTAAAATATAAATGTTTATTTGTGGGTTTTTTTTTTTTTTTTTTCTATAAGGGAGCGGGAGGGATAGGGAGGAGGGGGGGGTAAAGTTGAGGGTGGTGGGGTGTGTATAAATAGGGAAATAGGGAAATGGAGCTAAAATCACAGAGAAACACATTGAAATAAAGCACATGCCACAAGGGGAAGAGAGGGAAGAGTGAGAGGAAATCTCTCTTGACCCCCCTTTTTTTTTTTTTTTTTTTTCTTCACATACAATAATAAGGGAAGGTTAGGCTAAGGTAAAGAGACACATTATAAACACTATAAATACAAACAAATGGGGAAAGGGGGAGGGATGGGGAGTGAATGCGCACAAGGAGGGAGGGAGGAGGGGAGTGGGGGGGAGGGAGGGAGGTGTGGAGGGGGGAGGGAGGGGAGGTGTGGAGGGGGGAGGGAGGGAGGTGTGGAGGGGGAGAGAGCAAGGAAAACATATATTTTATTTTATTTTTTTTTCCCTTTTCTATTTAAAAATTTTCTTTTTTTTTTTTTTTTTCTTTGTGCAGCGTTTTTCCTTTTTTTTTTTTATCCTTTTTTAAAGGAGGGAGAGGGTGAAGGGAGGGGACGCATTCTCCTCCCCCCACCTAGACGGCCCCCCCTCGCCCTTTAAATCCCCGATTAAGCGGAAAAAGGGCAGGAGCAGACAGGCTGAAATTGAAATAAATTACCTATATAAGAGCAAAAATGCAATATGTTGGTAATGCCCTAAAAATGTTAAGGATGAATGAAATGGAATGGATGAATGAGAGGAGTGAGGTAGAAAAGAGAATGGTCACGGAAAGGAAAAAAGGGACATAGGATTTATTTTTCCTCTTCTTTTATTTTTCGGGGGAACAATGGCTAAAATAAAATACATCAAATATGAGTAATCAGCACACATTTTTGTCATGGAATGTGAGAGGTATGGGAACGCAATTAAAACGAACACAGGTTTTCTCAGAAATTAACAAGGTGCAGGCAAAGATCATTTGTATCCAAGAAACACATATGACTAAAGAAAGATTGAAGTATCTAGAAAAACCTTGGATACAATGGTCAAGCCACTCATGTCATACTACATATTCAAGAGGGGTTTCTCTCTTGGTCCATCGAGGGGTAACATGGGAGTGCATTAGAGAAAAAGATCCTGATGGAAGATACGTCTTTGTCTTTGCGCTGGTGCAAGCACTGCCTGTTGTAATCATGGGGATTTATAACCCCCCCCCCCCAGCTACAATGCGAGTACTGAAAGAGGCAGTGATATTTATGTCAGAATATCCAGAGGCATATGTCATATGTATGGGAGATTTCAATATGTGTTTAGACCCAAAACTAGATAGGTTCGGAAGAAATAATCATAAAGGAGGGGAAGGGCCGAAGGTGTTGGAGAAATTTATGAATGAAGTAGGATGGGCTGACTTGTGGAGGATCAGAAACCCTGGGACTCGGGCTTACTCATGGCATGCACCTGGGAGAGGGCGCATGTCTAGAATAGATATGGTAATGGGGAACAAAAGGTCCTGCCAATGGTTCGGTCTGTGGCGTACATGACAAGAGGGGTGTCTGACCATTCTGGATTAACCTTTGAGCTAAAAATAGGCCCAAAAAGAATAAGACCGGGGTATAGGATACAGGCTCAATGGTTAACCCAGATAGGATTAAATGATAGAATTCCAGAGCAAATAGGAATGTTCCTAGAAGCACATGGCAATAGGAACATAGATGGAGTACACTGGGATACATTTAAGGCATACTTGAGGGGGATAACAAGATCAACAATATCATATATTAAACGTACTAATAGGCAGGAAGAGGAGGAAATGGAACAATTATGCGCACAGGCAGAAAATAGGTTCATAGAGGACCCCTCAAACATAAACCAAATAAGATGGGCAGCCTCATCACGGCAATATAAGAACCAACTAATAATTAATGCTAAGCGTAAGAAACTCCAATATGCACAAAAAAACTTTGAACAAGGACAACAATATAATAAGATGCTGAACTTTATGATAAAAAGACAAACACCATCACTAGCATTATCAGAGGTGAAAAATGAAAAAAGAGGGGTGGTAAACACATTAGATGAGATACTTGAGACATTCCAAAAATACTATATTGACATGTATACATCAACACTGACCTGCACTCGAGAAGATATAGAGGAATATCTGAAGGATCTGAACTTCCTTAAATTAACAGAGGAACAAAAAGAGGAGTTAGAGAGGGATATAGAGGAAGAGGAAGTACGAGAAGCTATCTTCTCTCTGGGAAAGGGTAAGTCCCCAGGACCAGATGGCATACCACTGGAAATGTACCAGCGATATGCAGAAATTATGGTACCAGTCATGACCAAAATGTATGGAGAGGCGTTCCAAAGGGGAGAAATGTCTGCTTCCATGTATGACGCCACAGTCATACTGATACCAAAACCAGACAAAGACATAACTGAGTGTGGGTCGTATAGGCCAATATCATTATTAAATATAGAGTATAAAGTATTGGCAAAAGTGCTTGCCAAAAGGCTCAATCAGGTAATTTTGTCTATAATAGCGGAGGACCAAACTGGATTCATGCCAGGGAAATCTACATCAATTAATATTAGAAGGACGCAATATATGACACAAATGAGAGAGTTTATTCCGGAAACAAGTGCCTTGGCATCATTGGATACAGCCAAGGCATTTGATTCTATAGAATGGGAATTTCTGCAGACAGTCCTGGAAAGGAATGGATTTGGGGAAAAATTTAGGAAATGGGTGAAAATAATCTATAAACAACCATGCTCCAATTTGCTAATAAATGGTATATTATCTCCTACAATAAAACTATACAGAGGAACAAGACAGGGCTGCCCAATGTCACCGCAGTTGTTTGCCCTGGCAATCGAGGCATTGGCAAACAGATTCAGACAATCAGATAAATATAAAGGGATTCGAGTAGGAGAAAAAATTGAACACATAGGCTTATATGCGGACGATATTATATTATATATGGGAGATGCGCAAGCATCTCTGACGGAAGCAATGAGAATAATAGAAATATACGGGAGGTTCTCAGGGTTAAAAATAAACTGGCAAAAATCCGCACTGATGCCCCTGGGAACAGGTAATACAAGAAGAGCTCAGACCCCACTAAAAATAGTTGAAGTATTTAAATATTTAGGAGTAAATATTACGTTGAAACATGAAGATGAGATGGAAGCTAATATACTCCCACTAATAGAACATGTGAAGAAAAAATTGGAAATATGGATAAAGCTACCAATATCAATGGCAGGCAGAATTCACCTGATAAAATCTATTATACTACCCAAGTGTCTATATGTATTTGCACACTCCCCAGTAAAAATACCAAAACAGATATTTAAAAAATTAAACTCGCAGATGACTCGGTTCATTTGGGCATATGGAAGATGTAAATTAAAATTTAATAAATTACAAAGACCAAAGACAGAAGCTGGACTGGCCCTCCCGGACTTATATTTATATTATTTGGCAGGGCAATTGAAACACCTAAGATCATGGGTAGGACAGGAAAAAATAACAAGGATAGAGGAATATCTCCTTAGTAAAATGCAAATAGAGGACTTAATGACGGGATTAGAATTAAAAGACTTGAGGAGAGTGGGAGTAAAAATTTCCCTTTTGAAAGTGGCAAGGACGGTATGGAGAGAGGCTAAGAAACTGACGGGATTTGTTGGAATCCCAACAGAAACTGCGCTGTGGAACAACCCAAAATTTGAACAACTGGAAGCTTTTGAAGACAGTAAATTTTGGAAGCAGAATAAGATAACAACTTTTGGTCAGCTATATGACAAGAATGTGATACTAACCTATGAAAACCTATGTAAACAATATAATTTATTGAGTAAACAGTTCTACAGATACCTTCAATTGAGGCAGGTGCTACAGACACAGTTTAGAAGAGAGGAATTAAAGATATCTAAATACCCCCTTATAGGTATCCTGAAATCACAGGGACCTAAGGGATTGATAGCAAAGATTTATACACACCTGCTACAGAAGAAAATAGAAGGCGAACCACTGAAAATAAGGGATAAGTGGCAGGAGGTTATCCCAGACATGAGCGATCATGAATGGGATGAAGCCTGCAACTCCCATTGGAAGGTATCCCCTGCAATGAATAACAGGATAATACAGATGAATATAATACATCAGACATACTTGGCTCCAAATAGATTGTACAAAATGGGGAGGATGACTGAACCAAGATGTACTAGATGTGGGCAGGGGGGAGCAGACTTCCTCCATGTAATGTGGTATTGTGGTAAAATAGGAAAATATTGGCAACAAGTAGCTAGGAAATTAGGAAAAGTCCTGAATAAACCTTTTATAGCTACGATAGAAATATGTTTGTTGGGGATATTGAGGGAAGAGAGAGATAATAGAGATAATAATACCTTCTTAAGGGAGGTACTGTTCCTGGCAAGAAAACAAATAATAGAAAAATGGATTCAGCCATATCCCCCGACAGTAACCCAATGGGTGAGAGCAGTAAACCAGGTCCTACCCTATGAAAAAATAATGTATGAACAAAGGGGAAATGGGCGAAGGTATGAAAAAATATGGGCAAAATGGAATAGAACATGGTTAACAGTGGATAGAGGAATATCTGAAAACATAGTATTAAGTGACCATAGAGGGTGAGAGAGGAAGGAATGAAAGGAAGAGTAAATGTAATTATAATTTGTATTATATAAAGAAATGGAAAAGTATATAAAAATGTATAATGTAAATTATTATGTAATGAAAAATTTGGAATAAAGAGTTTTGAAAAAAAAAAAATTTAACCCCCATTTTGATTTTATCAATATTTTATCAATATTACAGCTGGCACATACCGTCCAGGATCAACATAAATTTTCCCCATTTGACTTTTAGGCCCCTTTCACACTTATACGACTTGTTCCACGATTTGGTACTGCAAAGTAGCATGACCAGTCGTTCCCCATGATTTCCAATGACAGCCATTCATATTAGTACGACTTCAAGTCGTTCTGACTTCAAAGTAGTCCCTGCACTACTTTGGTCCAATTTTGATGCCACTTACACAGGCATTCCTTGAAATCGTGGCAAAATCGCGGCCGCAAATCACAGTAAAATCGTGCGACTTTGAAGTAGCACAAGTGTGAAAGGGGCCTTACTAAGTCATTCTTTTTGGAATCTCTGGTCAATTTCACTACTACTAAAGAAAACGAATACTTGTTCTGGGTCAGTGACTTAGAACTGAAGACAGAATGAAAATAGAAGCCTAGCAATGACAGCCTATGTATCTTTCTAGTACAGGTTTCCTTTAAAGTGATCCTGTCATTAAACCAAATAATTTTACACAAGCCATACCTGTAAAAGTAGAAATAACATACTTGCCTTTCTTGCTGATGATACTCCACCACAATAATAGGAAATTGCTTGCCAAAGTCTGCACTGAAACTGATACTTCTGGGAATGTCAGGCTCTGTGGTCCCCCCCCCCCCCCCGCAACTCCCACTGGCTCCTCCTGTGGACCAGATCACCACCCGATCCTGTAAAGGAGGGAGGTCAGAGGGAAGAATTGGTGGGAGATGTTGGCAGCCATCAAGACTGACACTCTTGGTTTCCCTTCAGACTTCTGGAAAAGATTTCTTAGCATCGGAGTAGGGTGCAGTGGTGTGGGCCAAGTCAGGTAATATTTTCTCAGTGTATAAAGTTATTACTAATAAATATACCTACTATGCCAACTAAATCCTTTTTTTTATCTGTGTGCTGCAGAAAAGAGATCAACTGAAAGCTAGGAGAGAAAAAAAATGTGGACTCTACTTAATATGGAGACATGTCACTACGTTAAGATGCTGAAAACATCTTCTCTGACCGAAGCCCTCGGTTTACTGTAGCTACCCCTGGCAATACATGATGACACCATATCAGACTGTAAATGAAGGAGACTTCCAAGGACCGGCCAAGTTTTTATTTTTATTTTTTTTCTTCCTTTAAATATTTAACTTGAAATTCTGTAGTGCAATTTGTCTCAATTTGTCACACAAGCTGTAAAGATTGTTACCCAATGAAATACATGAAGTTTGTCCCCCTTTTTTCAGAAGATCTTTCTGCACTCAAATATAGCATATTTGACTTTATATTATTCTATGCCGTGCATCTTCACATGGGGGGCTTACTTGTTGGCACAGCCAATGGTACATACAGTAAAATAAGTAATTGTGAGAATATCAAATGTGCAAAGGCACCTTAGCTTATAAATGTTTTGTGTTCTAGGACAGCGTTTCCCAACTCTGCATCTTGGAAGCCACCAGCAGCACATGATCTACATACTTTAGTTGGGAGGATGGGTGTATTTGAGTTTTATTTATTAATGTCTAATGGGAGAACCGCCTGTCTGTGTTGCTTATAGCAGCCAATCGGATCCTACATTTGAATATTCCAGTAAAGTACTGACGTAAAGAGAAAACAGTGCATTCAAATGTGCCATGTTAATATTTACTTAAAGTGGAACTTCAACTAAAATGTGAAGTTCCACTTATCCTCCGCCTCCATTTCTTCCTTGGTCATTATTGTTAATTTGTTTTTTCCTGGAAGCATTTACCCATTTCTGACAGGTACCCGCTCCCAATTCCACTTTTCTTGCCTAGACAATAAAAACCCTGAAAAAAAAAAAAGTGTTAAAGCTTTGTGAATTGAACTTATTGTATGCTCCCTGTTGTCAGGCTGTTTTTAAAAAAAAAAAAAATTCCCAGTTTTAAAACCTAACTTTCTCAGCGACATGGCTTACTGGTATACTGGTATGTTGCTGGACTTTGAGTGGTTATACCAGAATGATGCCTGCGGGTTTAGGTATCATTCATTCTTTTCAGCCAGTGGTCGGCTTTCATGTAAAAGCAATCCTAGTGGCTAATTAGTATGTGTATAAATGCAGCGCTGCATTTATACACATACCAATCTTGATTCACCGATAATCTTTCGGCAATGCCAGCAGCTTCACCACTATAACCACAGTCAGCGCAGTATTCACCCCTTTTCCTAGTGGCTAATTAGCCTCTAGACTGCTTTTAGAAGCAGTGGGAGGGAATGCCCCCCCACCATCTTCCATGGTTTTCTCTGGCTGTCATGACTTGGATTTTGCCGGATATAAACAGCGGCATTGGGAAAGCATTTTATCACACCGATCTTGGTGTGGTCAGATGCTTTGATGGCAGAGGAGAGATCTAGGGTCTAATAGACCCCAATTAAAAAAATAAAAATAAAAAAAAAAAATGGAGTAACCGTCACTACCTATTGCTATCATAGGGGATATTTACATTCCCTGAGATAATAAAAATTATAAAAAATAAAAAAAAATGATAAATAATGAAAGGAACATTCTAAAATAAAAAAAAGAAAACAAGCACCCCTGTCCCCCCCCTGCTCTCGTGCAAAGGTGAAAAATGCAATATTTTTTACTTTTTGCTCTAATAAATATCCCCAAAAAATAAATAAAAAAGTTTTTTTCCTCAGTTTAGGCCGATACGAATTCTTCTACATATTTTTGGTAAAATATGTAGAAGAATTGCTTTGCGCAAAAGTTATAGCATTTACAAAATACGGGATAGTTTGCTTTGCGCAAAAGCAAACTATGCTTGCTTTTGCTGGGACTGTTAGTCCACCTTCTAGTCTTTCTGGACTATTATTGGATTTTATTGCAATAAGTTTTATATGCGCTGCACTTCTTTTTATACGATGACAGCTAATGAACCATGGAGGGAAGTACAGCGGGGACCGGGGGGGCGAGTGGGTGGATTAGGGGGTCCTCTCTCCTTCTCATAAGGTGAACTAACCCTTTAGGCCGGGGGGGTCACACTATTGTGAATTGGATGAGGTTTCCCCGCATCCAAATCCCATGTCAGGAGATTGTGAGCGTCTCTCTATGGAGCTGATCCACACATATCCAGGAGGGGCTCCGGGGAGAATTGCACAGGAGTCCTGTGTGTCTTCTGCTCCATTTCTGGTCTGAATTCAGCCAAATAGTTCCACAACAGCTGGTTGCCCCCCCCCCCCCCTGGGTTAAAATCTGTCAGGGTGTTTCCTTTGGTGGTATTTGATCACCTCTGCTGGTTTTTATTTTTTGCGCTATAAACAAAATGAGCGCAAAAAAAATATATATTTTTTACTTTTTGCTATAATAAATATCCCCAAATGTAAAAAAAAAAAAAAAAAAATAATTAGTTTTCCTCAGTTTAGGCCGATATGTAATCTTCTACATATTTTTGGTAAAAAAAATAAAAAATAAGCGTATGTTGATTGGTTTGCTCAAAAATTATAGCATCTACAAAATAGGGGATAGATTTATGGCGCTTGCCGACTTCTAACTCCAGGCTGTGGATGAGTGCGGGTGTACCAAGATGGCTGCAAGGCAACGTCACTTCAGCTGCGCATCGTGCATGGGCAGTAGGCCGGGTAGCGGCTTTGTGATGGGGAGCGGCTTTCTGATAGAACACCGATGTTCAGTAAAAATAGCCAATTTATCGAGATCTCCAATCACGTCACTTCTGGTTACTGTAAATCGGCAGTAATTGGAGATTTTGAGGACTTGCTGCTTTGACACAACACCGGCAATCATATACACTCCGGTACACGATATTATGAGCAGACATTGTTAGTCCGCTCCGATACTAACCAACAAAATGGCCGTCTGAGGCGGTGACAACTTTTTCCTTGTTAGCCGATGTTGTGTCAATACAGCAAAGTCTTTGTGTACCGCAGAGAATACGGTTTCTGTTGTTGTATCAATACAGCAAGTCGCCGAAATCTCTAATTACTGACGGTTTAGACCAACCGGAAGTGACGTAGTTGGAGATCTCGATGAATTGGCCGTTTTGACAGAACACCGATCAAACACAACATTAGGTAATTCCTGCTGCGGTTTAGCGAGTTACAAAGTTAATCCAACTAACATAGCGCACCGATTCTATGCCTATTGCAGTGCCTAGGCGATGAAATAAATGGGGAGTTTGTAGCGGGATTAAACACTGACGCACTCAAACACAAGAGGTTATATACTACCCACACACAGCGGCCAGAATGTACACGACCCAGGACTCTTCTAGAACAGGGATGGATGGGACACCTTCATACTGGGCACAGCAACAGTTTACGGACTTGGTGAACTCAGCAACAAGAAATATCGGTGGGAACGTGCGAACACCTCTCATATAGTCGGCCACACGGCGGAGATTTAAAGACTGGCCTGAACAAAAAAAAAAACTCAAGTCCACAGGTCTGGTTGAACTCACACTCCTACTCTTGCTATCCCACCAGACACCACAGAAACATAAAAAAAACAACAACTCATAATTGGAAACGGGTATAAGATGGGAACATAAGCATACCGGGCTGGTGGGAGCACCTTATTACTGGGCAAGGTACCCAGTCGACGTCCGTCTTAAGCACTACTGGAATGATGGGAACCCCTCATACTGGCCACCAGCTGGGATATACAAGACACTGGGAACTCCACTGCCCAGGAAGGGTCGATGGTGGGTAACCCTTCTCTTATAATAGCGGGCCACTCTCAGCACCTCCGAAGGAACGCTACCTATGCAACAGTAGGCGATGAGTTGGCGACGCGCCCTCTATATACATGGCACAGACGGGTATACTAGACCTGGGAATCAGCACAGGGGATGGTAAGGGCAACCCCTCAATAACTGGCCAACACCCGGGATGCATGCTGTACAGCTCCTCTAGGGACCCTAACGAGCACAGTGGAATGACGTGGGCGTACAGCGCCTCATTTTTGGGCGACAGCAGGTGTACACGACACTGTGGGCAGCGGGGAGGTGCCGTAGGGGCCCTAGCATTTACTAGAACTGCGACTCGGCCTTGTTTTTTATCTTCCTGCTGGTGCTCCTTGACTGCTGGTGGTTAACGTGGAGAGTTTTCCAGGGTGGTCACCAGCAGAAGAAACAAAGAGAGCAGACACACTGACCACCCTGCACAGCACTGATATCAGTAATAGCATTGTGTAGCTGGACACTAATCACTCACCCCACATCCTCTAGCTTCCATCCTCTGCCATGCTGTGACCTATGTGGTGTGACTGGGGGAGGGAGGGACGTTCATGGAGCTCGGGGTTATCAGGAGGAAGAGCCGCACGCCTGCACTGAATTCTGGGATCATCCTGTCCTGATAGTTGCAGAAAAGTGAAGAAACGGTTTCCAGTGCCATGTAATGGGCGGAACCTGAGTGTGTGCAGAGCGCTGTGTGCAGAGCAGTCTGTGGGGTGGATGTGCTGCCAATGTAAAGGCTTGGCGGTCTTGTGTGTGGGTACTAGTACGAGCGGCCACATTTAACCAGCACCTAGTCTCTGTTTATTCTCCGTTCGCTGTCGCCCTTATTCACGTGTGTATCAGGCGGCCTATATTTTCACCCCAGAGGACTTATGTCGCTGGAGTGGTCAAGGAGTCCGGGGCTGGAAGAGCACTTCCAGGCTGTCTTGTGCTGTTGTATGCCCCTCTCATAGGAGGGTGAGTGCAAGATCTTCTGCCATACACTCATGGTACTTGCATACGAGCGCCTCCAACATTATCTTTTCTGCCTTCTCACAGTGAACTGGAAGCATTTCTCGTGGCGCTGCCTTCTTCGCACTCCGCTCCCCCACCTTCCTGTGCTTCTCGTGTAATCGGTTATACTCTGGACACCCGGCGCTCCATTACCAAATGCTCCACACCACAGCTGTGAGTTACTAACTTAGGATCACACAGTTTGGGTTCACCCTCGGTGGGAGCTGCGCCCCTAAGGCCGAGTTAATGCATCATAATCCGAACCATAGTGGTAGCACCGGCCCTGAGCTTACTGGGGACTGTACAGAGTCCGTACAATCTGATTGTACGATCTCCTCCAGGCTCACCCCACACACTGCAATCTGTCCTCACCATCAGATCTACCGAATCTGTGTAATAGGAGGACCGACCTACTCCATCCCAACCACCTCCATACAAGCAGGCAGGGCTCCTAGGACACTTAAATACTTATTTATAACAGAGATTCTTGTTACCTATCAGATAGTAATGTGTGTGGTACTGAACTATACCACAAGATTATCGTAGCGATTCCCAGCATGCGGAAGCGATCCCTGCTGAGCTACCTGTTCATGTAGAAAACCAGATGCGAAATGTCTCCCCTCAGCTGGATCTGAAGGTCGGGGAGAAAGTTCCCTCTGTGAACACTCTGAAGGCGAGGAGCGAGAGCTCGGCAGGACGGAATGACTGTCATTAGCCATTCTTAACAGCAACACATTTGGCAGGAAATCACCACTACAGTCGTCCAATCTGTAGGAATTAAGGCCGAACCCTGGGGTCTCCAGGTATACTCCATCCAGGGTTAGGGACACTCCTGTCACACCAAAATGAACCTCCCACCCCTTCCTGAACCAGCTAGCCTAATCACCAATCGTCCTGAAGAGCGAGCAACCCACACTATCCACGGCCCCTCTTTTTGTCTCACATCAGCGTGACCAGCCGACCCATTTACTGGCGCCACTACTCGCTCTTCAAGGCACAGCCCTCCACCCCCCCCCCTCGATGAATTTAGATTAGGGACTACTAGAGGAAAGCATTTTTGAGCTCTTTGACCACCATCATTGCAGGCTATTTACTTCACTGCCCGTTAGCTGCGTGCTTCGCGCCCCGCCCCACCCGCCCCCCTTAATTTTATGCGCGATTAACGGAGGCGCCGCGAGTGCGTACTCTCATGCGCTTGGCTCTGAATTGCGTGTGAAGACCTGGGCACAGTGTGCGGTATGATGTCATACCAAGACGCGGTCGTAACGCGCTCGCTAAACTTGTTGGGTTCAAACTGCCCCCATTTATCATTGTACAATTGCCATGGCGGCGAAGGGTACGCTGTCTTCTCACGGTCCTTATCTTAGAGTATACTAGCACAGCTAGCCAGATACAGTGGGACTAAATGCGGAGAGTTTCACCGCACAGCTTCTCTTTCCTCAGACAGTTAGTTAAGGTCTCGGAATTATACGCAAGCTAATGCGCCTCACACTATCATGTCTTTAAAAGCCGATTAATTTTGTAGTGGCACCCCCATTACATCAACCCTTTAGCGCCTTGATGCTCTTCTGGGGAACACTGATGCTAGAAAGGACGCGAGATCTACTTATCCATAGTAGCCCCCCCCCCCCCTTCCCTTGCGGAACCCTGATGTAAAGATAGGGTGGCCTCTCCTGAGTGGACCTGCTAGATAGATAAGGGAGGGCTATCTCTGGTCATGTACCTCGAACGCTATACGGAGCGACTGAAAGATCTTGGTGGTCCCTGCATGTAAGGGTATGGCTCTTCTGGAGACCCTGATGTTAAAGGGAGGCTTTATGGAGCAACCTCTTATTCTGTATGTAAGTTAGAAGGGGCTTATCTTGGAGACTCCTGATGTAAAGCCAAGGTGCGGCTCTCTCGGGGCACACCGAATGTTAGAAAGTAACCGACAGTGTGATGAAGAGAAGTCTCTCTCTGGAGGCACCTGATGCTAATGCAAGGGATGGCCTCTCCCTAGCGAGGCAACCCTGGATTGCTATAGGGAGGCTCTCTGGAAGACCTCTTGATGTAAGAAGGCGCGCGGCCTCTATGATGGATCACCTGATGTACGAAGCGGAGTGCTTCGTCCTGGCGACCACCGAACTTTTAAGCGAGACAGATGGCATCTCTGGGGACCCTGATGTAAGAAAGTAGTGGTCTTCTGGTGGGAGACCAGATGCTTAAGGGAGATCTGCTGGGGCCCTGATTTAATGGAGGCTCTCTGCGAGTACTCTCTGCATGTAAGATAGCGCGGCAGGCCTTCGCTAGCTAGCGACCAAGGCTGTAACGGAAGCTCTCTAGGGAGATACCCTCTGAAATGTAGAGAAGGCAGGGCCATCATCTGGGGCGGTTTTTTAAGTGCCACACCTCGCATGTAAGAAGGCGAGGTGCTCTCATGGGGTCCCTGATGTTTAAGGGAGGCCTCTTTCTGGAGACCCTGATGTTAAGGGGAGGCTCTGTGGAGACTGGAAGTACAGGGAGGCCTCTCTGGAGTACACTGATGTAAGGGACAGAGGTAGGCCTCTCTGGAGACCCCTATTTGTACTGAAGGGCGGCTCTCTTGCAGACCCGAGGTAAGGATGAGAACTACTGGTGCGACCCTGGCATGATAACGGGAGGGACCCCTCTCTGGAAGACCCTTTGATGTATGGGATGGCTCTCTAGGAAGACCTCCGCATGTAAGAATGGTGAGGGCTCTATGAGGTAACCCTTGAAGTAAGTAAACAGGTGGGTGCTCTTTGGGTCACAGGACACCATGTATGTTATAGTGGAGTGGGCACCCGTTACCTCAGTTATGCCTTGAATGAATTGAAGAAAATATAGTTATAGATCATATATCTATTGATATAACGTTATATATATTAATATGTGTGTGGGTAATTGCCCGCCCATTTCTTGGCCTTTATGGATATGACTTTTCTGCTACTTCGCACTGCCTAACTGTGCCCTCTAGCACGATCGATCTTTTATAGACTTAAGCCCAAACATCCCTGGTGGGTAACGGGCCTTCATGAGCTTTCATAGCCATCAGCTGGAGTCCCTGAAGCAGTCTAGCTTACGCCTGCGCACCCCCCTCCCCTATCCCCTATGACTGACCAAAGGCCAATCCCATACCCCATGCATACCTCCCTACTTTCCTCTGGCTCCCTTCAGCTCTCATCTCATATTACAGACATCTACAAGTCTCCCCGCATCGTGGACACCCGCTGAAATGTCGATGCAGCGCTGATCTCACTGGCTTGCTGGCCTGTCCTACTCAGCCCACCGGCCAGACCACCGAAGCAGCCTGGAAAAGAGTACGGCGTTGTCTGTGGTGAGTGACAGGCGGATGTACGGTGCTGCTGCGAATGCGGTGCGATTCCTGTTCAAAATCACAAGCAGTTCCCTGCAACTTTATCCCCAAAATGGAAAGAAACTGTTTCTTTAACTGCTTAGCCCATTTATGCCTAAGGTTGAAATGATTTTTTTTATTTGCGCATAAAATTCATATGTTAACGAAAGCTGTAGGATATCAATAACTCCCAAATCACTACTGTTCTAATATTGGAACAAGAGGCATTAATGTTTTATTTTTTTTTTATTCATTAAAGTGTGTTTTTTTTCCCCAAAAAAATTGCATTTGAAAGACCGCTGCGCAAGTACAACGTGATATAAAATATTTATTCCACCGCTGCTCCCCATCGAAATCAGGATTTAACCCCTTTTCGGGCGCTAGCGGGGGGTTAAAACCACCGCCCCCTAGCGGGCGAATAACGCAGCTAAAACGACAGTAAAGCGGCGCTAAAATAGCGCCGCTTTACCGCCGGCCACGGCTTGGTGTGAAAGCATCTCTAGTGTGCTATGGTGTATGGGGATGCATTGAGCGTGTATGAGGATGCATGGAGTGCGCTATGATGTATTAGACAGTGTATGGGGCATGCATGGAGTGCGCTATAGTGTATAGGAGAGTGTATGGGGGATGCATGGAGTGCGCTATGGTGTATAGGAGAGTGTATGGGGCATGCATGGAGTGTGCTATGGAGTATAGGAGATTGAATGAGGATGCATGGAGTGTGCTATGGTGTATGGGGCATGCATGGAGTGCGCTGTGGTGTATAGGAGAGTGTATGAGGATGCATGGAGTGTGCTATGGAATATAGGAGAGTGTACGGGGCATGCATGGAGTGTGCCTATGGTGTATGGGGCATGCTGGAGTGCGCTGTTGGTGTTTAGGAGAGTGTTGTGGATGCATGGAGTGCGCTATGGAATATAGGAGAGTGTATGGGCATGCATGGAGTGCGCTATAGTGTATAGGAGAGTGTATGGTGGGAGTATGGGTGCGGCTATGGTGTATGGGCATTCATGGAGTATGATTAGTGTATAGGAGAGTGTACGGGGCTGCTGGAGGTGCGCTATCGTGTATAGGAGGAGTGTTTATGGGGGATGCATGGAGTGCGCTATGTGTATGGGGGATTGCATGGAGTGCGCTATCGTGATCCAAAGGGAGAGTTTTAGGGGGGCCAGGGGCCATGGGGGGGGTTTGGCGCTAAAAAGTGTATAGGAGAGTGTATGGGGGAATTTATGGATTTGGGGGGGGGCTATGGGGGGTTATGGGGAAAACCCCCCCCCAAAAAATTTAAACCCACCATTTCCCGGGGAACCCGGGGCCAATACCTTTCAATTAAAAATTTAAAAAAGGGCCAACATTTAAAATTAAACCCCACCCCACCAGAAAACATCCCCCAAAAACCCCAATTTCCCAACCCCACACTTTAAAAATAGGCAAAAATTTTTGGGGCTTAAACGGGGAAATTGGCCCATGGATGCGTTTTAAAAGGGTAAGGGGGGTTTTTTGGGGGTGCATGGGAAATGGATGGGGCCCTTTATGTTTAAAATTGGGGGGTTTTCCCCCCCCGGGAAAGGTGGGGGTTTTAAAATAAAATTTTTAAAGGAGGGTTTAATGGGGAATGGGGGGAAGTTTCAATTGGGTATAGGTTGTTGGGGTTTTTGCTTTGGATTTCCCCCCTTATTTGTTTTTGGAGGTTAAAATAAAGGAAAAAATGCTTTGGAATGTGCTATGGGGAAATAGGAAAAAATTGTTTAACGGGGATTTTTTTTTAAAGGTGCCTTTTTTGGTTGTTAGGGTGGTCCCAAGGGTGGGTAGGTGTTTTTTGGGGATTTTTCTTTTTTTTAAATTTGGGGTTAAGTGTATGGGGTTTGAGGTGTGGGTTTTGCTTTGGGTTTGGGATTAAATAAAATTTCAATGAAACCAACAAAACTTTTTTTTTTTTCTTTTCCAAACCCAAGGGGTGGGCTGTTAATTCTCCAAATTTGGCCCACCCCACCCCCCCAAAATTTTTTTGGGGGCCTTTTTTTTCGGGTGCAGAAAAGTTTTGGGGGAAAAGGCAAATTTTAGGCCCTCCTTTGGGTTTGATTTTTTAAAAAAAAATTAAAAATTTTATTTATGTTTTTACCCTTGTAAGGAAAAAACAACTAAATTTTTAAAGGAAATTTAAAAACCTTTTTTGAAATGTTAAATGTTTTCCGCCCTGCAGATTGGGATTTTTTCTTGAAAAAACTATTAGGGGAAAAATTTATATAAGTTTTTTCCGGTTGGAAACCCCCCATTTTATTCTTGGGTTCTTTTTAAAATGCTGGAAGTCTTAAATTTTTTTTTTAAAAATTTTTACGGTGCTTTAAAAAAAGGTTTTGGGAAATTATTGTTTTTTTTTTCCTTTGGTTTTCGGCCACCCGGGTTAAATTTTGGAAACAGAACTGAAAGAAAGCCCTGCATTTCCCCACCCTGGGGTCCTAAAATCGTGTGAAAGGGGGGATTTCCCGGCCCCTTAAAAATAAATGCACCTTTTTTTAACTTCCCAAAAAGTGGGCCCCTTTATTTTTTTAAAGGGAAAAAACCCTTTTTTCCTTTAAACAAAGTGGAATTAGGTGGTGGTCTCCAAGGGGGGGTGGTGGGTAAGGTAAAAGGTTACTCTTTTGCAGGTACCCCCTTTTTAGAACTTTTTTTTTACGGGGGGATTGATGTGGGGGGTTGGGTTTGTGTTGGTTTTCTTGGGTGAATAATTAAAAATTAATGCCCTAAAAAAAAAAAAAACAGAAACCTTTTTTATTTTTTTCAAAACCCCCAACAGGTAAGTGGGTGGGGATTGTTCTTAAAACCCATTTTCCCTTCTTCCGCCCACTTTTAACCCCCCATTCCCCTTTGTTTGTGGTGGTTCCCTTTATTTTAAAGGACTGCACCAGGCCTTTTTGATTTGGGGACCATGTTTTGAAATGGGGCCCCCTTTAAAGGGCTTGGGGTTTTTTGAAAAAAAAAAAAAAAATATAAAAATAATTTTTGAAGGATGCCCCTTAAATTTTAATTTCCCCTTCCTTTCCCCAATTTGGGGGCCCCAACCATTAAAAAAACCTTTCTAATTTTTGAAAACTGTAAAAGGGGGTATTTAAATGAAAATTTTTTGGGTATATTTTAATTTAAGTTTATGTTTTTTTCCCCCGAAAAAATTTTGGTTTTGGGGAAAAATTCTTTGGAATAAAACCCCCCTTTTTGGGAATTAAAAATAATATAATTTTTTGGGGATTTTTTTTTTCCCCCAAAAAAATTCCCGGGGGAAAGGTTTATTCTTTTGAAAAAACCCCCTGTTTTGAAAAGGTGTAAGCAAAAAAATTTAAAATTTAAAAAAAAATTTTTTGGGAACCGGTTTAAAAAGCCCCCTTTAAAAAAAAGGGGGGTTTTACATTTTATTTGGGGGTTTTTTTTTTCCTTTTCCCCTTTTCCCCAAAGGCCCCAAACACCAAAATCCCCCCCAGGAAAAAATTTGGGGGACATTTATGGGGCAAAACCCCCCACAATTGAAGGGGAAAACCAAAACCAGGGCCCCCCATTTTACTGGCCCGCATTGCAGGGGTTAAACGGCTTGCAATCATGTAAAAAACAATCGGGGCTTTTCCCCGGACGGGTTCGAAAGGGGTTCCCTTTTTTGGGGTTATCCCCGGGGAACCGGGGGGGTAAAATTTCCCGCCTGACCCCAAACCCGGCGCCCCGGGTATGGGGCCTTTTCTCCAGAAAAAAAAAAAAAAACCTTTTTTTCCATCCTTGAAGCAATGGAGAACAATTATTTTCCCGTTTCCCCCATTACCTGGGAAAAACCCTTTGAAATGGGGTTCCCAAGGTAAAACACCGGGTTTTCCTCGACCAGGAAGATATACGTCCCTTTTTAAAGGGTATCCAAGGGGCAGCACTGTAAAACCCCGGGCCCACTCCATGGGTTTCACCCCGGGCCCCCCTTTCCCCCTTAAAAAGCCAGTGTTTTAACAATTTTCCTCCTCCGTCCTTAAAAAAAAAAAAAAGGGGGGGGGGGGGGGGGGGTTTTGGGGGGGGGGGGGGGGGGGGGGGGGGGGGGAAAGGGGGGGGGGGGGGGGGGGGGGGGGAGGGGGGGGGGGGGGGGGTATGGGGTTGGGAAAAGGGGGGGAAAGGGGGGGGGGGGGGAATTTTTGGGGGGGGGGGGAAGGGGGGGGTGGGGGGGGGGGGGGGGGGGGGGGGGGGGGGGGGGGGGGAGGGGGGGTGGGGGAGGGGGGGGGGGGGGGGGGCCGGGGGGGGGGGGGGGGGGATGGGGGGGGGGGGGGGGGGGGGGGTGGGGGGGGGGGGGGGGGGGGGGGGGGGGGGGGGGGGGGTGGGGGGGGGGGGGGGGGGGGGGGGGGGTGGGGGGGGGGGGGGGGTGGGGGGGGTAGGGGGGGAATTGGGGTTGGGGGGGGGGGGGGGGGGGGGGCGGGGAAGGGGGGTGGGGGGGTTGGGGGGGGGGTTTAAGGGGGGGGGGGGTTCCAGGTTTGGGGGAAATGGGGTGTTTTGGGGTTGTTTGGGAATGGGGGGTGGTGGGTTTGGGGTGGGGGGTTGGGGGGGGGTTGTTTTGGGGGGGTTTTGGGGGTTTAAAAATTTTGGTTTTTTGGGAGGCAGGGTTTTGTGGAATGGGAAAACCCCCAGGGGGTTTTGGTTTAAGGGGGAAGGGGGGCCTTTGGGTTGGGGTTTTGGGGGGGGGTATTTTTTGGAATTGGTTGTTTTGGGTTCCCCCTGGTTTTGGGGGGGGGGGGGGGGGGGTGGGGGGTTTGGGGATTTTTTGGGGGGTTGGGGTTTTTGATTGGGGAAAAGGAAAGGGGGGGAGGGGGGGGGGTTAATTTGGGGGGTTTGGTGTTTTGGTTTGGGGGGGTTTTTTGGGGGGGTTTGGGGGGGAAAGGCCCCAAAGGGGTTTTGGGGGAGGTGGGTGGGGGGGGTTTGGGGGTGGGGTGGGGGGTTGGGTAAAAGGGTTTTTTTTTTCAGTTTGTTTGGGGCCCCTTTGGATTTTTTTGGGGGTTTTTAAGGGTTTTTTGGGTTTTTTAAAAAAATTTTTGGGGGGGGTTTTTGGAGGGGTTTGGGGGGGGTTGGGGGGTTGGGGGGTTTTTTGTGCAGTAGCTTTTGGGTGGGTGGGGGGGGGGGTAGGGGGGGGGGGGGTTTGTTGGTTTTTGGTTGGGGGGGTTGGGGGGGTTGGGGTTCCGGGTTTGGGGGGGGGTATTCTTTATTGTTGGTTTTTTGTTTTTTTGGGTTTTTTGGGGGTTGTTTTTTGCATTTTTTTTTTAAAAGTTTCCCCGGGAAAGGGTTTTTTCTTTTTGGGTTTCCATTTTTTTTGTCGGGTTTTTGGGGTTTTTTTTTGGGGCCGGTTTTTTTTTTGGTTTATTTTTTTTTGGGGTTTGGGTGGGTTTTTTAACCATTTTTTAAGGGCATTTATTTTTGTTGGGGGTTTTGGGCGGGTGGGGGGGGCCCCCACCCATCTCCATACCATAGCAGGGGGGGAAACCAATGTAAAAAAAACACTTCCGCCCATACTCAAAAAGGCCCCTTTTTTTTTCTTTCTTTTTTTTTTTTTTTATTGCTTTTCAGCCCAAAAAATTGAATCTGAGGCTTTTTGACCCCAAAAACTCATATTTAAGGGGACCTGCCCATGTTTTTTTTTATACAAGGGATTTTTTTACTTTCCCTTTTAAAAATGGGAATAAAAGTCCCCCTTCACAAAGGGGGGTGGAAATTTTTGAAGTTGTGACATGTTGGGTATCAATTTACTGGCGTAACTTTATCTTTCACAATATAAAAAACATTGGGCAAACTTTACTGTTGTCTTTTTTTTTAATTAAAAAATTTTTTTTTTCCAAAAAAAAGTGCGTTTGTAAGACCGCTGTCCCTACAGGTGAAAAAAGATTGCAATGACTTTTTTATTCTCTAGAGTATTAAAAAAAAAAATTTAATTTTAAAACCAAAAAAATTTGTTTGAAAATTCTCTGAAAAAAAGTCGGGAAAAAGAGGCGGGGGTCCTAAAGCAAAATTTCTGCCGAAAAAAAATAAAAGCTACAAACGCGCAGCTCCCAAATTTTTAAATATAGGACATTTTCCCTGTCCCGGGGCGCCCGCGATGTGGCAGCCGAAGCCGTCTATCCACCGGATCTAGGCTGTGGGGGCCTCTCGCAAAGGGGGAATCAGGAAGTAAACCCCTTGCGGCTTCACCTCCTGGTTTCCCTACTGCGCTTTGCGCGAGTCGCACTGGCGTTTCCCCACTGGCCCCTGCGCCCCTTTGGGAAACCTGTGTTTTTCCCAAAAGGGACAGCAGGGGGGGGGGGGGGGGACAGATTTGCGCCGAACATGGGTGGGGCACCGTGTTTCTATCCCCGGGAAAGTTGGGAGCAAATCCCTTTTATTAGACAGGAAACCCTGTTCCCCCCTGCCCCCGAAAGGTGCCAAATGTGACCCCGGGGGGGGGGGGGGGGATTCCAAAAAAGCGGTTTTTCCCCATTTTTGGGGGGGAAAACTCTGTTTTAAGGGGTTTTAAATACTTCAAGGGGGGGAAAGGAACAAAGGGGGTTTTGGGGGGGGGGGGAAGGGGGGGGGGGGGGGGGCCAAAATTTTTTTTTTCTTTTTTCAAAAATTAAAACCCAAATCCAAAAAAAACGGGGGGCATGCCCAAACTAACGGGGAAGGTTCAAAACTAATTTAAAAACTATAATTTTACTAAAGGGGTAGTTGAGGCTTGGAAAAAACTCCCCCCCGCAAGGTAGTGCACAGTAACGGGCAATGGCTTCAAACATCCCTTGGGAAAAAATTTGATTTTTAAAAATTAAAAAAAAAAAAAGAGATGGACTATTTGGGTCGTTTTTTTTCCTTAAATCGTTTTTTAGTTTTACAAAACCATTTAATTTACAATTTTGAAAAACATTTTTGCATTACTGGTTCCCAATAACGGAAAAGGGCCCTGCACCCTTTTATGTTTTCTCTTAAGACACCCGTAATCTACGATCACCCCCCCCCCCCCCCACTTTCCCTTTTCTTAAAGAGGAAGAAAACCCTGATGGGTTTTACTTCCTTTTTGTTTCCCTGAAAAGGAAAACAAAAAATGGGTTTACTATGCATCGCAATTTCCCCAATTATGTGTCACTTACTGACACGGGGACCCAGCGATGTCACCTTTTCCAGGGAAGCGCCCATTTTCCCCTTCCCGGGGTTTCGCGGCTCCGGGGGGCGGGGTTTTGGGCCCGGACAGCGCCGAGGGTCACTCCCGGCGCGCGGGAGCCCCACAAACCCCCTAACCGCCTTTAGAAACCCGGCACGTTTCTTCCGTGGGACATGGGGTTCCCCTGTCTTTTGCAATATCTCCTAAACCGGGAAAGGTTTGGGGAGATATTTCTTGAAACCCTACGGGAAAGCCTTAAACCGGGCTTAAAACCTTTTTGGTAAAAGGGGTTTTGAAAGGGGTTTACAACCACTTTAAACCCCCAAATCCCAAAAGGGTCAGATTTTTTTCATGGTTTCCCTGTCCGAGGGGAAATGTTGTTAAAAAAATAAACCCGTGTGTATGCACCATGGGACAGTGAAACGCCCGGTTTGGGCCCCACGGAAAAAGTTTTAAATCCCCCTGCTGGATAGATTTGCCGAAAACCCGGCCCGATCCCCCAAAAATCCGATGGTGTGTACGGTGTCCACCGGAAAAAAGTGCTCCCATGCTCACATCACATTCAAGCCAAAGCTATTGGCAATAGCCTCACGTATTCCCGTCGTAGGAACAAACGCCCCATTTCGGGAATATCGGATTTTCCGAAACTTTGTCCGCCCGTGTGTACGCAAAACCAACTAAAGACAAATTATGCGGACAGGATCCGACCGACCTGGCCCCGCGGATTTCCGCCGGTGAAGGGGGCCTTTAGGTAAACTGTGACCCCTCCCCAAAATTCCCCTTTTTGTCCCCAAAAACCTGAAATATACGTTTTTCCCCATCTTTTTCCCACGAAAGGGGGTACCCTAAAAATTTTTGGCCCCCCAACCAATCAAACCGACAACCCTGAATGGGCCCCACCTTTTTCCCTATCCAGACAGTTTAAAATCTATGTTCTTGTGAAAGGGATGTAGTAGATTTTTCTTTTTTAAAATAAAAAATGTTGCAAGTGCCCCCATTCAGGTAATCATGCCCCCAAACTCAGGGGGGAATGGTCCCCGGGGCACGCAATCCCCCTTTCCATGGGGGTCCTGTAAAAATTCCAAAACATAAAAAACCATTTAATTCCCCCACCAAATGTTTGTGGGAGCCCAGAAAAATTACAGCTTTTAATGGAGAATTAAAACCAGATACGGGACAAGTGAAGTCCCTACTGTGCAGTGGGGTTGCCCGATAAAATTTTTTAAAAAAGATACAAGTAAAAGGGACCAATACTTTTTTCAAGTACTCGCCGATCCCGGATTATGGATATTTTTTTAATACTGATGGTGGCACAAACTATGGGAAATGTTTTTGGAAAGCATGATAGGGGCACTTATGGGAAATGATGGGTTTGGGAACTTTTTTGGGTGGGGCGGGGCATTTAAAATTTCAGCACTAATAATTGCTGGCGGGCCGGGCATGTTTCCCCTTTAAAAAATCGTAAGAGTGAGTATCCAGGCCCATCTTATAAAACCCTGCCCCTGGGGCCTCTAAGCCTATTTTGAATGCAGCACAGACATTTTTGTTACACCCACCCCCCATATATTTTAAAAAAATTTAAAGAACAAAGGGGGGGGATTTTGAGCAAAGCAAAAATGGTAGATGAGTATAATTTGGCGTTTAGAGAATTTAATATTTGGGAAAAAATAACTAATTTACACAACAATTGCTTTATACTACGGGTAAAATTTACACATAAAAAGGGGTAAAATTTTTTCCCCTAAATCATTAGTAGAAAGTAAAAAACCTGGTTAAAATTTTGAGTAACAGATACAATTAGAGTCCACCATATGTCAAAATTTGGGGTTAAAAAATATATTGCGGAAAGCGACTGAAAGGGCCTTTAAACCTTTTTAAAACCGGGGGCTTTTTTTTCTCAAAAAAATGGTGCGGGAAACCACCCTCCACCCCAAAATCCCCACCCAAAACCAAAGCCCAAACCCCCCCCAAACCCACCCCAAACTCCATCCCCAGCCACACCTTCCTTAGGGGAGAAAAAGTACGGGTGGCGTCAAATAACTGTAATAAGTGAGGCCTTAAAAACTGGTATCACCCCCGGGTTAAGGAAAAGTTTAAAAACAAAGTACGGGGACTCGGGAAAATTTAAAAACCCCAACAGGGTTCAGGATTGTTTTTTGTGAAATTTTTAAAGCAGTGCATATCACAAGGGTGCAAAAAAAAAAAAAAAAAACCCGGGATAGTATTTATTTTTCAATCCTCCCGCCGCTTGAATGGCCACGCGCCCACCGGGAGCCCCCAAACCCACGTTTTCGCCACTTCGGCGGCTAGGGACAGACTGGCATCACCCTATGGATTTTTTTTTAGGTCCCGTATTTTTTGTCCCATTCCACGAGTGCGTGCAATTATAAAGCGGGGACATTTTGGTATCTATGAAAATTTCGGCGTACACCCATTTTTTAAAATTATAAAAAAAAATTTGGGGAACTCCTTTTCTTTGTTTGTTAATAAAATAAAACAGCACGGGACACAGAGTAAAGCGGTTCTGGTATGTAATGTACAAGGTTTTAAAAAATTTTCACCCATGGCCCCCTGCACGCTGTGAAATTCCCCTTAAATGTACTCTTTTCACAAACTCTGAAAGCTTTAGACCCCTTTCCACTGAGGCGCTTTACGGGTTTTTTTTCCCACTAAAAAGACCCCTGTAAATGCACCCCCAGTGTAAAAAAGTCCGGGGGTGTTTTCCCACACTGGAGCGGTGCCTTGCAGGACGGGGGAAAAAAAAAAAAAAAAAAAATTGCAAGCAGAAATTTTTGGGGGCCCCGTGCGGGAGGGGTTGTATACACCACTCCTCCACCCCCCCTTCCCCTTTGAAATGAAGGGTTTTTTTGGGCCGCTTAAAAAAGCCCCTTTAAAAGCAGTGCAAGGGGGTCGCTTTTGCCCCCTTTTTTTAAACCCCTTTTTGGGGGGTTAAAAGGGGGTTGCTAGTGGGGCCAAAGCATGTTTCAACCGGGGAAAACCCGCTCCCTATTTTAGCGCTTTCCCCCCAAAATCCCCGCACCCCCCCAAAAGGGGAAAGGGTTTTTACTTTTCCCCCAGAAAATTTCCCTGGTCTTCCCCTCAAGTCCCCCCCAAAAGTAACCATCAAACCCCCCACTTTTTGCTTTCTTTTGCTTACTCTTTTTTCCCCCATCCACATCCAACCTCTGCACCCCTCATTCCGGGCTGGCAGCCAGTAGTGTAGTGGTTAGCACAAATCCCCTAGCAGTAATAAGCGCATTTGGGTTCGAATCCCAACCAGACCACCTGCCTGGATTTCCCATGTTCTCCCTGGGGCCTGCGTGGGTTTCCCGGGTACTCCGGTTCCTCCCCCTCCAAAGACTTTCAGATGGGTTTAATTTGGCTTCTGCCAAAATTTTGCCAGTATATAAAATGGGGCCCTTTGGTTTGGGGGGCCCCTTTGGGGGTGGGGACATTTGATGTGAGTGTGCTAGTACAGGGATTGGAAAATTTGTAAACACTCACTCAGGTTAAAATGGTGGACTGGTGTTTTTTTATTAAACCCTTACTAACTATAAAAACTATGAAGCTCCCCCTCTTTTTTCCCCATTCCACACTCCACCGCACCCCCTAAAACATCCCCCGTCTGCCCCCCTCAAACTACAGCTTACCCCCCCAGTCCACAACCCCCTCGGCACCTCCACCCAAATTTATCTCTGTTTCCCCTTGGACCCCCATCTAAAGCTCACCCCAATCCCACTCCACCTCTACACAACCTCCCCCAACCTCCACAGCTCTCATTTTACACAACCTGCCTTCCCCCTCGGGCAGCTCTCAATTAAAAATACAAAGCTCCCTTCCCGGTTATCCTCTTTTGGACCAGAAATTTCCCCCCCCCCTCCTTTTCTGCACAAACACCCCCCCTCCTTCTTTCACATTATCCTCTCACTGTGGGTCTCAGTCCCCGGGGGGGGGCGCTCTCCCTCCCCGTTTTTCATTCAAACTCCCTTGCCTCTTCCGATCCAGAGCTCCAGTCCCCTTTTGTTATTCGCGGGTTTTCAATCAAAAACTGTAGCCCGGGGGAAAGTTTCAGGGGTCCTCCTTTCCTCTCTACAAATTTTGGAAAGACGGGGATGGAAGCTGCTGCTTGAAAACAAACAGCAGCTGGGATGTTTGCTGTGCTGGGACCCCAAGATCTCAAAAGGGAGCAGCCCCGTGTGCAGCGCTAGGTGGATACGAGGGGCTGCCGTCATAGGTGCCGGAACGATTCCGCCCATTTCCCGGGAAAAAAAAGCCCGCTTTTAACCCCGGGCACAGGTGTATAGGTTCCAAATATAAAAACATTAAAAGCGGGATAGGGCTGGGTTTTTATACGGCTTTTTGATAGGGGGGAGATCAAAGGCCATCGGGCTCACATCAAGGGGGGGCACAACTGAAAAACTGGGTGGAAATCAGCCCCCCTGGACCAATGTTTGGGTCTCTCCCACCACAGCTGAAAGCTGGTGGGTAGGAGAGGGGGGGAAAAACCCGCTTTTAAAAAAGGGTAAAACAGCCCAAATTTCCCCTCTGCTGACATCACAGAAATTGGTTTTTTCCCAAAAAGGGCCCCATCATCCGGGCAAGGTAATCAGGATCCACCAGGGGGCCCCAGACCGACACCCAGCCAGCCCCCCCGCGAAGGGCCCCTTACAGCCCCAGTAACGAGAGGGGGGGGAGAGCAAAAGGGGCTTTAAAAAACCGTCTGCAACTCTCTACCTACGGAACTTAAAACCCGAGTGGGTCAACAGTGTTTTGATCGCTCGGTTTTCCCTTTTTAAAAGGCTCCGGGGGGACAGATGCAGCAAACCCTAGGTAAGTATGTACTGGAAAAAAAAACCCAGCATACGGGGGCAAAAATTGGTACTGTGGAGGGCCATACCTACAGATAAACAATACTTAGGGAAGGGATATTTAGCATACCCAGTCACTAAAAAGTACAGTTTAATTTTTGTAAAAACAAAAAAGTTTAAAAATAAAATGTATTGGCTCAGTGTTACATGACCGAGGTATTCCCAGTCAGTTTTTAAGGCCCAAAATTTTTCAGCTGTGATGAAAAGGGGTATGATGTATAGTTGCAAAACCGGGCTTTCCGGGGTTTTTGTTGTTTTTTTAAAAAATTTCCCCCATTGGGATTTAGAAGTCACATTTTAGGGGGAAATTGGGGTCCCTGCGATTATCAGCGCTTTTTTTTTCAAAAAATTTTTCCCATTGTTTATATTATATTATCTCTAAAACAATTTTTTGTTTTCTTTCCAGGTCCCTGCTCGTCGCACCACCATGCCAGACCTTCACGGCTCGGTCCCCCGGGGTTTGGGGATCACGGCATGGGGGAAGGGAGTCCCCATCGCCCCCCCCGAACAAGAGGACAGCTTCGGGGGAGGGAGGGGGCCCCAGACAGACAACACCCAGGCCACCCCAGGGACCGACCGGCAAATGGTGCAGCCCATGGCCACTGCCTTATAGTATGCTGCAGAGGATTCCGAACATTAACTTGCAAACACAGTTTCCCTTTTGCATGCATCCCCAGTGGGTAAAACTACACCCCAAATTGGCCCTTTTGCCGGGGATTATTGCACAAGAAGACATTGTGTGCTTGACCATTAACCTGGGGCTTGATGAAAATGGGGAAAACCCCCCCGTGATTTTTTGTGTATGTATAGTAAAACCCCTTCTATTTTTAGGTGCCCTGAAAACAAAATTGGGGAACGGAAACAATATGTAAAAATTTTGTGCTTTTTTTGCTTAGGCCTGATTCCCCACCTAAGCATTTTTCAGCTTTTTGCATTTTTTTTAGGGTTTGCCTTTTTTCCCTTTTAAAATGGTTAACAAATAAAGTAAAAATTTGTTTCAGCGCAAGAAGGGGGAATAAAAAGTGCCCAAATTTTTTCCCCCCAATAATTAATATGTAATAAAAGTGCAAAAAAGATAAAAACAATGGTGATAAATTGCATAAACCAACAGTGTTAGTGCATATAAGGTGCATATAGTCCAAAATAAAAATGGCGATAAAAAAACGGGAAATGGAATCTGTTGAAAATGGTTTTTTGTAGAAACCACCAACCCTGAGGGAAAAAGGCTTAAACCAAAAAGGTTGAACCAACTAAAGGGGTTAGCCTGATGAAATGAACCCCGGGGCTTTTTGGGGTTTTAAAACACCCCAAAGGGGAGGTACAAACAAAACCCCGACTTCCAAAATAAACCCAAACTGGGAGGGACCTTTTCAATATTGACATTAATGAGGATCCCCCTTAGTATAGTAACCGAAATTCTGGGGCCGTTCCCCTCAAATGTAACATATGGCAAAAAAAGAAAAAATTTGGGGTTTAAATTTTGCCATTAAATTTTATGGGCT
Organism: Lithobates sylvaticus; assembly: GCA_028564925.1. Classification (NCBI taxonomy): domain Eukaryota; kingdom Metazoa; phylum Chordata; class Amphibia; order Anura; family Ranidae; genus Lithobates; species Lithobates sylvaticus. The sequence continues at coordinate 242,982,742 of CM053031.1, read as the reverse complement.
AAGCACCTTATATGACTAACATGTTGGGTTTTTGCAATTTTATCACCCTTGTTGTGTATTATAATTTTTGTGGGGTACATTTTGATTTGCACAAAATTTTAATATACATGGGGGATCCGTAAAAAATTTTTGATTGGAAAATGGGCACTGTTTTTTAAATTTACTAACATTAGTGCTGCACTATATTATTTATTCGTTCACTTTTTTTCAGACTAACTGATGTTTTGGCAGTCCACCATTTTCGTATAAGACAGCCCGTTTTTAAAAAGGGTTTTTTATAGAACAAGTTTGTAGTGTAATCTCAAAAAAAAAAAAAACACTTAAAATGCAAAAGGTGTGAAACCGGCCTTCTAGTAGATAATTTTCTTTGAAAAAATAAACTTAAGACAATTTAACCCCCGAAAAAAAGGGGCCATTCCCTCGTGAAAGCAGCCCCCAGTCTCAGGGGAAGACTCCAACCAATTTTTTACCGAAAAGGAAAACCAAATTCATCCCGATGGGCTTTCCCACTCCCGGCGAGTGCCCAGAAATTACCACCAAAAAGGGGTTTTTTCATCCTGCACACCTTTCCCGCTCTCCGATGAAGATCCGACAATTTTTACCGAAAAAAGGGGATGCTTTTTCTGTGGCTTTCAAACTCCCAGGTTTAGTTGGGCCCCGACCCTTTCCCCCCAAAAAGGATTCGTTCATCCGACACAGCCTCCGGGGTTCAAAAGACTCCAGGGCAATTCTTTCCGAAAAGGGGACCCTTTTTCTGATGGCCTTTTTCTCCCAAGGGGAGTGCTCCAACAAAATTTCCAAACCCCAAAAAAAAAATTCGTTCATCCTGACCAGCCCCCAGCTCTCAGTGAAGATCCCCGACAATTCTTACCGAAAAGGGAAGCTTCATTTTTGATGGCTCCCCTAGCTCCCAGGTGAGTTGGGTCCAGAAATTTCCAAAAAAAAAGGGGTTCGTTCATCCTAAAACAGCCTCCCCTTCTCAGGGTGAAACTCCCGAAATTTTTTTCCGAAAAGGGAGCTTCATTCTGATGGGTCTTTAGCTCCCAGGGAGTGCCCGACAATTACCACAAAAAAAGGGGTCCGTTCTTCCCCCGAACAGCCTCCAACTTCAGAAAAAACTCCAGACAAAACTTTTCCGGGAAAAAGGGGATGCTTCCTCCGATGGAGCTTCTAGTTCTCAGGTTTAGCGGTCCAGGGCTACAAACAAAATCAATCCGGTTTACTGTGACTTTTTTTTTAAAATCCCGCCCAAAAAAAGAGGGCATTGGCCGGCTATAAATGGGAAAAGGAAATGTGTTGCGCGGGTTTCCCCGGGGGATTTAAGAAACTCCTGCTAAAATTTGCAGTATAAAATTTAAATATCTGCGCTTTAAAAAAGCGGTATAAAAGAGACACCTGGTGGGAGACTGTCCCCAGCAAAGCTAAATTTCCCCGGGGGTATTTTCTCCAATAATATCCAATTTTTCGGGGGCTGTGCTTTAAAAGGGAGCAGTCAAAAGGAAAGTGTAAACACAGTGTATAAAATTTCTACTGCATAAAGGGAAATAAATATATAAAGTAAAAAAAGTGCAAAGCTTAAAATAGGTAATAAAACAAATTGAAAAAGAATAAAAAAAAAATTTATTATAAAAAACGTGATTTGCATTTAAAATAAGGGGCAGAAGAATATAAAAAAGAGAAACGAGCTTATATCACAGTGCGGTTAAAATAAAATTTCAAAGGTTTCTAATGTAAAGTGCACAAAAAGATGGGTGCAAACTGCCCGGGAAAGTGCAAAAAAAAAGAGATTGATGCAATCCACTAAAGGGGTGTGTAGGTTTATTTAGAATAATAATCCAATTGTGTGGGAGCAGTACAGTGCAGGAAACCCCGGGAAATTAAACCCTTTTGAACAATAAAAGTGCAGATTTTGGAGATGCTAAACGGTCTGTGCAGATTTGTACGGTGCAAACATTAAAACAAAATAAAAAACGTTTTACAAAAGGGGCCCAAAAAAAGGGTCAAATCCCTAAAAGGGTGCAAGTCCATAAAAAGCAAAACAAATGCAGTTGAGGTCATTTTGCGATTTTTTTTCTTCCAGGAACGGCATACAGGTGTGCAAAAAATGCAGATATTTTGGGGATTGGGGCTTAAAATTGGGGGTTCCCCCTAGCAGTGGGGATTTCTCCCCCTTTGGGTTTGGGTTTTCAAATTAGGTAGGTAGTGGACCCCACCCTTGCGGTAAAAGGGGGTTTAAACCCAAAAAAAACTGGAAAAGTCAGATTCCTCCCCCTCTGTCACTGTGCCTGGATGGATGGATTTTCCCATCCCTGGGTCCAGATTTGGGAAAACTGTTGTCCATACCCTTTCCCTTTAAATTTTTCCCTTTCCGGGGTCCTCCCCATGTTTAGCCTACTATGGGTCAGCTCTGCCCCCCCTGGGCCCCCCCAGGACCACCTTTTTCCTAGCCCAAAGGGCGGGTGTCTCCACACCCGTTTCAAAAAAAACCCGCCCCGCGCCGGGTAAAATGGGTGGGGAATTTCCCCCGGGTGGAAAGGGGGAACCAGGAAAGGAAAATTTCGGAAGGGATGGGGCAAAAATTTTCCCCATTCCTGGCCCCCCCCATGCAGCCTACTATGGGATGTACCCAAACAACATTAAAAAGGGGGGAAGGGGCAAAATTTAAACCCAAAACCCCCCCAAAGCAATGCTACTCAATTTTTAATGGGGAAAAGGGCCCCCGTAATAACCCTAGAGCCCAAAATTTTTCCCCAGGGGGGACAAGCCCAAAATTTAAACCTGTAAAAGCCTAATAAATAAATAGGGGTTGGGCCCCGCTCCCACTTGGCCCGCTCTGCAAAATACTCAGGGGCCCACCTTTACTATGCGCCCCGGGTGCGCATAACCCCCATTGAAAGTGCTTTTTCTCTGAAAGGGGGGAGGAAAAGGGCCCGCGTATTGTAAGCAATATGTTGGTCTTTTACAAATCAGGAAGACCCCAATCTGGATTTGCCTGATAACCTTTTAGGCCCCAAAGGGAAAAACTCAGCTGATCTGTTTTTAGTCCTTTCCCGGGAGGTTTTAAAAACCCCCAGAGGCCGGTTTTTGCCCACTCCCCCCTCATCAGTGTACCGCCGGAAAGGCTGGGGAATGACCTCCCATTCCTACGAAAAGATATGGTAACCCTTTTGGGAGTTTAAACCCTTTGGGATCGGCCCCAAGGACGATCTTGTCTGGGAGCACCAAACAATATGGGTCCTTTAATGAAAGGGCACAAACCGGGGACCTTTTCTGGGCCCAGGCAACGGCTAGAAAAAAAAAAAGAATTTTTAAAAAAAATTAAAAAAAAAAGAAAAAACTTGATAAAACGGGGGGAACCAGCGAGTTCCCAAAGACTAGTGTTAATTTTCCCCCTTTTTGGAAAAAAAGATTTTAATGGACGTCTAATTTTATGGCTGCCCCTTAAAAAATTTGATTTACCAATGGGTGTGACCCTATCTTGTACATGACATAGCCAAAAAAGCGGGGGTTTTTACCCTTCAGGGGAAATTTTAAGCAAAACCCCTAGAGGCCCCTTGCAGGGAAAACCTAAATTTAATACCGAAAGGGGAACCAAAGGTTTCCAAAAACCCCTTTTTTAGTATTCCAATTGGTATTGGGTTTCATTCCCGGGAAACCCCCTTTCGAGCCTTTAATAATGTTCCCCCTTAAAACCCCCGAGAACCCCAAACCAGTTAAAGCCCCCCCTCCACTTTTAAGTTATTAACTTCATCCCCCGCGGGTTTGGGTTTTCCCGGCCCCCCTCCCCAAAAGGGGATTTTGGGCAAGGAGGCAGTGGGTTGGGGAACCCAATTTAAAAATCCCAAACCCGAGGGAAATTTTCTGGCTTCCTGAGCCATAAGGTAAAACCCCCATTGCTTTGACCCTTTTTCTCTGAATCTTCCCCAGGATTTTGAAGCCCCCCTGGAAAACGGGGAGGAACAAAATACACCCCAAAGGGGAAATTTTCCCCGACCTGGACAAAGCACCCCGACCAAAGCCTGTGGATGCCCCCGGCCTGGGAGGAAAGCAAAACAGTTGACAATTCTCCTTTCCCCTCTGCCATAAAAATCTATCGATTGAGGCCCCATTCGTTGTGATCCTCAAAGCCCCCGACTCAATTTATTGCTAAAACATTCCAGGCTCTGGGAGATAAGAAAAAGTAAAGGGGCCCAAAAATCTTCTCTGCGCATAGAAAAATGGAATGCCCCCCGAAGGAGAGGGGACTTCTTGGCCCCCCTTTATGGGGGCACATAACCACCGTGTTTTTTCAAAGGGTCTTTACAGCTTCCACCTTTGCAAATAGGTTTTTGGGAAAGCAAAGAAGGTGCTGACGCATTCAATCCCAGGAAAAAAATTTTTTTCTTTTGCCCCACAAAAAAATTCCATTTGGGGCCCTTTAACCTACTTTTTTCCCGGGAGTGTGCCCCACAGCCTGCCAGAAACCCGGGATTGGTCGTCACCACAAATTGGGTTTTGAGGCCTTTTAAAGGAACTCCCCGGGGGAAAAATTGTGAGAAATGACCACCAAACCAGGGACCAGATTAAAGGGAAATTTTCAAAATAGATTTTTTGCAAAAAAAAAAAAAAAAAACAAAAAGGGAAGGGATAGGAAGGGGGAAAAAAATATAAAATAAGAAGGAGAAGTTTTTTAGAGTTTTAAAATTTTTAAAAGAAAAAATGACCAGGAAGTAAAAAATAAATTTTTTTGAGTTGTGCCCCAGAAAAAAAAGAAAAAGCCGTTTTTAGGGTTTTAAAAAAAAAAGAGAAAAAGGGGACCCCCATAGAAGTTTTAAGTGGAAATTTTTCCAGAGAAGGAAACGGACAGTAGTTTTGGAAAAGAGTGGAGAGAGAAAATGGAAATTAAAGAAAATTTTAGAAAGAAAAAGGGGAAAGGGTGGGGAAAAGGGAGAATAGAAAAAAGATGAGGAAATAGGGTAAGGGAAGAAAGTGGTAAGAAGAATTAAAAAGAATAGGAAAAAAAAAAAAGAAGGTTTAAGGAAAGGCCCGTCCCAAAGCCCCCAAAAGAAAAAGTAAAAGTTTTTGGAAAAGGGGTTTAAAAAGGGGTTTTTTGGGAAGAAAAAGGGGGACCCCCTAAAATAGGAGAATGTTGTAAAAAGAAGGCAGAATTTTTAAGGAGGGTTAAAGTTAAGGATTTTTGAAATAGAGCTTTTTCCGGTTTAAAAAGGAAAGGTTTAAAAGTCTCCCCCCGGAAAAAGTTTTAAAATCCCAACCCTTTTAACCGAAAGAAAGGGGGCTTTTTCCCTTTTTTCCCTTTTGCGGGGGGACTCCCTGGAAAACCCGGGACTAACCCCCCAAAACCCCCGTGGCTTTTTTTTTTTAACCCCCAATTTTTTTCAAAAAAAGCAAATTCCTTTCACCCAAAAGAAAAAAGCCTGGCTATTAAAGTTTTTCCAGCTTTTTAAGCTTCCCCCGTTTCCTTTGGAAAGGGGGGGAAAAAACCCCTTTTACCCCCGGGGGAATTGTTTCCTAAAAACCCAACTTTGGTCGGGCCAACCCGGGCTTTCCGAGGGGGTTGAACAACCCCCAAACCGGGGGAAACAAAAAGGGGTAGTTGGTTTAAACCCCCGGTGGGGGAAATTAAAAAAAAAAAGTTTTGAAGGGGGGGGGTTAAATTTGAGGAAAGGGGGAAATTAAAAGGTTTAAAATGGGGAAAATTTTCCTCCCTTTACCTGGGGGAAAACGCAATTTTGGGCAGAAAGGGGGGAAAATTTTGGTTTTGAAGAAACCCCTTCTTTAAAGGTTTTTTCCCGCCGAGGCGGAAAGGGCCCGTTTTTTCAAAACCCTTGGAAAATTAGAGGGGCCATTTCCCCAGGGAAACCTTTGGACAAAAGCGGTGGTTTGGGTGCGTTTTTTAAAGGGAAACCAAGGGGAAAATTACCCCCCGGCCCCCTTGGGAAAACCCCCAGTCCCCCTTCGTCCTTTTACCCCCCCCCGCCATAGTGTTTTTTTTCAGTAGAAAAATTGGGAACCCCCCTAAAACCCAGGGCCAAAAAAGGGGGAAACCCCCTTCGGGTTGGGAACGGAAGGGTGGCCCTTGTCCAAAAAGTTTTTTAAAATTTTTTGGCCCCCAAAAATTGGAAGGGAAAAATTTTTTGCGAAAACAAGGTCTTTTCCGGGGTCTTGGTTTTTAACCCGAGGACCTTTAAAAAAGGGGGGAAAAATTGCTTTGGCAAACCATCCAGGGCAAAACGGTTTTTTGTCAAAACCCCCCTCCCATTGGGGTTTCCCCACTCCGGGAGGGTTTTAAATTTGGGGACCCTTAGAAACCTTATAGCCTTTAAAGCCCCTTTTTTGGCCCTCCCCTTTAAAAAAGGTTTTTGGAGGGTTTAACCGGGTCCTTTTCCCCTTGCGAAAAAAGGTTTTAAACGGCTTGGGGAATCCTTCCCTTTTGGGCCTCTTGGGTTTAAACCCAAAAGGGCCCCGGTGTTTGTCCCAATTTTTTCCCTTGGGGGTTTGGGGGGGGGATCCGGGCCCCCTTTGGAAACCCCGGCCCCCGAAAGCCCCCCTTTACTTTCGGAATAGTGCCCTCGAAATGGGGCCCCTTTTTTTTTTTGGGAATTCCCCTTTTTTATTTTTCAAAATTGGGGGCTTTCAATAACCCGAAAAGGTGAAAAATAGGGGATTATTTAAAAAAACGGGGAAACATTTGGTAGGGTTTAGAGGGTTTTACCCGGGGGCGTCATTTAACGATTCCCCCTTGGGTTGGAATTTTTTTAAAGTTGGGTTTTTGGGGGGGAAAAAAAGGGGGGTTTTTCCAAAACCCCGGGGGGGCCTTGATAAATTTTTAAGTAAATATGGTGGTTGGCTCCCCCGGCCCCTGAGGAAAATCCTTTTCCGAAAAAAGGTGGGGGAAAGGGAGGAAGGGGAGAAGGGAATTGAAGGGGTGGATGGAGGAGGTTATTTGTTAAAAGAAAAAAGGACCAAAGGGGCCAATGGGGGGCCCCAAGGGGGTTTGTTAACCGGTAAATTTGGTTTCGCCCTTTCTGGGGGAAAATTAAAAAAAAAATAAAAAGTTAGGGGGTGGGGGAGGGGTGATGGAAAAAGGGGGTTCTTTTTGAGGAGGGTGGAGGGGGGAAAGGGAAAAGGGGAAAGGGGGGAGAAAAAGGTTTGGTGGGCCCCCTTTGGGCCCAGCGGAAGCCCCCAAGCTGGGTTAACAGGACAATTTCCCAACCTCCCCGGGAAAAGGGATTTCCCCCGGTGAATAATGTTAAAGAAAGCCAAGGGGGGCCAAAGCTTCCCCAAAAAGGGCCCCCTTTTGTTTCGGGTGGCCAAAATTTTCGGGCTTTTCCAGTTCCCCCCTTCAAACGCCAATACCAAACCAAAGATTTTGAAAAGGGGAATCCCCTTTTCCCCGCCAAGGGGAACATCCTTCCCCGCTTCAAAGTATGGAAAAAGGGAAAAAGCTTTAACCCAAAAAAGGGCCCCTTCTAAGGATTCCCCGCCCCCGGCCGGGAATCCCCCACAAAAAAACCCATTAGGGCCACCCGGGGTTTGGGACTCGTTGACTTTGACTGCAGCTGTAGGATGGGAGTAGAGGGAAAGGATCCAACTGAGCATCGAGGAGCGGAGCCCAATATGTTCCAAGGTGGCCTGTATAAAGGACCAGTCTACGCGGTCAAACGCCTTCTCCGCGTCGGTTGACAGCAGGACAAGGGGTTGCCCTGATGACCTGGCCGCATGAATTAGGTTTATCCCGTCGAATGGAACTTAACATGACTATGCTTAGAAGCCTTATCGGCTGACCAATGCTTCAACCATAAGGCTCTGTGGGCTGTGACGGAATGAGCCAATATATTTGCTGTCATTTTTGAACCAGCTCCCTGACCTGGTCAACAGCCACTTCAGCCACAAACTCTAAAGCAGTCTTGAAAACTGCAAAAGAGAAGAACTGCCACTTCCCAGACTTTCATCTGAACATCCATCCACCAGCTCTGCTACCCCCAGTCTAAGGCTGGATTCACACCCATGCATCCCTGCATTCCGCAGACCCGCACCACAGAACACATCCCATAGGAGACCACGGTAAATAAATGGTAGCGCAAAACTGCAAAAAGCACCAAAATAATTAAATAAATAAATACGTAATGAAGCATCCACCTTAGGCGTAGTGACCCAAGGGTTACAGCCTCAATACTCTATTATGCACATTGAGCCCCTTCTCAGGCCCAGTCCACTCATCATCAAATACTTTAATTTCAGAAATGAATGGGAAGGAAGGTAATGATCTCTTTAAATACGGGTAGTATCTCTGCTGTCTCTTTGGAGGTGACAATTCTTCCTGCCACTTCATTGCATCCTTAACAGCCTCCACCAAGGGGGGAACCAGTGCAAAAATCAAACGTATGCAATTCCGAGACCATCACAGCCTCAGATTGATCTGAATCGCTATCGACTTCAGAGTTAAAACGCACTGAAAACACATGATCTGAATCTGCAGATGCTAAAGATACAGCAGGATGAGCAGGATTCCTTGAAAGGCTGTTTAACCCTTCCTTGACTGTGTCCTTAATGTAGGATTTAACCTGGCGTGCATTCGCAGCATGGTCCTGAGCCGCCTCCTTGAAGCAAGATGCACATACCCGCTTTCGTCTGATGACCTCAGCTGAGAAGGCCCAACAGGATCCTTCTTCTGCCTGGGCTGGCAATGAAGACCTATCCAAAGAAGAGGATCTTCTTCTCTGTCTGCGCCCAGATATGCTCTTTTCTAGAGGCTTTCAGATGTCTTGACCTCTCTTGGCTCTAGTTCGAGCGACTAAAGTGAGGTAAGGGTGAGGGAGATCTGGAATGCAGTGACAACAGGCGTCTATCCAGCTGCATGCGACTCTGCGATTTGTCATGTCTAGTCTCCTTTTTACTCCTTTGAGGCTGGAGTGCAGATTAGGAACCTTTTTGCAGGCGTTTAGCTCACATTGGGCCCTTCTCTCTGTAAAACAGAGGATGTGCTCTCTTTTTTTTTTAAAATAAAAATAAATAAATAACTAACTAATAAAATAAAACTTCTCCGTCCGAATCTTCAGTGCTAAGGCAGCTAGGCAGGCAGGCAAAACTCCCCAGATCTATAAAGGCACAGGATAATAAAAACACTCCAGACAAGTAAGGCCCCTTTCACACATGCGGACCGTATGTCCGTTTTTCATCCATCCGTTTTTGGATGAAAAGCGGACATACATGCACCCCTATGGGATAGCGGGTGTCAGCAGATGAGCATCCGCTGACACCCGCTATCGTCTGCCTCCGCAATTGTCCGATTCTGCAGACGGAGGAAAACCCTATTTTTCCATCCGTTTGCAGAGCGGATCGGATGAACACGGACAGACGGTCCGTGTTCAACCGATCCCCCATAGGGGAGAGCGGAGATCTGACAGGGCGGTCCCTGCACATCATCAGCCGGCTCAGCGGGATCAGCTGAGCGATCCACGCTGAGCGGCGGATCTTCACGGGGCGGATCAATACGGATCCGTCCCGTGTGAAAGGGGCCTAATACAGCAGTAAGTAATGAAAGTCCTGGAAGTCAGGCTTACCAGAGCAGAGTAGCAGATTGATCAGCTGGAGGCTGAGATTAGCCTAGAGGACAGAGCCTGCTGCAAATCAGTAGTGAGCATTCTGGTGTTTGCTAAGCAATCCAATGGAAGCTACCTCTGACCTCACCTGAGCTTCCTGAAAGGAATACATGTGGAGGTGCTGAACTACAAGGCCCAGCGAGACAAACCACTGCATGAACACACAAAAAACATGGAAGGAGAGAGTGCCAGCACCTGCCTAACGAAGGTGTATACAGTCATTTATACTGCTAGTAACCTTTGCCAGTAATACACAGTCATTTATACTGTACCATACAATCCCAGCACCACGGGAACCCACACTCCTCGGGAGATTTACAGCCCATCTGGGGGGGGGGGGGGTCTTCTGATCCAGGAGAGGCTTAACCCGGACAGGATGGATGGTGGATGGAGAAAAAAATAAATAAATAAAATAAAAATAAATATAAATAAAATAACTAAAAATAAACTTTAAAAGGTGTCCGGAGCGAGGACAAAAAAAGAACACTGGTGTGGGCAGACAGCCGCCCTTTATGGGCTAGGAAAAAAGGTGGTCCTGGAGGGGTCAGAGGGGGCGGAGCTGACCCATAGTAGGCTGACATGGTGAGGATCCAGGAAAGTATTTTCCTTTTAATCTCACGGCAGATGCCGGGATGGATAAAGAAAAGGGGGGGGGGGGGGGAATGCCGTATAGTGTAGTATGTTTAAAGCATACGGGCATTTATTATTAAAGCGGTTCTGCACACATTTCATTTAGTAAGTCTCTTTGCCTACCAAATCAGGCAAAGAGTACTAAATGAAGTGTGTTTTTTTTTTTTTTTGTCCACTTACCTTGTAATCACTGACTTCCTTTCCTCTGTCTCTGCGGCGGTGGGCGGGGGTCTCTGCGTCGATCGTCGTCACACCGCACTGTCTCCTGGGATCTGGTGTCATTGATCCCAGGAGTCAGTGCGGACATCTTCCGAAATCTCGCGAGATTTCGGCCACATCTTCCGAAATCTCGCGAGATGTCGGCAGATGTGCCGTCATCTCGCGAGATTTCGGAGAACGTGAGCTGCACTTTGCCGTTACTGCGCACGCGCGAGCTCGGCGCAGTAACGGCGGTGCATGCTGGGCCATCTAAAGTGCCTGTGGGGTTTCACATTCCCACAGGCAAGATGGCACCCAGCAGGAAAGAGTTATATAAATTATTTTATAGGAGGAAAACCGGCAGCAATCAATTATGAAGATGGAACACGTGAGTCCCCAATTTACCTCCTAATCCTTAGCATTGTATTCCAAAAAAAAAAACAACAACACACAGTGCAGAACCTTTTTAAGTAAAAAGAGCGGTACTCACAAACAATAAATAACAAAGTTCTTATCTTATACGAGTGCCAAGCTCGTTGCCTCCTTCAGTATGTTGTGCCTTTCCTGTCCTTACGCGTGGCATCACATCACGTGACTTCATCTGATCCTCTGAGACACTATTATATAGAGACACTATTATAAGCACATGCCCAATATCTGCATATTTTGCACACCTGTATGCGCTTTCACTGGAAGAAGAAAAATCGCACAATAGACTCTCAACTGCATTTGTTTTGCATTTTATGGACTTGCATGGAGCAAATTTGCACCTATGTATACGCTATTACTGTGTTAGATGTTTGCACCGTACAATCTGCACAGACCGTTTAGCATCTCCATATCTGCACTTTATTGTTCTTAGTGCTTAATTCTCGCATTCTGCACTGTACTGCTACCAGCACAATTGGATTATTATTCTCATACCACCTATCACACATCCTTAGTGTGATTGCATCAATCTCATTATTTGCACTTGTGCAGTTTGCACCCATCATTTTGTGCACTTTCACATTAGCACCTTCGCGATTATTTTCACGTGATATACTGCTCGTTTGCACATTTTTATATTCTTCTACACCTTATTTTATTGCTATCACGTTTTTTATATATAAATATATTTTATTCTTTTTCTAATTTGTGTTATTAGCTATTTTAAGCATTTGCACTTGTTTGACATTATTTATTTATTTATTTATTTACTTTATGACAGTAGTAATTTATACACTGTGTATACACATTCCTTTTGGCTGCTACCTTTAGCAGCACAGTCTATTAGCTAATTCAAGCTTTATTTTCAATATTCGTTTTTTGTGACAATAGTAATTTATGCACTGTATATACACTTTCCTTTTGGACTGCTACCTTTAGCAGCACAGTCCCGAGATTGGACTATTATTGGAGTAATACCACCGGGAATAGACTTTTCTGGAGACAATCTCCCACCTAGGTGTCTCATTTATACACTGCTATTTAGCAGCAGATACTTACCTTTATACTGCTACCTTTAGCAGGAGTTTCTTAAATCCCCCTGGGAACAGCGCAACATCACTCCTTTTACCATTTATTTTTAGTAGGTATGGTCTGACCTACATTCGGTGTCTGCAGCAGTTCCCCCCCTTCCATCCCCTCTCTTCCCCTCCCCCCCTCTCCCCATTTCCCTTCCCCTTTTTCATGGTAGCGCAGGAATAATTCTATACCATATTGGCCGGCTATAGGGGTGGAGAAGGCCGTATTTATTTTTACACAAAATATCCAAAAAGGAGACGCCTCATCCTGAGGTGAAGACTCGAGACCAGACTACAAACTCAAAATATACCAGAGTTTACTGTCACTTCATTAACCACTTCCCGACAGCCGCACGACTGTGTACGACGACAGAATGGCACGGGCAGGCATATGGGCCTACAGGTACGTCCCTACCTGCCCGCGGGTGGGGGGCCTAATCGGCCCCCTCCCCCGGTGCCTGCATCGGTCGGCATCATTGCGGGAGCGATCGGAGATGAGGGGGAGGCTACTAATTCGTGGCCACCCCCTCGCGATCGCTCCCGGCCAATGAAACACTTCCTCTGGCTCTGTAATGTAAACAGAGCTAGAGAAAGTGATGTCATCTCTCCTCGTGTCGGTCTTTTCGTTCCGGCGCCGAAGAGAGAAGACATCAAGTAAGTCTGCACCAACACTACACGCACAGTAGAACACTCTAGGCATACTTTTCACCCCCCAGCCCCCCCCCCCCCTCCGATCACCCCCCTGCACCACCTGACACAGTGACACCAAAGCAGTTTTTTTTTTTTTTTTTTTACTGCATTGGTGCATTGTGCCTTAAATAACTGTTAGGGCAGTTATATTTAGCCCCCTTTAGGTCTAGGAACCCCCCCCAATAAAGGGTTAACCCCGTGATCACCCCCGTCACCAGTGTCACTAAGCGTTTTTCTGATCGCTGTATTAGTATCACAGGTGACACTAGTTAGGGAGGTAGGTATTTAGGTTCGCCGCAGCGTTTTATAGCGTCAGGGACCCCCCCATATACTACCTACTAAAGGTTTCAACCCCCTGATTGCCCCCTAGTTAACCCTTTCATCAGTGATCACCATGTAACTGTTACGGGTGACGCTGGTCAGTTTATTTTTTATAGTTTCCAGGGCACCCGCCGTTTATTACCTAATAAAGGTTTAACCCCCCTGATCACCCAGTGGGTGATATAAGTAAGGTTTTAGGGTCCGATAGGGTCTGCGTCGCCCAAGGCAGCGCCAGGTTAGTGCCAGTACCGCTAACACCCACGCACGCAGCATACACCTCACTTAGTGGTATAGTATCTGAACAGATCGATATCTGATCTGATCAGATCTATACTAGCATCCCCAGGAGTGTTAGCGGGATCAGCCCAGATGCCTGCTAGCACCTGCGTTTAGCCCCTTAGCGCCCAGCCCAGCCCACCCAAGCGCAGTATCGATCGATCACCGTCACTTACAAAACACTAAAACACACATAACTGCAGCGTTCGCAGAGTCAGGCCTGATCCCTGCGATCGCTAACAGTTTTTTTTGGTAGCGTTTTGATAGTCGCTAACAGCCTAGGAGCTTTTTTACCTGTGAGTCTCACTACTGTACCACTAAATTTAGAGCCCAAAATGGCAAATCGAAGGTTCAGTAGTGAAGAGGCCTACACGTTTCTGAGCATGACAGATAGTGAAGAGGAAGTCACTCATCTGTCAGAATCAGGCTCAGAATACGATCCTGTAGACGACAGCGGCTCCATGAAAGATAGCTCTGGCGACGGAGTTGTGGCCCCTGCCAAGGTCAGGCGTACCCGACCCCGAACTTCTTTTTCTGTTGTTGAGGTGCAAGAACTGCAGGATTCTCGTATGGAGCAGAGCAGTACTAGCTCCGCTATTCCTTCTGGTGAACTGGCAAGCACCAGCGGCCTAGTACACCCTGGACGTACATCCAGCACTGCAGTATCACGTGGTGACGTGGCGAGTCTCATAAGTGCAGTTCAAGCTGGCAAGGTGGCAAGCACAAGTAGTGTCCCCCTGCCCCCAAGAAGAAGACAAAGAGAGGCCCGTCGTGCCCATAGTGACCTTCCTGCTGCATTCGGCAATCCTAATTGGGAACCCACCACTTCTGCAGCACCCGTACTTCCCCCATTCACTGGCCAACCCGGAAACAGTTGATTTTACGTCACTTGATTTTTATTCACTGTTTTTCACAGAAGATCTCTATAGATCTATTGTGGACCAAAGCAATTTGTACGCTGGTCAATACATCGCCGCTAATCCCCAGTCCTCCCTTGCCAGAGATTGGAGACCAATTACGGTCTCCGAATTTAAGATCTTTCTGGGCCTTTCCCTTGACATGGGCGTAGTTAAAATGGGTACGTTGCGTTCATATTGGTCCACTGAGCCAATGTACCATATGCCCGTGTTCTCTGCTTCCATGGCCAGGGCATGATACGAGCAGATTTTGCGGTTCATGCACTTCAACGACAATGAACTCTGTCGCATTTTGAGACCAAAACCGCTACAACAGTTCCATTAGAACTGTTATGCCGCGTACACACGATCGGAATTCCGCTCAAGCTGTGTTGCCTACACACGATCACACCAAATTCCGACGGTCAATAACACAGCGGCATAAAACACGTTCGACAGCACTATAAAAGGGAAGTTTAATGCTTCTGAGCATGCGTCGAATTGTTTCCGAGCATGCGTCAGAATTTTGCGTGTCGGAATTGCATACACGCGATCGTAAAATCCGATAGAAAGGTTTTCCATCGGAAAAATTGAGAACAGGTTCTCAATCCAAAGTCCGTCGGAAATTCCGACAGAAAAAGACCGTTGGGCATACACACGGTCGGAAAATCAGATGAAAAGCTCCCATCGGACAGTTTTCATCGGAAATTCCGACCGTGTGTACGCCACATTACAGTTACAAAAAACTGTGTAAAAAAAAAGAAAAAATATAAAATAAAAAAAACAAAAATAGTTGTCGTTTTATTGTTCTCTTTCTCTCTATTCTCTCTCTATTTTTCTTCTCTCTTTTACTGTATTCTATTCTGCAATGTTTTATTGTGTTTTATTGTTAACCATTTTTTTGTTTTCAGGTACGCCATTCAGTTGCAGCGCGGATTTATTTATCTTGACAGCAACAGCGTTTGCTCCCACGATACATAAAGCCGTGACTCCAACACTGTAGGAGGTGATTTCACCACCAGTTAAAAAAAAAGAGCATATATGCCGAAGCATGGGGGCAGCAGGGGCGGAGGAGCGATTGGCTCCTAATGCCGCGTACATACGGTCGAAATTCCGACGGAGGCTTGCTCATTGAAAAGTCCGACCATGTGTACGCGGCATTACTTTTTTGAGGGAGGATGCCCCCATGCTTCGGCATATATATATATTTTAGGCACAGGTTGCGTTAAATTTTTTTTTTCTTTTTTACTATGTTTTTTTTTGTATTTGCTTTGCAGGTATGGTAAGTCTTACTGTTATACTGTAATGTTACTTTGTTTTATTGTTAACCATAATTTGCTTAGCAGGTACGCCATTCAGCTGCAGCGCAGATTTATTTATCTTGACAGCAACAGCGTTTGCTCCCATGATACATAAAGCCGTGACTCCGGTGCTGTCGGAGGTGATTTCACCACCACAGTTAAAAAAAAGAGCATATATGCCGAAGCATGGGGGCAGCAGGGGCGGAGGAGCGATTTGCTCCTACCTTTTGCGGGAGGATGCCCCCATACTTCAGCATATATATATTTTAGGCACAGGTTGCGTTAAACATTTTTTTATTTTTTACTATGTTTTTTTTTTTGTATTTGCTTTGCAGGTATGGTAAGTCTTACTGTTATACTGTAATGTTACTTTGTTTTATTGTTAACCATAATTTGCTTAGCAGGTATGCCATTCAGCTGCAGCGCGGATTTATTTATCTTGACAGCAACAGTGTTTGCTCCCACGATACATAAATCCGTGACTCCAGCGCTGTTGGAGGTGATTTCACCACCACAGTTAAAAACAAAATGGTGCATGTATGCCCATCATTAGAAGTGGGTGGATGAAGGGAGGTATTCTAATGGTGGGCATACCCACCGATCAATCTCTTTTTTTCGTTCAGCCCACAGGCTGCATGGAAAAAAAAAGATTACGATATATGCCAAACAAGGACCAGCAACGTACTGGTATGTTGCTGGACTTTGAGTGGTTATACCAGAATAATGCCGGCGGGTTTAGGTATCATCTTGGTATCATTCTTTTCAGCCAGCGGTCAGCTTTCATGTAAAAGCAATCCTAAAAGCAATTTAGCCTCTAGACTGCTTTTACAAGCAGTGGGAGGGAATGCTCCCCCCCTCCCACCGTCTTCCATGGTTTTCTCTGGCTCTCCTGTCCCAACAGGGAACCTGAGAATGCAGCCGGTGGTTCCGCCAGCTGACCATAGAGCTGATCAGAGACCAGAATGGCTCCAATCATCTCTATGG
Organism: Lithobates sylvaticus; assembly: GCA_028564925.1. Lineage (NCBI taxonomy): Eukaryota > Metazoa > Chordata > Amphibia > Anura > Ranidae > Lithobates > Lithobates sylvaticus. Next base: position 242,966,339 of record CM053031.1, on the reverse strand, counting down.
CCTAAGAAACCGGAAGCTACGAGCATTTCATGACTTTGATTTCGCCGGATATAAACGGCGCCATTGGGAAAGTATTTTATCACACAATCTTGGTGTTGTAAGATGCTTTGAGGGCAGAGGAGAGATCTAGGGTCTAATAGACCCCAATTTTTTCAAAAAAGAGTACCTGTCACTACCTATTGCTATCATAGGGGATATTTACATTCCCTGAAATAACAATAAAAAAATATATATATATATATAAATGAAAGGAACAGTTTAAAAATAAAAATAAAAAAGCAAAATAAATAATAAAAAAAAAAGCACTCCTGTCCCCCTCTGCTCTCGCGCAAAAGCGAACGCAAGCTTCGGTCTGGCGTCATATGTAAAAAACATTTGCACCATGCATGTGAGGTATCACCGCGAAGGTCAGATCGATGGCAGTAATTTTAGCAGTAGACCTCCGTAAATCTAAAGTGGTAACCTGTAAAGGCGTTTAAATGATTTTAAAAATGTATGTAGTTTGTCACCGCTGCACGTTTCTGCGCAATTTTAAAGCATGTCGTGTTTGGTATGCATGTACTCGGCCTAAGATCCTCTTTTTTATTTCATCAAATATTTGGCCAATATAGTGTGTTTTAGTGCATTAAAATTTTTTAAAAAAGTGTGTTTTTTCCCCAAAAAAATGCGTTTGAAAAATCGCTGCGCAAATACTGAGTGAAAAAAAAAAATGAAACACCCACCATTTTAATCTGTAGGGCCTTTGCTTTAAAAAAATATATAATGTTTGGGGGTTCAAAGTAATTTTCTTGCAAAAAAAAAATATTTTTTCATGTAAACAAAAAGTGTCAGAAAGGGCTTTGTCTTCAAGTGGTTAGAAGAGCGGGTGATGTGTGACATAAGCGTCTAAATGTTGTGCATAAAATGCCAGGACAGTTCAAAACCCCCCCAAATTACCCCATTTTGGAAAGTAGACACCCCAATCTATTTGCTGAGAGGCCTGTCGAGTCCATGGAATATTTTGTATTTTGACGCAAGTTGCGGGAAAAAATTTTTTTTTTTTTTGCACAAAGTTGTCACTAAATGATATATTGCTCTAACATGCAGGGCCGGTGCTTTCACTAGGCAAACTAGGCGGCCGCCTAGGGCGCCCTGCTGCCTAGGGCGCCCAGCCACTGGTTTTCCTACTCTCTTCTCTCTGCAGCAAGCAACTAAGTCTCAGCATCAGCAGGCAGCCGCCGCTCCATTCACACATAGTTTCAGAGGCGCAGCAGTGGTGGAGGACTGTGTCTGTGTCCCGACTCCCACAGCAAGCAAACATTCATTGATGGGCACTGGTAGACTGCATTGAAGGGAGCTGGTAGCCTGCATTTGATGGGTGCTGGTGAGGCTACATTTGATGGGGGCTGGTGAGGCTACATTTGATGGGGGCTGGTGAGGCTACATTTGATGGGCGCTGGTGAGGCTACATTTGATGGGCGCTGGTGAGGCTACATTTGATGGGCGCTGGTGAGGTTACATTTGATGGGCGCTGGTGAGGCTATGTCAGGGCACCCGCCGTTTATTACCTAATAATGAAGGTTTAACCCCCTGATCGCCCGGCGGGTGATATAAGTGAGGTTTTAGGGTCAGATAGGGTCTGCTTCGCCCCAGGCAGCGTCAGGTTTTAGTGCCAGTACCGCTAACACCCAATCACGCAGCATATACCTCCCTTAGTGGTATAGTATTTTAAACGGATCAATATCTGATCTGATCAGATCTATACTAGTGTCCCCAGCAGTTTAGGGTTCCCAAAAAACGCAGTGTTAGCGGGATCAACCCAGATACCTGCTAGCACCTACGTTTTGCCCCTCCGCCCGGCCCAGCCCAGCCCACCCAAGTGCAGTATCGATCGATCACTGTCACAAAACACTAAACACACATAACTGCAGCGTTCGCAGAGTCAGGACTGATCCCTGTGATCGCTAACAGTTTTTTTGGTAGCATTTTGATACAGTCGCTAACAGTCAGGAGCTTTTTTACCTGCGAGTCTCACTAGTGTACCACTAAATTTAGAGCCCAAAATGGCAAATTGAAGGTACACTAGTGAAGAGGCCTACACGTTTCTGAGCATGACAGATAGTGAAGAGGAAGTCACTCATCTGTCAGATTCAGGCTCAGAATACGATCCTGTAGACGACAGTGGCTCCATGACAGATAGCTCTGATGACGGACTTGTGGTCCCTGCCAAGGTCAGGCGTACCAGACCCCGATCTTCTAATGTCATTGAGGTGCAAGAACCGCATGTCCCTCGTATGGAGCAGAGAAGTACTAGTGCCGCTCATCCTTCTGGTGAACTGGCAAGCACCAGCGGCCTAGTACACCCTGGTCATAGTCAAACCAGCACTGCAGTATCACGTGGTGACGTGGCTAGTCCCATAAGTGCAGTTCAAGCTGGTGAGGTGGCAAGCACAAGTAGTGTCCCGCTGCCACCAAGAAGAAGACAAACACAGGCCCGTCGTACCCATAGTGCCCTTCCTGCTGCATTCGCCAATCCTAATTGGGAACCCACCACTTCTGCAGCACCCGTACTTCCTCCATTCAATGGCCAACCTGGCATTCAGGTGGAAACAGATGATTTTACGTCACTTGATTTTTATTTGCAGTTTTTAACCGAAGATCTCTATAGATCTATTGTGGACCAAAGCAATTTGTACTCTGGTCAACACATCGTCGCTAATCCCCAGTCCTCCCTTCCCAGAGATTGGAAACCAATTACGGTTTCCGAATTTAAGCTATTTCTGGGCCTATCCCTCAACATGGGCATAACTAAAAAGAATGAGTTGCGGTCATATTGGTCCACTGACCCAATTCACCATATGCCCTTGTTCTTTGCCTCCATGACCAGGGCACGATACGAGCAGATCTTGCGGTTCATGCATTTCAACAACAATGAACTCTGTCGTCCTCGTGGAGACCCTGGATACGATCAGCTCTACAAAATTCAACCCCTCGTAAACCATTTCAACCAACGTTTTGCAGACTTGTTTACTCCCCATCAAGTTGTCTGCGTTGATGAGTCCCTGATTAAGTTTTCTGGCCGCTTGTAATTCAAACGGTACCTTCCCAGCAAGCGTGCCAGATACGGGGTCAAGATGTATAAGCTCTGTGACAGGGCCACAGGCTATACATGTAGTTTTATGGTTTACGAGGACAAAGATAGTCACGTAGAGCCGACAAACTGCCCTGACTACATAGGAAGCGCTGGCAAGATTGTGTTGGACAAGTGGTACCCTTATTCGGAAAGGGGTACCACTTGTACGTGGACAATTATTGGCACTTTTTAGTCACTTGTTTGATCATCAGATTGGAGCATGTGGAACCATGCGATCTAATCGCGTGTAGATTCCCGTATAAAGCTGGGGGAGAGAGCCTGCTTGAAGTGTAATAACTTGCTCGCTATGAAGTGGAGGGATAATAAGAATGTTTTCATTCTTACCTCCCTTCATGCAGACAAGACGGTCCAAATTACTATGGCGACTGGTGTTGTGGAGAAACCCCTCTGTGTCCACGAATATAACCTTAACATAGGAGGGGTGGACCTCAACGACCAGTTGTTGGCGCCGTTCCTAGTCGCCTGTGAGGCCAGACGCTGGTACGACAAAGTGTCTGTTTATTTCAATTGGCTTTGCCGAATGCTCATGTGCTATACAGAGCTTCAGGACGGACTGGATCCTTCCTTAAATTCCAGGAAGAGATCATTAGAGCCATTCTGTTTCCAGACTGTTCTCCACCTCACCATCCCCAACCAAATGCAGTAAGCCGGCTGCATGAGAGGCATTTTCTTTATGTCTTTCTGAGTACCCCTACCCAACGAGCCCCCCAAAGAAGATGTCGTGTCTGCAGCAAGCACGGATATAGGCGTGACACCCGCTATTATTGTCCCTCCTGTCTTGACAATCCTGGTCTTTGCATTGGTGAATTTTTTGAACGCTACCATACACTAGTTGAGTATTAGCATAAGCTACAGCACTGCACAGACTAGGCACACTTTCACAGGGTCTCCCAAGATGCCATCGCATTTTGAGAGACCCGAACCTGGAACCGATTACAGTTACAACAGTTACAAAAAAAAGTGTAAAAAAATAAATAAAACAAAAAAAATATATAAAATAAAAAAAACAAAAATAGTTGTCGTTTTATTGTTCTCTCTCTATTGTTCTGCACTTTTTTACCGTATTCTATTCTGCAGTGTTTTATTGTTATTATGTTTTATCATGTTTGATTTAAGGTATGCAATTTTTTTATACTTTACTGTTTACTGTGTTTTATTGTTAACCATTTTTTTGTTTTCAGGTATGCCATTCAGCTACAGCGCGGATTTATTTATCTTGACAGCAACAGCGTTTGCTCCCACGATACATAAAGCCGTGACTCCAGTGCTGTCGGAGGTGATTTCACCACCAGTTAAAAAAAAAAAAAAGAGCATATATGCCGAAGCATGGGGGCAGCAGGGGCGGAGGAGCGATCTGCTCCTAACTTTTGGGGCGGATGCCCCCATGCTTCGGCATATATATATTCTAGGCACAGATTGCGTTAAATTTTTTTTTATTTTTTACTGTTTTTTTTGTATTTGCTTTGCAGGTATGGTATGTCTTACTGTTATACTGTAATGTTACTTTGTTTTATTACTTTGATGCTTGTGCTTTACAAACATTTTTTCCTTGGTTGCTGAGGGAGAGATATTTGAATTTATTTGACTGTTTCTCATTTGAGTTTTACTTTGTTTTATTGTTAACCATAATTTGCTTAGCAGGTACGCCATTCAGTTGCAGCACGGATTTATTTATCTTGACAGCGTTTGGTCCCACGATACATAAAGCCGTGACTCCACCACAGTTAAAAAAAAGAGCATATATGCCGAAGCATGGGGGCAGCAGGGGCGGAGGAGCGATTTGCTCCTACCTTTTGGGGCGGATGCCCCCATGCTTCGGCATATATAAATGGTGCATGTAAGCCCATCATTAGAAGTGGGTGGATGAAGGGAGGTATTCTAATGGTGGGCATACCCACCGATCAATCTCTTTTTTTCATTCAGCCCATAGGCTGCATGAAAAAAAAGATTACAATATATGCCCAACAAGGACCAGCAACGTACTGGTATGTTGCTGGACTTTGAGTGGTTATACCAGAATGATGCCTGCGGGTTTAGGTATCATCTTGGTATCATTGTTTTCAGCCAGCGGTCAGCTTTCATGTAAAAGCAATCCTAGCGGCTAATTAGCCTCTAGACTGCTTTTACAAGCAGTGGGAGGGAATGTCCCCCCCCACCGTCTTTCATGTTTTTCTCTGGCTCTCCTGTCCCAACAGGGAACCTGAGAATGCAGCCGATGATTCGGCCAGCTGACCATAGAGCTGATCAGAGACCAGAATGGACTTTGCCGGAGGTAAACAGCGCGATTGGGAAATTAGGAAAACATTTTATCACACCGATCTTGGTGTGGTCAGATGCTTTGAGGGTAGAGAAGAGATCTAGGGTCTAATAGACCCCAATTTCTTTTCAAAAAAGAGTACCTGTCACTACCTATTGCTATCATAGGGGATATTTACATTCCCTGAAATAACAATAAAAATGATAAAAAGTTTTTTTTTTAAAAAATGACAGGAACAGTTTAAAAATAAGATAAAAAAGCAAAAAATAAAATAAAAAAATAAAAAAGCACCCCGTCCCCCCCCCCCCTCTCGTGCAGAGGCGAACGCAAGAGTCAGTCTGGCGTCAAATGTAAACAGCAATTGCACCATGCATATGAGGTACAACCACGAAGGTCAGATCGAGGGCAGTAATTTTAGCAGTAGACCTCCTCTGTAAATCTAAAGTGATAACCTGTAAAGGCTTTTAAAAATGTAGGTAGTTTGTCGCCGCTGCAATTTTAAAGCATGTCGTGTTTGGTATCCATGTACTCGGCCTAAGATCATCTTTTTTATTTCATCAAACATTTGGGCAATATAGTGTGTTTTAGTGCATTAACCACTTTAATACCAGCCTCGTTTTGGATTTTAGGTGTTTACATGTTTAAAAAAGTTTTTTTTGCTAGAAAATTACTTAGAACCCCCAAATTATATATTGTTTTTTTTTTTCTAACACCCTAGAGCAGGGGTGCCCAACCTTTTGAAGAGCGAGGGTCACTTAAGCGGCTTGGTAACCGGTGGTGGGCCACAATGAGTGGAGCAGACGGATAACAGTTCCGTGTCCCCTCTGCATATGCAGAGTGGACACGGACACAACCCACTCTACTCTATGGGCCCTTGGATCCCAAATAGAATCGGACAGATAGGATTGGAGGTAGGTGGGGTGTAAACAGCCACAAATCCGTTTACATCTGCGGCTCGATAGAGGTGAATCAGACCGATAGTGTCCATGGGACCTAAGGCTGTTTTCACACTGATGCACTGTGGTTTACCCCCACAAAGGGTGCAGACAAGTTCACCTGTGGCTTTCCTGCGGGTTAGCTGTACTTTGCCATAGACTTCTATTATTTCCTTCAGGTTTGGTGCACTTTCTGAAAGCTCACCAAACCTGCAGGTAATAACAGAAGTCTATGGCTCAGTGCAGGTAACCCGCATGTGTTCTGTGCTGCACCTGCGGATCGGTTTGAAAGCAGCCCACTAACCACTGCAGAACAGATGAGGGTTTCCCCGCATCCAATTTGCATAGCCGGAGAATGTGACCGGCTCTCTATGGAGACGGTTCACATATCTCCAGGGCGGCTGCAGAGCGCACAGCACAGAAACGCTGTGCGTCTTCAGCTGCATTTCAGGGCCGAATTCAGGCAAAGATTCGGCCCTAATTCGACCCTGAACCAGAGAATTGGGACGAACAGCTTTCCTGTGCGATCCGCAGCCGGTTCCAGTGTGAACCGAGCCTAAATTCTGTGTTGGCACTTTGAAAGAAATAAGTTGGTTTTGTGTTGCGATTTAAACTTAAAAAGGTTCGCCATCACTGGTATAGAGACAGGTGGGGGCCATCTTAGCCTCACTCGTCTCCATATCTGGACATGGAAGCACCCAATAGCCTCCGCCGCTACCGACGGCTCCGGTAAGCGGCGGAGGGCACGGGAGATCGGTGGGAGGGGTGGTGGCACCTCTCCCGCCGCCGATAACGGTGATCTCGTGGCGAGTCCGCCGCAGAGACCACCATTATCGTAATTACGACCGGTGCCTGAAGAGATGGATATCTCGGTTGTGGCAGCAGCTGCTGCCATTACCGAGATATCCCTCTTCAAAAAAGGGACGTACATCATCGTGCGCTGGTCGTAAAGTGGTTAAAATAAAAAAAAAAGTGTGTTTTTTTCCAAAACAAATGCGTTTGAAAAATCGCTGCGCAAATACTGTGTGAAAAAACAAAATGAAACACCCACCATTTTAATCTGTAGGGCCTTTGCTTTAAAAAAAATATATAATATTTGGGGGTTCAAAGTAATGTTCTTGCATGTAAACAAAAATTGTCAGAAAGGGCTTTGTCTTCAAGTGGTTAGAAGAGTGGGTGATGTGTGACATAAGCTTCTAAATGTTGTGCATAAAATGCCAGGATAGTTCAACCCCCCCCCCCCGTCCCCCCCCAAATGACCCCATTTTGGAAAGTAGACACCCCAAGCTATTTGCTGAGAGGTATGGTGAGTATTTTGCAGATCTCGCTTTTTGTCACAAAGTTTTGAAAATTGAAAAAAGAAAAAAAAAAAAAATACCATCAAAAGAAAGCTCTATTTGTGTGAGCAAAAGGACGCAAATTTCGTTTGGGTACAACTTTGCATGATCGCCCAATTACCAGTTAAAGCAGCGCAGTGCCAAATTGTAAAAAGTCCTCTGGTCTTTGGCCAGCCAAATGGTCCGGGACTGAAGTGGTTTACACAGCTGCTCCCCATTCACACCTGAGACCTTGTAAGACTAACGAGTCACATGACACCGGGGAGGGAAAATGGCTAATTGGGCCCAATTTGGACATTTTCACTTAGGGGTGTACTCACTTTTGTTGCCAGCGGTTTAGACATTATTGGCTGTGTGTTGAGTTATTTTGAGGGGACAAATAATTTACACTGTTATACAAGCTGTACGCTCATTACTACTACTACTACTACTACTACTACTAGCAAAGTGTAATTTCTTCAGTGTTGTCACATGAAAAGATATAATAAAATATTTACAAAAATGTGAGGGGTGTACTCACTTTTGTGAGATACTGTAAATGATATAAGTGGATGATTTATGCCAATTGACACTGTTTAGTATCACTGTAATGTCCGATCCAACCATTTTTTGGATAGTGGGTAAAAATGAAAGCCCAGCTGAATTCTTGCTTTTCCTTATATTTATGCAGCCAGTTATAAATTGTCTAAAACAATTTCGAGGCCCTGCGAATGCAGTACGTTTGAGATCCGTATAAAAAAATGTATTTCAAATGTTTAAAAAAAAATAAAATACATTGTATTTCAGGCCATAGAAAACCAAGAAGTATGCATTTTTTAAATGCTAAAGACTATTTTGCTATACTCAAACCCACAAAAATCTGAGATAAAACTTGCACAATTAAATATGATAGAACTGACTTCCTTGCAATTGTGGTTTGATTGTATCCTGGCAGACCAGTACTGTGGAAATGTACCCTCAAGAGGACCAGCCTCTCCATATACTGAATACTGTAAACAATCAAATCTGTGCTATTTTTCTGTTCTCCTCCGTGGAAAGGCACAGTCTTGAGAAAGACAATAAATAATAAAGATTAGTGAACGGAACATTATGGTATTTGCTTGTTTTGATCCCAACATGTCTACTTTTATAAAGAAAAAAAACAACAAGTGTCCACAAGGTGTCACCATTGTCTTCTGGAGGCTATAGGTTGCTCTGTTCCTTGCCATTCACTTGTCAATTTTGGTCTCTGTGCATCAACTTTATTATTATTATTATATAGGATTTATATAGGAGTTAGCTTTTTTTTTTTAGCTAACCAAGCAGCTGAAAATAAGAACCCTTTTGATCAGTTTCTATAATTGTTTCAGTGATAGTTGGAAACAAAAACATTTTTTTTTAAGCAACAAAAAATTGTCAGGATTCACCTTGGATGCATGTATGTTTCTGATGCAATTTGAGAAGGATGGAGGTTGGGGGTGGTGAACGTCCCCATTCCATCATGCCCTTTTATAAAAGCTAACAATTTTTCTTGATCCAGTTGTGAACTAATGCCCCGTACACACGAGTGGAAATTCCACCAGCAAAAGTCCAATGAGAGCTTTTGGTCCGAAAAAGCAGCCGTGTGTATGCTCCATCGGACTTTTGCTGGCGGAATTCCAGCCAGCAAAAGATTGAGAGCAGGGTCTCAATTTTTGAGTTGAAAAAGTTTTAATTGGAAATTCTGATCGCCTGTACCAATTCTGACGTGCAAAATTCCTACACATGCTCATAAAAAATTTGACATATGCTCGCAAGCATTCAATTTCATTTTCTCGGCTTGTCACCGTGTTCTTGACGGTCGAAAGTTTAGCAAACTTTTGTGTGACCGTGTGTATGCAAGCCAAGCTTGAGCGGAATTCCGTCGGAAAAAAACATCCAAGATTTTTCCGAAATTCCACTTGTGCGTACGTGGCATAAGTGTTTACAGTAACTGGGATTTGATTTATTTTTTTACGTTACATCCTGTGTAGAATTTTTAGAAGGGTTTACAGACATTGCAAAGACAAACTGAATTATGCTTGTAGAGTTGTACCATGCTGCCATTCTAAGGCCCCAAAAAAAGCAAAAAGCCGCCTTTGCCCACGTGATTTGCAAACGTTTGCATGCAGGCAGTCCAATTCAGGTCAATTGGGATGCAGCAGCTGCATGGACACAGCCGCTGCTCCCAATATGGTGTGGGTATGTGTGTCTGAACTCACACAATCTAACTTGGGGTCCCGCACCGACACAGATGTCAAATTGAGAGCAGCGGCTGTATGTGTCCTAACAGACATTAACATGACACCTGTGCATCCCATGCAGGCACAAACCCCTTGCATGGTCTGTATGCCCAAATAAGATCTTCAGTCCCCCTCCCAAAAAAAAAAATGAAAGGTCAGCTTCTACAAATACCGTAGCTGCTCACTTTTAATAAAAGGACACTTACTTGTCCAGGGATACAGTGGCGTCCTTACCTGGGCCGGTTGTTTGCTGGTCTTTGGGTCCATGGCACCAACATGTTTAATTTGGGAGGCTGGTTGTGACTCCTTGTGGCTTAACAGCCAACTTCCCGCTGTGCAGACGCGAGCCATGCTGTGCTTTGTGAATGGTCCCGCAGCTTTGTGACATGTCCCAGAAGGCTGCTGGCAAGGGCGGGGCAAACTTGCTAGGATTGCTGTTTTATCACGGTTACGTTATATTTGGGATGTGCAGCAGGAGATCACACAAATGCGTACAAGTATAACATTTAATCAAGTAATGACAGCTACAGATAACAAATGTAATATGAATACTTAAAGTGATTGTAAACCCTTTTTTACAACTTTATGCTTCAGGTAAGCCTATATTAAGGCTTACCTGTAGCTACCTAGGATACCTCCTAAACCTGCACGTCTTAGGAGATATCCCCTGTCCCCTGCCTGTGCCGATGTCATCGGCACATGCGCACTGGGGCAAACTGAAGCAATGGCACCTATCTGCCGTTGCTTCAGTCTGAATGCCGTTAGCGGCGGCTCCCGCACACATGCGCAGGAGTGACATCATCGTGGCTCCGGCCAACCACAGTGCCGGAGCCGCGATACCCGGAAGTAAGGAACTCCAGGACGACATGTCGGCGGCCGGAGGGGGAGACGTGGACCGATGCGGAGGCTTCGATCTGAGGTAAGTAATACATAATGAGCTAGTATGCTATGCATACTAGCTCATTATGCCTTTGTCTTGCATGTTTTTTTTTGTTTTTTTTTGTTTTTTTTACAAGGGTTTACTTCCTCTTTAACTAAAGATGCTGTTTTGCCATGGAGTCCCGCCTACTTTCGTGGCGTGGCATAGGTGATGAATACAGAGGCTTGCATGATAGCAGCTCTGAGGCAATACTGAATATTCCAAGTTTTTAGCTGTGTTATATACAGGACTTGTGTGTAAGGAAATGGCCAACCCCCCTTGCAAGCAACATGACCTTTTAAGGACTTGGTCAGTTTGTGTAACAACACCCCGAGTATGACAGGGGTTTAAGACATTTAAGACATTCTATTTCCGAACACAAAGGCAGCTACCGAACACTCCGATCAGCTGAACAAGAAACCCATACGAATAATTCTTCACCCCAAGTACGAGACAAGGCTCTGTCTTGAAGGTCAAACAGGAATGAATTTTTATTGAAAGGAATACAGGTCTTATATACAGTAAAAAGAGAAGGTGTATACCTCCTAATCATATTACTCTGCAAATACACCTGTGACCATAAACCTAATTAAAATTAGCTCATTAACTATTCCCTTTAAGCAGCCTGGTCATTGTAATGATAAATCAGGATTTCAATACAGGTCAGACTTGTTGTCACCGAGCTTAACACAGAAGATGATACATTATCATAAGTTTAAACACAGGACTCGGATTAGCCCAGACAACAATGGCTGAAAGAGAAGCCACACTAGACTCATTTACGTTATAGAAAATAACAGACAGGTGGCTGGAGTTGATGACATTAGCATCTAACAGTATGTGTCCCAACAGTAGGAATCAGTCACTATTTGTAATACGGAAAATACAGGGTTCCCAGAGTCTGTGTCTCTTGGGGGGATATGGACCTGAATCCAAAGTAGCACCACCTCAAGGGTCCCCAGGCATACAGCTCACAAAGAACACCATTCCCCCAAATGCCAGGGCCCATAATCGGTCGGCAAGAGGCTAGCATTCAGTCCCCTCCAAAAGCCTCTGTCCCGGCTAGGTCTGTCACAGTTTGTAATGACAATCCTTTGGTATAACTTTATTAAGGAAATATGAAATGTCCTCATCATACGGCTAGGTGATCTAAGCAGACGTAGGAGCTGGTACCTATCAAAACTGGGGACCCCCCCTAAAAAAAACTGTATGAAGTTTTGCTTTTTTTTTTTAATTTTATTTATAACAAGGAAAGGGACCCTGTCGGGTCGATACATTACAAAATAGCATGGGTATCAAGCAAACAACTTATTCAAAACATTCTGAATACATTACATTACACAGTCTTAATGTAGAAAGGGAGAGAGAAACAGTGTTTAAACACATCTAAGTGTGGACAAATTGTTGGAGGTTACTCTCCATGGTGTATTGTCACTTGGTGTGCCTGAGCTACTGTTAGTTTTATTTGCTCCGTTAGGGTATTTGTGCTTGAGGTTGTCGTGTTGTGCAGTACCGAGGACATGGGCCCAGTTCCTTGGTTTTTCTTATTTATGTTGGAAAAAAAAAGGTGGAAATTAGAGAGTAAAGTAGATCCCCCCAGTTTAGGGTGGGATTGGTTAAAGGTAGAATATTAGAGTAGAGAGTAGTACGAAAAGAGAGAAAGAAGAGGGGAGGGGGAGCTGAAGTGGGAGGATGGGTGGGTGGTGGGTAGGGGGTGGGGGTACTCGGGCCCACGAACATGGGTCATTAGTAATTCAAACATGTGTGTCAGATGGGATTGGCGGTGGCGGAGTGCAACTTTGTGTGTCTGTTGTGGTTCCCTTAAGCGCCTGGCCCTCTGCCGAGTAGATAAAGATAATCCACGACTTCCAGGTGTTAGAGAATGTTTCTTGTCTATGCTGGGCTGTGAGGACGAGGTCCTCCATATATCTTATCTCCTCCACTTTCGCTATCCATGATGCTATGGTAGGTGGGCTTGTGGATTTCCACATTATCGGTATGCAGGCCTTGGCTGCATCTAGTAAGTGTCTGATCACCGATTTTTTGTTTGTTTTTTCGGGAGTGTCTGATGCGTGAAGAAGGAAGAAAGCAGGGTCTATTGGTATGGGGCTGTCTGTAAATTTTTGTACAACTTCCCGGACCACTTTCCAAAAGTGGTGTAGTAAAGGACAGGACCAGAATATGTGCAGCAGTGTTCCCTTTTCTGCTCGACACCGCCAGCAAAGGTACGGCGTTGTCGGGAAGAATCTGTGGAGCAGGTCTGGAGTTCTGTACCATCTTGACAGTAGCTTATAGTTGGTCTCCTGGATCTTGGCGCATATTGAGGATTTATGAGTGTATTTAATTATTCTTTGTTTCTTAGTTGTGCTAAAGTGGCAATTCAGTTCTGTTTCCCATTTAGTCAGTCCTGGCGGGGTAAAGTCTGTTTGTGGTATGTTTAGCAGGCTGTAGGTTTGTGATAGTGTGTGCGTTATGGTACCCGATGCGTTGCAGAGTTCTTCTAGTGTTGTGAGGGGAGGTGATGTTGTCGGAGGGGTTTTCAGTGAGTGTAAAAAGTGGCTCAGTTGGCTGGCTCTCAAGAAGTCCAGCCGAAATGGCCCTGTGGTATTTGAGAGTTCTGTTATTGTGGGCCAACGACCATTGGTGCTAAAGTGGGAGGCCTGGTGTGTGCCCTCGTCTTTCAGTCTTTTAAATTCTGCGTCATGTAATCCTGGTTCAAATTCAGGGTTTCCCAAGATGGGAAAGAGGGGTGAGTTGGGGGATGATATGGGGGTCTTCGTGATGAGAAGTGCGCAGACCTGTGTTGTGGTTCCTATTAGCGGGTGTCGCTTAATTTCCGCTGGCAGAGAAGGGTAGCACCAGGGAGCCCTACTAAGTGGGGTCTCGCTTTGATGTTGCTCCAGTTGTGTCCAGAGCTTAGTCTCCTGGTGACGGCACCAGTCTATAAGCCTGCCCAGGTGAACTGCCTGGTAGTATGTACGGATGTTTGGTAACGCGAGTCCCCCATGTTGTTTAGGTAGAACTAAAAGTTTATAAGAGAGTCGTGGTCTTTTCTTAGCCCATACAAAGTCTGTAAACATGGTTTGTACTTGTTTGAAGTAGAATGTGGGAATGTGAATAGGTATCGCCTGCATGAGATAAAGGAATTTTGGGAGTATCATCATTTTGAGGATGTTGCAGCGACCTATCCATGAATGTAGACCGGTGTGCCATTTTTTAAGTAATATTTTGATTGTTTTCAAGAGTGGTGGGAAGTTCAGCTCATATAGCCGTGGGAGTGTGCGAGGGATGTAAGTACCTAAATATTTTAGGGCTGTCTGTGTCCATTTCAACTGGAAACTTGATTGTAGCTGTGTAAGTTGTGCTGGTTGTATTCCTACTCCCATCGCCTCAGATTTAGTAAAATTAATTTTTAGGTTGGAGAGGACTCCATATATCTTAAATTCTCGTAAGAGGTTGGGGAGGGAGATTGAGGGGGTGGTAAGTGTGAACATGAGGTCGTCGGCGTACGCCGATACCTTATGTTGCGTTTGGTGTACTTTCACTCCTGAGATATTGGGGTTTTGTCTTATGTGGCATAGGAATGGTTCCAAAGTGAGGGCGAATAGAAGGGGGGACAACGTACACCCCTGCCTTGTCCCGTTTGTGATCGGGAAAGGGTCTGAGAGCACTCCATTAGCCCTCACTCTGGCAGATGGTTTTTCATAGGTTGCGGCTATCCACTTTAGCATGTTGTCTCCCAGTCCTATATGCCGTAACGTGGCAAACATGAAGGCCCAACTAACCCGATCAAATGCTTTCTCAGCGTCCGTGCTTATAAAAACACTGGGCGTTTGGGTGCGGGTGACCTTATGTAGTAGATTCAAGACCTTAGTGGTATTGTCCCTTGCCTCTCTTGTGGGGACAAATCCCACCTGGTCTAAGTGTATTAGGAGGGGCAGGTGTGTCTGTATTCTAGTCGCTATTATTTTGGTGAATAGTTTGAGGTCCGAATTAAGTAGGGAGATAGGCCTATAGCTTCCGCAGTTGGTCAGGTCTTTGCCTTCTTTTGGGATAACAGATATTTGTGCTTGTAATGTGGTGGTGTGTAGTTTCCCTTCTTTAGTGAGGCCGTTAAGCACATTAACCAAGCGTCCTCCTAATACTGGTAGTAGTGTCTTGTAGTAGTGTGGCGTGAGTCCGTCCGGCCCTGGGGCTTTTTCAACTTTAGTGCTTTTCAGCGCAAGTTGTATGAAGTTTTGCTTTAAGCGTGCTCTGTGTGCACAAGGTTCTACATTTTAATCTTGTAGTTGAAGAGATGCTGAACATCAAACCAATTAAAATGCATCTCAAATAAAGGAAACTTGTACAGAGAATATGTAGTCTGCCACTGCTAACCTCTGTGGCTCAAAGTATTAAAGCTGAAGACAGCCGGGTAATTAGAATTTTCCTTTTGCATGGATGCAGAAAAAGAACCTTGACAAATTGTAATCCTAAAGTAACCGCTAATGAGAAAAATGTGTTTGCCATTGCTGACCTGTTCTGAAGAGTCTAGAGAAGTGGTCTCCAAACTGTTGGCGGAGGGCCGGATGTGGCCCTTTGCCTCTCTCTGGCCCTTGGGCCCTATTTCTCCCACTGTGATACAAGGTACTCTTACCCCCACTGACACCAATGATGGGGCACTATCCCCCCAACCCCCCCTCCACTGACACCAATGAAGGAGCACTATTCCTCCAACCAATGCCAGTGATGGGACAATGATTACTTCCACTGACACCGGGGCATTTTCTACTCCCACTGACCACAGTCTGGCCTGTCCAAAGGACAGTAAATTGGCCCTTTGATTAGAAAGATTGGAGACCCTTGGTCTAGACTCTGAAGATGCTCGTCTGTTCTGTGAATTATCGGGCAGAAATACTTTTTTGGGTCACTGATCTGAAACAGGTATGAAGATCAGGGATGTCAAGGAAAGGTCAATAGTCCTCACGTGAATACTTATTCAAGGTCAGTGACTGAAAGTAATAAAGCGAGAAGGACAGCAGGACAGACAGGCAATTTGTGTATTTATCTCTTGACAGGCTAATAGCACAACCTATTTGGACGGTCACCAGAGCCAAATCCAGTATATTGAGCAGTGTACCCACACATGACCCCACGACTAACTCCGGAAACATGGCCTATTCCAGCTACTGCTTCCACCACACTGGGTCACTCAGCCTGCTACCAATGCTGCGCCGTCCTTTGGTATATAGAAGGGTAAGGCCTATGATGTACTAGTAATCTTTTTGCTGGCAGAAACTCACAAGAAACAAGATTGCTTGGAGGGCAAAGAAACAACACACCTGCTTCTGCAGCATTGTCCTCCCCCGGCCTGGACCAGCAAGGCATCATCCACCACTGCGGTGAAATTCTATAGCATTATGGCCAGCGATAGAGCGACACCATAGAAGCAGGTGCGCTCCTGTCCCTGGTGAGTTGCCGTCAGCAACAGGATTGCTTGTCTGGTATACTGTAGGCCTAAGGGATAAAATAGCTGCTGCAATATGGTAAGAGAGGTAAAAAAAAAATCACGTCGCAGACTTCAGTTGCTTAGCAACCCAGTGCATCTCACCATAGGCAACATCCTCTTCCCAAATCACATCATTGCGATCAGCATATAATCTGAAAATAATTGCAAAGTACTAAATTAGAATATCCTAACTAGGCTACCAGTATATTAAACATATATTAAATGCCATTAAAACTATACTAAAGCCACATTACGGCCATTTTTTATGTTTGGAGTGAGGATCAGTTACCATTTCTGTAGTTTTTTTTTCTTTTGGTGAAAAATACCTGCTTTAGGGCTTCAAATAAATTATACAAAAATATCTTTTATTCATGGATTAAAAAACCAGAAGGTTCAAACGCTCCAGTATGACATTGTGAAAATGCAACATGCTTTTAGGGCCAGTTCACACCACATGTAGTCTAGTGCGTTTTTGTTCTGCATCAATAACGCATGGAAAGTAGGTTATATGGTTACCAATGGCATAGTTCACACCAGTGGGGTCAGTTCCAGGGCATTCCAGTTCCAGAAAAAAAAAAGTAGAACATGCTGCATTTTTCCTGCACTGGACTATATTGGAATTCTGTAAAACACATCAAAAAGGCACCAGAATGCATCTAAGCACAACAAAAACGCACTGGAACACACCTGTCCCTATTTAAGGTTAAGAAAAAAAGAGGGGGGAAAAGCACTGGACTGCATCAAAAAGCACAGGAACGCGTCAAAAAAGCGCATGCAGAAAAGCATCTGGAAAGCATCCGGACTGCATATTTATGGTGTGAACCAGCCCTTAGTGTATGTATCAAATGAATCAAAAATGCACCGGAACTGCATTAAGACCCCTTTTACACTGGGGCGGTTTTCAGGCGCTTTAGCGCAAGAAATAGCCTCCGCTAAGCGCCTGAAAACCACCTCCCATTCACTGCAGTGTGACTTTTCACACTCGGGCGGTGCGCTTGCGGGACGTTACCAAAAGTCCTGCAAGCAGCATCTTTGGGGCGGGTGGGAAGCGCTGTATTTAGCGCTCCCAAAATGCCCTGCCCATTGCAATGAATAGGCAATGCTTAAAAAGCGCTTTGAAAGTGCCACAATACGGCATATCTAACTTTTTTTGGGGGGTTAAAAGCACCCCGCTAGCGGCTAAAAAACGCTGCTAAAACAGCGCTAAAGCGCACTAAAACAAGTGGCGCATTAGCACTAATGGCGGGCGCTGTCAGTGTGAAGGGGTCGTAGTGTGAACTGTAAGCAAAAACTCACCAGGAACGTATCCGTAGTGGATTTCTGTGGGATGAACTGGCCCTTAGGCCCCTTAGGGCCAGTTCACACCACATGTAGTCCAGTGCGTTTTTGTTCTGCATCAAAAACGCCTGGAAAGTAGTTTATATGGTTACCAATGGCATAGTTCACACCAGTGTGGTCAGTTTCAGAAACAGAACATGCTGCATTTTTTTCCTGCACTGGCCTGTACTGAAACGCGGTAAAACGCATCAAAAATGCACCGGAATGCACTGGAACACATCAAAAACGCACCGGACCCCAGTCCGGTGGAGAAAAAAACTGGAGAAAAATGCATCTGGAAACACATCGAAAACATATAAAACACATGTTAAAAACACGCATGCAGAAGTGCATCCGGAACAGATCTGTAGTGCGCTTTTGTGGTGTGAACCAGCACTTAGACTATGTTCACATCTATGCATGTTAGGGTCACGTACAGAATTGTATACTTTGCCAACACGCAGAAAAATGTGCTGCCCCTTGAGGCCTGATTCACACTTGTGCAGGTTGCAGTTTGCATATTGCAGGTGCATTTTGCGTTTTTCAATACACATCTTTACACCATTGAAGTCTATGGAACTAAAAACCAGAAAAAAATCCCTGGCCCTTTCCATAAAATGCACAGGAAACCATGTTAAACGGACTGTAGTGTGTTTCTGCAAAACTGAAAATGCGCTAAAAAATGCATAGGTGTGAGCCAGGCCTTAGCAGACATGCAGTGGTGCCATCAATTGTTAACGGCAAACCTCTTCATCTGCAAACACGCAGGTATTTGTGTGCGACAAAACGAATGGTGCTCCAACACCGTGCAGTTCGGTGAAGTGCGTTTTTGGAATGAATGGGCTGCCCTACACACGGGAATGTGCGAAAAAAACACGCAGAAACCTGCCGTACCAAACATACGAAGCTGTAGGTGTGATCCTGCGTTCAGGCTGGAAACGTCGCTGTCAGGATCTATATATATATATATTGGAGAGCCGCTGTCTTTTGAATAAAAGCTATTTCTGTATATTCTTATTGAAGCCCTTGCTGTGGGTAACCCTTTAGGCCTCATGCCCATGGACTAAGGTTGCCACCTTTTCTTCAAGCAGCAGCGCACAGCATTTTTTTTTTATAGTATAAACTATATATATACTTTGTGATTAAATAACATTTCTAATTCTAATCATATGAAGTTAATCCCCAGAGTCCCACTTTACATCAGAGTCCCCCTTTTACATATGAATCCATGTATCTGTGGCTGCTGGGCTTCAAATTTTCATGCCCCCACTTTCCTTTTCTGAGCCACAGCGCCAGGGATTGGAGTGTGGGCAGACACAGAGGGGTAGGGGTGGGAGGAAGAGGTGCAGATTGATCCCTCTCTCCTCTCTCCTCTCTCATCTGTATGTGGGGTAGGGGGGGGAGTGTTAGTACTGGGCAGTGTGAGAGAGAGAACAGACACTTCCGTTTTCGGATGAAATACCGGCATACATGCATGCCTATGGGATAGCGGGTGTCAGCGCATGAGCATTCGCTGACACCCGCTATCGTCCGCCTCCGCTGTGGTCCGATTCTGCAGACGGAGGAAAACCCTATATTTCCATCCGTCTGCAGAGCGGATCGGATGAACACGGACAGACGGTCCGTGTTCATCCGATCCTCCATAGAGGAGAGCGGAGATCTGACAGGGCGGTCCCTACCAGTGTGCAGGGACCGCCCTATCATCCGCCGGCTCAGGAGCAGCGGATGTTCACGGGGCGGATCATTACGGATCCGCCCCGTGTGAAAGGGGCCTTACTAAAACTGGAGAGTGCAAAATCTGGTGCAGCTGTGCATGGGAACCGATTGGCTTCTAACTTCAGCTTGTTTAATTAATGTTTGACAAAAAAAAACCTGGAAACTGATTGGTTCTCATTCACAGCTGCACCAGATTTTGCACTCTCCAGTCTGTAAATCAATGACAGAATGTTTACCGTACATCTTTTCCAGCCACCACTAGAGGGAACTCCGAGGAAGACAAGAGATGGACTGCTCATGTTTCCTACTAGAATATAAAATCCATCTCTTGTCTTCTCTTTAGCTCCCTCTAGTGCTGCAGCAGAATAAGTAACGTCAACCTTGCAAATATCCTGAAACCATCATATTTGACAAAAAGTTGCCTCAATGTGCTGATCTTTGATTAACATTTCTTTCCTAATCAATAGAAATCTGTCAGACAGACAGCGGACGCTGATGTTGAGCTTTGCTGAGGATGAAGTGGACGTGGAAGGCACAGTGAATGGCTTAACCAACACAACAACAGGTAAAGTGAAGCTATATGAATCTTCAGGATTTGTGGAATCTCGAGTACAGAATGTTTTAAAATGCTCTGGAGCTCAAAATGTACCCACAATTTGGTTATCTTTTTACATTCTGCCCTATAAACTGCCTATGATTATGGGTGTGTTTTGTTACTAATACCATCAATTTCCTTTAACCACTTGACCACTGGGCACTTAAACACCCTTAATAACCAGACCAATTTTCAGCTTTCGGTGCTCTCACATTTTGAATGACAATTACT
Source organism: Lithobates sylvaticus (assembly GCA_028564925.1). Lineage (NCBI taxonomy): Eukaryota > Metazoa > Chordata > Amphibia > Anura > Ranidae > Lithobates > Lithobates sylvaticus. The sequence goes on along the minus strand of CM053031.1, from coordinate 242,946,171 downwards.
CAGTCATACAACACTGTACCCATATGAATTTTTTGTCCTTTTTTTCACACAAATAGAGCTTTCTTTTGGTGGTATTTAATCACCATTGGGTTTTTTATTTTTTTCGCTATAAAAGAAAAAAGACTGAAAATTTGGTAAAAAAATGAATTTTTCTTCGTTTCTGTTATAAAATTTTGCAAATTTATATTTTTTCTTGATACATTTTGGCCAAAATTTATACTGCTACATATCTTTGGTAAAAATAAGTACAAATTGGGGTATATTATTTGGTCTTTGTGAAAGTTATAGAGTCCACAAGCTATGGTGCCAATATCTGAAAATTGATCACACCTGAAGTACCGACGGCCTATCTCAATTCTTGAGACCCTAACATGCCATAAAAGTACAAATACCCCCCAAATGACCCCTTTTTGGAAAGAAGACATTCCAAGGTATTTAGAAAGAGACATGGTGAGTTTTTTGAAGTTGTCATTTTTTCCCACAATTCTTTGCAAAATCAAGATTTTTTTTATCTTTTTTTTTTTATTTTTCACAAAATTGTCATATTAGCAGGTTATTTCTCACACACAGCATATGCACAGCACAAATTACACCCCAAAACACATTCTGCTATTACTCCTGAGTACAGCGATACCACATGTGTGCGACTTTTACACAGCATGGCCACATACAGAGGCCCAACATGCAGGGAGCACCATCAGGCGTTCTGGAGCACCCAGGACAATTCTGACATTTCTCTCCTACATGTAAAAATCATCATTTATTTGCTTGAAAATTACATAGAACCCCAAAACATTATATATGTTTTTTTAGCAAAGACCCTAGAGAATACAATGGCGGTGTTGCAACTTTTTATCTAGCACGGTACTTGCGCAGCAATTTTTCGAGCGCGTTTTTTTGGGAAAAAAAAGTTTTGTGCTTTACAAAAAACAAAACTGTAAATTTAGCCCAATGTTTTTGCATAATGTGAAAGATGAAGTTACGCCGAGTAAATAGATAACTAACATGTCACCCTTCAAAATTGCAGACGCTCGTGGAATGGCGCCAAACTTCGCTACTTAAAAATCCCCATAGGCGGCGCTTTAAATTTTTTTACTGGTTACATGTTTTGAGTTACAGAGGAGGTCTAGGGCCAAAATTATTGTTCTCGCTCCAACATTCGCAGCGATACCTCACATGTGTGGTTTGAACACCGTTTTCATATGTGGGCGGGACTCACATATGCGTTCGCTTCTGCATGCGAGCACACGGGGACATGGGCGCTTTACATTTTTTTTGTTTTTTTTATTGTTCATTTTACTTTATTTATTTTAGTTTGACACTTTTTTTCCCCCCAAAAATTTTTTTGATCACTTTTATTCCTATTACAAGGAATGTAAACATCCCTTGTAACAGGAATATGGCATTACAGGTCCTCTTTACAGTGAGATATGGGGTCAATAAGACCCCACATCTCACCTCTAGGCTGGAAAGCCTGAAATAAAAAAAAAAACAATCCTGGCTTCGATCGTAGCGAGTATTGCAGGGTATCGCAGAATATCGCAGGGTATAGCAGGGTATGGCAGAGTATTGCTGGGTATGGCAGAGTATTGCAGAATATCGCAGGGTATAGCATGGTATGGCAGAGTATCGCTGGGTATGGCAGAGTATCGCAGGGTATGGCAGAGTATCGCTGGGTATGGCAGAGTATCGCTGGGTATGGCAGAGTATCGCTGGGTATGGCAGAGTATCGCAGGGTATGGCAGAGTATCGCAGGGTATGGCAGAGTATCGCTGGGTATGGCAGAGTATCGCTGGGTATGGCAGAGTATCGCTGGGTATGGCAGAGTATCGCAGGATATGGCAGAGTATCGCTGGGTATGGCAGAGTATCGCAGGGTATGGCAGAGTATCGCAGGGTATGGCAGAGTATCGCAGGGTATGGATATGGCAGAGTATCGCAGGGTATGGCAGAGTATCGCAGGGTATGGCAGAGTATCGCAGGGTATGGCAGAGTATCGCAGGGTATGGCAGAGTATCGCAGGGTATGGCATGGTATCGCAGGGTATGGCAGAGTATCGCAGGGTATGGATATGGCAGAGTATCGCAGGGTATGGCAGAGTATCGCAGGGTATGGCAGAGTATCGCAGGGTATGGCAGAGTATCGCAGGGTATAGAGTATCGCAGGGGTATGGCAGTGTATCGCAGGGGTATGGCAGAGTATCGCAGGGTATACATCCATCCATGCTCAGCCATCCCTCCATACCCGGCAATACACTGCAGGCTATTGCTGTGCATTGCAGGGTATGGAGGGATGGCTGAGCATGGATGGATGGATCGGTGGTGGCAGAGCAGGCTGTGGGCACTACAGACCCCGCCCACAGCACTGCTGCCACCGATCCCTCCCCCTCTCCTCTCACACTGTACCGATCGGTACAGAGAGAGGAGGGGATAGGAACCGGCGTCATCAAATGACGCCGGTTTGCTTACATGTGATCGCGCCGTCACTTGACGGCGCGATCACGTGGTAAACGGCCGCGATGAGCGGCCGTTTACTGTGATCCGTGATCCGCCGGGTCCTCTGGACCCGGCGATCACGGATGTTCTCGAGTGCGCGCCCCAGGGGGCGCGCCAGAGGGAAACTCTGGGAGGACGTCATATGACGCCCTCCCAGAGTTAAGCAACCGGCCTGTAGCCGTTTTTCGGCTATGGGCCGGTTGTGAAGTGGTTAAGCCAGGCATGTCCAAAGTCCGGCCCGCGGGCCATTTGCGGCCCGCGTTCCGGTTTGATGTGGCCCCCACTTGAAATTTGCATATATGTACATTTGTGGCCCCCAAAGCTCGAGCGTGTTATGTTTTTTATGCTGTTAATGTATCCATCTTTTTTAGCCTGACAAATCCCGAGCGCCGGGTGGCTGGGCGTGTTCACAAGTCAATGTGCCCGAGCCGCTATGAAGCTGACAGCGCTAAGAGCCAATTACAGGCATTGTGACTATTCCCGATCTCTGCATCTGCGGACTGCAGACGCAGAGATCGGGAAAATGTCACAGTGCCTGTGATTGGCGGTGGCGCTGCACACTGTCAGCTTCCTTGCGGGCTCGGGCACATAGACTTTTAACACGCCCAGCCACACGCCCCGGTTCATACTAAGAATGAGCGCGACGCTCTGGGATTTGGCAGGCTAAAGAAGATGGCTATATTAACAGCATAAAAAAACATAACACACTCGAACTTTGGGGGCGACAGATGGATATACTTGGGGGCCACATCAAACCGGAACGCGGTTCCTTTCCTTGAGAGAGAGAGAGGCACAGAGAGATAGAGAGAGGCACAGAGAGATAGAGAGAGGCACAGAGAGAGAGGCACAGAGAGAGAGGGGCACAGAGAGAGAGAGGCACAGAGAGAGAGAGAGAGGCACAGAGAGAGAGAGGCACAGAGAGAGCGGCACAGAGAGAGAGGCACAGAGAGAGAGAGAGACAGAGAGAGAGGCACAGGGAGAGAGAGAGAGGCACAGAGAGAGAGAGGCACAGAGAGAGAGAAACAGACAGAGACAGACAGAGAGAGAGAGGCACAGAGAGAGAGAGGCACAGGGAGAGAGAGAGGCACAGGGAGAGAGAGGCACAGGGAGAGAGAGAGGCACAGGGAGAGAGAGAGGCACAGGGAGAGAGAGGCACAGAGAGAGAGAGGCACAGAGAGAGAGAAACAGACAGAGACAGAGAGAGAGACAGACAGAGACAGACAGAGAGAGAGAGAGAGACAGAGAGAGAGAGAGACAGACAGAGAGAGAGAGAGACTTAGATATTTTTTAAACATAACACGCCTGAGCTCATCGTTACCCTGAGCGGAGAAGGGAAGATATATAATGTATGTATATATATATATATATATTATATATCATCATATGTTGTCATCAATGTTATGAAATTAATAATATGCCGTTTGCAATAAACTGCATAAAATATTTAATTTGCATTTAATTTTAATGGTTCAAAAAATGGTCGGCCCTCACGCATGTTCACTTCATGAAATCTGGCCCTCTTTGAAAAAAGTTTGGACACCCCTGCTTTAAGCTTTCCATATGGCTTGCAAAAAAAAAGCTGGTACGGTATCGCCTGGATCGGCTGAGAGAAGCTGGTATCGTATGTCAGTTCTTTAAATTCATCCAAATCCCTCAGTGACGCTCAAGTGTAATTTACAAGGGCGAGCTCACGACCTGGTCCTGAGCTCCGCGGCCGCGGGACCAGCGGACCCGATCGCCGCTGGTGTCCCGCGATCGGGTCACAGAGCTGAAGAATGAGGAGAGGTCTGTGTAAACAAACCTCTCCCCGTGCTTCCTAGTGCGACTGACACTGATCGGCTGTTCCCTGTCATCGGGAAAGCCGATCAGTGATGTTGAATATCAAGCCGCGCCCCCCTACAGTAAAAAAAAAACACACACGTCACACTAACCCCTCCCCGCCCCGAGTGGTTAACTCCTTCACTGCCAGTGTCATTTACACAGGAATCAGTGCATTTAAATAGCACTGATTGCTGTATAAATGACAATGGTCCCAAAAATGAGTCAAAAATGTCCGATGTGTCCGCCATAATGTCGCAGTCACAATAAAAATCGCTGATCGCCGCCATTACTAGTAAAAAAAAAAAATATTAATAAAAATGCTATAAAACTATCCCAAATTTTGTAAACGCTATAACTTTTGCGCAAACCAATCAATAATCGCTAATTGTGATTTTTTTTTACCAAAAATATGTAGAAGAATATGTATCGGCCTAAACTGAGGAAAAAAAAATTTTTTATATATTTTTTGGGGATATTTATTATAGCAAAAAGTAAAAAATATAGCATTTTTTTCAAAATTGTCGCTCTATTTTTGTTTATAGCGCAAAAAATAAGAAACGCAGAGGTGATCAAATACCACCAAAAGGAAGCTCTATTTGTGGGGAAAAAAAGGACGCCAATTTTGTTTGGGAGCCACGCCGCACGACCACGCAATTGTCAGTTAAATCGACGCAGTGCCGAATCGCAAAAAGGGGCCTGGTCTTTTGGCTGCAAATTGGTCCGGGGCTTAAGTGGTTAATATGACTGAGATTACTCTAAATTTAACAGGATATAATCCACAATATATTACTCCCTTAGCTACGTAGACACATGTCTATTTTTGTCTTCTCATCAAGATACCATATATGTCATACTCAAATTGGCTACACCAGAAACATCCAGCAATGCTCAGCTTTAAATGAGGATATTTTTCACTGAACATTTGATCAAGGTCATTCACACATACTATTTATTATGACTAATCATAAAACAAAATAGGTTTTGCAAGCTTGTAATAAATATAATATAACACCTATACATGCCGAATTATGAATTTGAAATAATATTCTAACAGCATCCTTTGGTGCGTTTCAGGTGCGAATTCAGGCAAAAACTTGGGCTGAAATCGGATCTGAAACTGTGCATGGAGGCGCCCCGGACCCCTGCTGTGAGCCGCTGCGTGTTATAGTTTGAACATTAATATAAAAATAAAAACCAAAAACATAAAAAAGGAAAAAGAGAGAGAGTCCATTTGTCCAACTTCGGTCAGGAACGGCCGACCTCCCATTCCCCCCACCCTGCAAGTCCCACATAGTGTGAGGCCCCTTGGATCCCCTCTAACCTGCCTGGAGGCAACTTTAACTTGGGAGACGTGCAATAGAACGTGGAGTATCAATCAACCCATGACAGTCCTCAGTCTTGCTTTCCTATTGTCAAAAGTAGCAGGTGCAAGTACAGATCCCATCAGGAGATGCTGGATCAAAGAAATATTACCTGAGTCTGGGTAATCACCTGGACTAAGCCAGGGGCACGAAACTTAGGAGGCCCATATAGGCATGGTTCATCCATTCCCTCCGCAGTCCAGTAGGGAGTTGAAAACTGGAGACTAGACGCCTGTTCACTTCCTGGATTTACACAGAGCCACACCTCCAACTCTGCAGCTTTCATTGGTCCTCTTATTACTTATTCCCCCTCCCTTCCTGGCAAACTCTCACGAGAGTGAGAGAGAGCTGTGGATGATGTTATAGGCCTAGGCTAATGACCAGACAAGAAACAGGATATGGGCTGTATAAGATATTCAATGGCAGGGAAAAAAAATGTTTTACTATCAAAAGTTAAAACAAGGGCAGAAGATTTAATAGATGGAAAGTTGAAAAAAATTACTGAGCCTAGGTTCACACTGTAGTGATGCGGGAACCAGCGCAATTCCAGTTTCGAGTGAGCCGGTTTCCACATCACACCTCTCCCGCAGGCCGCTCACACTGCCCTCAGCGAACCGCTGTGGGTGTCAGTACAATGTTAATGACACCCCCAGATCGGTTCACAGATCGCAGTGCGAACTGTGGATTTGGACAGAAATCGGATTCCAGTTCGGGGGGAAAAAGTCCCTGCATCGATTCACTCCAGTGTGAAAGCCGGATGGCTTTCACACTGGAGCGGTGCGCTAGCAGGACGGTAAAAAAAATCCTGCTAGCAGCATATTTGGAGCGGTGAAGGAGCGGTGTATTCACCGCTCCTATACCGCTCCTACCCATTGAAATCAATAGGACATTGACAATCAATTTGTCCCATTGAAATCAATGGGATACCGCCGGCAATTTATCGGGTCTATTCACTAATAAGTGAAGAAGGGTGAATTGTCAGAAAAATTGCAAAATCTAAGCCAAAGTGTCTGAAGTAGAAACAAACAAAAAAACAGCTCTCATTGAAATATTTTTAGTTCAGCTTTTTTGGCCCATATTTTACCATTTCCCTAAAAAATGTACATCAGTTCACTGAATAGTGCATTAAAACCACTTTCAGACCGGACCAATTTGCAGCCAAAGGACCAGGCCCCTTTTTGCGATTTGGCACTGCGTCGCTTTAACTGACAATTGTGCGGTCGTGCGACGCGGCTCCCAAACAAAATTGACGTCCTTTTTTCCCCACAAATAGAGCTTTCTTTTGGTGGTATTTGATCGCCCCTGCGGTTTTTATTTTTTGCGCTATAAACAAAAAAGAGCGACAATTTTGAAAAAAAAACGCATTCTTTTTTATTTTTTGCTGTAATAAATACCCCCCAAAAATATATAAAAAAACACATTTTTGGGACCATTGTCATTTATACAGCAATCAATGCTATTTAAATGCATTGATTCCTGTATAAATGACACTGGTAGTGAAGGGGTTAACCACAAGGGGGCAGTGTAGGGGTTAAGTATGCCTAGGGGTGTGTTTCTTACTGTGGGGGGGCGTGGCTGTCAGCTAGTGAATGCTGATCTCTGCCCCAATCACAGGGAGCAGAGATCGGCGTCACTAGTTGCTAGGCAGAACGGGGAGATGCTGTGTATTTTCGCATCTCCCCGTTCAGCCTTTCCGTGAGACGATTGCGGGTGTCCCCGCGGCGATCGACCTGCGCGGGAGCACGCCAATCCCGGCGCGCTCCCGATGGCACGAACGGCATTAAGGAGGGACTTATATATACGCCCTCCTGCCTGTCCGTGCCATTCTGCCGACGTATATCGTTGTGCGCTGGTCGGGAACCGGTTAAGACAAAACTGATCTTTATAAAATCATTTATTTAAATATTTGAATAAAATTAATACATAACACTGGATTACATCTTAGTTATTTTTTATTTTATTTTGGTGAACATTTAACAAAACATAAAAAAGAACATTCATTATCTGAAAAAGAACAGTCTCAAAAACAATAAAAATTATACAAAAAACTAAAAAAAAAAGCACAAAACAAAAATTGCAGTAATATGTGATACTATGTGAAACAGTGATAAAGTGCACTAATTCAAGAAGCTAAACAGCAAAAAGACAAATATGCATAAATGACTATCCCTAATTAAAAAAAAAACAAACAAAAAAAACAATACAATAATATGCGATAATATGTGAAACAGTGATAAAAGTGCTTGAATCAAAAGCAGGTATTCATCTGATTTTACATAAAAAAACAATAAAATAAGTCCCAAATAATAAATTGCATGTGCATTAAAACGTGATGAGATGTAAAGATCACATGCTTAAAAAACAGTTCTTGGCATCCACCTGGAGTGGTGGTTGCCAAGCTCACCTTAAACCAGTGGCCGCCTGTCCATTGATGGGCACACTGGCAGCATATGATGGGCACAGTGGAATTTGATGGGTACAGTGGCTGCGTTTGATAGGCACAGTGGCTGTGTTTAATGGCACAGTCACAGTGGCTGCATTTTATGGGCACAGTGGCTGCGTTTGATGGGCACAGTGGCTACAATTGATGTTTTTTTTTTTTTTTCAGTTTGTTTGCGCCCCCTCAAAAATTTTGAGCACCAGTGACCACTGCCTTAAACAAAGACCACAACAGGTCTAGTGGCGCGTTGGTATACAAATCCTTAATGGCAGTTCACGTTCCTCTCTCCTCTCCTCTCCTCACCTCACCTGCATCGAAATCCACAGCTGATCTGACAAGGCTTTAATATATGGATCCTTTATGTAAAATCACATTCCGCTCCACTCTCCTCTCCTAAAAGCACCACTAGACCTGTTGTGGTTTTTGTTTAAGGTGAGCTGCTAGCATATAAATAAGGAAAAATAAAACATTACAAATTGTGCTCCACCAATGGGATATTAGGGTTAGTCACTCCTTGATTTCTGAACTCCATATCATGGATACCACTCACCTCTCTGCACACCATGCCCAGCACCAATTAACCACTTCATTACAGGGCATTTTCACCCCCTTCCTGCCCAGGCCAATTTTCAGTTTTCAGTGCTACCACACTTTGAATGACAATGACTGTACCCAAATGAAATTTTTATTTTTTGTGCTATAAACAAAAGAAGGGCGACAAGTTTGAAAAAAGGCTATATTTTTAACTTTTTGCTATAATAAATATCCCACATTTTTTTTTTTAAACTAAATTATTTTCCTCAGGCCAATATGTACTCTTCTACATATTTTTTTCGTAAAAAAAATCCCAAAAAATCGCAATAAGCATATATTTATTGGTTTGCGCAAAAGTTATAGTGTCTACAATATTGGGGATAGTTTTATGGCATTTTTATTGCTTTTTTTAACTAGTAATGGCGGCGATCTGTGATTTCTATCGTGACTGTGACATTGCGGCGGACATATCGGACACTTTTGACACCATTTTGGGACCATTCACATTTATACAGTGATCAGTGCTATAAAAATGCATTGATTACTGTATAAATGTCACTGGCAGGGAAGGAGTTAACACTAGGGGCGATCAAGGGGTTATGATTCTAACTGTAGGGGGAGGAGACCGATCGGTGTTCCTCTGTACTGGGAACACATGATCTGTCTCCTCTCACCTGACATGCCGTGAATCTGTGTGTTTACACACACAGATCCACGTCCCTACTCTGCTATCGGGCAATCGCGGGTGCCTGGCGGACATCGCGGCCGCCGGGCACGCGCATCGGCTCCCGAGTGACGCAGCGCGCGTGCCCCCCAGATGGCTGGCAAGCCCAGGACTACATATGATGCCCACCCAGGATGGGAGATCCCTTCTGCGGACGTCATATGACTATGGGCAGTATTGAAGTGGTTAAAGAAAAACCTTACACACAGCAGGGAGCAATGATCACAATTTAGCCACAGTGCTCCCTGTGGTGGGATGACTATTACACAACATAACTGAACCAGAACTTGCAGAAGACTTGCAGAATGTTTGCAAAGAAAGTTGATCTGGAGTCATGCAATGCGGACTTTCTGCAATTGTGCAACAATCTTGTGAAGCCTGGCAAATCTAGCAAGAGCTTAGCAAGTCATTTTCAAACTTGCAGCACAATTACTTGCTATCTTGGTAGCTCATTATGAAATACTTATCCTAAAACGAAGCTGTTGCAGCGGTCCCCGAACACCTCTGAGATGGCTGGCATTTTCCCTGGAGTTTCTTCTGGGTTTGCAAGCTCCAGCGCTGTGATTGGCCAGAGCCGCGATGATGTCACTTCAGCGCATGCGCATGGGAGCCGCCGTTCACAGCACAGGCTCGGAAGCAACGGCACCTGTGGGCCGTTCCTTCAGAGCACGTGCGCCAGTGTAAACATCTCCTAAACTGTACAGGTTTAGGAAATATTTTTGCTACCTATAGGTAAGCCTTATTATAGGCTTACCTATAGGTACATCTAAGCACTTTCACTTAAAACAGTATACTAAGCTGAGTACACTCCTCTGGGAAGACTACATGTCCCAGTATTACCTGCTAGGCAGTGACTTCCCACTAGGAGGACTACAAGTCTTAGCATGCTTTGCTTGGCAGTATACATAGTTGAGCAGGCTTCTCCAGAAGGAGGCCATCTGGTGATCTTGGTTGCGCGCATGGAGGTTCGGCAGACTCCTATGGAGGCTATTGAGGTGAACAGGTACCCCAGGACGACCTCAGTTGTGATGAAACGCGTAGGGAGGAATCAACATACTGATGTCACAGCCACTCCCGTGTGCAGACGGACGGGCTGTCTTTGGTGTGTACGGCCGACATACCAGACTTTAGGCATTTTCTTTTTTATTCATGCTGTGAGTTTTACAATAAACCTCAAAAAGGATTTTACGCTCTACTCTTTTTTCGGTACCCCACTCGATACCTATCTGACTGGTGACACTTAGCTGAGTACACTCCTCTGGGAAGACTACATGTTCCAGCTTTACCTGCCAGGCAGTAACTTCCCACTAGGAGGACTACAAGTCTCAGCATTCTTTGCTTGGCAGCATACATCTGTAGCGGCCATAACCCTCGATGGGGCAGCCTTAACTTTTGGGCTTACCGGTTACCTCTGCTTGACTTGATCTTCCAGGTCTAGGGGTTCCCAGGGTTAGTACCCAACAACTTCGGACGCTGACACCATAAAAGTCCTTTAGAAAGGTTTTTATTTGCAGGGGTAACATCCAACAGACACAGTCTCATGTGGGAACAGAGGGTAAGGGTGAAGAAACTCAGGCACCTTGAACTGCTAAGCATGTGAAAGTCTCTAATGCCAACCCAGAGAGTAGCCACTCGCAGCTGGGCGCTTCAAAGCTGAACAAATCTCTAGCCAGAGATTATGGCAGTCAGCACTTGGATTCGGAATTTGCAAAGTCTCTAACCTTGAGTTAAAGTAGCAATCAGACGTTAACAGGAACCTTTCCTCAGTACCTGTAACGTTATCCGTCTCCTTGGCAGTATTGGGGAAGCGTGGATTCTCTAGTGTCCTTGACAACCCAGCAACCGGGCCCTTCTCAGGATGCCAGCTTGTTGGCCCTCCTCTGAAGAGTCCTCCCCTGGTCGCCTGCACGAGCTGCGGTGCCCCTCCATATTGAGAGCGCACCCGAACGCCTTGAATCCTCCCTCAGTTACTGCGCCTTGGACCAGCCGGTTCCAAGACCCGGGAACAGATGGATCCTTGCCCCAGACCATGCAGGCCTGTGGGGCTAGTCAGACTAACCATCTTGCGGGCGGCACACGCTCCCGTGACCAGGACCCCTCGCAGGGCTACCCCGGTCCAGCTCCAGGAACAGGCACACTGGCCACACAAAACGAACCCCGAACACGTGACCCCAGCATCTTAAGTACCCCTCCCCAAACTCCTCAGCGGGGCCAAACGCACCCACTGATTGGCTCCGGGGAATGTTGATACCCAAAACATCCAACCATGCCTGGTTCTAAACCAGGCAGAATCCTAGCACAACCCAGCCAAACTGATGCCAACGTCAACCTACATAATTAACTCTTAGAACCCCTTTACTGTTCTTGAGAGAAAAATAACTAAATTTACACATAGCGGACACCTTGCAAAAGCTACACATCATTAAGCAGGCTCCTCCAGGAGGAGGCCATCTGGTGATCTGGGTTGCGTGCATGGAGGTGCGGCTGCATGGAGACTCCTATGGAGGTCATTGAGGCTATATATCGGCGAGCAGGTAACAATGGGGTTTCAACCCCATACCCCCCACCCCGGTCCTTTCAGGCATAAGAAGAGATATTGAGAGTTACTGTACAGTAGGGTGACCAGACATCCCCGGTTTCCGGGGACAGTCCCCGGATTGAGGACACTGTCCCTGAACCAAGTCTGTCCCCGGTTTTGTCCCCGGATTGGATTTGAACAGGGGCTGGGGCAATTTCAAAGACAATCAGTGCAGAATTAAAAAAAAAATAATCTGATTTGCCGCTCCTACTAGCTTAGGGGGTGGGGGTGTATTTTTTTCATTATCTGTGCCCCTTTCTGATGATCATGTGCTGGTTGAAGTGGAGAGAATATTTCTTCAGTTTCGGGTGCATGCCCGTTCTGCTCCTGCTCGCATGTTCTTCTGCCTTGGCCCAAGTCCCAGCCAGCCACCTGCCCATTTCCTTGCCTTCCCTGGCGGAGTGATCTTCCTCCGCTTCCCACCCAGTAGTAGCCGGGGCCCAGAGAGTAAGACTTGACAGGCTGTGAGGCGGGCAGGGAGTCGCTAATTGTCACCATTACTAGTAAAAAATAAATATGTCCCCGGATTAAATTTATATAAACTGATAACAGTTTTGCCTATAGATACACTTTAACATGTGATCTGCATTCATATCCTCGATCAGTTGCTCAAAGTATTCAGTATTCATTGTCTCCTTCAGTATGTTCTGAATATCTTCAACAATTCAAGATGAGAATGCAGATGTCATTCTTACTTCCTCCATACTTATTCCAGGCCAGTGACTCAGGACAGTAAATATTGGCACCATCTGGGGTTTTCGAGAAGTCACCTGACCTTCTTAGAAATTCTTTCACTTTCATTTTAGTGTTAAGTATGGCATCTGCTACTGTGAGAGAGGAGCTGACTTGTTGTATCTGTCTGGACGTTTACAGGGACCCCGTATCACTGAGATGTGGTCACTACTTCTGCCACGACTGCATAGATACTGCACTGGACACCCAGAAAGGGGGTAGATATTATACCTGTCCAGAATGCAGAGGAAAGTACCCAAAGCGGCCTAATCTGAAGCAGAACAGGAAGCTGCGTAATATAGTGGAATACTTCAGATCTGCGCACAGAGAAGAGGAGAAAACTGGGATATCAGGTATGTATTCTGTTTAATATTCTGTTCCTGTCAGGGTGGATTTGATTTAAATCACTAGTAAAAAGGCTTTGTTTAAATCAACTCGATTTAAATCATAATTTTTAACCACTTCAGCCCGGAAGGATTTACCCCCTTCCTTACCAGGCTACTTTTTGCGATACGGGACTGCGTCGCTTTAACTGACAATTGCGCGGTCGTGCGACGTTGTACCTCGACAAAATTTGTGTCCTTTTTTTTTTCACAAATCGACCTTTATTTGGTGGTATTTGATCACCTCTGCAATTTAAATTTTTTGCGCTATAAACAAAAGAAGAGCGACAATTTTGAAAAAAACACATTATTTTTTTACTTTTTGCAATAATAAATATCCCAATTTAAAAAATAAATAAATAATTTCTTCATCAGTTTAGGACAATATATATTCTTCTACATATTTTTGGTAAAAAATAAATCGCAATAAGCGTATATTGATTGGATTGCGCAAAAGTTATAGCATCTACAAAATAGAGGATAGATTTATGGCATTTTTATTTATTTATTTATTTTTACTAGTAATGGCGGCGATCTGCATTTTTTTATCAGGACTGCGACATTGCGGCGGACAGATCGGACATTTTTGACACATTTTTGACACATTTTTGGGACCATTGACACTTATCAGTGCTATAAAAATGCACTGATTATTGTATAAATGGCAGGGGAGGGGTTAACACTAGGGGGTGATCAAGGGGTTAAATATGTTCCCTCACTGTGTGTTCTAACTGTGGAGGGATGGGACTGACTTAGGGATTCATTGTTCCTATAAACTAGGAACACACAATCTGTCTCCTCTGACAGGATGTGGATTTGTGTGTTTACACACACAAATCCCCGCCCTTTCTCTGTCAGGAGCGATCGTGGGTGCCCGGCGGAGAGCATCGGCTCCTTAGGGACGTGGTGGTTCACGTGCCCCCTGTACTCCTTAAAGCGCCCGCGGTACAGCTATGGCGATTTGCGCAGGAGGGCCATTCTGTAAGTGGTTAAAAGCAACTGTCATCTCTGTCCCGCAGCGGCTCCTCCTCTGACCTGCTGTTGACTACACTAAAGGAGTTTTTTCACCTTAATGCTTTCTATGCATTAAGGTGAAAAACCCTGAGGGTTTACAACCCTTTTAAGGAGGCACTTTTACCATTTGTCAAATTCTGCACCTCAAAAATGCTGTGCCTGCGGCATGTGTACAGCCCTATCCAGGTATATTGTAACAAATTGGATGGCCGGGGTGCAATTAATCCACGACTCCACCCCCAGCTGTGAAAGAGCCCTTAAAGGGTATCTATGATCAAAATGTATAACCATGTATTCATTTTTGGTCAACCTCACATGCGTTGTCACTGATTTGCAACAGATATACTGTTAGCCTCATCCTGCACAAAGATTTTCCAGCCTGCGGGGCCACAATCTAAGTGCCAAGAGGCTGAGAGCGTGTACTGGGGTTAGATTCTGCTAGTCCTATATCAGGGCTTGACAAATTTGCTTGGAATCTAGGAGCCAGCTAAAAAAGTTAGGAGCCAGGTTTTTTTGTTTAACGACGACAACGACTGACAGGTGGCACTGGGCACCGTAGGACGTCCTCCCAGAACCTTGCTCCATTCGGGAACATCCGTGACTGCCAGGTCCCGAGGACCCGGCGCATCGCGGTAAACGCCCGCCGATATCGGCCGTTTACCACGTGATCGCTCTGTCAAATGATGGTGCAATCACATGTACACAAACCGGCGTCACGTCATGACGCCGGTTCCTCCCTCCCCTCTCTATCGATCGGTACAGTGAGAGGGGAGAAGCTGAGAGGGGGAGAGATGGGACCAGCGCTGTGGCTGGATGTGTAGTGCCCACAGCGCTGGTCAGTGACAGCTACACTGCCAGCACTGTGCAATGCTGTGCTCTTTCATCCCCCCTCTTTTCCTGCGGCCTGCCAGGTTGCGTGCTCGGACAAAGGGTCTGGTATGGATTTTTGGGGGGGACTCCACGGAATTTTTTTTTTTAAATTTGGCGTGGATTTCCCCTTAAAATCCATACCAGACCTGAAGGGTCTGGTATGGATATTTGGGGGGAATTCCACGTCATTTATTTTTTAAAATTTGACCCGGGGTTCCCCTTCATATCCATAACAGACCTGAAGGGCCTGGTAATTGAATTTAGGGGGAACCCCACGCATATTTTTTTTTTTTTATCAATGACTTTCAATGACTGTTCTCTGTATTACGGGAGCCGACAATTCATTAGCCGCGAGTGCTTTTAAAATACTTTTTTTCCTGCAGAAATTACACTTTGTGCAGGGACAGTTCTAAGCACGGGAAACATGCGCCCCTTTACAGGCATACTATACACACACCCCCAGGTACGAAATTTTAAGGAATATTACACAATATATATTTTAAGGAATATTACACAATATTACACTTTTATTGTTTCACTTTTTTCATTATTAAAATCACTGCTCCTGAAAAAACGTCCGTTTTTAAAAGTTTTTTTTTTGCATTGATACATGTCCCTCTGGGGCAAGACCCAGGTTCCCAAACTTTTTATGACAATAACTTGAATATAAGCCTTTAAAATTAGCACTTTTGATTTTGAACGTTCGAGTCCCATAGACTTTAATAGGGTTCTAAAGTTCACACAAACTTTAGGTCTGTTCGCAGGTTCTGGTGCGAACCGAACCCTAGTGATGTACTAGTTGTGATTTCTCTTTGGGATTACTTAGCCTTGGTGCTATTGCCTGGCGATATCTCCACTATATGTATAATCCATACCATTATTATAAGCCCATGACTTTTTTTTTTTTATTTCATAGATGGCTACTTTTTCCTTCTTTTAGCAGTTGATGGACATCTCCGCCCCTCCTACTACCACTCTAATCATATAGGTGTTGAATTTGCCCCTTTGGACTTGGTTGCTATTATGTTCTTCCATGGATTGAGAATCTCATTTTGTTTGCCCAAAGAAATGGCCTAATTTATTAAATGCAGTCACAGAATTAGTGCAGCACAAAATAAAACATAAATAATATTAAATATTTAAAAGTCCATGTCTCCAAAATATATATGTGGATGAAAGAAAGATGCGGAAAAGTTCAGCCACTGTGCAGGAGTGCATCCAGATCTATCATACAAGTGTCCCAAGCTGGGTGCAACACCCCAACCACAGATAGAATTGGCCCCTCACCTCATTAATATGACCCCTGATAACAGGAAGGTCAATCAGCGTTTTTTTTCAAATAAGGGAGCCTGGATCCTCCGATCTCCAATCACTCTCTGAAAGGTAGCCGTCCTTCCGCAATGTATATACAAAACAAATGAAGCAACACGTAGTGCTCTCTGCTAAAACTGTAACATTTATTCCATAAAACTTAAAGTATAAAACTTACAAAGCTGGCACTTAAACTAAGTGCAAGTATCGAGCGCGCATTGTACATGAATCAAACTAGAAAGATGGCCGCGGGTGACATCATATGTAGCTCCTCCTCTGTAAGCGTTACGTCCTGAGCGGGACTTAATCAGCGGGGCTAATTTTTTCATGCAAACATACATTTATGGTAAAACTCCTGTCTTTTTTCTTTGTGCTCAGTACACTTTTTTGCCATGGTTAAATTCCTTGAATAACACTGGAGCTTGACATCAGTTTATTTACAGTGGTTCTCCTTGGGTATTTGCCTTTTTATTTTGGCTGCAGCGCCCACTTCAAAGTGGTCCCTACGCTCGCACGTGTGAGGGGATGTAGTATCATAGTTCTCACCCTGCAGTAGTGTCCATCTCAAGCTTGAGTGGGTATTATCCATGAGACACACTACCAATATCTGTTATACATGCAATTTAGGCTGGTAATGAGTTTATGGTTATTATATCTTTTTGTACATGATAATGCATATACATTTTTTTTTACATCAATATTGATTGTTTGCTTTATCATTAATAGGTATTCTCTGCATACTGTATCTTCTCTATTGGGCTCCTGAAGAAGGAGGTTTCAATTCCTGCGAAACACATTAAGACATAGTCTGTGGATTAAACCACTCTCAACAAACTATATGCTCATCTGCTGTAATGGCTTTTGCCCAGTATGAATGGATTGGTGCCGGTGGTAACCGCTATGTGATTTTTAAAATTAGCTGATGTATTTGGGAGATACGGTTCTGCAGAGGATTTCTTCTAACCTTTCCCCTTAATTGTTTTTAACAAGAATTTCAGTGTTTTTTATCTTTTGTATTAATAAACTTTTTAGGGGAATTACCCTGTTTTTGCAATATGTTGTCTTAAGAATTTCCATGAGTACCTCTAAAGTCCTTATGTAACCAAACCCATTTCGTTATGTATGACCTCTTGGGCATGGTGCTCCTGCTACCTGTCCCAATTAGCCCCTCCCACCGAAAGCTGTCACTGTTCTTGCCAATCATAAATGCCCAAGACAATTTCAACCCCACAGCCTCATGTATACACGTCTCTTGTATATGGATGGGGAATGCCTTGGCCACTTATGATTGGCAAAGTAAAATAAACAGCTTCCTGATGGGATTGTTCAGGTTGGTGACCAGAATCCCTAGTTTAGCATTATTCATCCCTATTTAGCATTACCTTGCTGTGCACCGAAATTGTTAAATATCCCCTGCAATGTATGTAGAGAATATGCTAGACTGGTGTTTTGGAAGCTCACTGACCAATTTAAATATCTTTGTTAGTTTCTGGTGGTTTCTTGGATTTATATTGATAGTACACTTTACTATATCAACATTGTAATCTTGTCCTAATTAGGTGGAGAGTCCCCCTTTCCGGAGTGTCCTGAAGGATTCCTAGAAAACACATCGTCTGTAAGTAAATTGATCTTTCCATCCCCTAGTATACACTGACCTGTTCTGTTCTGTTTTAATTTCATAATGAAGGTTAGAACATAAAAGCTAGTGGCTAGGGGAATAGCCATGGGCGTCCGCAGGTAGGGGCAGGGGGGGGGGGCAAGTGCCCCCCCCGGAATCAGGGATCGGATCAGGAGTGATGACCCCCATCAACCCTCCTTGTCACAACCTCTCTCTCTCTCTGTCTCTCTCACCCATCTGTCTTTTTCACCCCCTCTCTCTCTCTGTCAACCCCCATGTCTCTCTCTGTCACCCCCTCTGTCTCTTTCTCTCACCCCCTCTCTTTCTCACCCCCTTTCTCTCTGTCACCCCCTCTGTCTCTTTCTGTTCCCCCCTTTTCTCTCTGTCACCCCCCCTGTCTCTCTCTGTCACCCCCCACATGTATGCAGTTTCTGACAGTCTCTTGTGCCATGTCCGCAGTCTCTTGAGCCATGTATGCAGTTTCTGACAGTCTCTTGGGCCAAGTATGCAGTCTCTGGTCAGCTCTTGTGCCATGTCCGCAGTCTCTTGAGCCATGTATGCAGTCACTGACAGTCTCTTGGACCATGTATGCAGTCTCTGGCCTTTTTTTTCACCTGTACTATGTGTGCAGTCTCTGACCGTGATAATGTGATAATGACATTGTCGAAAAGGTCAGAGCATGGGTGACCTTAAAATGATGCCCCCCCCCCTGAAAAAAGTTCTGCGGATGGCCATGGGAATAGCCTGTTTTTCCTGAACTGTATGTAGCACCCTCCTGGTCAGGTGTTAGGTTAGGTAACTGTAGTTTGTCTCACAGTCTGCAAGTTTTATTGCTCTCTCCCTGTATTTTCAGAACTCTCTGGGTAGTTCTTGAACATAACGCAAAAAAGGTTGTTTTGATATTATGGCCCGCCTCTATCAAACAACTCTCTGCGCTCAAAGGGATATACTGTCTGGGTATGAGTTTTAGTAGTGTGGTATATTAATATCCCTAGTTTGATGTGCAACCCAGCATAGGTGCACCAATAGCTGCTGCTTAAAGGAAACGTAGTATATAAAGGTACAATAAATAACCAGTGTCACGGAGTAAGAAATTGCGTAAACAATTATCTGCATCCAACCTGTGTCAATATTGTAGCAGCGCTGCTACAATATTGACACAGGTTGGATGCAGATAATTGTTTACGCAATTTCTTACTCCGTGACACTAGTTCTTGAACATAGGTGTGGAGAAATGTAAATGGGCAGCATGAATACTTATACTGTCCAAGCCAATCCCTGTGAGCCATGCAAAGATGGCTGCTGAGAAATGGGTATAAATATTTTGAGATCTGGAACAGAATTGTCTTGACCTGCATGAGAGGATCACAGTCTAAGGGGAGCTGGTTTCCCTCTTAAGCAGCCCTGCCATGTGCTTGCTGTTTGTGAGGCCTCAGCTAGACTAGCTGAAAGGCCTGTATCCTAAATGTCGCTGGAAGCTGCCTGAGGGGCTGTCATCTGCAGACCTAGTCTGAGGTCACTGGCAGAGGTGTGGGCTGGGCAGATGGGGGTCTTTACTTGCCGACTATGTGAATATAAGCTCACGGGCTATGCCATGTCGTGTCGGTGGAGTCACTCGCCCTGCACATGGGGTACCTTTCCACAGGGTTCCATGAGTTTCCTTTTCCATAACTTGTGGTCCAGTGTCACTGCACACCTTGACTGTGAATTTTTGCATTTAAGAGGGACACCGCTGAGCAAATGCCCACCCCCACCCATCCTTAACTCTCCCACCTCACTCTCAATTACAGAATGAGGTCCCTTTGAGAACCTAACACGGACCGCATGCATGATCTTTAATCACTCCTCGCATTCTTCCATACCGTACGGCTAGACTGAGGCTCTCCTTAATGCAGTTTTGTTCCTGGTTGTTATGGTAAACCAACTGCTGAGGAGAAGGCCAGAACATCGACCCCCCTCACTACTACAGGACACCTTACCCCACCCAGGTACCACACCACACAAGACAGGCGATGTGATGATGATCTAGTGATGGAGCCCGAAGTGTAGATGAATGCCTTTCTTACAGCTCTAGCTCAGGAGCTCTGGTCGAATAACAGGGGACGCCAGAGCACAGAGTGGCACGAGTGCCTAACAAGACTTCTGCTGGAGACTGCTGATGTGCTTTGGGATACAAAGGAGAAACCGGAAACTGGCTGGTAGCACACTGGCAGAAGAGCAGGTACAGCTGACAGGCACAGCTATGGCTGAATCAGGTGCAGGAAGAACAGCCAAGGCAAGGTCAGACAGTCCAGATCAGTAACTAGTAGGCAGATCAGACATAGGCAACAGGCAGAAGAGTAGTCAGAAGTCAGACCGGGGGCCATAACAACAAGGCAGATGAGCATATGGATAAGTCAGAAGCGTAGTCCAGGGGCAAGCCAGGGGTCAGTGCAGGCAGAGTTCAGGGAAAGTCAGGAGCAGATCAGGTTGACAACTGGTGAGCAATACATGAACAGATACACAGATGCTTCAGGAACGTAATAGACGAAACAAGATCAATAATAGATTCAGATGAATTGTTCAACACCACATCCCGGAAAAATATATAGAAAAAACAAACAATAGGAACATTTTTATTTTTTAGGTGTTGAATCCTTCTAACAGAATGAACTCCCAAACACATGTATGGATAAAAGCAATACATTTTATTACATAATTACATTAAAATAAGTTAAGGTACAATACCCTTAACATACCATACAAGGTAGAGAAGCCAGCAACCATACAAAACTTTACAGCTCCCCCGAGAGGCACCCCATAGATACATTTAAACGCTGTACAGAGGCATCAATAAATAATGGTAATTTTTGTTCATAAATACACTTTGACATTGTACAGGAACACCAATAGATTGTGGTAATAAAACATAGAAACATGTATCAAAAAGGGGTGCAACGTAATAGACTAAACGGCACTAACACAAGGCACTAGTGCAGTTTAAATAGCCCACCTGGAGCCAATGCGGACTCACGCATGTGAACGAACATGTGTGTGCAATCGAAAACTTGCACCCGCTAAATGGTCAAGAACAGGGCTTAAAGAAACCAAGTCACCTGTGCACATGCATTCTCTGACACCGATGCCAACTTAACCCCTGATAACTGACTTGCTTCATACCCCATATGTGCTTTAGCTGACCCAAGTTCATTTATGTGCCTTTACCTTCCTGCAGCCTTTTAAAGCGGTTGTATACCACTATACCGCTGGACGTTTTTTTCCCCCCCCCTGCAAGGTAAAGTCATAATCTGCTAGTATGCATCACATACTAGCACATGATGTGAAACTTACCTTATCACTAAGCTGTTCCAGCACCACAATGTCAGCGCTGCAGGAGCTTCCATCTTCACTCATCTTGCTTCCAGGTTTGCAGGCTCCGGCTCTGTGACTGGCCGGAGCCGCAATGACGTCACTCCCACGCATGAGCACGGGAGCCTCCATTTGTGGCACAGGACTCTGAAGGAGCAGCCCGGGTGGCTGTTCCTTTAGAGCGCATGCTCTGGTGATGTCACCATCTGAATATACAACAAATATCTCCTAAACGGTGCATGTTTAGGAGATATTTACACTACCTATAGGTAAGCCTTATTAGGCTTACCTATAGGTAAATGTCAGCAAAGAAAGTAATTTCAGACCAGGCTCATAAAATGTTTAATGAACTTTACTGAACATTTCTGCTGCATAACAATTTAAATTGCGAACAATAGTTCAAAGAGTCCCATCCCTAGCTAACTGCACTACTTGGTGGTTTCCCAGGCATAGCTTATAAAGGTGATAGTCCATTATTGGTGGAAGTCCATGATGTGGCAGTTCTCTGGGAAGCTGGCATCTTCGGGCTGACTGCAAGGCCCAGCAGTCCCCCTCTGCATCACATTGTTACAGCATTTCCGAACCCAAGACCAAACAACAACCAGGGACAAAGGCAAAAGGGCCCCCCGGTACCCAGCCTTCCCTCTTTATATTAGCCCCACAGGGAAGGGAAGCTGGGTCCAAAAAGCCCAGGAAACGGAGTAAAACAGTTTAACCCCCTTGCCTGGGTCAGCCACTGCTCACTAACTAATGTAGGCAACTTGCCTACAGTTGTCTGGAAGATATTGTCCAGAGGCAACCAACATTTGAGGATATTTGTGAGTACAGACTGGTGTGAGAGATCCTAGAGCCTATGGGCTGTTGCCACCCCTCTGGTGCTAGAGAGTTAGCTTTGTGTATAAAGGGGACATCAGATGTCCTGAAGAGCTCAGTCTATATAATTCTTTGTAAAGGGACTGTGTTCGAGTTACTGTGCTGTATGTCTTCAGCTTCTACTACAAAGCCAAGTCCATTACCTACTCACACAAGGACTTTGCTTACAGCTTTACAGATGGAAGTGTCCTCATCTTTGTACATAGTTCTTTTTAGAGCAACCCCTGGAGTCTGGACTGTTCATTGAGCAAATTCTGGGAAAAGACCTAAGGGACCTTTAATGCTGGCTCCTATGGGGATACCGCAAAATTTGGGGGCTCTTCCAGGATTTCCCCTGAGAAACCAGCTTTTGGCAAAAAATGAAAGAGGCTGTCAGTGTTGTGCTCACTTTGGAGGATTGTGGGAAGGGAGTCCGTATGGTGGACTGTTATGTCACAGCGGAGAATGTCTGCATCACAGAGGGACTGCTAGTAGTGGGACAAGTAGTGACCGTGAAAGAGTTAACATGTGGCAAGGGAGCAAGAGTGCCAGTAAAGTCTGCCTAAGGACAGCAGGGTTACCGCCAGTGTGTTTGCTACAGAGGAAAATGTGGCCTGTTGATACATTTGCCAGTGCAGAAGCATTTTTGGTCAGTGGCGGGGAAGGAGTTTCACAAGGGGTACGGGAGGATAGTGCCAATATTGGAGGTTTATTGTTTTTTTTTTTATACGTACAGTAAGTGCACCTAATATTATTATTTTACAATCAAAGTGGCCCTACTTTTTGTCTGAACCAATGTTCATTCTATTAGCTCTTTCTATGCACTATACTGGGCATGTCTGCCTTATGTCTTTATTGCCTATACTCTTTTATAATTTAATAAAGTATGCCTGTTTTTATAGCTTACAGTACAGGCAGTCCCTGAGTTACAAACATCCGACTTACAAACGACTGATTCTTAGAAACGAAGGGAGACAATGGGAAGTGAGAGGAAATCTACTCCTAGGAGTAAGAGTTATCATGGGAAAAGGGTGTCTCCACTGAAGCTTTATCACCAATCCTTGTTTCCACGAAAACCAGTGGCGACCGTTCCCCTAATCCATGCATCCGGCCCCCTAATCTTCATGCAGGGCGCTGGACGCATGGATTCCAATGTTTTTTTTTTTTTCTAGAGGCATGTGATTAGTGCCAGAGGCTCCAGTTGGCTTCAAAAAAGGGTGGGCTCGGGGTGCAGAGCACTGCACCCTGAGTCCACCCAGTTGTGTGACATTAGCAAATTAATATTATTCGCTATTGTCTCCCTGCTTCCCCTCCCGGCCAATCAGGAAGCAGGTCTCGGGATTGGCTGAGAGGAGAAGCGATCATATTGGCCAGGACCAGGGGCGGGGAGCATGTACAGAGAGTCCTGGGAGATGGCCGTCCTGACCAGAGCGATCTCTCTGCAATGCATCACTGCGTGAGTACCACCCATGGGGGGGGGGGGGGGGGAATAGGGATCGGGTGGATTGTTTGCTGCCACTGACATCAACCCAAAATTTTCAAAATCCAATTGTCACAGGGACAGAAAGTGAGGTGAAGTCTTCTGTACAGGGGCACAGACAGCAATATAATTGTTACTCGGGTGTTAACCCTTCCCTATGCGATCCAAAAAACTTAAAACAATTTTTTTTGGCTGGAGTTATACTTAAATGTACCTATTCCGACTTACATACAAATTTAACTTAAGAACAAACCTACAGACCCTATCTTGTTTGTAACCCGGGGACTGCCTGTATGTTCATTACAGTCTTTGATGTCTTCTTTCCATTCTTTAGGTTCCTTCACAGGCTCCGGTTCAGCCAGTAGCCACAACTCCTTCCACTGATACCAGCACAGGTACACCTCCCTCAATGGAAACCGGCCTCATTCCTGGCCCAGAAAAACGCAAGCTTGTCCAGCAACAGCTGGTGTTATTGCTACATGCACACAAGTGTCAAAAGTGGCAAAACAATTGTGAAATGTACGTATGTGCCCTTCCCCACTGTCGTACCATGAAGAATGTTCTGAATCACATGACGCTCTGTACAACTGGGAGAAGCTGTCAGGGTAAGCTGCTATCACATGTACCAACCTGTTAAAAAAACCTATACCACTCATATACCACACATATTCACTGTACCGTGTTCCCAACCTTTGGCTCCCTACTTTGGATGTTTTTATTTTCCCATCAGGCTGCCAAATCATTGTAGCTTCTGAATTTATCATCATGGTGCCTGTAAAATATGAACTTAAAAGAAACAATATCTGCAGATTTCTTTCTTTAACCACTTGCCTACCGTGCACGAACACCCCCTTCCTGCCCAAGACATTTTTCAGCTTTCAGCGCTGACGCATTTTGAATGACAATTGCGCGGTCATGCTACACTGTACCCAAACAAATTTTTTAGCATTTTCTTCACACAAATAGAGCTTTCTTTTGGTGGTATTTAATCACTGCTGTGTTTTTTATTTTTTATCAAAAAAAAAGACCAAAAGTTTTGAAGAAAATATGTTTTTTTACTTTTTTTATGTCAGTAAATTTTGTAACTAAGTAATTTTTCACCTTCACTGATGTGCGCTGATGAGGCAGCACCGATGGGCACTGATAGGCTGAACTGGTGGGCACTGATGAGGCGGCACTTATGGGCACTGATGAGGTGGCACTAAAGAGGAGGCACTAATATGCCGCACTTATAGGCACTGATAGGTGGCACTGATACAGTGGTGTGAAAAAGTGTTTGCCCCCTTCCTCATTTCCTGTTCCTTTGCATGTTTGTCACACTTAAGTGTTTCGGAACATCAAACCAATTTAAACAATAGTCAAGGACAACACAAGTAAACACAAAATGCAATTTGTAAATGAAGGTGTTTATTATTAAAGGTGAAAAAAAATCCAAACCATCATGGCCCTGTGTGAAAAAGTGATTGCCCCCTAAACCTAATAACTGGTTGGGCCACCCTTAGCAGCAACAACTGCAACCAAGCGTTTGCGATAACGTGCAATGAGGCTTTTACAGCGTCCTGGAGGAATTTTGGCCCACTCATCTTTGCAGAATTGTCCTAATTCAGTTACATTAGAGGGTTTTCGAGCATGAACGGCCTTTTTAAGGTCATACCACAACATCTCAATAGGATTCAGGTCTGGACTTTGGCTAGGCCACTCCAAAGTCTTCATTTTGTTTTTCTTCAGCCATTCGGTGGTGGACTTGCTGGTGTGTTTAGGATCATTGTCCTGCTGCAGAACCCAAGTTCGTTTCAGCTTGAGTACACGAACAGATGGTCGGACATTCTCCTTCAGGATCTCTTGGTAGACAGCAGAATTCATAGTTCCTTTTATCACGGCAAGTCTTCCAGGTCCTGAAGCAGCAAAACAGCCCCAGACTATCACACTACCACCACCATATTTTACTGTTGGTATAATGTTCTTTTTCTGAAATGCAGTGTTCCTTCTACGCCAGATATACTTGGACACACACCTTCCAAAGAGTTCCACTTTTGTCTCATCGGTCCACAGAATGTTGTCCCAAAAGTCTTGGGGATCATCAAGATGTGTTGTGGAGAAATTGAGACGAGCTTTGATGTTCTTTTTGCTCAGCAGTGGTTTTCTCCTTGGAACTCTGCCATGCAGGCCATTTTTGCCCAGTCTTTTCCTGATGGTGGAGGCATGAACGCTGACCTTAACTGAGGCAAGTGAGGCCTGCAGTTCCTTGGACGTTGTTGTGGGGTCTTTTGTGACCTCTTGGATGAGTCGTCGCTGCGCTCTTGGGGTAATTTTGGGCGGCCGGCCACTCCTGGGAAGGTTCACCACTGTTCCATGTCTTCGCCATTTGTGGATAATGGCTCTCACTGTGGTTCGCTGGATTCCCAAAGCTTTGGAAATGGCTTTATAACCCTTTCCAGACTGATAGATCTCAATTACTTTCTTTCTCAATTGTTCCTGAATTTCTTTGGGTCTCGGCATGATGTGTAGCTTTTAAGGATCTTCTGGTGGACCTTACTGTGTCAAGCAGCTCCTATTTAAGTGATGCCTTGATTGTGAACAGGTGTGGCAATAATCAGGCCTGGGTGTGGCTAGAGAAATTGAACTCAGGTGTGGACAACCACAGTTATAGTATGTTTTAACAAGGGGGGCAATCACTTTTTCACACAGGGCCATGATGGTTTGGATTTTTTTTCACCTTTAATAATAAACACCTTCATTTACAAATTGCATTTTGTGTTTACTTGTGTTGTCCTTGACTATTGTTTAAATTGGTTTGATGTTCCGAAACACTTAAGTGTGACAAACATGCAAAGGAACAGGAAATGAGGAAGGGGGCAAACACTTTTTCACACCACTGTATGTGGCACTGATGAGCACTGATAGGCAGCACTGATGGGCACTGTTAGGTGGCACTGATGGGCACTGTTAGGCGGCAGTGGTGGGCACTGATAGGCGGTACTGGTGGGCACGAATAGGCAGCATGGATAGGCGGTACAGATGGGCACTCATGGGCATTGATGGGTGGTACTGATGGGCGTCACTGATGGGCATTGGTGTTCAGCACTGATAGGCGGCACTAATTGCCAACACTGACTGGGATGGCTAATGGGCACTGATTTGTGACACTTGTGGGCATTGGTGGGCACTGTATGCTGGCATTGGTGGGCACTGTATGCTGGCTATGGTGGGCACTGTATGCTGGCATTGGTGGGTCACTTTATTTATATATTGTAATCAGGGCACTGATGATCAGTGCCCTGATTACTTCCCTAGATGTCCCCCTGTGAGGAGATGCCGCTGATCGGCTCTCCTCTCCTCTCCTCACACTCTGTCAGTGTGAGGCGAGGAGTGCCAATTACCAGCATCTCCGTATTTACATGTGACCGGCTGTGATTGGACACAGCCGATCACATGGTTAAAGAGCCGCTGACGCGGCTCTTTACACAGATCGGGGTCGCACCATGTCCTAGCAACACGGTGCGGCCACAATCGCCGCGCTACGCGCCCCCGCGGGCACGCGGGAGCGGCCATTCCGTGTCGTCGTCATTTGACAGCGGCCCAGGGGGAATTCGTGACAGCCCGCCCGATCATACCTTATCACAGCTGCATGGTTCAGCGATAGGCAAGGCTGCCACCAATTTCCTTTGGCGTCCGGAGATCTGTGTAATATATGTTTTATGTTGTCACGTCCCCCCGTTGTCTGTGGTTACCCAGCATTGATTTATGTGAACCAATGGGTAACTAATATTTCGTTTAGTCTGTCATTTGGTATTTCGTTGATTTTTTACTAGTAATGGTACACGCTCTATAATAAATGTATATATATATATTTTTTACATATATGATTTGACTCTATTTGAATTACACTACTGTTCAAGGAGCCCCACTTTTCATTTTCTCCATCTGTTGAGATGTTTCCTTTATACATGTTTAGGGGTTGAACACTCAGTGTAAATGTAGAATGAGTATCCACTCCTATATGCAAACAAGCCTCTCTTCCATACATTGTTTAATCTGCACTGTATTGTGTACTGTGTACACCACCAGAAGTGTAGTAGAAACAGTACACCACGGAATGCACTGTAGATATAGGCTACACTGGATGCAGAGTGTGTGTATATATATATATATATATATATATATATACTAGACTGTGTGTGTGTGTGTATATATATATATATATTTTTTTTTTTTTTTAATACACCGCCTGAAGTATATTAGAAATAGTACACCAAAGAATGAACTGTAGATATAGGCTACACTGGATGGAGATATATATATACTAGACTGTATATATATATATATATATATATATATATATATTCAGGGCTGAAACGATTAATCAATATTATCAATAACAATCGATAATGAAAATCTACTACCATAACGTAGAATCCAATATTCCATTTTATTTTCATGTACACATAGCCTATTATGACCGCCGGGTTCAGGAGAGGGAGGTTGAACCTCAAATAACCGCAGCAGCTCCTGAACTGTCCTAAAAGCCTATATTCATTTTTTTTTATGATTTTTTTTCCGATTAATCGAAACAATAATCGGACAACTAATTGATTATGAAAAGTATGTAGTGGATGGACCAGATTAAATAAAATAAAGGATTTTATATGTGTGTTAACTTATGTGCTTACTGAAAATTAACCCTTTTTATCCCTTAGTTGCCCACTGTGCTTCCTCCAGACAGATAATCTCTCATTGGAAGAATTGCATAAGGCATGACTGTCCTGTGTGTCAGCCTTTAAAGGATGCCAGTAACAACAGGAGCCAGCAGCGTAAGTGTATTTTCTGTCCTTTGCTCTTTGGCGATATAGAAAAATGTTACCAAAAAGGGAGTGATTGTGAGCCTTGTCTACACTTAGGCCCCTTTCACACTGGAGCGGTGCGGGCGTCGGCGGTAAAGCAGCGCTATATTTAGCGCTGCTTTACCGTCGCTTTAGCAGCGGTATTCGGCCGCTAGCGGGGCGGTTTTAACCCCCGCTTGCGGCCGAAAAAGGGTTAAAACCCTTTAACATGGGTATTGCTGCTCTGCCCCATTGATTTCAATGAGTAGGAGCGGTATAGGAGCAGTGAATACACGGCTCCTTCACCGCTCCAAAGATGTTGCTTGCAGGACTTTTTTTACCGTCCTGCTAGCGCACCGCTCCAGTGTGAAAGCTCTCCGGCTTTCACACTGGAGTGAAAGGACCCGCTTTTTTCAGGCGCTATTTTTATCGCTTTAGCGCCTGAAAAACGCTTCGGTGTGAAAGGGGCCTTACCGATGATAGAATATACTGCGAGTAGCGGTACTCTCCTAAAGGCCGCTGAGTGTTGTAGTCCGTCTGTTCCCCTGTACTGTGCTACTCACAATGGAGAATAGTGGAATGTCCATCTACCTACAGATACGCAGGGAGACAGACAATGTTTTATACTCTATGACATAACTGTGTCCCTGTTTAGCTGGCTACAGTTAAATAGCACCGATTATGATTATGCAATTATATATTGTACCAATATATTGCAGCTTACCAATCATTAGATGTGGTGTCTGCATTCGTTTTCTTTTTTTTTGGATTTTTTTTCACCTGGTGATTGGCCAGTAACACACCTCCTGTATTAGAGTGCCCCCATTCTGGATGAAGGAGCACAGGGGGCACATTTGGACAGCCGTATTGTCAATCTGGGGTGAGGGGGAGTGTTAGATGTACTAGCATATTTAAATGTACTAACAAATTGAAGCTAAACTTCAGCTCACCGATTCAGCCCCGGAAGATTTGGCTGCTCAATGACCAGGCCATTTTTTGCGATACGGCACTGCATCAGTTTAACTGACAATTGCGCGGTTGTGCAACGTTGTACCCAAACAAAATTTACGTCCTTTTTTTCACACAAATAGAGCTTTCTTTTGGTGGTATTTGATCACCGCTGCGGTTTTTATTTTTTGCAATATAAACAAAAAAAAAGCAACAATTTTGAAAAAAAAACACAATATTTTGTACTTTTTGCTATAATAAATATATATTTAAAAAAAAAAAAAGCTAATTTATTCCTCAGTTTAGGCCAGTATGTATTCTGCAACATATTTTTGGTAACAAAAATCACAATAAGCGTATATTGATAGGTTTGCGCAAAAGTTATAGCATCTAAAAAATAGGGGAAAGATTTATGGCATTTTTATTATTATTATATATTTTTTTACTAGTAATGGCGGTGATCAGTGATTTTTATCGGGACTGCAACATATTGGTGGACAGATCGGACACTTTTGACACATTTTTGGGACCATTGGCATTTACACAGCGATCAGTGCTATAAAAATGCACTGATTACTGTGTAACTGTCACAGAAGGGGTTAACAGTAGGGGGCGATCAAGGGGTTAACTGTGTTTTCTAGGGAGTGCTTCTAACTGTGGGGGGATGGGACTGCCTGGGTGAGGAGACCGATCGTTGTTTGTACTTTGTATGAACAACAGATCGCTCTCCTCACCCCTGACAGCACGGAGATCTGTCTGTTTACATTGACAGATCTCCGTTCTGTCTCTGTGTGGAGCGATCGCAGGTGCCTGGCAGTCATCGCGACCGCCGGGCATGTGCATCGGCTCCGGCATTGTGCTGCAGGCATGTGCGTGCGCCCCCTAGTGGTCAGAAGGTGAACCGACTTAAAGTTATGTTGGTTCGCCCAGGGGAGCCAACATGTGGCAGTATAACTGTGGAGGCTGGTCAGGAAGGGGTTAATCACCACTGGGGTTTTTATTTTTTACGCTACAAATGAAAAAAGACCGAAAATTTTCAAAGCAAAATGCATTTTTCTTAGTTTCTGTTATAAAATTTAGCAAATAAGTCATTTCTCTTCATAATTTTTTTTTTTAAAAAGTCAGCAGCTACAAACACTGTAGCTGCTGACTTTTAATAAGGACACTTACCTATCCAGTGATCCCGCGATGTCGGCCGCCCCGAGGCCGACGCCTCCATCTTAACGAAGGGAAACAGGCAGTGGAGCCTTGCGGCTTTACGCCCCGTTTCCTACTGCGCATGCGCGAGTCGCGCGGCGCTTTGTGAATGGCCCCTTTGTTTTCTGGGACAAACACATGTCCCAGAAGGCAACGGGGCCGCTCACCGAAGAGGAGGAAGCGGCGCGGAATAGGAAGAGGTAGATTAGGAAGACTTTTTTTTTTTTTTTGGTTAAAGATTATTAATGCATTTTCTTTTTTTTTTGGGTGGCCCTCCACTTTAAGTTATATCTGTGTGAGTGTAGTAAGTGCCATGCTGGCAACTTACAGAAAAGTGTGTAAAAGAGAGTCCTCCGCTAATCTAATGACCAATAAACTGTTCCATTCCTAAAGTGCATTTACTTTTGAATTTCTGGTAGAGCTTGGGAGAAGGGAATGTTTATATATACTGTGTATTTTATATATATATATATATATATATATCTATCTATCACACACCTCCAATTCATCTATAGCATCCACAGGCTCTTTTACTAATGTTCCTAAAGGGTCTTTTTCGGAACAGAGCCCTCCAAGTTCAAACACAGGAGGAGAGGAGGTAAGAAGAACCGAAAGCGCAACAAGTTAAATTGCGACCAGGACCAGGCAGAGGACTTAACTACATGTGTGGTAAATCATATTTTGTCTATTTCTTTAAATGATATAGAGTTGCAGGTTTTTAACAAAGCTCTTAATTTTTGTCCTAAAACCAAAATGGATACATTTGTATTGAGGCAGGATTTGTATCGGTTTTTTAGAAATGTTTGTTTAAAATCTTTATTTCCTCTAGACCTGCTGTGAATAATGTCAGTCTGCTAGCGTTATCTATTTCTAATTTAGAACTGAAAAAACAAAAGTAATTTTGTTCCACCTACTTCTTGTGCAGCAGCTGAACTATTCATTAGCAAAGTCGAGGAAGATATTGATCTGTTTTTGCGAAATCATTCTAGGAGGGATCATATACCAAACAATCTTCGTCGGGAGGAAGCTAAAGTTCTTATTGCTTTATAGACATGTGCGATTAGTTTCGTACGAATTTCCATAAATTCGTACATTCGGGAGGATCCGAAATACAAATTGCTATGCTTCTGAATTTTGTACGAAATTTCGTTTACGAATTTCGAATCCAAATTCCGTTACAACGGAAACGGGACTGGTGTTTTGTTGACCAATCAGATGTTTTCTTCTGCTGCTGAGTGAGGGTTGGGAAAATGACCTTTTTTATTATATGGCAGTGGGAGACTGGTACTGGTAGTCGATGGGAGATTCAGAATCGGACAAAATAATGTTTGTTAATTACGATTATTCGTTATGATGAAGTTAAAAACCCAGGAAGTCAGCACAGCACAGGGATGGTCTGAGCCCCTCAATGAGCACAGCACAGGGATGGTGGGAGCCCCTCAATGAGCACAGCATAGGAATGGTGGGAGCCCCTCAATGAGCACAGCATAGGAATGGTGGGAGCCCCTCAATGAGCACAGCATAGGAATGGTGGGAGCCCCTCAATAAGCACAGCACAGGGATGGTGGGAGGCCCTCAATGAGCACAGCATAGGAATGGTGGGAGCCCCTCAATGAGCACAGCATAGGGATGGTGGGAGCCCCTCAATGAGCACAGCACAGGGATGGTGGGAGCCCCTCAATGAGCACAGCACAGGGATGGTGGGAGCCCCTCAATGAGCACAGCATAGGGATGGTGGGAGCCCCTCAATGAGCACAGCACAGGGATGGTGGGAGCCCCTCAATGAGCACAGCATAGGAATGGTGGGAGCCCCTCAATGAGCACAGCATAGGAATGGTGGGAGCCCCTCAATAAGCACAGCACAGGGATGGTGGGAGGCCCTCAATGAGCACAGCATAGGAATGGTGGGAGCCCCTCAATGAGCACAGCATAGGAATGGTGGGAGCCCCTCAATGAGCACAGCATAGGGATGGTGGGAGCCCCTCAATGAGCACAGCACAGGGATGGTGGGAGCCCCTCAATGAGCACAGCACAGGGATGGCGGGAGCCCCTCAATGAGCACAGCACAGGGATGGCGGGAGCCCCTCAATGAGCACAGCACAGGGATGGTTCGGAAATGTTACGAAAAGTTAACGAACCTAACGAAAATTTGTATTACGTACAAATCATAAATTCTATTAGGGACAAGTTGGATAAATTACCACTAGCTAGACATTTTATGGAAAAGGGTCATACTGTTTCCCAGCTCAGATTTTTGGTGATTGATGGTGTGTCAAAAAAACAAACGGGGTGGCAATAGGGAATTGGAGTTGAGAAAGAGAGAAGTGAATTGGATACATCGGCTTGACACCCTCCAACCGAAAGGGTTAAATTCAGACTTTGATTTGTATTTATTTCTCTAATGGTATATTTTTATCAATCTTGCTTGGTAATGTGTTTATTGACACATTATATATTTTTCTTTCATATATTTTCATATTGTTTGGGTTTATACATCATTTTCAGATATCATATTTACATTGTTTTGTGTTTTAAATATGTATATATTTATATGTGCATGTATATGTATGTGTGTGTGTATATATATATATATATATATATATATATATATATATATATATATATATATTATATACACATTATTTTATCTTCTTTATTATTATTATTTTTATTTTTATATTCTTTCTATAGGATTCCTGACAGATCGATACAATCTGTGATGTGTGGGAATACTGTTGATTTGTTGTTCCGAGATTGTATTACATTATATATTTCACTAGTGTTTTGTTCACTGTGATTCATTAATTGATTCCAGACAGACTGTTTGATTGCTTAATAAATTGCTTAATAGATTGCTTAATAGATTACAGATGAGTTCTCTCTATATATATTGTACCTTGTATGTGGTCATTCATAGGCATGAAGTTTTGAAGAAGGGCGTGATCTTTATTACCCCGAAACTGTTACTACTATGACTGCTTGTATGTTTCAGATGTTTTAATTTTTGCATTAAAACATGTTTTTGTGCAGCAATCCCTTTTGATTTTTTCTACACATATATATACATACATATATACACTCTATACAAAATTGCCATAAAAGTTGATATACCAATATACACTATATTACCAAAAGTATTGGTACACCTGCCTTTACACGCACATGAACTTTAATGGCATCCCAGTCTTAGTCTGTAGGTATCAATATTGAGTTGGCCCATCCTTTGCAGATATAACAGCTTCAACTCTTCTGGAAAGGCTGTCCACAAGGTTTAGGAGTGTGTCTATGGGAATGTTTGACCATTCTTCCAGAAGTGCATTTGTGAGGTCAGGCACTGATGTGGACGAGAAGGCCTGGCTCGCAGTCTCCGCTCTAATTCACCCCAAAGGTGTTCTATCGGGTTGAGGTCAGGACTCTGTGCCAGTCACGTTCCTCTACCCCAAACTTGCTCATCCATGTCTTTATGGACCCTGTATGTGCACTGGTCAAAATTATTTGTTGGAAGGGGGGATTATGGTGTGGGGTTGTTTTTCAGGGGTTGGGCTTGGCCCCTAATTTCTGTGAACGGAACTCTTAAGGCGTCAGCATACCAAGACATTTTGTACAATCTCATGCTCCCAACTTTGTGGGAACAGTTTGGGGATGGCCCCTTCCTGTTCCACCATGACTGCGTACCAGTGTACAAACAACTGTTTGTCCACTGTCAGTATTTACCACTGCTACTAACAGATTCCAAACTGTTCAGATCATTAAAGCTTTGTGGCTTGCAGACTAAAGCTTAGGATAGGCTGCTTCAATGGCCAGCAGGAATGAACATGAAGCAGGATGTGGCAGGCTAGCTTCAAAACTAACAAGAAGTGTAGAGGGTAGCTAGCAATTTTGTGAATATGTATTCTGCACAAGACATTGCAAACCTTCCAGTTTTTGAACATAAGAATGAAGGACACCAAGGCATGGGGAAGAAAAACTGTGTATAAAACTGGCATAGCTACATTGGGCTGAATATTAGGCATGTTACAAAGGGGCATGGTTAAAGTGGTTGTAAACCCTTACAGACCACTTTGACCTACAGGTAAGGCTTACCTGTAGGTCCAAGAAATATCTCCTTAACCTACACGGTTAAGGAGATATTTTACAAAACAAGGGCACCACTGTCTACGGCACATGCGCGCCGTAGACAACGGAGCAGGCACACTGGGCGTGCCGCAAGTGAAGGCAAACATGGCGTCACTTACGGCTCCCGCACGCATGTGCCGGAGTGACATCATCGCTGCTCCGGCCACTCGCAGCGCCGGAGCAGCGATACTCGGAAGGAAGATGGACACTTCATGGAAGAGGGGACAGCGGTGACATCGCTGGCTCCTGTGTCAGGTAGGTGACACATAATGGGCTACTATGCGGTGCATAGTAGTCCATTATGCTTTACCTTTGCAGGAAAACAAAGAGGAAGTAAAACCCATCAGGGTTTACTTCCTCTTTAAATATAGACCTATTTTGCATGCAATATACACATATTCAATACTCCACAATCACTGTAATACAAGTAAGATTCTCACATACACATAAAAATCAGCACAAAGGATAATTTAAAAAAGTGAATCTCTTATATACAGTAAGTAACCACTTTGAAGTGGTTTACTGGGGGTTATGGCTGAAGCTATCACCAGGAGGACTGGAGCCACGTTATGATGTCACTTCTGGTCTAGGGCGGAGGTAAATCATTTTTTTTTTAAGCAATGTTATTTTTTTTTCGATCTGATGCTTTCAAAAGGTAGAGTCTATAAGACCCCAGATCTCTCCATAAAGAAGCCATGTCATCCCTTATTTCTTTTACAAGGCATGTTTACCTTACTTGTGATAGGAATAAAAGTGATGAAAAAAAAAAAAACATTAAAAGGGACAGTGTAAAAATAATTAAAAAAAAAAAAAATTAAAGCGCCCCCATCCACCCAATGCGCAGAAGAGAATGCATATGTAAGTCCGGCGCGTATATGTAAACGGTGTCCGCACCAAACATGTCAGGTATCGCCGCAAACATTATAGCGAGAGCAATAACTCTATCGCTAGACCTTCTCTGTAACTCTAAACTGGTCACCTGTAATAAAAAAAAAAAAAGTTGCCTATGTAAGTATCGCAGTTCATCACCTATCCATGAGTGTGCACAATTTTATAGCGTGACATGTTGGATATCCTTTTTACTCTGCGTAACATCATCTTTTCTATTTTATCAAAACATTTAGGTTATATATTGTGTTTTTTGCATTAAAGATTTTTTTTTCTCAAAAAATTGCGTTTGAAAAACTGTTGCACAAATACTGTGGTTCTAAGTAATTTTCTATCAAAAAATACAGATTTTTTTTACTTATAAACAAAAAGTGCCAAATAAGGCCTGGTCCTTAAAGTGTTACTAAACCCACAACAGTAAAATCTGTCTGTATATGCAGAATAGCATGCTTGTTATACGCGCTGTGGAACTTAAGGGTTTAATACTCTGTATTATGTAAAAAGGTTCATTGATCCTGTATGGACAGATCCTCCGCTCCTGCAGGATCTCTCTTGTCAAGGTCAGATATTATACAGTCAGATTGGTAAGGCTGCACATGCTCAGTTTGGTCTCTATTGCTGGAGAGAACATTTCCTGGTTGATCAGAGCTAGCCGGGTCACATGGTATTGACTTCACACATTTGGGTGTGTACGCCCAGTAACTAAAAAAGAAGTGGGCAGGATGTTACATCTTGATTCATGGATGATCCGCCTCCCATAGCAGCATGAGGACACAGGCTATAGTGGAAATCTCCTCCTACCTGAACACTCAGCACTCAAGCAGACCCTGCAGTTTATCACGTGACCATGGTATACAGATCAGCCAAAAAGTATATAATGGCAGTATTTTAATGTAAAAAGATGATTTATAAGCTGTGGGCACTGCGGGGGAAGAACTATTTTCATATTACTGGGTTTAGAAACACTTTAAGTGGTTATTACATATGCTTTTCTGCACTTTGGAGAAGATTTACTAAAACTGGTGCACTCAGAATCTGATGCAGCTGTGCATGGTAGCCAGATTCTAGCTTCAGCTTGTTCAATTAAAGTGTAAGTTCCCCTTTACAGAAAAATCTGTAAGGCCCCTTTCACACTGGGGCGGGGAGCCGCGGTGACGGTAAAGCAGCGCTATATTAAGCGCTGCTTTACCGTCGCTTTAACCGCGGTTTTCGGCCGCTCACGGTGCGGTTTTACCCCCCGCGAGCGGCCGAAAAA